>OX243784.1:9062500-10312500 GCA_945859555.1 Megachile ligniseca
ACTTTAAAAGGGTATATTAAACTTGATTTTATGAAAATGACACATCATTTATACAAAAGTCAGATCTATACAAATATAAATACTAGATGAATATCCTAAAGGTAAAAAATCTAAAAGTTCATGTATTGTTGCCATGAAATGATGTGTATGACAATACATAATGACAGTAATTATAAAATCTTATTTACATATACATTTTTTATAAATTTATTAAATATTTTGCATCAATAAGTGCAAACTTTTGATAAGGCAGAAGTTATTTAGTTTCAAGGCACATAGAACCATAAACGCTAAATATTAAAATCAATATTTCGAGTTCCAATAGTTTTATGAATTCTTGTAATTAAATGAGGCTTTGTGCAATATCTTCTTGATATACTAAAATTCGTACATATAGAACTATAGTTTTCTTTTTATTTTTATAAATTTCATGCTTTTTGATATTAACTTCATGGTATATTTAATACTGTTTATATAATGCACTTCTTTGCATATGTCAGAATAAGAATTATGATCAGTTAAACTTATGTGGTTTGATATGTATACTTTAAAAGTATAAAATATGCAATAAGTAGAATCTTAATATCCCGCGTTAATGGCAGTCATTTCTTCCCCCCAATCGAGACCTTCAATGTTATCTTCAGAGTTACAGCAATTGCACGTTTTACCAAGTAAAAATGTAACCCTTCTTTGTCCAAACACGCAAACGTATAGTATACAAATGGCTTGGAGAAGATTAATAACGATATGACAATATACAAGTGCGTTATAATTCAATCGTGACAGCAACAGCGACAACCAACCCATACTCATTATAGCAAACAAGAAAACGAACATTCTAAAGCTGTATTTCATTTTGTGATGAATTCGACCATACGTGCTCATTCGTTTTATTCTATTTGCGGTCGTCAGTACAAAAGATAGATCAATGATTATCGTAAACGCGATGGACGTGAATATCATGGAAATACCGAGCCAACCGATAGTTTCTTGGGGTGGATACAGTGTTCCACCGATCATGGGTTTGTTAGTTTCTAAAGCAAAATGCGCAAAAATTGCTGTTCCCGCTATACAAACTGTCGAACCCCAAACGTACGAAGAATAATAACAGTATTTTCTGCCGTCAGTCACTCGTAGAAACACATTGCGTGAGCGAAAAGTACTCCATACGTAATAACCCAAAGCGTTGAGCCAAAAAAATGCAGCGAGCAACGAGACATACATTACGGTATCTGCAAAAAAAGAAGTATAAATATTTTCATAATAATACAGTAGATTTAGGTAGAATATCTGAAATTAATGTTGCATCTAATTTTTTCTTTAATAGGAGAGCATATCATTTGTCCTTCGATAAGTTTTGATTCATTATGTGCAACGTAACTAAGAATGTTCTGAATGCTGAGATATGTTTAGCGATACAAATTTTCAAATTTTTAAATTTGATTATGTTTGAATCATTTCACCGTACATTTGTACATTTTGATCACCGTATATATAACTCGAAGTGCAAAATGTATAGTAGGAAACCTACTGAAATTAGCTATATCTTCCATTGACCATGCAATAAGATTGTATATCAAATAAAAAGTTACTAAATATGCGCACTCCGCGTTGCAATCATCGTAAGATCGCATGCGCGTTACCTTTAGTTACGAAGTTCGCTAAACCAATCAGAGCCAACATGCATATAGTGAATGAAAACCCATCTTTCGACACTAATATCCCCTCATAAATTCATGTAAATAAATTATAAATAATTTTAGAGAATACATTGCATCTCGTACCGGCAACCATAAAACTGACGTGATTGCCAAATTCCGTGAAGATTCGAACTGTAGAGGCACATTGGCCGGCAATAAGGCACAGAGTCATACTAGTTATCATGTTTCCCACGAGATCACGCAGTTGCGGTAAGACGAAATAGACAACCGCAACGACTAGGTAACTGGCTATCGACATTGCGTGAAAAGTAGGATCAATTCCATGTTTCATTAAATAATTTGTATCAGTCCATCTGACAATTACGTTGGGCACACAAACCATAGCGTAGGTCGCTACCAATCGATCTCTGCTTAAAACTGCTTTATCAATGCAATAATGTCCGAACGAGTAGTCATGATGATTAGAAATCGTCTCGAGATCATCGTCATCGTCATCCTCCAGTCCGTAAGCACCTTGGTCGTAATTTCCCTTTGTCAAATGTGTGGTATAGTGTCGCAACAAACCACTGGTCAATATCGCGAGTCGATCTTCGCCCGATTGAGAATGATAGACGTTCCATTGATGCTCATTCGATTGACACTTCGGTCTTCCGATTTTCAATTGATAATTTGGCTTGATTGGCCTGCTTCTCGAAATACCGTTGACCTTCTCCTCCACGAACTCCGGCCGCCACTCCGTCTCGTTCGTTTCCGTCAATGGCGTGCACGTGTCGTCGACGAGAAGTTCCTCGGGCTCGCAACACTTCGCAACACTGATCAAATTCGATTTACCGTTGTTGCTGGCGAGAACAACACGGGGATGATTCGTCCCCAGTGTACCGACGATGATAAACAGCGTACTCACGAGATGATACATGTCATCGAATCGGCACTGTTGTCTCTCCGTTCCCGTGCATTGATTTGCATTCGTTAACCGTTTCTTTATGCTCGAGTTAGCGTTGTTGCTGATCGATTCCCTGACGGCCACACCGGTTACTTCGAGGACGTTGTTATTCACTCTCGTTCATCGCACAGCGATAGACTTTGCCGTGTTGTTCATCGCCGTACCTGCAAATGCCGCCAGCGGGTGCCCGCCTAGCAAGACCTACCCCTGCCATACCCGCCGCCATCGCATCCCATTCTCTGTTTCACTATCCTTCACTCTCTCTTTTTTACGCCTGCTCGTTTTCTCTCTTTTTCTCTCTTTTTCTCTCTTTTGTTTCCCTCCGACTAGTTTCATCGTTTTCCTTCTTCCCCTTCTACCCGTTACTCATCCTTACCTTTCTCGTTCGCTACACATGAATCTCTGCTGCCTTCTTTCGATGATTGTGTGTTTTTGCCACTTGATGGATAGGTTAAATATCGCATAGAACAAAGACTCCAGAAGCGTGAAATTTTTTACACTTTCGCACTTCAGAATTCAGTTTCTTAATAAGTATTTTAAATTTCAACTTTTAATTTGCCGCGAAATTGTACAAAATATATGAATGTGTTATGCTACTGTAATGTACAGAATTTTGTCGACATTTACGACGCTCCCCACATGTTTTCAACAGTTTACTTTATATTGGAGACTTCCGTCGGAAACCAACCACTCATCTTTCCTGTTTTCCCCAGTAATGTTAAAAACAGTGCACTCTGCAAAACATCTATTGTACCATATTTATAGCACGGTTTGCAGCACCCTATCTCCTGCTGATGCAAAATACACATATGACAAATTTGCATGAATCCCTATCGATTTTTTGTTTACACACGTTCTTTCGCATACATATTGCATCATCGTCTGATCCTTGAGACTATCACGTCTGTTCGCTATTACTTTTCTCAAGCATAATTTTAATTCAGAATAATTTAGCGGTCAGTATGCATTAAAAAAAGTGTGAATATAAATTCGACGAAATTCACTTATATATTTTGTACCATTTATACATTTATTTATACAGGGTATTTTATTATACAAATCTTAAATATACAAACGTAGATTTTACATAGTTAACGAAAAAAATTCGGAGGAAATAAGTATATCAACATAATCTCTCGTATTTTTCAAAATCATAAATTCTAGAAACTCTTAAATGCAGCTCGGAATATATAAAATTCGATGCTCGAAATTGTTCACGATTTGAAGTGGAAAAGAAAGGTATTGCGCACAAGCCGTTGCTAAGCGTTAGAAAAAAAAAGTTTCGCGTTTCTCAGTGTAACACGTTTCGCGTTACTTCAAATATTGATCAGTAACACGTTGGTGCACGCGTTCATCGATGCACAAAGCATCTCTTTGCATTCGTATGTCACACGTGCGATACTCATTCTCTGTGTTACTCACTGTAGCATTATTCACGGCAACGTGGGCAGTCGCTCGGATACGTCGTTTCTTTGACGTATTCTCGTTTATCGCGTCTTCGTTGAGCAGACTATTTGATTACTTACGCGTAATGCTTTGCTTAATGATCGCAACAGTTTACGCAACTACGAATACCCTTTTCTTCAGGGCCTGTTTCTTCTAATGCAAATGAAATAATTTGATTTTCAAATTTAGTGCAAGATGATTGCAGTGTTTGTAGAATTATTTGAAGTAAATAAAGTATATGTCTGACAAATTATTTTCATTGTCGAGAGAAGAAAAGATTGATAACGTCCATTCTGAAATAATACGAGAGACAATTAAAATTACCGGTGAAATAAATCATCGTTCAATGGCACCGTATCTGAGATAAGCGATACTTAAAAATCTTATTGTTCATATTTATTCCCCTTTTCTTTTTGTTTCCACATAATTACATGTGACGGGATAAAAATTTTTCCGTATCCGTCTGATAAAAAAAGAAAAGAGCAGTGTCCGGTGTTTTGTAACGCTTCTTTGCACGACACGTGTATCGTTCACGGTACGCCGACTGTTTTGTATCTTTTTAATGATTAAAAGACGTCAGAGGCGCGTAATTTAAGGTGAATCGTTATGAAGCGATGCCGCATGAGTCGACTAGAACGAAAGTGCGACGCAAACGTCTCGGCAGGAAAAAATAAAGCGATTAACCGTGCAAACAATTGCGCTGAGCCGTGGAATCTTGAAAAAAAAAAATGGTGAAAATGAGAGATGCTTTTCTTTAACTAATCTACAGAAGATCGTGTAAATACACTATCAGTCACACGATCACGACACGATTTTCCTTCTCTCGCTTTCGTCGTTACTCAGCCATATTCATAGAGATTCTTGGATAATTATTTAGTCATAATTTCTGATCAGACACAATACGTCGAGTTCCTCTTACGAACGACTAGGTGAATCCTAAAATTACGTTTCGCTGAGAATATAAATTTAATCTTTAAATACTACTTTATAGGCAAGCTTTGCACTTAATTTCTGTGTCATGATGGAGGAGCTATCAATTATCGATACACTATCGATTTCTTAACGATATCTAAGATTCGTTGAGACTGAAATAGAATCTAACGCGTAATTTTACCATTCAAATCGTTTATTTAACCTAACTTCATTCAAATTTGTTCTTAACTGTAAACATGATCTAACCTAATTTTGAACAATAATAATAAAATACCAGGTTAGGATAAACTTCGAATGTAAATTTCAAACAAGAATTGCATTCTATTTCAGTCTAATTGTTATCAATATTTATCGATGACGATAGGTGATGATTAATCAAATGTTTTAATAGGGATAATAAACTATGATGATTGTGCACATTTGATAATGATGCAAAAACTAACAGTCCTGCTGAGATAATTCGACTTCCTCTGGCAGCACCACGTCCTCGCATTCTTCGTCTTTGTAGGCTGTCCATGATTTTGGAAACCCAATTCCGCAAGGCCGTTTTTTGGCCAATAATTTCCTGACACGTTTTCGGGTGGCGACCAATAGCAGGAATATTATGAAACCTTGTAACGCGTTCAGAATGTCGGTCGGGATCCTTTAAATTTCAGAATTAGAATTTAAAAATATAAAAATTCGTTGGAAGCAGGAGGAAAGTGTAGACAGAAGCTCTTTGAATATTCATAAGTTTCAAATCGAATTATCTTCGAAATATTAATCATTCTTATGGAATAATACTGGAACAATTATCAAATCGCGAGTTGAAGTATTCGAACATAATTTAATAATTAAGATTCCTGTGTTGAAAGTCTAGATAAAGACTCTTAAGATTCGAATACGATAAAATTGAATTCAGTGTACTTGAATTAGAAATTCGAAGGTTAATTAACTTACCAAAAATTCTTGGAGCCATCGGCATAGGAGAGTACTTCAAAGATCCAAGTGATGCCCATGACGAATATCAGCTTGACATAAAGTAGAAACTTGAATCGAAGAGCTTTTAATTTGCCGCAACCGTTGCATTCACGGTACTGATGCCACAATCGCCAGCTCGTTAATCCGAGATAAATAACATTCAGTGCCAGTAAAATGGCAATTGGCCCGTAAAAATACGCCCACATCTGTTTGGGCCCTGTAAAACAGAAAGATCGACGTATTCTGTAAACGACGTATCATTATAGTTCTTCGAATCAACCGTAGACACGTGTGTTACGGAGAAAAGTTAAAAAGATAATTGTTTTGTCGAGATATTGATCGTACCACTGAACCAACAGGTTTCTTCGCCGAAACCGGGCTTCAAGTGTCGTCCGTCGATGTGATGCATTATCAATGCTACTATCAGGAAGCATGTCGGTCCACCGAATCCATACAAACAATAGATAATGAAAAGTGGCTTATCTCTCATTAGGAAATGTCGAAACCTGGAAGAGTAACATTGAAATTGTGAAAGTAGACATTTGTGAGGGACATTAGTCGAACTTACCAAACGGTTCTCCAGATGTTGAAGGACACGATGTTTAGCCAGAAGAAGACGGATATAAAACCGAAATATAGAATGAATCCTAGAGACATGGATAAAATTATCAGTTCATACACCTTGGAACTTGTTTTGCTTTTTGTGAAGTTTTTCGAATTTATTTTTCTTTATTTTGGCGTGTAGGGTCTCGATATTTCCCGGCGCTTGGGGCTTTGAGGGGATGTCGACATTTGGGAGGTTTGAAGGTTTGAAATGAAATGAAATTTCATAAATGTTCCATACCTAACGAAATACATAACACGTGATCCCCATCCACTTGCGCTCTCAAATTCTGAATGGAAAGAACGATATAGCTGACCGCCAAGGATGCAACGGCAGCCATCATAGCCTTGTCTTGTATTTCCCTTAATTCTGGCAGTATCACGTAGACGGCTATGGTGGCGATCAGGAATACAGCCGATATGGTGCTGAGTATGCAGAACAACGTGTGCTTCCATATCGTTGAGTTGCTATAATTTTCTTCTTCGAAGCACACCAGAGCAACCTTGGTGTTGTTTCGGTTCGCAACGCAGAACCTAAATATCGAATAAAAGGTTTGCAATCTTGAATTATATTGTTTAGAAGAGCTCATCGGAACATCGGTTTAGACGATTCTTAATATTCATACAGTTCTTAAATTTAGCAAAGATCTATAAGAATATAACCCAAGGTAAAAGAATCAGTTTCCACGATTGGATTCAACAACCTCCATCCATGAAACGTTCCTAACTGTACATGAAGTTAATGGCTAAACTTCGTGGAATCGTTTACCTGTTTGCCGGGATTTTCCCATATTCCAAGTCGACAAATTGCAACCATGGTCTGCCATATTCCTGGATCAGGGTAAAATTGTCGTTAGCAAATTCCTCCGGATCTATCAGGTAGCTGCCACGAGGACACCGGAGCTGAATCCGGGTACCATCGGTGCAGTTCGCGGAAGGCAACCACATCGAACCATTTGGACAACAGTTGACGTCAACCGCGTGGCCCGTCGAGATTGTCCATGTTAGCAAACAGATCCATAATAATCCTGGAAGCGTGATTCTCTAATCAACATTCGATTATCGTGCTTTCATTGGAATTAGATCGCCGATTAGATTAACGCGAACACTCGAATCGATACCGTGATTCACGTGTGTTGTTTCGTGTACTTTCTAGTTGATTTACGTAAAGATTCTACGTGTTATTGTACACATATGTCGATGTGTGCAGTAAGTTATTAGGCAAATTTTTGTCAGTGAAGGTAACCCGATATTTTCCTGCGCCGGGGGCTCGACGATGTTAACGGTATATGAAATTATTTTTACTTTCGATATTTTCGATTTATTGTTTACATATTATAGTCACATATAATAGCTCAACCAGAGCTTAATGATTCTTAACCAGATTTTTTTTTCAAAAAAAGTTTGTAACTCGCGATTTTTTTCTGGGTTGTAGGGGTAGATCTACGACCTTCGGGTGTAACATATTAACGGATAGAGGTAGAAATTAAGCTGTTGAGGGGGCGTTGATTTACCATGAGATCGTGTAGAATGAAACGGACTCATCCATGACACAGATATCACGTTTTCTATTGCCGATAGTCTGCACATCGGAGGCTTATATCGCGTTTTATGTTACCAACAGCTTATATGGGATTTCACGAATATAGGCTTCGATTGTCCACGCTATTTCTCATATTTTATCTATCTTTGATATCGGAATATGCGATACGAGTGCGTCAATCTAGTAGCAAAGAGCCTTTGAAGCTTTCTGGATATTTTGCTGCTCTAACTCGAAACATATAATCCTTCAAATAGTAGTCTAACATATTTTTCACAGTGATCAAAATTAATTTTAACAATGATCAAAATTAAAAACTGACTGAAACTTGGCATAGAGTTAACAGAAAATTGTCTCAAACTTGCAATAAAAGTAACTCAAACTGTTATCTGACACAAAAACCGACTTAAATTAACACAAGTTCATGAAACCCCCATCCTAAAATTAGCACAAATCTAATTAAACTTTGAACAGAGCTGTCGAAACAGACGTCACGTTTTGCAAGAATAATTCGGTAACACGTTGACCCAGAGACGAAAGTTTTAATCAAGTAAATAATTAGTAAGATTTTAAAGCTGCTAATTACCAAAGCGGATAAACGATTGACGTAATTGTTCACCGAAACTAGTATCATTCGAACGCAATTTCACCATTGAGAAACATTCGAGGAGATAAGTAGACGCGTCTGAAATTATTAATTTAGACGATGTCCGATAAGGATACTGAATGAAAAGAAAAATATGGATGTTCCAAAATAATTTCGCTTGAACTTAAAACGGAACCGATGTAAATAATATATTTATAAAAAAAGGTTAACTCGCTGCGATAAGATAAGTATTGCAAAAATATTGTTATTCTTTTCCGTGTAATCAGTGCCGTATCCATACGTTCTTTAATATTATTAAGCTTTATTTCCTGACATTCCGTGTCTCGAAATTATTGCAGTTTTTCAACAATTCGAATAAATTTTACAACCGTGTTCGAAAGTTCACGAAGGCTTTAACATTCGATCATCAGGATTTTATTATCACGATAAAACGTGGACTATGAAACATTGTTGAACAACATTATTCCAGTATCGATACTGCAAAATACGTTTATAAGTCTACTCGAAGCTTCATCGTAGATAGCTCGCAATCAATTGGCACACAGACATCTTTTAAGATCTTCTATTTTTCCAGTAAATTATCTGTTAGAAATAGCCTGAATGTTCGCTGCAGTTGCTCGAAGTCTTTCAGGCTGAAATTACTGATTGCATCACGCGAGGCACCCCGAAAGAAAAGTTTTTCTGTGCTTATTTTTTTCGCCGGGCTGATTGACGTAGGCAATACAAAAAATGTATCAAAGCCGGATAAAAGAGGATCGGTATTCATAGATGCGCATTATGCTTTTTATTCTGTACGAGAAACAACGTTATCGCGGCATAAATTACGTATGTTACACGATTGGATAGGAATTTTAGAAATTAGAAACCGGCTTGTTTTGTACGGTGTTATTTTTCCTTCTTGCTTCAAAGAAATGTTGACGGAGATTTTGAAATCTGAGGGCGGTAAGTTGATACGTGGAAGTGACTCTCGTTATATTGCCGTGTAGGTGTCTGTGGTTGTAGCGGTATTGGAGGTGTTGCAATGAAAATTTGGGGATTTGAGGATTTGAGAATAGGGGAAATTGGGAATTGGGGAATTTGGAATTGGGGAATTAGGAATTGGGGAAATTTGGAATTGGGGAATTAGGAATTGGGGAAATTGGGAATTGGGGAAATTGGGAATTGGGGAAATTGGGAATTGGGGAATTAGGAATTGGGGAAATTAGGAATTGGGGAAATTGGGAATTGGGGAAATTGGGAATTGGGGAATTAGGCATTGGGGAATTAGGAATTGGGGAAAGTGGGAATTGGGAAAATTGGGAAATTGGAAAGTTGGAAATTTGGAAATTGAGAACTGGAAATTTGAGAATTTGACTATTTAGTAATTTGGAAATGTGGTAACTTTGCCATATGAAAATTTGAGAATTTATGAATTTGAGAATTTGAGAATTAAAAATTTGAAACTAACTCTATGCGTAGATATACTTCACCTAACAAAAAGTAACTAAAAGTGTCTAATAACGTATTGTAAATATAAAGCTCTATCAACACGTATGCAATTGAATGAATTGAATTGACGGACGTGTAAATGTCGAGATGTAATCATGAAAAATAAAAGAATACACGGGATGTATGCATGTGGCTGAATAGAAAAATGTGTGCAGGCATTGAGCATAAAGAGAGCATCTTGTTAACAGAAGCATCCCTTCTTCGCTTCAATTTGACCGTTTCATGATGCATATCTACACACAGTCTATGTTAAACTAGGTTACGAACATTAAGATTGTATTTCTTTTCAACGCTCGTCATTGTCAAAATAGTCGTGCAAATTACTGGTAGAGTCTTTTAACGTCTACGTCTTACGGTTGCAAAAAAAGAGTTGTTGAGGAGTTTTGAAGGTGAATTCTGTGCTTTGGTAATTTTGGGATTTGGAGATTTGGGGATTTAGGGATTTAGGGATTTAGGGATTTGGGGTTTTGGAAATTTGAAAATTTGGGAATTTGGGAATTTGAGAATTTGGGGATATAGAAATTTGGGGATATAGAAATTTGGAGATATAAGAATTTGGGGATATAGGAATTTGGGGATATGGAAATTTGAAAAGTTGGGAATTTGAAGATATAGAAATGTGGGAATGTAGGAATGAAAGAACACTCTTCTGTTTCATTTTTAAATTGTCAATTCCAAAGAGCAAGTTATTCTTCAATCAATACGTCATACATTAAGCATTCTGATGACCTCCTGAACCATTTTCAATTTTATATTACACCATTTCCCCGTTTTAATTCCCAAAGATGCATATGCAGCGCGATAATATTCAAACCGCAGAATTCGTATTAAGCTTGTTTATAAAATAAGGATTAAAACCGACGTACAAAATATGTTCATATAATCACCTGTTGTTAACGGTTCGGTACAAAGGTCATTAGAAAATTAGATTTTAATGGAAATCATTATCGATGTATCATCGTACGTCATGCATTTTTTGAAACGGTTTTAAATATATTCCGAATTGTTCGTGATAGGTATCTAGGTATATTTAGGGATTTAGACATACAAAATTCAGTGTACAAGTCTAGGAATGTGGGGAACTGGGGATATGGGTATGAGATCCAGGGACTGAGGAATCTTTTTTTAGGGATTATTTAGGGTAGGATTTGGGGATATCGAGATGTAGAAATTTTGGGATTTGGGGTATTGAGGTCTAGGGATGTGGAGATCTAGGAATATTAGGGAGATACCGATTAAATATAGAGTGTGGAGATATAGGAATATTAGGGATTTAGTAGGAGGGGAAGCTAGAGATATAGATCTAGGGATATAGGAATATTGGGAGATTTAGTGGTTATAGAAATCTAGAAATTTAGAGATCTAGGGACATAGTAATATTGGGGATCTAGCAATACAGAAATCTATAAATTTAGAGGTCTAGGGATATAAAAATATTAAGAATCTAGCAAAGAGATCTAGAAACATAATATTATCTAGCAGTCTACGCATCTGAAAATATAGGGATATAAATATATAGCAACATTGGTATCTAGTTACGTAGAAATATACGTCCTCATAACACACACTTCATTTTAGAATATTCTGAATATAAAGCTTGAGAATCTAAATTTAAACGCATATTCAAGTCGAAATCATTGAATAGTTGAACTGTCCCCAAGTCCTATCAGTTTTCTAATAATCGCAACAGTGTTCAATCACCGAACCAGCAGAAGAAAGGAACCCAAAAAGGGATTCGAGCGTCAAAGATTTACGCACCTTTGGCTGGCAACGTGCCCAAGTACCTGCTGCTGATCACGTCCAACGACATTATCTCCCGATGTTTGTTACCGCATTTCTTCGTCACAAAACAAGTTTGTTTTCAACGAATTTCGACGAACGAATCACATCAATCCGGTGGTTTACACCGTCATTAATATGATGGGTGTTATTAGATGAATAATTGAAACAGTGACTAAGGTTCGCTGTTCACATCTGAATCAAAATGCCAACATGAAGTTTATCACTGGTTTCACTATATTTCTCCTTTATTTTATGTATGTACAACTCAAGTTTGTAATAATATTTTTATTTCACTTCGAACTTCAAACGGTATCACGAACTGATTGGACTCGTTCTGGAGTCACCTTTTATCCTCGGTTCAACCTTCGAGAACGAAAACGACGACGAATAAATCTTGAATCGTGAATGATGCACGTTGACACACTTGCGCTTCGCGTGGAACTGAAACAATCGTGGATAAAGCATTGATGATGAACTACCCGTTCAGAGATAGCAACGATCCTCTCCCACTGTGTCGCGTTTCTGGCTCACGGTTCACCACGGCCATGTTATATACCATGTCTTTTTTATCTCTTTACGAGGGGACCGCATTCTCGTTGAACGGATTCACACATGATTCCTTCACCCTGTTTCTCACTGGGGTTCAAACTGCTTCGGAACCTAAATAATCGGACAAACGATTACTACGATTTTATTTAAAAGAAAATAAATCTTCAACCGTGGTTAAAAAACATTTCCAACATTGATTGTCTGGTTTTTAATATCCTCAAATTGCAGCCAGTTTTGCAATTCATACTGATAATGTTATCGATAAATTATCGAGATATAAGGCAAATTGACTATGTTACGCAAAATTTTATCGTTCGAATTATTATTAAAATTGAAAGATTTGATTCAATTTTCAGTTCAATTTGAACGATTTTATCAATAAGATAGTGTAACGATAATCGACAGTATGCCCCTAACGTGTATCCTTCCAAAATGAATAAACAAAAATAGAATTTGGACGCACACTCCTTTAATCTTTAATGATGTAGAATTTCGAAACTAAAACGATGTTAATTTTATTCGCGTCTCAAAACTGTTACGCTCCAAATATAGACTGATAAATTTTTCTTTCTGTGATGAAATTTCGTAACGATCAGTTAAGTCTTTATTCGCGTTAAGGTGAAGATTGAAATAAACCTAATCGAGTAACCTTGCTTACTCTATGAGATGAAATTGAGTAATTGCGTAACCTTGATTAACAACGACTTTATTTTACTTTGATTAGTCAGACTAATGATTGATACACGACTTGCACTTCGACTTACATTCGCACATTCTTGCCACGAAGAATTATCTTATTGTTCCGTCGTGACTTGCAGCACAATTTTTAAAAAGTTTACAAACAGGTTTTTAAAATGCTACGTGGTTAGTAATGATTAGATCGTATGCGTCAAAACTATTAAACCAGTATCATAATGCATACAAATTATATGCGAGGAAGTATATAGAAGATTACATTACGGAAATTGATAAATAACTACGACAGCTTGTAAATCGATACTTTGCATTCCCATTGGTTTAACGTTTTCGTTTCAATTATTGTTCGCAGTTGCTGGAGATGTTGAAGTTTTACGCCAGGTTTGAAATCAACGAAGAAAGCGGAGACCCTCTTACGGATCATGATATGACACAGTTGCATTACACCAAAATCACTTCTCTTCAGGTATAACACATATGAATTTCGAATTCTGTCAAAAGTGCGGGATTGAACCTTGTTCGGGAAAGGAGGATTGCGTTTCATGTCGATTTCGAAGTAGTCGGGCTAATATTTGCCTATGTATAATTATTAAACGAGTTATTAGGGATGCCTGTATGTACTGATATGGTGAAGTCTCGCTATATGACTCTTTTATACCCCAAATCCCCAGATCTCCACATCCCCAGATCTACACATCCCCAAATCTCCACACTCCCAGATCTCCACATCCCCACATCCTCACATACCCAGATCCTCATATCCCCAGATCTCCACATTCCCACATCCTCACATCCCCAGATTCCCACATCCCCAGATCTCCACATCCCCAGATTTCCACATTCCCAAATCCTCACATCCCCAAATCCTCACATACCCCAGATCCTCACATTCCCCAATCTCCACATCCCCAAATCCCCACATCTCTACATACCCACACCTCCACATCCCCACATCCTCTTAACCCCACAAACCCCAGATCTCCCTATACTTAATCAACCATAAGAGTTAAGTTTGTATGATCCCTTCATATAGCGAGACTACGCTATGCATGTGATTTGTCTATGTCATATGTGAAGTCATCGACATTGTCGTTAGGGTAGGCGTTTCACATAAAGCCAAAGGAGTATGAAAGTATAAACCAAGAAATAAAATTCAAACTATGCGCAGAAAGCAGTTTTCGCCAAGTTCCCAGACTTGAGGAGTTTCGCATTGGCAAACGTGGCGAGTGTCGACACGAGGGAGGCTCTTTACAAACATTTCGTTTTGCTCAGGTAACATTTAATCCTTGTCCATATTTTTTGAAATATATTTCCGTTTATTGCATACCCCTCGTTTCAGTCAGGTGAAGTTAAGATCCATCGCTAGTTACCTCAGCTTGGTACCATCGGAAGAGCGAGAGAAAGAAGAGAATTGGTATCGTTACGATGTGGAGTTTCTTCAAGAGTTATTGGTGAGTTATGAACGAGAGAAATCTAGTGATGTTTGTAGATTCGTCGAGTAATGGATAAAAATTTCAGATTTCTCGCCACGAGCGTAGAGCGTCTCAGTTGGAGGAGCTGAATGAGATGCCACTTTATCCGACAGAGGAAATTATTTGGAACGAAAGTATCGTGCCCACGGAATACTTCTCTGGCGAAGGATGTTTAGCATTGCCGAAATTAAATTTACAGTTTCTTACCTTGCATGATTATTTGTTGAGGAACTTCAATCTTTTTCGACTTGAATCTACCTGTACGTATAAATGCTTTGAATATATAGAATACGAAAAATATATTTGTATAGTTAAAGAATAGTATCAATTATTTATTATAGATGAAATACGCCAGGATATTGAAGATGCTGTGAGCAGATTGAGTCCATGGTACGTTATCCTTCCAGTTTAGATTAATCTAGATTCGTGTACACAGTAGCAAGATTAATTATTTTTTAATTTAGGCGTGCTGAAGATGGCGGTGTTTATTTCGGTGGCTGGGCTAGAATGGCCCAGCCGATCACACAGTTCGCTGTAGTTGAAGTAGCAAAACCTAATATTGGAGAGAAAAGACCATCCAGAGTTCGTGCTGATGTCACTATAAATTTAAGCGTTCGCAAAGAAATTAAATCCGAATGGGAGAATCTTCGTAAACACGATGTCTGTTTTTTAATCACGGTGAAGCCTCAGAACCCGATTGGTATACTATTATTAAATACGTCACGTAGATCTTACTTATGCAATTAAAACGATATAATGATGTAATGCATTTGCATGTTCAGGCACAAAATATAGTCACAAACTACCTTTCGTTCCACAAGTTGGATTGACTACAGTTCGAGGATGTGAAGTTGAAGGTATGCTAGATTCAAATGGTAGAGTAATCGAAGATGGTCCTGAACCACGACCGATGTTGCCTGGTGATACTCGAACATACAGGGTCTGGTTAGATTCCAATCAATACAGAATCGATATGGACAATGCTAGTCACGGCGGAGAGGATGTATACGAGAGCTTTAATATTATAATGAGGCGTAAACCGAAAGAGAATAATTTCAAAGCAGTATTAGAAACCATAAGAGAACTCATGAATACAGAATGCGTTGTGCCTGATTGGCTCCATGATATTATTCTTGGATATGGTGATCCTGGAGCAGCCCGTTATTCAAGGTATGTTATCTTGTACAAAACCAATTAAATTACATCCTGTTACTTAGTAATATATATTTTTTATTGTATAGGATGTCAAATGAAATTCCAACAATGGATTTTAACGACACATTCCTCGACATAGATCACTTAAGATCTAGTTTCCCTCAACATGAAATTGAAATTTGTACTGATGATGAATCAAAATTGGTACGACCATTCCGTTTAACGTTTGAAGATGTGCTAGCTAAACATAATAATGAGCCCATTAGAAAAGTGATCAGAGTCGAACCTCATGTACCACCTAGCCGAGGTCCTTACAAAGCTAATGAGCCTAAGAAGTATGTAAAGAATTATTTTTTATGAAATAAAGATTACATATCTCTTTAATATCATGGTATAATTATGTTACAGGAATCAAATTCCTTTCACACCAACACAAGTTGAAGCTATTCGTGCTGGTATGCAACCAGGATTAACGCTCGTTGTTGGTCCACCTGGTACAGGAAAGACTGATGTTGCTGTTCAGATCATTTCTAATCTTTATCATAACTTTCCCAATCAAAGAACGCTTATAGTTACGCACTCGAATCAGGCACTTAATCAGCTGTTTGAAAAAATTATGGCGCTTGATATCGACGAAAGACATTTGTTACGTCTAGGTCATGGAGAAGAAGCATTAGAGACTGAAAAAGATTTCAGTAGATACGGTAGAGTTAATTATGTCTTAGCTAAACGCTTAGATCTGTTAATGGAAGTTCAAAGATTACAGGTTTGTAATTTGTGATATGTAGTCAGCATTTATCCTCCTTTTTTAAATACATGTCAAAATTTGCCTTTAGGAGTCATTAAATGTAAAAGGTGATGTGGCGTATACATGTGAAACGGCGGGACACTTTTTTATGTATCAAATATTAGCAAGGTGGGAACGTTTTGAAACCAGAATTAAACAAAGACAAGGAAACAACCCACCTCCTGCTTACATTATCGATGAGGAATTTCCGTTTCACAAATTTTTCGACAATGCGCCAAAACCATTATTTAAACGTAATACATTTGAAGAAGATATTGAAATAGCACGCAGTTGTTTCCGGTAAATTTATATAAATAATGATATTGTATGTAACAAAGGACATTTTTGATCAAATTTTAATTAAATATGTTTGCAGATATATTGAACGGATTTTCGCTCAGTTAGAGGAATTTAGAGCTTTTGAATTGTTACGATCTGGTTTGGATAGATCAAAATATTTGTTAGTTAAAGAAGCTAAAGTTATTGCTATGACGTGTACTCACGCTGCACTTAAAAGACGTGAACTCGTAGATATGGGATTTAAATATGATAACATTCTTATGGAAGAATCTGCGCAAATTTTAGAAATAGAAACTTTTATACCATTGTTACTACAGAACCCACAAGACGGATATAACCGACTGAAACGTTGGATAATGATAGGAGATCACCATCAGCTTCCGCCAGTCATTAAAAACATGGCCTTTCAAAAGTATTCAAACATGGAACAATCCCTTTTCGCAAGATTTGTCAGGTTGGGCGTTCCCACAGTTGACCTTGATGGTCAAGGTCGTGCAAGGCCTAGCATCTGTAATCTCTATAATTGGAGATACAAAAAATTAGGCAATCTTACACATGTGGAAAAGAGTTCAGAATATCTTGTGGCAAATGCTGGATTTCTCTATGACTTTCAGCTTATCAATGTGGAAGATTTCAACGGAGTCGGAGAAAGCGAACCCAGTGCTTACTTTTATCAAAATCTTGCTGAAGCTGAATATTGCGTAGCTGTATTCATGTACATGCGTCTTCTTGGTTATCCAGCTGACAAGATCAGTATATTGACAACGTATAACGGACAAAAACATTTAATAAGAGACGTAATAAATATAAGATGTGCCAGTAATCCTTTAATAGGTCGACCGAACAAAGTAACGACAGTTGATAAATACCAGGGTCAACAAAATGATTATATATTATTATCGCTCGTAAAAACTCGTGCTGTAGGTCACTTAAGGGATGCACGCCGTTTAGTAGTTGCTATGTCAAGAGCACGTCTCGGTCTTTACGTTTTCGCAAGGGTATCTCTCTTTAAGAACTGTTTTGAATTAACACCTGCATTTGCTCAATTAATGCAACGACCACTAAAGTTGCAACTTCTTCCACAAGAACATTATCCCACAGAAAGGCTCAACGATGAAATTCCATCTAATCCACCGATGGAAATTGAAGATATGCCACATATGGCTAAATTTGTCTATGATTATTATATAGAAAAAGTTAGTGGTATGAAAGTAAGTTCACATTTTTTCATATCTAATCAAATCATGACTAATTAGCGGATAATTATCGAATCCTTAATCATCAATTACAGGAATCACAAAAAGCATGGCAGAAACCAGGCATGGTACAACAACCCAATAGTCCAAATCATAAAGTGCCTGTTCATCCAGGAGCTGATGACGATACAGACGACGAAGAATTTAATCAATTAGATGATGAACAGTCGACTGTCGTGCAAGAAAATATAGAACCAAAATTTGAATTAATAAAAAATTTAGTCGAAGACCCAGCTTCAGAAAGTGAAGACAATGATCGTTAAAAATGAATTCGTACATTCATAAATAAGCAAATGGATAGTAATAAGCAAATGTTTTTATGGAAAATAACCATCTTTTTATTACAATTATATTTATTGTACAGTAACACGATATTGAATTATATTGTAATAGAATCAAAAGATATTTGTATTCTGTATATGTATTAAAAATAATATTACATTATAATTTATATATCATGTATTGTATATATATATCATTTTGAAAATATACTTTAGGAAAAATTCCGATCAGATCAAAATAGATCTATATTTCGCTTAATTAACATTTTGTTTTAACAAATGTTTCCCTGATTGCAGCTTTTTATGCCTGTCAGGGCAGCTTTTCGAATGTTCTTTAATTAATCGAACACTCGATGGTACATAACTATTATCGAATTTCATTAATTTACTAGTAAAATCTGGATGATATTCCTCTACGGACGCTTTAATCCCTTTCGAATTGGGAATGTATTCTTCGGAATGATTAGTAACGATCGTCGTACTAGGTTCATAAGTTTCGTAAGATATTTTTGATAAATCTATAGAATTTGGAACATATCGAACGACATCTGCTATGCTTTTATTATCTGATACCATCGGCGAATATTCATTTGAAGATACTTGGATTGTTTCCAACATACTCTTTCTACTCGGTATATAATTTAAGTCTGCGCATAACTTCTTTGACGTTGGTGCATCCGGTACATATTCCTCTAACTCGTCATTCTCTGCAGCCTCCGTAGGTAAATATCTTTTAGACCTATTGTTTTTGGTGTTACTTGATGCCTTCGAAATTGCATCATTATTTTCCGATTTTTTTGCTGAAGTAGTTTTATTATCCTTTTGATGTGTATGGCTGGTAGAATGGTTCTGTAATTTTTCCACCGATCGGCTCCGAATTTCTTCCTTCAACGTTGTTTTGGCTACCTCCGTTTTATCCAATTTTTTTTTCGCGGGAGACACATTTACTCTGATTGTAGGTAATAACGTAACATCTTTTACGTCTTCTGATGGCTCAATCGTATATCTGTAATTTATGAAAACATTTTTGCACGGGTATCTGCAGTACAAATATTTTAATATACGTGTCTTTTTTACTACTTTACTATACCACAACTCTACCATTTTATTACTTCACTATACCACTATGATACTATATTACCATTTTACTGTGAATAGTGAGCAGGACTTGTTAGAAAAATATTGCTTACGTGACATCTAACTGTCGTGTAGATTTTCTCCATTTATATTTCTTAAAATCCTCGAGCGATCCTTCGACTTGAACATTACGTAAAATTGCTTTCTTCAGGATTTTATATAAAGCAGCCCAGTCCTCGAGATCAAGCCACTTATTAGTTGAAACTTTTTTCTTTTTAATTTTTATAATCTTTTCTTGCACAGTAACGACAGCCGTAGCTAAACAATTATCCGAAGCCTACAAACACAGCTTCTGTTTTATTTATATAGATGTAGAATCATCTAGTGACAGCTGTAACAGCTGTTGATCGTGATACCTTAATTACTTCCAAATATTGACCATCACGAAACATTGTTTATAATATATTGTAAATTGCCAGCAATTTGATTGTTTCCTCGTGAATGTATCTACTCCTGTAGTACACAATTTTAAACACTATTCACAAATAGTCAAAAACATATACACGATCATTTTAATATCTCTGCTTGTCACCTTGAGTCAGATATGATGTCAGCGTGGTGCACCGACTCACGCATGTGTGAGAATAAGAAAACGAAAGTGAAGGATGAAAGCAAATTCAGTTTGTGTAAACGCTTAATTTATAATTATTAACGCAACAGTTCTCTATGTAACTGTATAAAAAGCTGATGATTATATTTTGTAGTTTATTTATAGTATTTATTCTATATCTTCATTATTAATTTATATAGTTTGTGATAATGTATACATATATTGTTCTTTTTATATTTAAATAACTTCGTAATATAAATTAAGAATTTTTTCCTTTTTGAGGGAAAATATTTCAAACGAAAATATTTGTGTACAATTTATAATTTGTATAATATGTAGTTCTTAAAAACTTAATTTTAATGTATTACTTACGCGAAATAAAACTTCAATTGTAAAGAATATATTATTACTATTTATTATATTTTTTGGCAATTTTGTATAAAAATATTGATTATTAAACGCTTTATGGAACATATTTTATACTCAGAAAGATAGTTTTGTTTCAATTTGTTATAGGTATTAATTTACAGTGCGTTTTACTAAAATAATATAAATAAAAAACTATGGCATCAGAAAAAAAGCGAAATATTATGGAAAGATTAATAATTCTTAACGAAACTGATATTAAAACAGTGAAGGTATGTCCTAACCTACATTTTATTCTGATATAATAATCAAATTTAAATAATTTTAATCGGTTTATTAACGATTTCAGGTTATCAGTTATGGAATTGCTAGTATAAGTTTAGTTGTTGCACTTTATCGAATTAGACCTGTATGTATGATCCGTATCAATAATGTTTTAAATAACTCAATGTCTTATGCCTTTTATTATTATATCTTTAGTTTGCTAAATTTAGAAAACCATCCAGTATACCATCTCATTTTATACAAAAAAGAGTTCAACTTCGAGGTACTGTGAAACGTATAGATCCTAGTTATGGCACAGTTCTCATGGTTGATCACAAGCCATTAATACCTTTACCCCGATTGAGCAATTCTAAATATTTACCAATAAAAATAGCTGGACTTGACATAACAGCCAATGGTAAGTACTAATTAAATGTTTACAAATACGATAGATTCATTAATGGATATTTAACTAGGTATTAGTTGGTTACAAACAATTGTTGGTCAAAAGGAAATAACTTTCATACCTTTAGCCAAAAGAAAAGAGTACTTAAACTGCATAGTCATGTTACAACACAATCAGGTAAGAATATAATTTTATGTGATTTGTTCTGTTTATTTATGTAAAAATCGTACAGGAACAATTAAAAATTGGCGAAGAATTAATGAAGGTTGGCTTTGCTTTAATAAATGAAAGCTCTCTGAAACCAATGTCAAAGGATAAAGATATCTTACAGTATCAAAAATGTTTATTAAATGCACAGAAGTGGGCACGATATAAAAGAAATGGACATTGGCATTTTGCTATATATCCCAGCATTTTCTGGAAAATGCAGCAGAATTTAGCCAAAAAAGTAAAGTCCATATTACCCACTTTTATAACAAAACAACTTAATATTTGAGCATAGCTTTATAATTTCTTTTGTTCTATTTATGGACATTGATTCCATTATATAAATAAAAATAGATTAACATATATATTTTTATAATGTACTTAAACATTTGTAATCTGTTTTGTTTTTAGAGGAGTAAATGATAGCAATTATAAAAGTCAATAATTAAAAAACAAAAATTTTATTTTTATACCATTTATACATCCTTTTACCAACTTTTATATACAATTAAGAGCATTATTTTTCACTACTATGTATATAAGTTTACTGTATTAGTTGAAGAATATTAATTTTAATATGTATGTATATAGGTTTATTGCATTAGCCAAAGAATAACTAATGTTTATTTTCATATGTATATTTTATAGAATATACCATACATAGAAAAATAGATCATATACAAAAATAGAAATTAAAAATTCAATGAAAGATTCACACGATTTTTATAGTTATAGCAAACAATTTTAATTATAAGAAAATAATTTAAATCGCATAAACAATTGTAATTTATAATATAAATTATCTTATTTGTAGAAATATTATTTTAATATTTAAATTTTTATTGTATAACACAGTATTAATCTTATATACAAATCTAAATCACAGTCTCTAACGCATTCCCCAATTATTTGTATCATTTATAAGAAAATTAACATACAATAACGTAAAAAACATTATATAATATTAGTCTGTTGAACTTTGTTTGAGAACTGTAAATACAAAAACATGTATTATTAAAATAACGGAATGTAAATATGGTTTAAATCTTGTAAAATATAAACAAGTCGATATGTTTGGAATATGTAGAACCTTTAACATAAAATGGAACAGTATAATTAAACTTTGTAACAGTTAACTGTTTATTTCTTAACAGAATTATCTTTCTTTTCTACTGGCTTGGGTTTTGTAGCCTGAGTTTGCTGAGCACCTTTTTTGATAGATTCATCAGGTTTTGATTTCACAGTTGATTCACTGTCTTTTTTTAATGTTTCAGGTTTCACATTTAAATTGGAATTATCTTTTTTAACCTCTTTCAAATTATCCTTCCCAACTTTTTTTAAATTGTCTTTCTTAGTTTCCTTTGTTGACATTTTTGGAACAGCTGGAGGTGGTGTTGTAGTTGGTTTTGGAGGAGGTGGAGGAGGAGGAGGAGTTGTAGTTGTAGTGGTGGTGGTGGTGGTAGTGGTAGTAGTAGTCGTGGAAGCACGTGGTTGTGATGTAGATTTCTGAGTAGTTGGTTTTGGTGTTGATACATCCAAAGTTGGTTTTTCTTTTGTTTGTTCTTTAGCTGGTTTTGATCGTGATTTTGTAGCAGTCTCTTGAGGTTGTGTATTTGTAGGTTTTCTTTCTACTTTCACACTTGGTGCTTCTGAAACTTTTGGAAGTGGTTCTTCTTTCCTTTGTTCTTTTACATTTGAAGATTTTTTGCTTACTAAGTCTGGAAATGCTTGTTTTAATGGAACTCTCATGATATAGTCATTCCAAGGAGATCCAAGCCATAAATATCCATTATGTACATAAGCAGAGCTAGTACCATAAACTTTCTTATCTGCTGAATATAAAGCATCCAAAATATTTCCTGCTTTATTCAATCTGAGTATTATTGAAGTTTTCTTCGTATCTAGAATTGATGAAAGATGAAATGAACCCACTTCGTGTGAAAATTTTTCTGCATAATAATTTGGATAAATATCGTTCAGTAATTTAAATGGAGCTTCTATGGTATACAGCAATCTGGATAACATTTTCCTGATGTATGGATGTGGCATGAGAGACTGAGGTAAGACAGGATGTTCAGAATCTGCATATATAACTAAAGATACTAAAAATCCTCCTTGTCCATCACTATGTACATTATCTGGTAAACCAGGTAGAGTTTCTACAAAAATTTCATGTTGACCGGCTTTTGGACCTTTCAAATTATATTTAATAATGCGTGAATGAAGACATTCTGCTACAATAACGAAACTTTCATCATCGCTTAGTAAAACACCATTTGCAAAACCTAGATTTTTTATCAATACTTCATTCTTTTTTGTTGCAGCATTATACCGAATAAGTCTACAAATAAATAATTATTTATATATAATGTACTAAATGACATATACTAATTAAATTTAAAACTTTTTACCTGCCAGATGGATTGGCTAAAAATGTATAGAATCCATCTTGTATTCCAAAATCTGTACTTGAATCTGTCCAATAAATATCTCCATTCTTTGCAATATCCAAAGAATTAACTATTCTTGGAGCTTTTCCATCAATAGGTATAGAACTGTTAACTATGTTTACATACTGCCGTGTCTTAACATTGACTTTAAAAATTCCATAGTAAGCATCAGCAACAAATAGTTCCCCATTATCGTTAAATTTTAAACCTAAAGGTCTACCACATTTCTCTTCTTGCCATAAACCATCTGAAAATATATAATTTATTTAATATATGTATGTTATCAATCATGTGAATACGTGTAATGATATTTATGATTTAATTGAACTCGTTACTTTTTTTATAGATCAATTAAACTATTTAGAACTACATACCACACTTCTGGCCAAATTTCACAATTGGTTCAACCCGATTTTCTTCAATTTTTACGACGTAACCTCCGCGTACACTAGTGTAGATTTCCCCATTGTACGACGCAAAACATTCTGGACCTTTAATTTCTCCAGAAAACAATACTTCTGCTCCTTCTAATCGATTTTTTAATTCCAAATGATTCTGTACATCACTGGGAAGTTTTATGCTGAAATATTTGTTGACCGTTTTAACATTTCATTATTTATTACATATATTCCAGAATCACATTGGTAATGAAGAAAAAAAATAGGTATATTACCTATATTCGGAATATTCTGCTTCAGGAGGTAAACCCGGTAAAAATGTAATCACAGCTAAGAAAAGACCAATGTATATTATTACCGTGCCTATAGATTTTAAATACCCCATTATTTATGTTGCTTTGAAGACGTATTTGTACGTTTAAATGCTATTTTCAAGAAACTTTAAAAAGCAGAATAGCACTTCAACTTTTCTTCATCTCAGCACTAATGCTACTGAGGAAAAACTAAGACCTTTACCCTAACTGTTCCTTGCCGGCTTAGATAACGGCATTCGCAATTTTAATGGCGGTGAATTACGTGCTATAAAACGCATAACTTTACTTTAAGCAGTGTTAAAAAATGCGTATAAATAAGCGCCACGTAAACGGAAGGTTTCAATGTCATCAATTTCCGTTGCCGAAATGATTTTATTTTTTTTGCCAACTCATCAAAATTTGTTCTGATTACGATATACATATTTTGGTAATAAGAAGCCGATTTGATTTCAAGAGTTGACTGCCAATTTATGGTTTTGAATTAAAACATGTATTAGTAAAGTATATGTATATATTTATATGTAAATTACATTAATAATGTTAATATTATCATGTTATTATTATCATGAATCATAAAAATGTATGGAAATTTAGCACTTTTATACCGACAATGAAATAATTTTTGTACGAGTCATAATATATTTTACTTTGCTTTAATGTATTAATTGCAAATGAATTTAATATAAATAAGATCCTAATTATTAGAAAAACATAATATTGTTTATAAAACAGAAAGATTTTGTTTTAATCGATTGTTTACAAATGCTTTATCGAAAGCAGGAGTGAGCAATATAATAACGTTATTGTTAAATACGGTATTGCGTAGTTAAAATACATGCAAATATGCAACTTTTGGGACACCGGGTGTATGAATCCAGTGATTTTTTATCTTGTACACGTCTACTCTTTGTACACGTCGTGCATTATGATCCCTTTCCCCAATTCACATATTTTTATTCACCATGTATATAACTGATGAAATGTAAACATGGTAAAGGGAAACATACTGAAGTTAGTCAAATTGCACATTCAGAAACGGTCTTTTGTGAAATAGAATATAATCGTGATTAATTTCTACATGATGGCGCTGTGACAGTTCAAATGGATCGTATGTATTTGTTGTCATTCGTTCAAAACATGTATTTTTAAATAAGGAAGTAATAATAATAGCGAAGTACGATGGATGAACTGAAATGTTATAAACAATGGGTACATGTAAATTTTATTTTTCAGATAATCTCGAACAGCAGTGCGAAGACGCACTCTTTGAACTATGTGATGCTCGAGAACGATATCCATTGGAATGTGCTAATGAACTTGAAAAATGTATCAAACTTAAAACCGATATACATGTGATGAGTATTTTTATACTTATAGTAATTTTATGTGCTATGAGTTGAAAAGTAATCAATTTTTTTTATGTTTCATAGATGATGAAAGTATCTCTGAAGTCTAATACAATAGACTATGTGGATCATGGAAATTGTAATATAAGTGTTAATGAAAATAAACAATGTTTTAAGCATTTGGATCACAAGTTACAAAATATCACAAATAAATTAGATAATTTAAAAGCAGTTATGGATCAAATTGAACGAGAAAAGATATCTTGGACTCATAAATTACTGCAAGGTTGAATTTTGTATTTTTCATGAAATAAAACATGTAAAATACTATACATTTATTTATTATTCACCTTCATTGCATAATATACATGTATAAAAGATGTTGAACATACTACTTAGTTCTTAACAATAATTATAGATTAAATTGAAGATAAATAATATGACACTTTTACTGTTTAACATTATTAGTGCACAAATCTGGTTAAAGAGGAACTTTCTTCTATTAAATTATGTATATTCTTTTGTACTTATACGTGTCACAACAACCTTGGCACCTCTTGTAATATCTTGAAAAAGTTTTACCATTTCTATATGCATTTCACCATAATTTGCACTGCTTAATACATTTAATGATTTCGTTTTAGATCTAAGGTATTTTTCATTGTGTACAAGCTTCTTCTTTTTCAGATATGAAAGATCTTCATAAAATTCTTGTGTAATGTCTTTTATTTCATTTGATAACACTTTTTCTACCTTTTCCATATTTTTTCCTGAAGTACTACTATCATTTGTTTGAATTTTTGATACAGTAGGTAACATGCTTTTATTTTCACTATTATTTTGGTCATTTTCATTGCTTAAAATTTTAGCTTTTAATTGTATATTGTCGTGATCATTGTTACTATTTATAATTTTAGCTTCCAGTTGTACATTAAAAGGAATTTCTTCTTTTTCATGTAACTGTGTTTTATGAGCCCCCTTGTGAACTTCAATATTGCTTTTATTTGTTTCATTTTTATTAATGAAAGAAACATACTTTGTTGACGACTTATTTTTTAACATTTTCTGTAACGGTAAAGGTATTTCTTGCATAGTGATACTTTGATCCGAAATTATTGTTGGAAGATGTATCTTATTTTTTATATTATCGTCAGATAATTTATGTGATGTAATCGATTTTTTCATAAATTTATCATTTGAAAAAGAAGTATTCAAACACCCTTTTAGTAATAATTTTTTACTGAGAGGAGAAGTACATTCATCATTTAATGTTTCAAATTTTGTTAATTCTTTTTTACTTACTAATACATCTTTGTTGTCTATAAATTTTTCTTCACATTTATGTACTCGTTTCAAAGAATGTATTGGTGACTGAAAAATATTATTTTGTAATACTTCTGGTATTATGTCTTCTTCTCCTTCTTCTTTTTGTTTATAGTTCACATTTTTATGTTTTTCACGATTCGAATTTTTTTCAAATTTATAATCATCATGTGTTGTAACATTATACTTACATTTATTTGTAACAAGTAAATTTTCATTATTATTTAAAACACTTGTACTAGCTAAGGGAGAATTATTATACAAAAAATTCGGTTGCGCGAATTTTAATTTAGGTGTGATGTTTTCTTGTGTAATGTTGACATCGTTAAAAGAATATTTTGTACTATCAAATGAATGCATGTTTAGAGATTGATTTTTTAAAATATTTTCTTGAATAATTGCATTTTGACACTTATGTTCATTTTCATTTTGTTTTGGCAAATCAATCATTGTTATTAAGTTTTCTAAACCAAGTAAACTAGAATTTCGTAAGCGTTTTTCACCTTCCTGTGTTTCAATTTTCTCAGAATTTTCTAATACTTCGTCCATTTCTAATTTAGTTTTCTGTTCAATAACCGCTACAGTATCTTGGCCCTGTCGAATTGTAAACATTAATCCTTCCATTACTAAATCTGTAATATCAGAAGAACGTGATGTTGTATTATCTACTGTAAATTTTCTTTTTTTAGGACTAGGTAAATCTTTTACATCTTCGTTTATATTTTCTAATTTATGTCTTTTAAAATTCTGTTCTTGTTGATCACATAAGTTTTTATCAGTTTTAGTTTCTTGCAAACAACTTTCAACATCTAATATTTCGTGTCTTGCATTTTCTATTTCGTTTTCTATCAAATATTGATATGGTAAATTAGCAGAATCAACGTTAGTATTAACAATTGTAACACGTTCATCTGATACAACTAATGTGTTGCGATCATTTGATGATTCGCTAGTACATACATTAATTTTTCCAGAACATAATTTTCTGTCCTTACTGCTTTTATTGTCTACAGAAATTAAATTATTTGAATTATGAGCATCATCTACTTTTTCTCTTTCAACTATAGCTGGCTTATTCAATACAATTGAAGTGTTATGTATGTCTTTATTCTCATTTTTCTCTTTTAATTTATTATCTTTTAAAGATTTATTTTCTTTTACTTTATTATTAACTTCTGTATTGTTTTCATATGATATGCTGCGTGCTTCAGATAGTTTCAATAATATTTCTGAATTTCTAATTAATTTATTGTTTTCATTATTTGTTTTCTGTTTTACAGATTCTTTATTCATGGGTGTTTTATTTAAGCTATTATCCAATTGTACACCTTGAATCTTTGACTCTAAGATATTTTTTTGTATGTTATCACACTGAACATTTTTTTCCGAGTTACCATTATTACAAGAGTTTAATAAACATTTTTCACTTTTCCTCTCGATGTTGTTTTTGTCTAAACGCACACTACTTAAATTTTCAGTAGCAGGGGTTGGGCAGTGATCAGTATCAGTAATAGTTACTACACGTTTTGTATTCCATTCTGTATGTTCCAAAACATTGCACACTTTTATAGTCAAAACAAATGCATGAGCAAATGCTGTGCCACATCGTTCTTTAAATTTAATCATTGCAAACATTTTGTCTTGTCTAGTCCATGATGCATAACCTATATAGTATTAAGGAATTACTTTATAGTTGTCGCATAATAATTAAAATCAATATAAGATTGTATTAACTTTGTATTTAAAAAAAGGATACTGTAAGTGACAAAGAGATTGGTAGTACTAAATTGTTGTCCTTGACGAGGTTGAGTTTTGATGATCTTTCTAACGACCTTCATTAACTCTTTGCCAAACTCGAACTGCTTCATATTTCTATAAACATACATATTAAGATGTCATCAACAATGTTTTACTATACATAAAATAAATATTCACCTAGTCGTGCGATGATATCTAAAAATAAATTTATATAAATTGCTTTTATGACACAACCAGTATGAACCAGGTACTGTTACTATTGTATTTTCCCTTTTCTGGGTCCAATCAAGCCAGCTAGCTTTTCGAACATATATTCCAGGCATTTTCTTTCAGGTATTAATTCTTGGAACAAGGGAACCAATTTTAACGAATCTTTTCCACCAAATGATTCTTTTACTATAATTGTAAGATAATATAATACTTTTTGCTGAAAACATAAATTATATTTATATTTGTAATATACATGACTTACAATATCTATTACATTCCAGTACATGTTATTTTTATACATACTCCTTTTATAACTTCATTAATAAATACATCAACCACTGTATCCCAAGGAACAAATTTAAATGAACTTAAACCATAAAATATACTTTTTCCTTCAATATATACACCAATAGATTCTACCACTAGCAATGTGTCTATAAATAAAGAAATGCAAATTAATATATGTTAATATAGATTAAAGATTTTAATAATTGCAATTACTCAACTGACCTTCTTTCACAGATGTAATAAAATAAATTAATTGTAATATTAAAATTAATACAAATATAGTCAACGATATTAAAGTATTAAATAGTATCCACAAGATCAATGTTACAAATATGAAAATAAGTGTCACATTGATGTTCAAACGTGGATTTCTATATAAAATAAATTTCATAACATTTCTAGTTGTTACACTTTTATCAATAAGTTTCAGTTTATATCCATTTACACTTCGGAAAAACAGTTCAGGTGAAGATTCATCTTTAAAGCAAGTAGGCAACATTAATAAGTTTCTACTTAGTTCTACTAGAACTATATCAATGATTTTCACTGCAAAAAAATGAGTACAGTTCTTCCTTTACAAAAACCATTTGTAATAAAAAAAATATGCAGATTTTGCACTATAAATACTTATTGCTAAAAAGATTAATAACTTACGTTTAAAATAAAAAAGTCACGCAATAACAATGTATATACAGTAAATACTGCAACAATTTATATAATTTGTTCATACTAAACGTAACTAATAACAGTCCAACACATTCGAGTAAATAAAGTATAATTGCAATAAATAATTAAATGTTTTACTACATTATAAAAGATGACAACTGATAACATCTATATTATAACTCTATATTTACAAATTTATATTTTAATTGGATGACAGTTACGTTTTAGTTTATAGCAGTTTATAGTTAGATGCTACGTGCATAAGTAGGCAATGCATGTACAAAATTGTTCTTATGTTTGTATTTTACAAGGAAATAATTAGCAAGTTCAAAATCCACCAGATATCGCTGTTGTCGTAGCTAAATGTTATACCAAGATCACATGACGAGTGAAGGAAAGTATAAAAGACTATATAATGTTTTATTTTAATTAAAATATCACGTGTAATGGTAGAAATTTATGAAATTATTAAGTATTTTGGTGGAATAAACACACCTTTTGAAAAAAGTAGTAAAATTTCACGATAATTATGGTAACGTTATATACATTGTACAGTCCGAATCGAGAAATATTTTGCTCTTTATCTGAGGCTGTTCTCATTAATTAATTATCCGCATAAAATTTACATAACTATAGTTACATGACAGTTTTAAAAATGAAAGATCGCTACAGGTTACAATTGCCAAAGTGACCATTGTAACCAATGCACTTTTTACTATTTCAATTTTTTGTTTGTCCCGCTTGATTTACATGACCACGTGCAGCATAAATGTATATATTAATTTAGAGATCCATGTGTTTTAATTAGAGGAGTTCCTAACTTTACCACTAGGTAAAACACTTTTACTTGAATTTGTCAATACCCTATGCTCTATTCTAATTGGTTGGAATATTTAAAATTTGCATGGTCATTAAATACATATATATAAATTATAAATTCGTTTTAAAAGATTAATAAACATTTCTTTTCTCAAAATTTTATTATTCAAAAATCATTCAAATGTATTATAGCATTAAAACTGATATTTTGGAAATGAACCCTTTGGTCGTGACTTCAGTACATCATTCGTTCAACGGAAGATCATGTCCATTATCTATCGAATTTGGTTCATTCTGCGCATATTAGTTTTGATTAGTTTAGGGACGCTTCATAACCAAAAGCAAGACACATGCGTATTTGCGATGTTTGTGACGCCAAATGTATATATACAGTGGCCTTTTAGTTTATATACTACTTGTTACTTATATAGGGTACGTTATACGCAGTAATAAGTTTATATAGGTCTAAGGTTTAGAAACTTTGGGAACTTGAAAATGTAACCACCATTCAATCATGCTTATCATACAACATTATTTGTTCTTATTCGCATATTTTTCTCATCATGTATATAGCCAACGTAATGGAAAGTATGTAGTAGGAGGGCAGCACTATCTAGCGCGGAGCTTACTGAAGTTAGCCACGTTGCGCAAACTGGATATGATCTTCCGTTGTACGAGCTATATATAGTATACCATTGTTGCATATACAATTTTTAATAACCTATTCGATAAAAACAATCTGTCATATATATTTTTATACTTTCTTTAGTACTATATTCAGTAGATTACACATTAGAAAAGTAGACGTGTCGATAAAAGGTGTATAAACAAATAAGAAAAATAAGGTAAAGAGAAAACAGGAAAGGGTCTAAAAGATAAGGAGTGCGCAGACGTGGTTTATGTCCTGAATCGCTCAAGTCCCGTCAAGCAGAGGGAGTGAAACAGCACCTGCTGCCATTCTGGCATTACGTCAATGGTGGATATCTCATTCGCTGGTTTGGGAGGAGTTACCGTGACCGCCATTGTTACAGCTCTTTCATATTGAGGAACGTGATCTGTGAATTTGTACTGTCGAATTCTTAGTTTCAACAAATTGTCTCTCTTCTAGATTTCTATAACGACGGTACACGATATTAGCGAGCGCGCTCTGAGCATAGCATGTCCACAATGAATCCCGAGTAGTGAGTAAACTTCTTTTTGCGCAGACATAAGTATATCTAGGAACGTTCATTTTGTGAAATATATAGCCAATTACGTGTAACCCTAACAACAGTTGAAATCAAAAGAATGAAATATTATTTGTGTCGTATTATAGCTATATTAATGCAAACTTCTAACGTTTAGTATCTGACAGATCACCTTTTATCCCCTCTCTTCCCATCTATATTCATAAGCCATATTTCAGTAATTCATTCTCTGTTGTCCTTTCTCAATTCTCAGTTTATCATTATATGCAATCTTCGATTTATCGATTATCCAGTAAAAATTACTGCTTTGAATGTAAAAAACACGTATAAACATTTAAACAATTTTTTAATGTAACTTTAAATCTAGCCTTTTACAAATAATTACAATCTGAAGAAGACAAAGTTCACTTTTTGAACTGTGTTCTCTTATGTCTTACTGTATTAAAATATGCCAAAACAATAAATATTATTGACGTTATTATTGATATTAAAGTATATAAATTATGTTATATATGATTAAAAAAAGCATTGCTAATGTTGATTCATAAAAGATCAATCATTAAAGAAAAGTTTAATTAAACGTAATTTGTGATATATATATATATAAACTATTGAAATTAATATATCACTATTAACAACTTATATTTGTAATTTAATGTATTATGTACATCAATTATTGTGTAATAGCATGCAATAATAATTTACAATCATTATGATTCATGGTGCATATGATGAATTGTCACATATTGTGTACAAATGATTCATACAAAATGAAAAAATATAATGTTTATTTTTTAATATGCAATGACACATGTTAAACACTATTAAAAAATGATAATATTAACAGTATGACAATAACATAAATATTTATGTAAATATAACCAAGCTATGTTAACTGGTAATAATAATTGAAGTATGTGGTACATTTTACATGATACATAGTTTAGTTTAACTCAAATGTATATGAATAATGTAACTTTTTTACAGTGATTACCTGTTTAAGTTGCTTTTAATTGGAGATTCAGGAGTTGGAAAATCATGTCTTCTACTCCGTTTTGCTGATGATACATACACAGAAAGTTATATCAGTACTATTGGTGTAGATTTCAAAATACGAACGATTGACCTTGATGGGAAAACGATAAAGTTACAAATCTGGGATACTGCGGGTCAAGAACGATTTAGAACAATTACAAGTTCTTATTATAGAGGTGCACATGGAATCATTGTTGTTTATGACTGCACAGACCAGGAAACGTTTAATAATGTTAAACAATGGCTTGAAGAAATTGATCGTTATGCGTGTGACAATGTAAATAAGCTGCTGGTCGGCAATAAATGTGACCTTCATATTAAAAAAGTGGTTGATTACACAACAGCAAAGGTAAAAAAAATGATGAAATAAATCTCAGATACTGAAGTTATGTATCATTATGCAAATATTTTGTATAGGAGTATGCAGACCAACTTGGTATACCATTCTTGGAAACATCTGCAAAAAATGCAATGAATGTAGAACAGGCTTTCATGACAATGGCTGCAGAAATAAAACTGAGAGTGGGACCTCCATCAAGTGGTAACAGTGATCCAGCAAATAAAGTGAAGATAGAACATGGACGTCCGATCGAAGCCTCTAAGTCAGGATGTTGCTGAGAAATGTAATTTTATATCTCTGTAACCAAAGTAAGTAATCTTATGTATAATAGTGACCTTGAATTTTATGAATATGATTATTAAAAATTTTGTGTAAAAAAATTTGTATGTTAATGGTCAATTTTTCCATTATAGAAGGACATCTTATGATGGCAGTTTTATACTGCTTAAGAAAACATTACCAGAAGAAACAACAACGTTCATGAAAGTTTCAGTTTACATTTAAAAAATGAGGTGTGAAGCATTATCAATTACGGACCACCAACTCTATTACAGAGTTGAATAAAATAACTTCTGTTCTATCTTTTTTCCAAGAAAGAACATTATTCAGTCGTTAATATCTAGTGCAAAAATCGACCATAGAAAAACCTGTCGAATTAGCATTGAAGATTATTTTTTACGCATTGATGCGTTTAACAGCAATTCGAGTTTAAAGTAAATTAAATAATATTGTGTATCGTGATTATAAAGATAAGCATCCTTATTTTCTAGCATAATTGTAACATGTATAATTGAATGGTTTTTTTTGTCTTAGAAGGGAGTCTATTCTTATCTTCAAACATTTTTCCATATTTTATTCCAATCGTTGAGACAAACAAAAACTAGACTAATAATGTACATGTTAGAAACATGTCATCATTGCTGCCTCCCTTTTTTTCAGTGCTCATTAGTGTAATTTAATAATGATATATTAATAAATATTTCAACATTAATACAAAACGTGAAAATAGTATACTTAAATGTATAAGAACAATTAAAAACGTAACACATGTTCCATTTGGTAACTTCTGTAAAAGTTACAAAAATTTTTTAAACTTGTGCTACGTATGAAGTTTATAAATTGTTCGCCTATATTACGTATAAAATACATCGTATAGTTTGTAAAATGTTCAAGCGCTTTACAATTTCGGTATTTTTTGCCTTATTTCTAACTAATAAGCGTATATTATAGTTATTTGTTTCATAAGAATTTGTAAAATTAAAATTTTAGCTAAAAATATTATCATTCTTTTGTATCGATTCCTTGCTTTTCAAAGTATCTGATTAACATTATTTTATATCACATACTCATTACCAATTGTTCTTGTTTTCATATAATGAACATACTTAAAAAACATCTAATAAAATCAGGTTACTCTAATAAAGCTTTGTACTATGCAATAATATTACCAAGAAGACTTTATATATCATATATTATTCTGGTTTTTATTAAAAGAAAGAAAAGACATATTTTGTATAAAATCGATATAAAATTGCAGTTAATCCCACTTTTGTATTGTTATGAGAAAAGATAAGAATATTTCGAAAGCATTCTTTCGGAAGATTTCTTCTATTATTGTGCTATTAATTTATTATGTTAATTATTAAATAAAGGTGTATAAAACTTCATAAGGAGGACGCATGTAACAAGTAAATGTATAATCACAAAGAATAAAAGTCATGTATAAGTTGTAAATCATTTGCTAATTTTTAATTTTACTTTATTATTGATAATTATAATAATGATTTAAAGTATTATTAATTTTATGAGTATTTATATGGCACAATTTTATTGAACGTATGTATACAGATAGTCGTAATTTCATAAGAAAATATACATATATACATAAAACAATCTACGACTGAAAACTTTATACTATATCTATACTTTAATTCATAAGAGAAGAATAATGTCGAACAACAAATTTTCGTGTTTGCTGCGCAGGTGTGCCCCGATTAGTTCGATAAGCTCCGATAAGGAAGATTAATACGCGTGCGCATTTGCAACATCTGTGATTCCGAACGTGTATACCCAATGAGTAAGAATCTTACATACTTTCCTGTGTTATCACCTCTTCCCTCTATTCCCATACTTTTAACCACCGTGTATATAACTGATGAAATATAAATCAAACCATGGAGGGATACTACAAGTAGTAGGGCGGTCATTTAAGTTTACTCGAGCTGCGCGAATTACTATGTTTCTCTTATGAAATAAAGTGTAGAGTTCAATGGCTAGACATCAAAATCGTTCTAAGAGCGCTTGCGTATGATTCTCAGTTACGAATATTGAAACCAATCAGAACTGATATGCGCAGAATAAACAAGTACTTGTCATTCGGAAGATCCATTTTTAGGCGAAAAACAGTATAGTTGATGCAAAAAAGGGTGTATACAAACTATTATATGTTTTAGAAATAAAATAACTTTTATACAATCATGACTTTTAATAAATGATCGAAGATACTTTTTTATGAGTACCTATTTTTATCCAATTTTTTAACGATTTAGTCAATATCTGTTGATTTTATCGTGTCAGCATAACCTTATATTTATAGTTCTGTCACTTAAATTCCGTCAAAATGATGCAACAATACATGAAAGAATTAGAGCAGGTAAATTGTATTTAAAAAAGTAATTAATATGTACAAAACACATTGATGATATTTTTTTCTTAGGATCCATTTGATCCAGAAGAATTTGTTGAACGACTTGCTTGGAGAACAGTCAATGATACTACAAAAGACAGTGGAAAAACATTTTTTGATCCCACAATAGTACATGAAACATTTTTACAAGCAATTAAAGATTTACAAATTCTTCAAGAACGTCAACAGAAAAAGTGTGATAAACTAGAAGCAGCATTAAAAGATGAGGAGACAAGGCATATGCTTGAAATACTTGAATTACAGGAAAAAAATAAACATTCTATTGATTTATTTCATCAATTAGATGAAAGAATAAATCTTGTGGCTACTAAAGTTTTACATTTAGGAGATCAATTGGAAAGTGTTAATACTCCAAGAGCTAGAGCTGTTGAAGCACAAAAATTAATGAAACACTTTTCAGATTTTTTAAGTCCTGGACCTTTGACAGATCCAATCTTCACAGATAAGTCATCGGTATATTTTTATTTTCTGTTTGATGTCTATAATTATGCTGTATACAAGATTTTCAAGCCAAAGTATGTAACAATATAAATGACTGAAAATTAAATATGCCATGTGTGTGCATGCCACAGACAACTGATGGTATATTGTGCATAGTTAAAGAAGTTATACGAATACCCAATTTTCAATTTCATTTGGTATGAAGAGGCCTACAGTCTAGAGGTTACATGCTTTAGCTGGAACACCCTATATATTAAGTATAATAGAAATACAAATTTTGTATTCCATGACAGTTAGACGAAGCAGCTGATGTAATACAAAAACTTCATCTTATTTCTCAAGAATTACCATCTGAAAAGTTTGAACATGCAAAGAAAAAGATTGCTGTTAAATATGATGAAATTGAAAGAAATCTTATTGAAGAATTTGTTAGGGCACACAATAGGGAAGATGCTACTCGTATGAAAGAATTAGCATCAGTTTTAGCACATTTTAAAGGATATTCACAATGCATTGATGCATTTATAGAACAAAGTCAAATGGGGTCATTTGGAGGAAAAGATGTTTTCCAAGATGTAATACCTATGTGTACAAAGTATAATAAATTAATGCAACAAGTATTTACAAATCCTGAGCAGGTGATGGCAAAGTTTGTGTTAAATATTTATCATTTAAGACTTCAAAAATATGCAGTTGCTAAACTAGCAGATAAAACAGATCCTGATAAATATCTTAGAAATTTATATGATTTATATACAAGAACTGTGAAATTATCTACAGAATTAAAAATATTTAATATGGGTACCGATGATACATATCTTGCAAAACTTACTAGAAATATATTTCAAAAATATTTAGACACTTATATCATGTAAGTTTACATAATAGCTAATATATCTGTAATAAATGGAACTAACTTATACACGATTTTAGCATTGAAACAAAAGCATTGCGAGAAAAATCAGCAGCTCTTCTTATTGAATACTATGAATCTAAAAATCATCAAAAGAAGCAGTTACAAACGGGTGGATTTCAAGAATTACGCCGAGATTTACAAGCAGTTTTAGGTGCAAGGACTAATATAAATATTGCACAGATAGAAAATTATGGTGGAGAGACATTTCTGTCAGAAGAACTTGCAATTGCTTTATTACAAAGAAGTAAACTAGCTTTTCAAAGATGCCAGTTGTTGTCAAAACCTGATGACATACCAGTCAATGTACTACAAATTTTGGAAATCTTATTGCAGTATTTAATAAGTGAACATGTTGATTATGCATTGGAATTAGGTTTACAAAGTGTACCAATTCCTGAAAGTAGAACACAACCTGAAATACATTTCTTCAATGTTGTAAAACAATGTAATGCAATTGTACGCCTTTTGGAAGAACAATTTAATGACAGTGTATTACCTCTTATTACGTAAAGTTCATTTTCTTATATATGTTTTAATTGAACCAATAAGATGTATACCTATAATATCATTTGTTTTCAGATCAACTCCAAAACATGGAGATTGCATGTTAAAGAAAAAAGTTATATTAGAACAAATTGAAATGAAATTAGAAACGGGATTAGACAGAAGCATAAATGCTATTATTGGTTGGGTAAAAGTATATTTACAAAATGAACAAAGAAAAACTGACTTTAAACCTGAAACTGATGTAGATACTTTAAGTACTCCAGCTTGTTTGACAGTAGTTCAATACGTTACTGGGATGATTAGGCATATTCGAAATACTTTGGATGGAAAGAATTTAAATAACGTTTTAACTGAACTTGGAGTACGATTTCACAAAGTTATTTATGATCATTTACAACAATTTCAATTTAATTCTGCTGGTGCAATGTGTGCAATATGCGATATGAACGAATACCGCAAATGTGTTAAAGAACTTGAAGTCGATCTCGTTACTTCCTTATTTGATACTTTACATGCTCTCTGTAATTTATTAGTAGTAAAGCCAGAGAACTTGAAACAAGTTTGTACAGGAGAACAGTTGGTATGTTGTAGTGATTTAAATATATATATAATTTTTAATTTATTTTAGATTTAATTATAATTAAAATAATTATTTTTTGTTACAGGCAACATTAGACCGTAATGTTTTGCTGAATTTTATACAATTAAGAACTGATTATAAAACACAAAAATTAGCGAATTGTTTAAAAGGCTTAGCTACGTAATAAATTTATACTATTTGTAGAAATTCGTTATTATTTGAACTTTTTTTCACTCAATACGTACAACATTTCAACATAAAGACGAAAGATATTTAGTAAGTTATACAAAATTTTGTTATAAAATGTTAGTGAATTAAAGATAAATTATATTTAGTTAACAGTAAATTTCATTATTTAGGCTTCAACTGTATATAAGAAGAAAAATTGAAAAATGTTCTTGTTTGTAATTATATAATAAATATGAAAAATTTATATATTTGTAATGAATACACCAATTGCATTGGTGTACGAAATTCTTATGATAGATTGCAATGTCCTGTATATATATTTTTTGTTTTCATTTCAATATATACAAGCACAGACGCTCATCTGTGGTATTATATAAATAACTGAATATAAAATTCATTACATTCGTTTTTCGTTTGTCAATTACTTTCTTTGATTTAATGATTCTTGATACAATTTTATACGAAAAAATTATTGACTAAAAATTTAGTAATATAATTTAACATATTAAATACCACTTTAATAAAAGCACATTTTTATATATTGTACCAAATTTTGCAATTCATTTCTACAATATTATGGGAGAGCATCATTTTATTATGTGTATACAAGTTTATATTTTAACTGTTAAATGTTAGTATTAAATTTGTTAAAAATGAACAAAAAAAGATTAAAATATATTTGAATTATTAATTATTGAAAAGAATATAGATTTCAAAATATAAAATATAATTTGAACTAAACAATATTAATTGAAACTAATCTAAATTGAAAATAATATCACTTATGCAGTGAAATCTCGATCATAATCGTTTTCCTGTGTCTCGTTTATTTCATCCAACTCCAAGTCGCATATTCTCACATTTATTATTTAGTTCAGTTAGTTCCTTCAAGAACGATGGATAGAGGTTTCACTGTACATCTTTGCTATTTACACATCTACTTTAAGCCATCATTAAGTCATTTTCTCGAGACTATGATACTATTTGGAATTTGTATGCTTTAAAAAGATGAGTAACTAAGTATAGGATATACACTTATTTCTGAATTTATTAGAAATGTAATAATTAGTTTATTAATTTCCAGCAGTACGACAATTACCAATTTTGAATAACGCAAAGGAATATATAAAATATAAAAATTTACATGTATGCTAAATAGAATGAGTAATATAATTTGAGTTAATATTTCAACATAACATTTTTTGTAGAAATATTTGTTACAAAGTCAAAATTGTTTCATAAAAGCAACATATTTTAAATATGGTATATGAATTTTTGTTACAACAATATTAATAATTGAAGTGTTACAAACAAAAATTAATTTAACGTTGTTTTACTTAAAAAACATTACCATAACATAATAAATATCACTGATATCAAGTATGTATATAGGAAGGTGCTGCTGTTGATAATGATAATAATAGCAATAATAATACATTTCAATTTACTATCAAATTAACAAAATATAATATTAAAGTTGTTCAGTTGTTGTACAGAATATAACGTAGTTTTAAACTATTTGTAAGCATACAGTAATGTATATATTTTACATGTTAAGAATTTAATAAAAAATTGTTTTAAGAATACGGTACAAAAACGTGGTAAATAAAGAGTGCATTTTCTTAAACAAGTCAAGAAATTTATCATACATAATATTTAATTACCAACGATTTAATAATTCGCAATTATAAGTTATGTATGAAACAATGACAGAAAATATTTGTGTATTGGAAAGAGATTAAAGAAAAAAATTAAAGCATGAAATTGTCTAATACTCATACTTCTAATATACTCTTACATAATGTTCTGTAAATGTACACTATTTGTGATTAAGTTATATATTGTTCTTATTCTTTTGAATATTATAAACTCTAAGTAGATTAATAAAGGTTTTGGACGTCCTAATAATTCTTAAGCAGGAAGCCTCTAAACTTCTTAGAATTAAAGGTTAAAAACATTTAAATAAGTCACACCATTCATTGTACCGTACTATTAAACTTCATTAAATCATCTATTATAATCCAATGATAATCAAAGTCCTGATTTCTATTTGATTATACAGTGTTATGAATCATGAAAATAAAAGGAAGAGGATGAATAATCAGATAGATATCAGCGCATACGGTAAGTATTAGTTTCGTGTACTTGGCACAATTCTCCTTTAAAGTCTAGTTCAATGCTGAAATCCAAATCTCTGTAATTCCTTGCGTTGGGCTTCATTGAAAATACACCATATATTTCTTCTCCTTTCTTGACAGTCATATATTCATCAAAGTAGAACACAGTTTGTTTCCAATGAGTATACTGTACTTCTGGTGCTGTACTAAAGCCAATACGTTTGTGGCACTTGGTGAACTCGATGTTGAAAAATGTAACTAGCGCTTGAACATAGTCATTTCTGCGAACTTGTAGAGTAAATGGGGATGAAAACTCCAAATCTGCTTTTGTTACCGTGTACAAATCAACTTCTTTAATAAGACATGCATTCGTAACAACTTGTTTGGGGTCCACAACATCCACTAGGGGTTCGCTAATAGCGACTTTCCTTATACTACTCATATCAAATCCATATACATCGTCCCACCAATTTATCTTCTCATCCTTATATTGTCTGTCTTCAATGCCACAAATAAATAAAGTTGCTTTGTCAGGGAATAACATTCCATCTTCACGAAGCCATTTATCTCTAGCAAAAAGCACTGTATCTAACATTGATTCGTAAAATAAACAATAACCCATCCATTCAGAAATAATAATATCAACTTTTTCAATGCCATCAGGCAATGAAACTTCTTCAACTTTTCCTTTAAGTATAGTTATGACATTCGACAACTGATTTGCTTCTACAATCTTTTCTGCATATTCAACGATATTAGAACACTCTATACCGATAACTCGAGCTGCTCCAGCTTTAGCAGCAAACATCGAAAGTATACCAGTTCCACAACCAATATCAAGAACTGTTTTGCCTTTAAAAAGATGTTTATTGTGATACATAGAGTTACGGTAAGTCACAGTACGCACTTCGTCTTTTAGCATTTCTTCATGAATTCCATAATGAGCATACGAATCGAAATAATAATCTCGTGATGTCATATCATCCACAGAAACCGATTCCCTGCAAGACGAAGTTGCATCTTTGTTCGTTGCAGAGGTAGTTTCTGTTACTTCCATGGATTCCATTTTTGATACCTACAAATAATATAAAGCACAAAATTTATTAATAACAATTTATAAATCAATGTATAAATCTAAGTCATGTGTGATAAATTTTAGTTATAACAATGTTATCAAAGCAACATTAAATACAACGATATTATCGTCTAAAAATCCGTTTTAATATAAAATATAAATGCTAACTATAGATTTATTATAAATTAAGATGCAGAAGGAAACCTACAGTTACCTACAAACACGTGATAGAAATTTATTATTTCAAATTAAAATTAGATGCAGTTTTTTCTGCATTTAAATGTAATAAAAATGATTATTAAAGATTATTTACAATGTTGTTCATTAGTAATAAGAAAACAAAAATTTCAAACGTTGAAATTTGTAGAACACACTCGTTTATGCCGACACTGGAAAAACATACACGTGCCCGCCAAAACGAATGGCGTCTAAGATCGAATGACCAGTCGAGATTCTACTCACACATTTCTATATTACCGTGTGACCAGCAATATATATACGAAATTGAATATATTTTCTCCTGATAGAGTTAGTAAACGTTTCAAAACGATTAAAACTTATTTATTAGATATACCTTTAGGAAAATCAAGGAAATAAGGTTGATACGATTAAATTATTTTTAAGATTCTGAATCGCATCGAGAACTATTATGACAAAAACGATATTTCAACATTTCTTTTCATTAAAGGTTTGCAAAGTATCATTTGCTGTTTGTCTAACCTCAATACAGTGACAATATTATTAAGATATTTTCTTTTTACTTTTATATAAATATTTTACTAAAATTTACCGAATTTTCTGCTGTGCACATGCCACTCTGGTTGATTTCTACCGGCACTTCACTACTCGACGCCATTTTCTTCCGCGTCACAGCAGACGACCACAGTCAGGAATGTACGAAGACACATGGCAAATCCTAAATGTTTCTGTCAAAAGATATTTAGTTACTAACCAGCAATTTAATAGAATTTTCTCATTAAAATATCCTATATTTTCTATAGAAATAACTTACAAGTGCAGACATCAATGAAATTAATTCTATAAACGAATAATGAATCATACTAATGTTTTGATCTATAATCATTGTTTAAATTTGTTTAAAAGAAATAATTTTATTAATCTTTATTGTGTCTTAGTCCATTAAGTTTTATACATACAAGAATTCTCTCTTATATGAATATTGATATGCAAAACTTATAAATTAATTAATTTTACATTTACATGCATTGCAGGTTAAAGTCAATATTATTTATTTAAGCTAACAATGCATAATTACACTTTACTTAAAAGTAATAGCAGAATTTAATACATACTACTGCAACATAAATTTTAACTGAACTTGTACTGTCGTATTTGTACAAGTTGTACATAATTCTGTAAACTATTTAAATTTTTTTATTAGTATCTTATATACATGTATTTATATACAAACTAAATTGTATCAATCTTTTCATGTATAGAAATTATATAACATTTCACAAAAAAATGATATATTTTACAAAAAAAAAAGATTAACTAGAAATCGTTTTGCCTTATAAACAAATGTCTGACATTTTTGGTGATCCACGTAATACGTACACATTAAATTTAACAACGAAAATACACAATTATTTATTGTTCGTACCAAGACTACAGTCACTTTAGTCTGAATATCCTAGAACAAACGATTACTTAAATCGCGATGTTAATACGTCCCTGTACTATGCGCAGTGCGGTCTTTCGACAATTTTGATTTTTACATCAAATAGATATTGATTTATTTCTAAAATGCATTTAAAAATCATACTTTATTTATTACATCGCATATTTGACGAGATCAATGTTAATTTAACGGTAGGGCAATATCTTTAATTTCGTATCTTCACTCGGTTGTTTTCAGAGAGTGCAAAGACATCGTCCAATAGGAGTTGAGTGGCTAGCTGACAAGTTGCGTCGGGGTGGAAATGGGCAGGGAACAGGAGCTTGTACGCATTCGGGCCGTGAAGTGTTGGTTTCGCGAAGGGGGTCAACTTCTGTGTCTACGTGATATTTCTCGTGTTATTACTTTCAAAGATCTAATATAAATTTGAGTTTAATGTCACGTACACGTCAGTGTCCTAAGATTATTTATATGGAGATCGTGGAGCGCTAGAAGATGCTGGTAAGAAAACAGGCGGGAGCAAAGTTGACGTAGAAACAAGTGCGCAAAGATTGTATAGTTGAGTTCTCTTTTTTTCTGCCGTGTGCATCGAGAAAGTAAAATACGTGCTTTTGTTATGTAGTTACAACGCTTTCGCAGGTTATTTACTTCGGACGAATGTCTCGCCTAAAGTATCGTCGAGGTTACAACTATTACCTGATGTCTGAGAAATCGACAGCCTGTCACGAACGTAGTGGACTCCGTTTTGAAAATGTGGTTAAGATGTCAAAGTATGAGTTTTATTTCAATGAAATATCTCCGTGCAAAAATTCTTGTTTCTCCTTGCAGACTACTTCGATTCAAAAATAATTTATCGTACCTGCGAGACACGACCGCCTACATAAACAATAGCTCATCGTCTGAAGCAGCTAGCGTTTTTATATCTTTTACAATGTTTTCTTCTCCGTTTAATTCGTTTTTTCGTTAATATCAGTTAAAATAAAGTATAAACTGTTTAACTAAAATCGAATGTTCGCGAAACATTTTGAGAAAAAATTAATGTTTAAAAATTTTATAAATTTTGTTATAATTACATTTCTTTATTAGGTCAATACATGCACTAAAGGATGTTCAAATTTTCGTCTATATTATAGGACTTTTTATTTTGAGCAAAGAATGAGTGTATATTGGTGTATGAAAGTATGTTATGAAGAATAATCATATGGTAGGAGTTAAACAATTTAAATGTGCATATCTTCTGTTATAGGGAGACGATCCACCGTACCTATCAGTGGGTACGGAGGTTAGTGCTAAATACAAGGGTGCCTTCTGTGAAGCAAAAATTCGGAAAGTTGTACGATCGGTAAAGTGCAGAGTAACTTATAAACAGGGCTTAGGTACTGCAACTGTAGCTGATGATCAGATAAAAGGAACTTTAAGAGTAGGTGCATCCGTTGAAGCTAGGCATGGAGATCGGAAAGAATTTGTAGAAGCTACAATCACAAAGATTCAAGACTGCAGTCAATATACTGTAGTTTTTGATGATGGAGATATTACAACATTGAGAAGAACTGCACTTTGCTTAAAGAGTGGACGACATTTTGCAGAGAGTGAAACTTTGGACCAACTGCCTTTGACACATCCAGAACACTTTGGCAATCCAGTAATTGGAGGCAGAAGAGGACGACGATCTAGGCAAGCACAGTGAGTGTTGTGAAAAATTTGCAACATGATATGCAAATTTGAGATAACTGTAACAATGATTATTGTTACAGAGATGAAAGTAGTGAAGATGAAGATAGTCCTCCTAGAGGAAATCGTGATTCAGGTTCTAGTGGAACAGGAAAAGAAGGAGTGGAAACAGAACCTGAAATTGGACGAGTTGTATGCGTGGAACTTGGAGATAAGAAGAAAAAAGATAATTGGTTCCCTGGATTAGTGGTTGCACCAACTGCTCAGGATACAGTGAGAATTCGAGTGAGAGATGATTATCTTGTTCGTTCATTTAAAGATGCGCGATAGTAAGTTTAAATTATATTTATATTTAATCAAATTTTGTGAAAAATAAGATTACTACATTTGCTACATGTGATAAGTGGCAAATAATGTAAATAATTAGTGAACATAATGTGAGCAATAACAAATCAGTACAAAAGTATAAATAATTTTGTATTGAAATTTGTTAACTTATTATTAATGGTTCTTTTTTCCATGTTTAGTTATACAGTTCCGAAGAAAGAGGCCACTGAATTTACAAAAGAACTTGTCAACAAAGTTGAAAATAGCACATTAAAGGTGGCAGTAGAAAAGGCCTTGCTATTTTTAGAAAAGAATGAGTTACCTCCCCATTGGGATAGAGATTCTCTTTTTGGACATTCAGTATCAAGTGGAAACAGTGATTCTGATGGAGACCTTGAATCTGATGTAGGTTTTTTTGTGAATTGTTATTATTAATCATATATTGTTTACGCTATTTCTATTGTGATAAATATTATTTTTCAGAGTTCTGATGATGAACCACGTGAAGAAAAAGATCATTTTGTGGCACAACTGTACAAGTTTATGGATGATCGTGGTACACCTATTAATAATTGTCCAATGATTGGGTCTGAGGACATAGATCTATATAGATTATTTCGAGCTGTTTATAAATTAGGTGGTTATAATCGTGTAACAAATCAAAATCAATGGAAATTGATAACTCGTCGGTTGAGTTTTACAATGCAAAATTCACCATCTACGCACAATTTGGTTAAACAGGCCTATAAAAAGTTCTTACACTCCTTTGAAGATTTTTATAGAAAATTAGGTTGTACTATGGTAAATCATCCAAGGGGTGCCATGCGTAAGCAACGTCCAGGTAGAAGTTTAATTAGAGATAAAGATAGAAATACACCTGTACCACCGCAAGTATCGGCTACTAAAACTGAAAAAGAAGAAGAAGAGAAAAAAGTCGTGGAAGAAGAGAAAAAAGAGAAAAAAGAGATTAAAAAAGAACAAGTAAAAGAGGAAGAAATTGTGAAAATAAAGAAAAAGGAAGAGTTTGAAGAAAGCGGCAGCGGACAGGAAAGTGACGTGAACGTAGAAGCTGAAGCAGAATCATCGTCTAGCAGCGAGAAATCTCAAAAAATGTCGAGTTCGTTATCATTATCGAATAGAGGAAAGTCTAAAAGTAAAGAAGATCCGAAGAAAAAAATAATAGATAAGAAAAAAAGTGAATCTAAAAAGCAAGAAAGAAAAGATGATAAAGCGAAAGAAGAAGATGCTGCTAAAACAAGATCTAAATCCAAAGATGATAATGTAAAGAATAAAATGTCTTCTGAAGTTAGAGAAACGCGAACTCCATCCAGAGAATCGGAAAGAAAAACTTTATCTAAACAACGACGTTTAATAGACGAAGAATTAAAAAAGCGCGGGAGGAAGCGAAAAGAATATGAAACGGAAAAATCACGATCGGACGAACAGTTAACAGAGTCCGCACCTTGTTACAAAGGACCTGTAGAATTAGGAGATAGATTGAAGGTATATTACGGACCTACTCATGAGTCCAAGGTTACTTATGAAGCCAAAGTTATCGATATGGAAAAGGATGGCACAGAACCAATGTATCTTGTACATTATACTGGGTGGAATACACGATACGATGAATGGATTAAAGCATCAAGAATAGCACAGAATTTCACACAAGCTCAAGGTAGGATAAAACGTATTAAAACTACATCACGACCTCAAACTCCTAGTACGAATTTATCTAGTAACATAAATAAATCATCAAAAATTATTTCTAACACCAATTCAAGTACATCTCAGAGCCGTCGTCGAGCGCAAAGCGTGGCACCTACAACTACAGTTTCATCTACGTCAACAAAGGAAGTAAAAAGAGAAGAAAAAGAAAAGGACAAAGAACCATCTCAACCAGCTAGATCTACGACGCCACTATCCGTTACCAGTTCTAGTTCTAGAACTAAAAGTCCAGCAACACCAGCGAACAATCGTCAAACACGAACAAGAAATACTGATCTATCTGGTGTGGAACATCGAAGACGCACTAGAAGAACGTCTGGTCATGCGGATGTAGTTCCGTCAGAAACTGAAGAGAGCGAGGCGTATGATTCTGATACTACAGAATCTGAACAGACAAGAACAAAATCTAAAAGTACAGAAGAAAGGAAACGTAGGGAAGCGAGATACAGAGCAGAAGATAGAATAAAACCTGATGAAACCAGTGAAGGTGAAGAAGACAAAGATAATCTGGAAGAACCAAGAAGAGGTAGACGATTAAGAAGAACGATTAGTAAATCTCAGGGCATCAAGTCTGAGCCAGATAGCGACGAGGAACAGCCCAAAGGTCGGGATTTTGATTTAAATCAAATACGATCTGAACTAAAAGGTTTTGACAAGGCGGTGAAGTTAGAACTTGTTAGGGTCGAGCCTGACCCAGAAGATGAAATAAAAATTACAGAAAAAGAAAGCGTCTTAATATCCCCAAAATTAGAGAAAAATTTGGAACCGTCGAAATTAGAAACGACTCTCGAGGCTAAAGTAGTAGATAATACAGATGATATATATGAATTTAAAGAACCGGAACCGTTTGAATTTGAGGTACGAAATAAACGGGATACGAATGGGGAAAAAGACAAAGTAAAAAAGAAAGTGTTTGAAGATGAACCAAAAAGTCCTAAAAAGAAACAAAAAATAGTTGTTTCACCCGTTATCAAGGAAATTAAACCAGAAATAGATAATGACTCGCGGAAAAAAGTGAAGAAGTTATTTAGTAAAAGAGTTGACGATATCACAGAAAATTTGTCTCCTCACAAATCACTGCAATCCACATCGTTAGCAACGTGTGAAGAAGCATTTGATAAACTTTGCGAATCACCACCTTTCAATCAAGTAAAACCTGCACTTATTACTGAAGAAACAAACAAGATAAGTAATGGAATAGATCTTTTATTTAGCGATTTGCCCGGAGATGATGATGCCACTCACGACGATTCAGAAGATCGTTTAATAATATCAGAAACAGAAGTTTCAGAAGTAGAACAAGAAAATTTATTTACATATCAACAAGAAATGTTCCCTACCAATGATTTGACTGATTCATTGGAATCGAACAAAGAAGATACAAGTCCACAGATCGAACTATTAAGGGAAGATTTAACATCAACAGTTTCGAGTAAACCTGATACATCTATTGATCAAAAGCAACATGTTAAATCTCCGATACATAGACAATCTCCAGAATTAAAAACGCTTGATACAAAATTACTGGATATCACACCCGTTTCATCTCCAATAGTAACAACTCCAGCACCAATTAGCGCAAGGCTACCAGCTACATCTACGATAGAAGAGAAACTTTCTGCTGCCATGGCTTTTCGTAACAAAACAAAGGATGTTAAGAAAGAAGATGAAATTCCTGAAGTTATATGGAAACCTTCAAAGGAAATTCCCAAAAAATTGGATACTATCATTGTACAAAAAAGTAAAGAGGATCAACATGGGCCTAAGATAGAAATTGAGAATAAAAAACGGGATGAGGAAGAGGTAATAGTAAATAACGAGGATCAGTGCAGAGAGTTAATGCGTGTAGTAATTAAACAGAAAGAGGAAGAACTTCAACAATTGAAGTTAAAGAAAGAAGCAGAAGTAAAGAAATTCGCTGAAACAAAAACGGAACATAAAAAAATACAAGAAACTGAAGAAGAAGAAGAATGGAAGCACGTGGAAAGTGAAAAATCTAAAACAATAGAAGATGAATTTAAAGAACATGATCTTAAAGAAAAGGACAAAGAAAAAGAAAAGCATAAAAAAATAGTAAGTCAAGACATAATAGACTCGGCGGATAGTAGTGATTCTGAACAAAGGTTAGTAATTGATAATGAAGAATCACAAGATATAAAAACTCCATCGAACTTTGACATCAAATTAAGAGCAGAATTAGACAGAATTCAAGATACGCAAGAAAGGTATTCGAAATTACAAACGCAAAAATCTATGCAACCTGTAAAACATCAACCACAAGAATATATTTCTGAATTCAAACCTGAAAGTACACCTGTTACAAAAACAGACGAAGAAGGAGAAGCAATTAATTCTTTATTATGCGAGGAAGAAATACCAGGTTCACCAGCACCTATCACCGAAAGTATTGAGCAAATAAATGCTGGTCCATCTTGTTCTCCACCAAAAGTTGAAACTACAGAAAGTAGTATAGTATTGATGGAAATGCCTTTTGCTAGTGCACCTACTTCTGGCCAAAGTACAACTAGCAGTACTGTTGCCACTCTCAGTATGGCACTGCCAAAAACTATTGAAACATCTGTTCCAGTTTCTCTTCCACTACAGCAAAACCCTAGCTTAGGTGTGAGACAACAGTCACATCATTTACCTGCATTGATGCCTGCACAGAGAAGAGAAAGCAATGAAGCAGCACCTGTCATGGATAATACACCTCCAACTACGCCTGACTCTAGTATTTCCAATATTTCTGGATCTCCCAGAGAAGAAAGAACAGGTGGTTCATCACCAACTTCAGAAGATAATATGAAACTTAATCGTGATAGTTCAGAACCGGACAATGATAGTGGTGGTAAAGGGCCAGGATTCAGTGAAGATGACACATTACCAAATGTGGAAGGAAGTTCTGCGGACAGAATATTGAAACCACCAGCGAAACGATCTATTGAAGAAACGCAATCTCCTAAGAAACGTAAAAGAAATAGAAAACATTCAGAGTGTGATAAAAGTACTGGTAAAAAGACGGGGAGACATAGCGGTAGACATGGTAGGCATGGTGCTGGAAGTGATAGCGATGATACCAGTGAAGGTTCTAATCTCTGTAGCGTTAATTCAACGTCAACAAATCATACAAATATCACTAGTGTTGCCGAACTTAGCAATTACTCGTCCAGATCTCCTCGGCCCACAAAATATAATTTCTACGTGGAATTAGGTAAAGTTTACATATACTCTCTTTTAATTTAACTGTGCGATTTAAAGGAAAGATTTCAGTTTTGTGTTTTTTTGTTACAGATCCCGAATTAGATGGAAGTCAAAGGATAGCTGTATTACAGCAAAAATTAGCCGAATTACGTAAAACGTATAATGCTGTGAAAGTTGAACTCGCTGCTATTGAAAGACGCAGAAAAAAGTTAAGAAGAAGGGAGAGGGAAGGTAATTTAAAAAGGACATTAAAAAATCATATAAAATTTAATGCGAAATTAATTTGTACAAATGTGAAATAAATGAAATTAATTTCAGCTATAAAGGCAGCTAAAGCAGAAATGCAACAAGCCTGTTCGTGATGAGCAGCCTTGAAACATCCTAAATTCACTTAATCTGCGTTAAACAAACTTTTATACGACACCGGGAAATAATAGAATCATTGTATGGACATTCTACAATCAGCAGATTTCATGACAATTTTTACCTACCTAACATCGCTTAGGTAATTTTCCCCCATTAATATAAATTGTAGATATAGATATAAGATATAGTATAACGGAGGAACATTTATCAGAATGAAAATATATATTCATACATGCTTTGTGTTGTATATTGTTTTGTTAGAAACGTAATGTGACAGTTAAAAATTTTTATCTTCGATTTGTCATTTCACCTGCTCAGATGCAAAGTACAAATTATCGAACTTGATGATCATTTTCATCGTTCATTCTTCTTTTTTAAGAAAAGGCTGAGAAAAATGTTACCGATAGTATGTTACTGTAAAGACATCTTGGGAACAAATAATTGTCTAAGCCGTCTGTCATTTCCGTTTCAAATATAACTTATAGCACCGTTTGCGGTTGAGCTGTTTTCAAGACGATACAAAATAAAAATATCAAGTGCAACAACCACCATATATTTCCTAGGATAGAAAATTTTTGTATATATTAGAGTTAGTAATGTTATAGTGATTTGCAATATATACGTATGTATGTAGATTCTTAGCGACCTTACAATCGAAATTTTTTATTTAAAAGAAAAAGAAATGTTGCAATTTAATGTGGTTTTTAATGTAATAAGAGAATCATATTGAAAGCAATGCTCGTTTGTACGTTAAACAATTTGCGAAATGAACGAATGATTGTATATTGATGTGAATGCGAGATATAGCACAATTTTTAACTTTTAAAAAAGAATTACTTTAATTCATGTACATAATTTACATAAATAAAATATCGTATTATAGTTGCTCTAAAATACAAAACATTAAAGTTTATTATAATTAAAAAAAGAAAACACATTCGTACTTGAAAATAAATTTCTTGACAAAATGCATAGAATCGAATTTTCAACTATGCAATTGTCATGAATGCAGCTCAACAAGATTCATCAATTTACAGCCTTTTGCATTATATCTCAAAAATTGCTGCCATTGTGCTTTAATCATCAAATAGGTTTTAGACGTTCATCGTCGTATATCGTAATTGGTCAAAGATGCATTTATATTTCTATTTGGGCGTTAAAGTACCCCATTAAATGAAAAGAAAATAAAAAAAATTAAAATTAAGAAACAAGTTGCAGGAAACGAAATCAAATACCCCTGAATGGAACTAAATTTGTATGAAGAGATGTTGGCTGAAAAGAGAATGAAATTTTATATAGATAAATATAATATATTTTTTATAAAAAACATCAGTCGTGAGCATGGTTTATGATATCAGGCAAACATGGTCACGCTGATTGGGGGAAAGATGAAAGAAAATTAGGAGTTAGACTCCGCAAATCTTTGTACATATTTTACATTGTGTGTGTTAAAGGACTCTCATAAGTCAAGTTTTAGTAGTTATTTATCGCACACAGATATAGCTACACATATTATTATATAATGGTTTCAGAAATCTTGCAGTAGCACACGCTATATATTTGTCTTAAGAAGCCAAGAGGATGTGTATCGACACTCATAAATTTGACAAGTTTGATTAAAAGATAAATAAGATTTCAATATTACAAGTCCTGTAAAACTGAAATTATCATTTACGTCACTGTTTGGATTATGTTTGATTTATGTTATGATAAAATTGTATTAAATGTATGAAAGTATTCCATCTTGATAGGTAATCTTTACTTTCAAAATTGATAATGGGAACAACATATATCAAACAATTTAATTCAAACGAAACTGCAAAATAATTAAACATTAATATTAAAATGTTAGTATCAATAATACTTTCTTATACAAATCTTTGCTGTAAACATACATTTCATAACATATTTCTTACATTGCATAAAATACTATTGAACATAAAAGTGTTCAACAAATATTGATTACAAATTATGCTTTTTTTTAAATAGTCTTATTAGTTTTTTAATACAAATATTAACTAATAACAAGAGCCCACTTTTTTTCATTTACATGATAAACAAAATAGTAAATAAATATAATATTATCTTAGGCAAATACAGAAAATATAGAAATCAGTTATTCTGCTATAGCTTATTATTATAGTTTACTTTTATTGGCATTCTGTATTTAGGCAGAAATACATGTAAGAAAATACTACTATATAGATGTCAATAATAAATTTTTAAATTATTATGTACACATTTTCATCACAGATACAGCAAAGCTTACATATTGTCTTCCCTTTTATGATAAGCATAACTTACTTGGCAAAATCAAATGAAGAAAGTAATTTTGATTAATTTTACAATTTTGAATAACAAGTATTAGTAAACGTAATAATTGAGTGACGAACGCATCCTTGCCTTCTGAAAACAAATTTTCTCCCTGTAAATCATGAATTACATGTGAGGTAATACATATAGTAAGCACAATGTGGATTGTGTCGCCAAACAGTAATATTGTTCCACATAACATTTAATTGTGTTAGTAAATATTGTTAAGAAATAAATATTATCTTAACAAATTATAATAGTGTCATTTACCCTCATATAATTTTTAATTAAGATTTAGTTTTAAACATTATAACAAAATATAAAATACTATAAAATTTGTTTATAAATTATTTATTATATTGCAACTTAAAAATAAACATTAAAAGTTTGTTAAAGTTTGCACAATAATACATGTAAATATAATTGTGTAAATATTTTTGTTATATTTTGTATCATACACATTAAAAGTTATGATATTTAAATATTCTCTAGTAAACAGAACATGATAATATTGGCAATCTTATACCCAATATAGTGTTATTAAAAACTTTGTTAACTATAATCTTACTTTTTATTTCTACATTAAATTATTCCATATAATTTTATTCAATATTTTAAGAAATCACTTGAATATATTTATCTATTTATCTTTGTACATCGGTAGTATGAACGCGTTAAAGGAACAGTAATACATTTAATTAATAAAAAAAGATCTAAAAATATTTTCTAAAGAAAGTATAGAATACATAAAATATAAATTTAAATAATTTAATAATATGAGGTATACCCACTGTTTTTATCTGAAAATATCATTGATATAAATATACCTACTATTATTGCTCATTGCCATTTAAGAAAAAAAAACTAGAATGTTTTAATTCCTGAAAATACAAAATATAAAAATTCTAATTATTTGTGTATTTTATAAGCATTATTGTATCAGTAATAGCTATAACAATTAATATGAAAAACAAAATGTTTATACAATAAATGAATTTTACACATTAAAAACATTGTTTCAAATTCTTTAAGGTTGACATTTTCCCTATAATTCAAAGATAACTAATTAAGCAAATAACCTAAGTTGCCAAGTCAAACGGATCATATCCTTGTAAATATGTATCTTTCCATTTAACAATTTACTGTTTTTCTTTCATAAGTTACTAAAACAAAAAGACAAATAAAATACAGAAATATTTGATAGTGTTGAGCGAGAAAATCTGCTTCCAATTTTATATATCAATATAAGGCTGGGCTAAACGTTGATAGAGTATCAACAGCTTATAAAGATATTAATGCTACTGTTGATGACTTATTTCAGGTAATAACTTAGTTCGGCAAACAATGAATTGTTCCATTAATTCATGATGTGCTTCTAGCCGTTCAATACAATGTAGACACGCTGTTTTAGGTAATGGATCATTCAGGTCTACCTGTATGACAAAAGTAAAAAATTTAATGTCTAGAAATTAAATATATAATATTCATTACTATTATTACTACTATCATATTACATAAAGTAACATAAATTGTTATAATACAGTATGTTATAATTGTAAATTAATTATTGTTTACAAGTTACAACTTTCAAGAATACATAAAAAAAATAAAGAATTATAATTTCAACAGTCTTAACTAAGTAGTCCGACAGAATATATGCAAAATGTGAAAGTTCACTTAAAAGTACGATAAATAAAATCTTGTAATTTAGGATAACAAAAAATGATTTTACCACAATTGGAAGATAAGCATTTATTTTTTCTGCGAGCTTCATTCTCTCACCCTCTTCGCCGTATATGTGAATCACGAAACGGTTCATTTTACTACAAAGTCTGCATATGAATCCCGTGATCATAGCTTTATCGGTACTACCCATTTTGAATATTTAATAAAACTTATTTTCTATAGTGTGGCACTTCCCGACACCTTATGCTCTGACACATATGTCAAAAAAATCGCACGTAAAATTACTTATCCTATAAAATCTCATAAGATATTATGCTTCCTTTAACATTAAGTTTGTTTATCATAGTTCTGAACAACTGGCGCTACCAACTGATATGCATGTAGAAAAGCGACATCAGCGCTTCAAGTGACGGACGCATGATATTAAAATTGCTTCAAGTTCTCAATTCTCAAGAGTATAGTTTCGAGATCCTACTACCAGTACTGTATTCTACTGTACTTCACATTCATATTAAATTATACTTTATTTCATGAGAGAACCGTACTAACTTGCGCAGCTCGACCGAACTCAGGTGACCCCCCTACCACTTGTTCTGTCCTACCATGATTTGCTTTCTATTTCGTCGGTCATATACATGGTGGACAATAGTATGTCAATAGAGAATGAAAATAATAATGCAAAAAGTATACATGGTTCTTGCTCACCAGGTATACACGATCAGCATCACGAATGTTGCAAATGCGTATGCGCATTTCTCTCAGTTACAAAGCGTACTAGAACCAGTTAAAGCAGATCTGCGCAGTTCAAACGAAAACTCATCATCTGGAATTACGGTTCTCTCATAAAATAAAAATATATTCTTTTTATCATTATATATTATACATACCAACAACGATGAATTTTTTTGATAAAAAAGAATTAAGTATATTGTGATACTTATATGTACTTAAATTTGAATTGAATTTGAAACTGATTAATACTTTATTAATCAAATATTGTAATAAGTCATAAGTATTGTAGTGTAATATTGTAATATTTACTGTTTGTTAATTAAAACTAATCTCCAAAATTATAATATTTCATGAGATTAGACATAATTTATATAAACAAATTAAAATAAATTTTTCTTTTTGTATAGTCTTAATGTAATATTTTTTACTTTGTTATTTTAAATTTATAGGATTTGTAGTATTATTTATTATTAGACCTATTACATTACTTACTTTTTAATATTTCTACTTTTTCTTTAATGCATTTATTGATTATTATTGATAAAATAATATTATGTATACATACTGTATGTACAGAAATACGTATTTGTTATTATTATTGTTAGTATGATTGATATGTTTATTTAACTACTACAAATACATACGTACATTTATAATATAGTGAACAGCTAAAGGAAGACAATGTATAATATAATAAAATTGAGGTATAAATTTACTTATATAATATCTAAAGAAAAATGTTAAAGTTAAATATTTTTTGACAACAGTTTTGTATTTTCTACGTCATTTAGCGTTTAAAATTTTAACATAAGCATTTTAAATGTCATATTGTTTTAATAAAATATGGCGGCGATCAGCTGTCTTCTGTCATAATGACATTTATATCGATAATTAAAAGTTTAAATATTTGTAAAATTATTTGTACAGGGATATTCGTGGACTACAATAATAGCGAGAAATTTTGTCTCGTTCATTAAATTAAGTTATATAGGGACAAAGGATTCTTCAGAAAAAAATTGCATATGTATTGTTAATCATCTGAAGTAAGCAGCAAGTGAACGCAGCTGCGTAAAAAAGCAATATGGTGACTAACGAATTAATCAACTGTTGAGGATAATCAAGAATACAAATGTTTAATAATATTAATAATTTTTTGAATGGACGGTGGTAAAATTGAGTGATGAACTTAACGTGATTAAAAGCCTTTCAGAGGCTAAAGAGAGGAAACCATGTGCGATGTGTGTGTTGACTTTCACGACCTTCTACTCTCCTGTAAGCAAAATGTGTACAATACCTTTCATGTTAACCTATTATACTACGTTGCATGTAGTAAACTTTCATTTTTAGCAATATCAAATAATAATTTAATATATGCCACCTAAGAATAATTTGTTGCAGAAGAAGCATCGAATTTGTATTTACATATAACTGCGATTATCAGATTTGTTTTTCAATATTGTATTGCATAACCTTGCTACTTCTATATAATTTTAAGGCTTAATAATTGATGCATGAATTGTATTTTAAAATTTAAATATGTAACATAACACTGTATACAAGTATGCTACATTTTTAAAAGTCGTATTTAATAATAAAATTGTACGACATACTAAAGTAGACAAATCATTTTAGGATGAATTAGAAACTGAAAAAATGATTTATAAACGTCTTGTTAAGTTTATTCACTTATTGTTTAATTTCTTATCTATAATTTACATTTAGATGATGACAGATCATCAAAGGAGCAAGATGGATTGACAATACTTTGTATTTCGGATATGGATACAACGCTACACTATGTTAATCAATGGGTACAAAGGTCTGGTTCCACTTTCATTTCCTATATGTAAAATAAACATTTATGGTAGAGCTATTAGGATATTTGATATAGTCACTTTATTTATTACCCTGAAAGAATTTTTGTATTTACTTTTTTAGGCAGTGTATGTGCTGTTATCGAGAAATAAAAAATTTTGATCGGTTTATACGCCTGACTCAAAGTGTTGTATTGTGTTCATTACAACAATTACAACTCATACAACAAAATGGACAACAAACGAATATTGGGAAAGTATCATCCAAAGATGAAAAAGAAGAAAAGACAGATGAAGCGAAAGCAGAAAATGCAGATTATAATGAAACAGAAACACAAATGAAACAAAACTGGTCTCAGCAGGATAGAGAAAAATTATTTCATTTACTTTCAAAAATATTTTTATTAAATTTCCCTCTTTATATTGCAATGAAACATGGTGGTGCGATTAATCCATTAGCTCCAGTAAAAGTAACATCATATTTTATTATAGAAAGTATCTTTATTTAATGATAAATGTGTACATTACCTCTCATTTTTTTAAAGGATGAAGGAGGGTATTGTGAACCTCATGATCCAGAAGTACCGGCTCCTTTAATTAGGGCAGTTTCTATTTTTTGTCATCAAGGTGGCTTCAATTTAATGTCTGCTTGTTTTGATATGAAAAATACATTACCTGTTAGCCTTGCACACTCCATGGTTGCGGTGATTTGTAATTTAAAACTTTGGTTAAATTATGGTAGTGTTATCCAGCTTTTTATACCATTGCGTAGTCGTGTTATGAAATATATGTGTCGCTTAGGAGATAAAGAATTACGCACACCAGCAGTTAGAACAATGGCAGGTAAATTTGAAAATGAAAATCACGTTAATATTTTCATAAGTATATTTTTGTTTGCATTGTAAATTAATAATTTATTAAATTTAGATTTTATGTGGAGTGCTGTAAAAGATCCTATTGACGCTGTTTTACCAAGTTTTGATCGTGATGGATTGGATCTAGCGTTTAAATATTTTACTAGTACAACTTTAACTATGCGACTAGCAGGAATAGCTCAGATAAATGCTCATATTACTGCATTCAATGAACTTTGTAACAGTGAAACTGTTGCTGAAGTGGAACAAGTAGGCCATGCACTGGCTGCTTGGTTAACTGAAAATAATATAATAGCTCATATATTTGGACCAAATTTGCATGTAGAAGTTATTAAACAAAGTCACATTGTACTAAGTTTCTTAGCTATGGAAGGCAGAATTACTTGTTCAGATATGGATACTATGTGGCAAGCTGCGCAATTAAAACACTGTGGACGCCCAGTATATGATTTATTGGCACCCTTAGTAAAACATTTGGCTCCTACTCCAGTTTTACATTTGTACTCTTTATTAGGAAAATTAGAGCCAAAGGACCACACAGAACAAAGTTTATTTCTGGCATCTGCCTTGATAAAGTTTATTTGGACAGCGGGTGGATCAGGTTATCCGAGAGGTTTGTCTATAAAAAATCGAGACATTTTAAGAGGTACTAGTGGTATTGGTGGTAGCAGTACTAGTGATCCTAGTGGTATAGATGGAAGTAGTCCAGATGAAGATGAAGAAGAACCTAGTCCTGCACCATCAGAGGGACCTTCACCAAGAAAACAAGCGAGACGTGATAGTAGTGATGGAGAAGGTATGTTATATACAAAAGTATATCCTTTCTATTATTTTTGAACATCTATAATCAGAACCTGAATATTAATAGGTCCTTTTAAAGCAAAAAGTGGTATTGGTACAGCAGTTGTGCAAACAACGTTAAATGAAACAGAAGATTCTACAGTGGATAAGTCTGAATGCCTTGTTGAATCAATGAAAATTTCCACATGTAGTATACAAGATATGAAAGAGAAACAAAGTGGCTCAGATGTGGAAGCTGATACAGAAAAATCAAATGCAGAAGAAACCGTTGCAGTTGAAAAGAGAAAAAGAAAGGTGTTACGGAAAAGGAAAAAGCCACAAAAACGTTCATCAGCTACTGTGGATAAAACATTGGAAGATATTGTTAATCAAGAAAATAATGGAAAAACTAAAGATATAATGTTGGACATGAAAAATAGAGCCGAAGATGTTTTAAATAGTACTTTGGATAGTGGCGGATTAGTTTCTATCGATGATCCAAAAGGTGTTGATGCGTTGGATCGTGCTAAGCAACAGGCGATGGCCTTAGACTCAAGTGATCAGCAAGTCCCAACAACTGCTGCAATTTTAAGAAGAGCTAATAAACACAAATATATGTCATTAGTAGGTCACAACGTAGATCGAGCTCCCGATTCTGCGGATACCTCACACGACGAAGATGATAGCGACGTAGCTGGTGTACTTGCTGCGGCAGACGGACCTGGTGCTGTTATATCTGAGCTCGCCGGTTTAGTACATGCTACAGGCCCGACGTTTTTACCTTCTGGTTTAGATGAAATGCTATCAGATGAAGAAGCGTACTCGTACAGCAGTAGAATATCGAACAAAAGTGAAAAAAATATGGCAGACTTTGATGGAGAAGAGAGTGGTTGCGAAGAAGAACTAGCACAATTAGCTGCGCGTCATTTAACAGCGATACAAATGCAAGCTTATCATCCCCATCATTCTCATCCGACAATGACGATCAGACGATCCGTTTGTCGTCCTCCACAAGTAAGAAGTATTCGGCAAACGGTAACACGAGTCAGTTCACAATTCAATTTGGATACTGTTTGCAAACCCGGAAATACATTATTGTGGGATCTGTTGCAAGACGATAAAATTGGTCAGTTAGGAGAAGGTTTAGCATTAGAAGCTGAGAAGGCTTTATGTAACCTCCTTTGTTTCAACGTTGATCGATTAATACCTATGAAATTCATAGAAGGTTGCTTAGAAAATTTGGCTACCAATCGTTCTGTGGTTGTATCTTTAAGATTATTGCCTAAATTATTTGCCAGTTTTCAACAATTTGGTGCAATGGACGCGCACACAATAACTACGTGGGCAGACCGTGAACGTGGAATGATGAAACACTTTTTTAATAATCTAAAGACGTACACTAACACAGGGCCGAAAAATGGGCTATATTCTCATCAAACAGAAATACAAGTTCGATTACAGTTTTTATCCTCAATATTTTCACCTCTGGGTTCGCCTGATTGTTTCCGTTTAAGTCTCGAACAAGTAGATATATTATGGCAATGTTTATCGCAAGATCCAACGTGTGCTGATGAACTGTTCAGTTGGTTACTCAGTCAAGCAAAATCAACGGAGCAACACGCTCTTGCAATGGATACACTTAAACATTTGTGTATGCGTAAATTGCCAAGTTTGCCACCCGAAACGATTAGTATGACTGGCCTTAGTCTTTTCCAACAGTTGTGCAATTTGGCTCGTTTAGCAGCTGAACATTTGGATAGACCTTTAAGAGATGTGGATTCAGTTGGTATGGATTTCTTATGGAGAATTGCCTTGAAAGCTAAAAGTACGGACGTTAGTATGGCAGCTATACAATATTTGAATGGATATTATATGTCCAGACAATTGACCCAAGAAGCAGAATTTGTTTCACAATGTATGACGCATCTCGCCGCAGCTAGTGCCGATCTGGAAACGAATGAGGAAGCCAGTTTACGTTGCATACAAAGAGCTTTGTTATTATTGAGAACACATTTGGAAGCTTTTCGAAAAAGATACGCCTACCATTTACGTCGCTGGATATTGGAAGGTAGAGGTGCTGGTAGCCATGTAGCTATGAATACATCAGAGAAGGGTCAGCAGTTAAGAATATTCGTACAACCTGCTGGGATTCCTGAAAAAACAAGCTTCACCCTGTTTAGTACTGATTACGTTGCAGACTTGAGAGCCGAAGTTGCTAAATGGTGGGATGATACTCAAAATAATCAAGAAAAGTCATCGTCTACTACGAATTCAAGTCAGAATAACAGTTCAGTATTAGGGTCACTCTTAACTGATGGGCCAATTAGAATGATTACCCAAGGCCAAGAGTTAACTATTGACTTCGATGAAAAAACACTGCAGGAAATGGGTTTTAAGGATGGCCAACTAGTATTCATTTCTCCTGGCGCTAGTCGAGCTAATGGTACAGGTCGATGTAATAAACGAGATGTGGATTCGCCATCTCTTTTGCCACCACCACCTCGAGAATCTTTACCGACCTTGTTACTATTGCGCCCACAATATTTTGAACAGTTATTTACGCTGATGAGAACATTGAGTGCTATGAAAACTGTAGTTAAAGGGGGTCAAGAAATTCCGCATACTAAGGCCCAAGTACTTTCAAGAAGAGTTTGGGATACATTAACTTTGTTACCAACTAGTCCTACTTTATTAAGAGGTTTCCAAAAACTAGGGGAAGCTACATTGCCGGAATTGTTAGATCCTGCTAGCCCTCAGAAATTGATGTATTCTTTATATATAGTGGAATCTCTAAGTAGACGTAGTACAACAAGTCAACCTTCTATTGTGAACCCCACTGCAACCACTAACGAGAACGAAGGGGACACAGACGATAACCACGAAGATAAAGAAAAAGATGTTTCTTGGTCTACGTTGTTCGTTCAACACGGAGGTTTACGTCATTTGTTCGATATCTTTATGTCTGGATGTTTGGAACAGGGAGATGGTAGTGAGTGGCAGCAGGACTGTCTTGCTAGTTTGCTAAAACAACTGTGTTATTTAGGTGTCGTTAAAGAAGACAAGAAACGAAGCAAAGCAGATAAACTGCTTGTACCTAAATTGAGCGAAGCGATGCTCTCAATGATGAACGTAGAAGCTGTTATGTCACGAATAACAAATATATTAAACGAAGCATCTCTACCTAGAGATCCAAACCATTACAAAACAGGACTTTTTGGGAGATCCCAAGTTATCCACTATACTATGGCTCTACTAGTTTGTTGGGTACATAGCGATGAAACAGTCAGACAGTATCTTTTCTCATCTCCACAACCGTTTGGAAAGACTTGGTTAAGGAGATTAGTATTGGAAGATCCAGAACCTGCAGTGAGAAGAGAAGTTTGTACAGCATTGTACAGATTATGCTTGGGCACTACAGGATCTGAAGATGACAATTCTGATAGCTCTAGTTTGATTGTACCAATGTTAAACACGTTATTAGAACATCTTGTCATTGCAGAAGCAATGCAACCTCCTCATCGTAAACCAGATTTACCGCTGCACCTACATCCAGTGCTTGACGATGGAAAAGAACCATATGGACCTGCTTGCAGAGATTACTTTTGGTTGGTTTGTCGATTAGTTGATTCCCTTCCAGAAGAAGCTATCAAAGAAGGTTCAGATGATTCTAATGTAACGATAGATCTAGAAGCTCTAGCTATAAGAGTAATTGACTCTGTTTTAAACAGAGAACATCTAGAAACACGTCATAATACAGTGGAAGACGATGGTTTAGTTGGATTATTAAATCTCACTTGTAACATTATGACGCATAACCCACCTTGTAAGCAAGGGAAAATAGGGCAAAATCTACTTCATGAAGTGTTTGATTTTCTGTTTGCATTGCCGAATCCTCGATCAAAACATGTTCCAAAATGTAAAAGTCAAGTCTCCAGATCGGCAGCTTTTGATCTCTTAGTTGAACTTGTAAAATCCGCTCCCGACAATTACAAGATTCTTCATGAAAAATTGTTAGCTCAACATAAACCTGGTCCCCATTCTCCGTATCCATGGGATTACTGGCCACATGAAGATGGACGTTCCGATTGTGGATATGTGGGATTGACAAATTTAGGTGCCACCTGTTACATGGCCAGCTGTATGCAACATTTGTACATGATGCCACAAGCACGTGTTTCTATATTAGGCGCTGACTGTAATCGGGCAAATAAGCATCAACTGACATTACGAGAACTGCAAAGAATGTTTGCCTATCTTTTAGAGTCTGAAAGGAAAGCATATAATCCTCGAAGTTTTTGTCGTGTGTACACAATGAATCACGAACCTCTTAATACCGGAGAACAAAAGGATATGACTGAATTTTTCATAGATCTTGTATCTAAATTGGAAGAGATGACATCGGATTTGAAAAATTTGGTAAAGACATTATTCTGTGGTGTGATATCTAATAATGTTGTGTCATTAGATTGTGAACATGTAAGTAGAACGCTTGAAGAATTTTATACTGTTCGCTGTCAAGTGGCTGACATGAGGAACCTTTATGAAAGTTTAGATGAAGTTACAGTTAAAGATACTTTAGAAGGAGATAATATGTACACGTGCTCACAATGCGGCAAAAAGGCAAGAGCAGAAAAAAGAGCGTGTTTTAAAAAATTACCGCACATATTGTGCTTTAACACGATGAGATACACGTTTAACATGGGAACCATGCTAAAAGAAAAAGTCAATACCCATTTTAGTTTTCCATTAAGGCTAGATATGTCCGGATACGTTGAGAAGAAGCTTATGCCTCAACATTATCAGGAAGAGAAGAAAGCATCTGAAAAGAAAAAATCTGAAAGTGATTGTCAAACAGGGTTGGGTAATGATGAAGAAGGAGAAATGGAACATTATCAGTATGATTTAATTGGTGTAACGGTTCATACTGGTACAGCAGATGGTGGGCACTACTACAGTTTTATCAGAGATCGCTCCTCTCCTAATAAAGATAAATGGTTTTTATTCAACGATGCTGAAGTTAAACCATTTGATCCGAATCAAATAGCAGCAGAATGTTTCGGCGGAGAAATGACTAGCAAGACATATGACTCCGTTACAGATAAATTCATGGATTTCAGCTTTGAGAAAACTAATTCTGCGTATATGCTTTTCTATGAATGGTGCGCTGATCACGGTGATCAAGCAAAAGAAGAGGAAGCTACGGTTTCCAGCCCCAATGGACGACAATGTTCTTCATTAGTTTACAAAAATACTAACAAACTACCACCTTTAGAACTGAATAAGGAGCTGGAAGATTGGATATGGCAAGACAATATGCACTTTTTACAAGATAAAAACATATTTGAACATACATACTTCACATTTATGTGGCAAATATGTGGTTATATACCGCAAACGTTACTATCCGTACAGCCTGACATAACAGAAATGTCAGCAGACCTTTCAACGTCATTTTTTATGGAAACCTTCATTCATGCTAAAGAAAAGCCAACTATGGTACAATGGGTGGAATTATTAACAAAACAGTTCAATGGTTCAGCTGGTGCATGTGCTAGATTTCTTGAAAGAATGGCTGGAGATTCATGGTGGCCAATTCAAATTCTAGTCAAGTGCCCTAATCAAATGGTAAGACAAATGTTCCAAAGGCTATGCATTCATGTGATACAACGATTGCGCGCTACTCAAGCACCTTTATATCTTCTTTGCGATGAAGAAAACGACATAAATACTGTCGGCACGCGATCATGCGTTACAAGATTCGTAAGAATGCTTTTGTCCCTGATGGAACACGCGAAACAACATTTAAAACACCTTACTGAATATTTCAGTTTTTTATATGAATTTAGCAAAATGGGCGAGGAAGAAACATTATTTTTAATAAGGGTACAAGCTATATCAACTATGGTGAACTTCTATCTTGGACATAAAACACACGAATTCGTTGATGCGGTTAGCGAAGAAGAAGAAGAAGAGGAAATAGTTGCCGTGCCACCAGAAAAGTTGAGACCTGCTTCTCTAGATAAAATGATAACTTTGATAGCAACTTTGGTTGAACGTAGCAGGGGACCTGATCATAGGTAACAATACAACTTTTCAAAGTTTTGCCTAACATACAAATACATATATCATATTGTATTCTTTTTCATGTTTTAGACTAGCACTATCTCCAGCAGATCTCAGTGCTGTGGCAGGAGGTAAAGGATTTCCTTTTTTGTATCAACAAACACGAGATGTTATTAATCTCAATCAGACACGAAACTTGATACAATCTTTATGTCGCTGGAACGATAGATTAGCTATACATATTATTACCATGATATTTCAAGCTATAACAAAACATACCGACGTATGCCAGCCATTTTTCAAACTTCTGACGTTGTTAACGGAGAGTTCAGGGCCAAGTGGATTGCCTTGTATGACTCAATTAATTTTGGGTAGAGTATGGGAAGCAGCTAGAGTTGCGCCACATGGAGCATTGGAATGGCTAGCTTTAGCTGTGACAAGAAGCAAGCTCGCACATGCTTGGGTGTTACAAGGATTAGACACCTGGCTACAACATTTTCTATTGGAACATTCAAATCAAAGAGTTCGTTCCGCAGCTGCTTTTCTCCTTGTATCGCTGGTTCCATCGACTCATTTTAGACAGGGTTATCGCAGTGCTCATAGATTAGGTTTAGGATGCAATACGTCTAGAGAACTACAACTATCATCGGAAGCCACGTTAATTTTACATCAAATATACACAGCGCTTTTAAGATTATTACAACCCGCAAGACATTATATCGATATACAAACTCATGGTACAATGAAACTCACTGCCTATTTTGCATTGCTCACGTACTGTGTTGTGTCCAAAACAGAGAAATTGATGGTAAGTGTAACATTATGCATTACAATTTAATTACATCACTATAAAATATTTATTTCCAGTTTGGACAATATCTGAATGATTTATGGACACTTTTTCATCCAAAACTTTCTGAGCCTAGCATTCCAGTGCATCATAATAAACAAGCTGTATTACTGTTTTGGTATCACGTTTGTTCTGATTGTCCAGAAAATGTTGCTCTCATACTTCATAATCCACACATAACTAAAAATATTGCATTTAACTATATATTGTAAGTATAAGTTCTTCTTGTATCGGTACTAGTTAGGGAACTTTTTAAATTCATATCTGTTTTACAGAGCTGATCACGAGGACCAGGATGTAGTATTATTTAATAGAGTAATGTTACCCGCTTACTACGGCTTATTACGACTTTGCTGTCAACAATCACGTACTTTTACAAGACAATTAGCTGCACATCAAAATATTCAATGGGCATTCAAAAACATTACACCTCATCCTACTCAGTATTCGACTGTAAGATTTAAATTCGTTTATGGGTCATCCTTTTCCACTCTTTAAATTTTTATTTGAAGAAGAGGGTAAAATATCTCGTCTCTATTACAGGCAGTGGATGAATTATTTAAATTAATGCAATTATTAGTTGCAAGACATCCCGATCAAACAGAACAAGAAGAAGCTGAGATTGCATCATTTAGAAGAGGCACGTTATCATCGTACTTACAAGGACTAGATGGGAGATCCTGTTGGGCTACACTTATTTCTGCATTTCGGTATAGTACTTTATAAAATCTTCATGTATTTTTTTATATACCACTTAACAACAAATGTTAATATGTACATTCGAGTGCAACGTTGTACTCGAATGTACACATATATTTATTTATATATCAATATTTTATAGCATCCTTATCGAATCAGACGATGATCGCCTCTACGTTGTATATAACGGAGGATTAAGTATGGCTTTGGAAGCATTTCATATGTTGCATATCATGTATCATGAAGCTACAGCGTGTCATGTTGCTGGGGACTTAGCTGAATTAATAGCGATTATCGTGGAACTGGTACGATGTATCAGAACTGCCAGGGATGGACCCGATGCAAGAAATATATTAGCCAATTGCAAAGAATGGCCGGATATTTTACGAAAATTGGCAACGTTATTAAATACGTATAATCCTCCAGATATGCGAAATCTTGCTATAGATCTTCTGAAGGAACTCGTGATGCTTGTTCCTGCTGAAGCGATATTAATTTTAGCACCATTGCTCTCACACTGCCATGCAGCTCTTCAAGAGTCTCATGCTGCTGTTCCACCTGGTCCATATCTTCCACGAAGATCTACTCCTCCAGGAAAAATGCCTACGCGACCCGCCAGACCGATGGTTCAAATGGCAGTGCCACATTCGCAGCTGGAGGCATCGAAAGGAGTAGATCCAGAATATGATAATGCTTTGCTTGAATTTTATTTACCATATCATGAACTCATTGATGTAATGTGCAGATTAGCAATCAATAACGATTGTATGACTGATACATTAGTTAATTTGAGCGCAATGTTAGGATTCGAAGGTAAAGATCATTTATTGCTCAACATGTGTAAAGGTGACGATACTTTATAACGAAAACGTTTAATTACAGGTGTTCCATTGCACTTAGCTTTGTTCCCTAGATTATGGTTAGACGTTCATGCTGCTACACACATAGACAGAAAACATATTGCATCCCTTCTTTGTTCTTCCTATACGGTGGATTACGTAGATGCTGTGTTACTAGATGAAAGATCTTCATTAGGAATACCAGCAATTCATGCCTTTTTTAAGACTTTCTTTCCTAAACTTGCTAACCACGTATTAACCGAGCAAACTTGTTTACTTATCGATAACTTAATTAGTTCGATGGTGGCAATGGTGGAAGCTGTAGATATTCAAGCGTCTGCGCACCGATTAACCGGGGATTTAAGAGCGTTGGCTCTTATCTATAGTAGTAGTACAAGACTGAAACCGCCAAGTAGTTTGTTACCAGCTTTAGAAACGCTACTATCTCGAACTAGGGCCATTAAAGTAAAAGATTCCAATCAACAGGAAGTAGAAGCTCCTACGAAGAAACGCAAATTCACCGTTAACGAGGATACCGAGACAACTGACAAAGAACTACATTTACCGATAAAGGAACTTAATGAACAGAAAAATGTTTCCGAGATCAACGTTGAAAAGAAAGACAAACCTGAAACGAACGATATGACTTCTTCTGATTCTGGAGATGATAAAACCATATCAAGAAATACTATTCAAGCAGAAAATATTCCTACCAGTATCACCACGATATCCTCCAGTTTGATCGACACCGTGACGAGTAACAATTGTACGAATCAATTACGATGTTCGTTAACTAACGTTTCCTGGTTCGAAATGTTGGAAAAGACTATCATCGATCTGCAAACTATTGTGCAATTACAAACAAAAAGTAACTAATTCTGTACGTGTTTTTGAATGGTGCTTTGATCGTAGAAGCACATACTACAGGACTAAGTTCACGTGTAATTGTGTGGTTCTTTCAAATAACAGGACGAAAATTCAGTTCTACATTCAAGATTTAGATGGACAAATTTTAGTGCGTTTGTGTTCTACAAAAAGGGATGCATATATTACCGTGTATGTATCAAATGTAGGGATATGTGGGTACCCGGCCTCGGATTGAATCGGGTAAATTCTGACTCTTGAATAGTCCGACGATTACTTCGGTTGAAGTTGGAGAAAGTCTGACGATCTCGGACGAGTTCTCGCGATATCCAAAGTTCAATTCGGATCCCTAGTCCACGTCCGAGCTCGTCTGACTTTTTCAGACTCGACTCGATACATTCGATTATCCGCATACCCCTAATCAAATGCAATTTATTTTCCAAATGTAGGTAAATAAGGTAGCTTTACTTACTTAAGTTATATTAACATATGGAAAAGAAAAAGAAAAGAAATCATTCATTGGGATTGAACAATTTTTATTTTACGTAATAAATGTTCGTTAGTGCTGTGAGATCACCTATCTCCAGGCAACGTTTGTGTACATTTTATGTGTACAGTAATATAAGCCGCCCAGTATTCTGTAACAGGAATTGCGAAATGCCTTGAGATAGTTTAAGAGATACAATTGTGAAAACTTTCTTGAAACTATAATTATTTTTCTATTCTTATTTCAATTTTTAGGAGTACTACAGGATTTTTTCAATCTTTCATAAAATATAAAATAATAGTATTTTTTTTGGTCAACATATATGTTTAAATATTATTCACGTATTGCTCTACAAATTTCATTAATTTATCATTGTAATATACTCTTCATCGTATTTTTAACGTTTTCAAGTAATTAATCATGTAAGTTATATACGAGTGCAAATTTTTTATCGTACACTTTCTATCCGATATTTTTCAAACTAATTTACGCGTAAAATTATTCTCTTGTATCTGTTGTATACATAAACGAAAGATATTTATTTTTTCTCTTAAGTAAATCATATTAATAATTTCGATAGATTTAACTTCAATATCGGAAATGTATTTTGTTATGCTTTTAATTCTTTTCGGAAATTATACCTCGCATATCTTTCAAAGAATCCAGGAAAGTAAAACTTAAATTTAACTTCTGTTCACATGAAGTTTAAAAACTACTTTCTGTACTATCATAATAAAACTTTTATTCATAATCATTACAAATAAAAAATCATACTATTAATGAGATTGGTAAAAAGCTCTTTTTCTTTGTTTAATAGTGAAAAATATAAGTATCTCACATCACAAATGAACAGTTGCGAAATTTTTTACGATTCGTCATAAAGCAATCGAAGAATTATTCAAAGCTAGTTTTCTTGCAACATTTAATGAACAAAACTGAAAAAACATATCTGTATAAATTTGTTACGTATGCGTTTGATTTATGTGTACTGCTTTATTGTATTTATTATTATTACATAGTAACCGTGCGCTATTAAAGAAAGAAAAATAAGTATATATGAATATATACATTACTTTTTGTTTCACTAACTCGTTTCGTAAACAAAGTGCTTTATCGTCATTTACCGAACAGTTTCGAATTCTTATATGTAAGAAGAAAATCAGTATGATTAAAATTTCATTTGTGATTTAATTAACGATTTTTTTTTTTTTATTGAAGAAAACACAAACGCGAGCTAGAAGTTTTTTCAGCCTAGTTGTTCATCATCAGTAAAATAGTGTTCCCAGCAATAAACCACAGGTGTTTCAAGAAATACATTTTGTCAGTTCAGTATAGTACTTACTTTGCATTAAATTAGCGTACAAACGATGAGATCTCGCTATAACCCCGTGCAGGGCCATATAACGAGACTGCGTTGTATTTCACTGACAATGTCATTGAAAATATTCTGCTTTGATTAACCGATGAAATAATTTTCTTGAAATATTTCTCCCTTTAATATTAGAGATACTGTTTTATCAAACTCCGTAATTTAATACACCCTCTAAATATAAAATCGTAATTTCTTGTATACGCTTAATACCTGCGTAAATGCACACATACATAATAACGAGAAACATGTTTTCGTCATAACTGAGCTTATTGTCGGACAATGGCACTAAAGTAATAACTCGTCCACGTTAAAGGTTCAAGAATCATTACGTATGTTTTAAATTTTTATGATCTGATGTTACGAATTAACGAATGATTGACAAGCGAAAGCAGTGAATGTTAAAAGTAAAATTATATGGTGTTCTTGTGCGAGTTATCCGTTTCCTTGACATCTTAACGTTAATTAATTGACTAATTACCATGTCTAGGACAAGATTTTAGCTACTTACGAGATATATGTTTAAAAAAGAACAGATTAAAGAATTAAATGTGACAGGAAATTTATAGTAGAATACGATGTGACGATTTTTGAGAGCACTGTAAGATAAAACTATAGATTTTAAAAACTATCGTCGATGGCTACTATAATCGTTAATTAACTTTCGTAACGTGAATTTGATAAGTATTAACGACGAGAAAAAATGAAATAATCATTGTTTGCAAGTGTGTTAATGTTACCCATTAAGAATTTCGTTTTCTTAATGTTATATTAACATCATTTGTTAACGAATGTTAAAATGAAAAAACGTAATACGTTTAGTTTTACAGAAAAACCAAGTGAGTATCCTGTGCGACATGATTAATAACGTGTAATATTTCAAATTGTATTTCTAATATTTGACGTATGTATTTGTGATGAAAATACTGTGATTAGTGATAGATCTATTCGCTGGTTTGCAACAAATACAAATATGACAAGCGTACTGTACACGCACACGTATTATAATGAATTTTCCACCAAATCAAATATTTTTAACTTTTCTGTGTCAAATAATCTATTGAGTTCGATGAAATCGTAAGTAATATGGTAACCAAAAAATTGAAAATAAGTAGAAAAAGCAGAACAAAAAAAAAATTTAAGAATGTACGTTCACGTAAGACTACGCGCGAGAAAAGCATTTACATTTATTTTTAATTATTAAAAGTGACGAATGCCTTTGTCTTATGAAACGTGTTTCAATAATCTTCATATTTATAACAAAAAATGCGTGATAGGGCGCTTGTGCTTTCGAGTAATTAAATTCGGAGGTGGCTAAGACTGTATAAAAAAAAATGGTAATAAATACTTCGAGCGCCCTATATTACTTTCATCACTCTATTAAATTTCCGAAAATATCAATACTTCTTCGCCGGATTTGTATCTCAAGCATGTGTTTACGTTTATGTATTCATTTGTATACTTATAAGGTGTATAGTTTTTGATCAAAGATAAATAAAGTCTTTTCATTTTAAATTTTGAGTATTAATGTTATGTTGAATTATAAGATAAATCTTTGGTGTATCTAACACGATTCAACAGACTATATGTATTAGATTAGAAATAAATTCTTTTCGATTTTTTAATAAACTCGTGGAATTGCCACGCGCTATATCACCATGCGTTATATGGTCAAATCAGGTGAAAAGAATTTATTTTTGCACCTAATGTAATAAAATATAAATTTTTTTAAAGTTTTCAGTTTAATAATATACATAATATTTTTTTGATATCTCCTTAATAATTTTATTTAAAAATTATTAATTGATAATTTTACTTAAAAATTTATCTAAATTATTTTTCATTTTACATATAATATAACTTGCAAAAGAAAATATTTTTAAGTATGACTGATTTGATATCGAATTATTCTGTTATCAATGTTTATATATTTCTTCCAATAGTATTTCGTGCCTAAATCGCATACCGCATACCGCATACCCCATAAAGCACTGCATAGTGTTGTCTAAAATTTGAAACCTGTCACTTTGTATATTCCTTCTTAATTCTTAATACTTTTAGTTAAGTGTAACTACTCATTTTTATTTGTTTTAAGCGAACGTGAGAAGTGCAATTATAACAAATTTCAAAATTAAATAATAAGCGCTTTAAACGATTACGTATATATACGATGCATAATACATTATCGCCAATGGATAACCTTTTTAACATGTTGTCAAATTTCAGTGCGGGTCATGAAAAAGCCTTAAAACAAGGCATTTACAATGCTGTGGCACTATTTCTTCTGTGTCTAATTTCAGCAGCTGGGTACGGATTATACATTGTATTGAGTCCGTTTGTAAAACCTTTAATTTGGGCTCTACTATGTGGTTCTGTTTTGTTTCCTTTCAAACATTCATTAACTACTATTGTACAATCATGGTTTGAGAAAACAGAAGTGTCTCATACACCATTGATTATAAATTTAACATTACTACCTGTACAGATAGTAGACAAAATTTCTGATGATATAGGATCATTTTTATGGAAACATGTTAAATACATTGTCAGTATTTTTCTGTTGGGAACTTCAGTTCTAGGAGTATACCATTATACACCGACTGCACTAAGTTGTCTAATATGGAATATATGTATAATTTTTCATATTATTTTTACAATTTTTATATCAGCGTGTACTACTTCAATGGTAATTTTTAAATATTTAAAAAATATGCTACAAAGTGTATAATGTTAGCATATTAAAGTTTCATATTTTTTTGCAGATTGTCATTATGCTTTGTGGATATTTAACTGTATTATATGTTTATTCAACACCACATAACTCCATACATTTTCGCTATTCTTCATTCGTTGTGTGGTTTATAATTAGTTTATATATTTCTAATATATTAAGTGCTTATCCATATCAAACAGTTGTATTTATAGCACTACAAGTATTATATTTAATAGGATTTATTTATGAGGTAGCAATTGTTATGGAAAAGCAAGAATTAGAAGGCAATCCAGTAACATTCATGGAAGCAATACGTTTTACATTAACAAATAATATAATTACACCTATGACAGAAAATTCACAAGCCCCATTAAAAAGTAAAAATTCTATAGAAGATATTAAAGAAGAAGCTACAGATAGTCAGCAAAATAGTGAAATTGAAGAACCTGCACAAATAATTTCTGCTTCAGTAGTAACAAGCACTGATCCTAATATGAAATTATCTAGAAAATCAATGTCACTAGATGCAGATAATACAGCATCATTACATAAATTTCGATCTGGATATAATATCCCTTCAACTGGTTACATGTCATTACGTGACCGTTATTTCTTAAAAAGATTAAAAACTGAATTACGAATGTCTATAGATATGGAAAATGATGAAGTTGATACTGATAAATATATGTATGGAGCACTGTATGCTTGCATTGGTATGCTGCTTTGGAAACATAGATGGATGATATACATTTTAATTATTCCTATAGCCTTTTATATTATTAAGCAAGTCGGTAGTTATTTTGGATTATGGAAAGTGATAAAGAATCAGTGCAATATTGTTATACAAATTGTTAAAAATTGGTGTATAGAGCGTCATCAAGCTCTTTTACCTGCTAATGTTAGAGGTTTATACAAAGTTGGAATAATAATTGATGAAAAGTTAACAAAAGCTTTGAAGGCTTCAGTCAATTCTGTGGCAACAATTGCTGTGATTTTTGGATTAATTATATTTATAATTTGTACATCTATTTTTATAACAATACAGGTATTACTGCAAACAATATTTCAAACATTTTATAAATTATAGTCAATTATCATAAGCTATTACAATTTCCATAGGTTTATACAGAAGGTATACACCTTATTCAAATTACTGGAGAAATTCTCAATGCATCACTGATGAATAATCCAGATATTGATTGGTTACCAGAACAATTGGAAAATTCAGTTAACAGTGTCTTAGATAATGCTTATACTTATGGACGAGGTGCTATTTCTGATGGAGTAAGGAACATACATAGCTTCATAACTATTGGATCATTTTTTGTATTATAATATATGCTTTTTAATATATAGATAAAAGGTGTAGTAAAAGATTTAGATCCTACAAAAGCTGAACAAGTAGAAAAAAAGGTATTAGAACTTTGGGATAGACTTTATCAAGCTTGGATGATGTCGAATGAAAGTGCAGATTTAATTGGGCCTACTGTAGATGTTGCAGCAGCTTATTCAGTATGGGAAAGCTTCACAGAAAGTTTTGGAAAAACACCTTTACGTAAGATTTAATATTTAAATTAATAGATTTGAATACAACAATTACATCCATAGACTTAATGTATTTTATATCCTTTTTCTTGAATAGAATTATTTAATATGACCAGCATACAAAACTTTGTAAAAGAAAATATTGGAATTTTCATGTCAGTGCTGGATTCCATTTGGAGCATAATTAAGGGCAATATGTCTGTGATACTAGCAATCTTTACAGAAATATTTTATATTATACTTATGAGTGGATCAGCAGTACTTAATTTTGCTCTCAGTATGGTAAATAATTGATTATATAAGACGTATGTGATTTAAAAGTATTTAAAGATATTCAATCATGAAAATTTTATATTATTTCAAGGTGGTGTTCTTTACAACGTTGTTTTATCTTCTTAGCTCCAGTGATAAAACTTACAGGCCTATCGAATTTACTACAGTGTTTAGTCCTATTAGTTGCCATAGGTAAAGTTTTAGATTTTTTACTATGTATCTTATGTCATTGTATTATATGTGTTTTATCAAGTTTATATTTTGTATTAACAAGCGCTCTTCCTATCGACGGGTATGTTATATTTAATGATAAAAATGAAGCTATCGTGTCATATTAATTATAACAAAAAAAGATATCACTTTATATTTTTGTAGATTTGCTGTTGCATTACAAGAAGCAGTAATTGGTGTATTTGCTGCAACGTTTAAACTTGCATCCTTTTTTGGCATGTGGACATGGTTCATACATAATTTATTCCAAGTAAAAGTCGTCTATTTACCGTCTACTTTTGCGACCATACTTGGCGCAGTTCCATTTTTGGATGCCTATTTTGCTTGTATCCCAGCTACATTGGAACTTTGGTTCACTCGAGGATCTATGACTGCAATTTTATTTTTCATGTTTCATTTTCTTCCCTGTAATATCGTTGTAACTGAATTTTACAAAGAAATTAAAGGGTATTTTGAATTTTCTTATATTGATATAAAATTATATCTTTGTCACTTATTATTAATTTAATCAAGATATTTTTCGTTATAGTGGTGGACATCCATACCTGACTGGTCTTTCAATAGCAGGCGGAATCTTTTGTTTAGGAGTAGAAGGAGCAATTTTTGGACCTTTATTATTGTGCTGCATAATGGTAGCAATTAATTTAAGTCGTCGTTATCTCCAATCACCGTCAGAAGTTATGTCTACATATTCCGGAATGAAACATTGATATGAATAATAAGTTGTTCCATTTATCAGTAGTTAGTAACAGAAGTTAAGAAATATGAGCAACGAAATTCCATTTTATAGACACACTTTTGTTTACTAAAAGTTTATGCATTATTAATACTTAAATGCAAACGAATGCAAAAAGCATAGTTTGCACGAAGAATTTCGTTAAAACTATAATGCAATATTGAAAAATTGCTATTGCTATTGCTTTATCTAGTCTTTGAAAGCATAAATTTTGATGTTATATTTAATCAAAGAAGTTACAAAAATATTTATATAATAACCGCTTTTATATATTATTTATTTTTTCTAACATTTTACAAAAATATGATCTGCTAATGACGCTATTAAGGAAAGTTGATAAGGCCTATAATAAAAAATCTCAGCTTACGCTTACTAATATACATATATAAGTATATTGTTATATCTCTATACTAGTCTTTTACAATTTTTAATAGTGTACGTAGACATAAAAAAATTAACAGCAGTATAAAGATATTTTCTGCGTTTAAAGCTTACAATTGTTAATGAAGTTTTGTACATAAAAAATATATATATATGTATATACATGTGTACATGTGTATATAAAAATTGTTATGTACAGTCTAGTGCAACTTGGGCTTTATGTAGTTGCTGGAATGTATAGAAGGAGTGTCACCCCATTTTTCTTAGTCTTTTCTATTTTTTATCTGTAAAAACAGGAAATTCTATGTTAGGTTTCCCCTAATTCTTTCAATGTTCTTCCAAAATCGAATGCAAGTCAAGAAGCCTACGTTGCACCTATGTATACATCATTAATTATGTTACTTATGAATATTGTATATTGCTCGTTTGTTTTGATATTTTAAATAATATACTGACTTCAGTATTATTAATCATTTATTTTGGTTGAAAATCTTTCACGTGTAACCACACAATGGTCAATAAACTTACTTTAAATTCATTGTTACATAAAGATAAATTTTTCAGTTAATAAACAACATGTCAAATTTAGTGTATTTGGCAATCAGTATGGTCTTGATTATACTTGCTATTCTTATTGCATTTGAAATTTATTTACATCATGAAACATATTTCCCTCAGCCACGATAAAAGTTAAAGATATGAACTTAACGAAAAATCTTTACAGTAATTACAGTACGACTTATGCTTTTTTATTTGTATTATTATAAATATCGGAAAGCGTAATAACGCTTAAATTTTCTTTGAATATTTTCGGTGTAACTGTTTCACACGAATGAAAAACAATTTTTTTATTATGTTCAAACATATGAAAACCATTTTCTGAGAAATGGCCACAAATATTCCTTGTTTCTAGCCATATAAAAAGTGTTATATTGTTTGTAGTTAATTCCAAGTCGATGTCCGGATAATTTAGATATTTGCCAGGTAAATGATAATCGAATATTTTGACCTGGAATAATATTATATTTTAAATGAAAATAAATAATTTTCTGTGTTTTTTGTTTTTATAGATTCAACTATGAACTTACAATAACATTTGCTATTGGCAATGCATTAGTTTTGAAAACACCATTTGGATATATGTAATTTCTTGGTGCTATTTGTGATCCAGTTTTGTCCTTTAAAGTAAGTGTCATAATACAATTACTTTCAGCTTTAATGTCAGAGTGACATATATTAGGTAATGTAGAGTTTAATATCCATGAATGTTTCAGTAAACTATCATGAACCTTTGTTACTGCATTTGCTTTCTAGAAAATATTCATCACAAATAAAATACATCAAATATATCCTTTTGTACATATAATATATATTACTATACATTTTTATAATTGTACTTACTACAGTTATATTGTCGTAAACGTATGACTGTATGGGTTTCATATTTTCCAATGTATAAAGATTCACTTCCAAAATAGTATTTGTTATTGGATGTAATTTATCAGAAACAATGTAAAGTGTAATATCCATATTCGTAACATAATAGGTGACTATAATAGGCGCAAAAAAATCTACAGCATAGTAATGAAGCATTTTCCATCGTCCATTAAAATCTAAAAGCAATAACATTATTAATAAGATACCATGTTATGTTGAGAAATTGTAATAATTATTACATCTACATTCGTGTCTAATTACCTATAGAAGACCAAGATGGAGCTTGCCAAACATCATTTAATTGCCAATATAAAGCACCCATTGTCATACCTTCACCAATTTCATTTAATTCTGTCATTGATTGTCGATAGTATTCTGTTTGTATTTTTACAGAAACTGCCTGATTGATTTGACTTAAATATATATAGTTTATAAAATGTTGTACTTTATTTTGAGTTTCAGGTATTTTAAAATTCTGTGAAATAAGAATCTTTAAATATGACATTCCTGATGCCAAGTGCTGACGATGTCTCATAAATTTACTATCTATATTTAAATCATCAGTTTTTTCTGCAACTGATAACATAGTGAAAATTGATGGCAATGACTGAAATCCATATTCAGATGAAAATCTTGGACGAGGATATTGGTGCACATCCCATCCATTATTAATATAATTATAGTAATGAACTAAAATAACAATACACGTATTTTAGTCAAACATATATATTATTTTCGTACTGAAGTAAAAAATAATATATTTTACCATCTCCATAAAACATCGAATATGGATCTTTCCCAATATAATTATATTGTTCTGTATATAATCCATTACTAGGACTAGAAACTAAAAATGGTCTTGTAGAATCCAATTGATTTACTATCTCTTTTATCACATTTACATAAAGTTTAATGTAATCAGTTTTATATATTGATTTAGTTCCGGTTCCATACCAATCTCCATACAAAGCTGCCTCGTTTTCGTTGTTTCCAGCCCAGAGAACGATACTAGGATGAATTTTTAATCTTCGTACATTTTGTATTATTTCTTCCTTAACTGATTCAAGGAATTCTGACGTAGTAGGATACATTCCACATGCAAACATAAAATCTTGCCAGATCATGATTCCATATCTATCAGCAAGATTGTAGAATAATTCGGATTCATAGAGACCACCACCCCACACCCTAAGCATATTCATATTTGCTTGTTTAGCAGATGCTAATAAATGTTCAATTGTTTCTGGCTTAGTACTTAGTTCAGGAAAAACACTAGCTGGAATGAAATTACTACCCTTTGCAAATATTGGTACACCATTTATTTGGAAATAAAAGCTCAATCCCTTCTTAAGAGGTTTCTGTATAAGTTCTACCGTTCTGAAACCAATTTGTACTGTTTTCTTCTTTGTATCAGTAGATGTATTTACAGTTACAGTCAGTGAATAAAGTGTTTGATTGCCATAACCATTTGGCCACCAATTATTTACAAATTCCTATTATACAAAATGATAATTTATTATATTAAAAGTAGATATTAATTACTTACACACTGATATGTTTAAACATTACTAACTTACTGTAGGAACTTTGAGAAGGACAGTTGCTTTAACATCTTCATTTTTCATACTTATATTAAAATTTGTAGAGTTATAAATGTTTAATTGTTCATTGACATAAAGAACTGATGAGATATGACAAGGAATAAGTTGCTTATTTCTTTGTGAAGTACTATCAAGAAATACTGTTATTGCAATACTCCAAAAGATATCCTCTTTATAAATATCTGTTGTAATATCAGTAATATAAATCTCATTTATGGGAATTAATTCTACACTTTTCCTAGAATATTATTCAATTGATATGTGGTAATACATAATACATATAAAATAAATAAATTTGATGTACCATATGCCCATTGATGGAAAAGCTGGACCCCAATCCCAAGAAAAACTTGCTTGCATTTTTCTTATGTGATTTACATGACATTCACCATTGTAACTATCTGGTACACATATTGGAGGAACAATATATTTTGATGCTTGTTCATTGTACAAGGATTCTGCTTTTTTAACAGCAGAAGAAAAGGAGACTTGTAGCATATTTTCTTCTTTCTGAGAATAAATGTAGTATCATAAATTATAAGCATTTATAAAAAGTTGAATTACTTACTTTTAAATAATGAGTTACATCAAATGAGTATTGTAAAAACATATTTGATGTTTCTCCAATTTTCTGATTATTTAAAAAGATTGTAGCAAATGTATCCACCCCATGAAAAATGAGTACTACTTTAGAAGCATTTAGTAAAGTATCATTAACTATAATAAAAAATTAAAAAATATCAGTATCAGTGTATGTATTTTTATATTGAGAGTGTAATAAAAATTACCATGAAAACTTTTGTTGTAGGTAACTGATTGATTACCAACCCAACGATTTTTTATGTCATTATCTCCAATAAAATTATTTGGTATAATATTTGCTTTATTTAAGTCAGTATAAATTCCGCCTGGTACAGTTGCAGGAAATGTAATTTCTATAAAAATATTATGTTACTAAATGTACTGCAATTTATAATTGTTATGTAAATTTGTGTTTCTAAAAAGTCTTACCATCTCCTTTGTTGTCAGGTATAATTTTACCTAAATAAAATATTTATAATTATAATGAAAATTGAACATATAAAATAATATTAAAAAAGTACCGAGTATAATACATATAATATTACCTGTCCATGTTCCATCTAAGGTTATGGATAAAATACTATTATTAATTAAAAGTATTCCTAAAAAGAACTGAAAAACTGTCTTCATACTGCTTGTGTTTTATTATAGATACTATGATACCTTACGACTTTGAATCGTTTTGGCAATTTTTTTATGAGATTATTTGATACATATCCATATATTCATAACACATGTTTAACTGTCTTATCTTGTTTGTTTGATCCATATTTTTAATCATATTTATCACAATAGATAGAAATAAATCACATCGAGATTCTAATTTATTAGTATCAAAATTGATTATCATATCATATTAATAGAATTATTTTAATTAATTAATGTGGGATAAATTAAAGAAAATATATAAATATAGTATTTTATTCAAAAATTAGAATTATTACTCATATAAAAATACATTTTATTGTACAGTATAAATATGCGGCTTACAAAAATTGAAATCATATAATTAGTACAATTATACATTTTTTTCTAAAATGTATATTGTATATAATTTAATCAGAGTTTGTAATTTACGAAATTATTCGAATTTACTGTGCGTATATTTTAAATCAGTCCAGTAATATATAACAATATATATGCATTAGTCTTTAAATCACTCAAAATTAATTAATTTAGTTTTTATTTTCATGTTATAACTTTAGGTATCATTCCTATACCCATTTTAATTTAAGTTCAATCAATAAATCAATAAATATGTTTATAACAGTAAGATGTATTATAGTGAAATGTGCAAACGAAACACGGAATGTTATAATAAATGCAAAAAATATTAATCAATCAGAGTTTACATTTTATATCTTTTTACGGAAAGCTTCGATTTAATACTTTGTCTTATGATTGTATCTTTTTGGTTGCATTTATGTAAATGACATAATAGTATCATTACAGCAATACCCAATGTTTGCTATCAACATATAAATACATATGTACAACAGCTGTCAATTTAAAGACAGAAATAGTATTTATTAACGTTTCCTTTTTTTACTAGACCGTGAGAGTGTTTTATTATTTGAATTAAACTGTTTTCTATAATCTATATATGAATCAGTTTGTTCACTAATTGGTCGATAACAACGAATGGGTGAATTAGGGACGTTGATAACGTCAGTGCTTGTATGTTCTGAAATAAATATGTTATTAATTTATGAACACTATAATTTCGAAAAATTAAGAAAAAATAAATACCATGAATCGATTGATCTTCATGTCTTTGTAAACAGCTATTAACATGATCTTCATAATCTATTCCATTAGTTGTTCTAAACTTTGAACAAACACTACATTCAAGAATTTCAGATTTGTTACTATTCATTGGTATCGCTTTATTTTTTAAGTAAGAACTATTTGCACATTCATTTTCAGTCATATATTGTTCACATCCAGCAGCATGTGTTTCTATTTTATCAGGTGGGAAAGATTTGTTACATATGGGACAATTTACATTATTTGTTGAATCATTTTCTATAATTTCTATGTCTCTGTTTACAAAGGTACCACTCTCCTAGAAAGAATAATACAAACAGTTATAGATAATATAGAATAATATGCATGTTATTAACAAAAATGTACAAAAAATTTACCTGAAACAATCTGGTATCTTCTACTCTTTCTGAGAGTCTCATTTCATCTTGTACATTCTGTAATTTTCCTTGATCTTTGTTCACTTTCTTTTGAGACTTCATATCTACTACACTGTTCCATTTCTTGCTTCTTTCTTCTCTAAATTTCTCTATTTCTTCTTTCTGCTTTTCCCTTTTTTGCGTTTCAATTATTTGCTTTTTATAAAATTCTTCTCTCTTTCTTTTTTCCTCGATTTCTTTCTTTTGAGCTTCTTCTTTTTCAATTTCTATATTTTTTTGTTTTTCCAGCTGAATTTTCTCCAAAACTATACATTGATTTTTTATTCTTCGCGAAAGACCTTTCATTGGTAGTGGTTTAATTTCTATATTCTCTGATGCTTTAACATTATCTCTTTCTAACTCTATCAGAATTTCTTCGTCGCTAAGTATATTATTTTTCTCTTTGGATATTAAACTTATGGCACTTTGTTTCTCATTGCTAACATGTGTTAATGAACATGTAGGCAATATATTAGTAGTATGTTCCTTTTTCTTATTAATATTTTTTCTAACATTTGGAGGCGCGATTCTTCGTGGATGTAAAGACACTAATTCCGGTGATAAACGCTCTTCGGTATTTCTTCTAGGTTCTGTTTTACAATTATCAATTTCTATATTATCCGAATCTTTATTAAAATTATCATTGTTTAAATTTTGATCATTTTCGATGTTGATAACAGTGCATACATCTTTGTATAAATGCGATACTTTGTTTGTGTCTTCATGTGATCGAATTTTTTGTTTCTTAACTATTTTTTCATCTTCATCATCGCTAAATTGTTCTATATTAGAAGACAAAATCAAAGTTGATTTACGCTTATTAGTTCGTTCATTATTACATTTGTTTGTACACTCCATTTGATCCTGTTCAGTTATAATATCTGATAATGATTTTTTATCCGAATTATCTTTAGCAAGCCCCACCTACAGAAACGTTGAAAGAAGGATTAGAATTAAATCAGATAAAATAAAATGGACAACTATTCTGTTTTGTTTTTTTTTTACAGAAATACGATTTATTCAAAAATTGTTTGTTGCTTACAGTTTTAGTTACTGTTTATTTATAAACACTTATGTATACATGTATTTGTATAGATGTAAAATTTACAACTTTCATAAGAAACATCAATCACGAACTTCAATTATTTTTATACAAAGAGCATTAATGATATTTCTCTCGAATCGTCTTATTAATGTATATGTAAATAAAAAATATGTAAATTTTATCAGTAAAGATATCTATAATATATTAGTTTAGTAATTTTATCACAACTGTTATCTTTTTAATTACAAAAAACAACATTAAACAGTATTTATATTAATAGAATATTACATCAATAAATGATTATACATTTGTTACCAACAAAATAATTGAAAATTTGTGTCAAAAATGCGATTAATTTTTATGAAATTGTAATATTTTTATTAAATGCAAATTCAATAAGTAAATATCGTAGTATATGGTTAATTATTACTGTAATATTCATGGCACAATGTTGTATTAAAAAAACTGTAATTTATATATTTTAAAAAAACTGTACTTTCTGATATTTATTAATGATAAGATCTGTATGAAATGGATTGTATGGAGGTACCCACCTGAATGGGTGACCCCCACTGAAACTTAGTACTGGTAGTACGGTGCCAACTATGCCACAATTCTGCCGTTTGTTTCAAATGAATGTTTAGTGCATGTATTACTTTGTCAAACATCTCAGGTGCTTGTGCTTCTTTGCATAATCTAAATGGCATGCGATCTTGACCTACAGGCCTATGTGGTTCTTGCAAAGGCACATCATTTTCACTAACATATGAATCAAGAGGATTAATTTGCCATCTATCCAATTTCTGCTCGCATTCAGAATGCGTATCCATTTTCATTTCTATACTATGTATAATATTAGAATCTTGTAAAGAGTTTTTTGATTTTGATGGAACGTATCTATTTATATTATGAGAATAATTATCTCTCATATTATTTGAATTATCTTGCAATTTAACAAATAAATTTTCACCATCTACATTTTTGCCTCTGTACATAGAGGTTCTTGATTCAGTAATGGTAGGTTCAAAATCAGGACTGCTACAGCCATGAGCTGTTTGTTCTCGTATTGGAGATATACGATTAGGTCTATACGAATGTATTGATTGAGATGTATCATTATGTTCTTGTGTTTCCAATTCTTGTGTAAAATTTGTTTCGGGCATTACATCTCGGGAACAATTATTAGTAGAATGTAATAACTCCTAAAAAATTATAAGGGAAATAAAGTATACGAAAATTAAGATGTGTTATGTTAGAATATTAATCACCCACTTTGTTATCTATAACTTAAGCGAGAAAATAAATTTTTTCTAACATCAAAGCAATTATTTAGTAATTTTTAATAAACTAACCTTCTGTACATTTTTCTCATCACTTTTGGCAATTGCCATACTTTTGGATTCATTAATAACACCAAGAATTTGTTTCATATCTTTGTAAGTATACCAGGTTTCATACATCTTCATATCTACAACATAAATAAACGTTGTAATTAAAATGTAACATTTTACTTAAGAATATTTAACAACAACAACAAAAATTAGTATACTGTTACAAATATAAGAAATGATATGATTAACTACATTAGTAGTTTTAACGAAATAATAACAGTTTTCATTTACCTAAAAGTTCTTTCTTCATTTCTTCAACTTCTTCTCTTTCTTTGGCTGTTAATTCATTTTTATCTCGTTGCATATTGTCTGACATATTTTCTTGTAATTTGAAATGTACAGAAATTTAAAGTATAGTGTTAAAAAAACGTTTTATACGGAACAATGAGAAATTCAATTGAAAAGTTTGAATTGTTTATATATAGTCTTAAATGCTTCTGCATCACTATATAATCATCTTATCAATAGACATCTACCAATAACGGTAACGATAAAAATAAAAATTACATCCGAGATAGTTCTGATCTGAGATTAACTTCAAATATCAACATTTACGTTCCAATATTACGTTGTAACTTAGTATCGATAGTAAGAAATTTCAGAATGTCCACTTATTAAAGTAATATTTACATGAATATACAAACTTAATCAAACAGTAATTGAGCAATATAATTTAACTATTATAAAAATGAATACGTTTTTATAATAAATTTTGTACTAAATGACAACATCATTGAAATTAAACAAAATAATACGTATAATATTCGTTCCACCAAAGATTGAACTCATCAAACGACGAGATTTTGTTCACCTTGCACATGTTATCTTTCATTGGTTCGAACATCTTTCGTAACTAAGGGCAATACGCATGTGCTTTCGCATTTTTCGTGGTATTCCTCTCCAAATGTATATACTAGGTGGTTTTATAACTTGTATATACGAATTTTGAACTTGGAGATTTGGGCTTTTAATAATTTGAAAATATGATGGTAATGAAATATGGTTCACGACAACTATACAGTTGATTACATTTGTTCTACATACTTACATTGCATGCATCTATATAGTCACAAATTTATATTCACTGTGTATACAGTAAAAAAGTGTGTAGGGTAATGAGTAACATTGACTAGTTGAGAGCATAGTGAAGTTACTTGCTTATGAACGGAGAATATCTACTATCTACCTAAGATATATTTCTTTATATTATCTAATGGATATATTTCTTTTATATCAAATACCAGTATTTTTATTAATTTTTAAAGAAAGTATATTAACACTTTAGAACAAGGTTTAATGATCTTATAAAATACTTAGTGTGTGCATTATAGTACATATCTACAAATGATCTACATTCACTGAAATTAAATATGGCAGCCTCCATAGCTAGAGTTTATACCCAATTTAGGTAAGTTTTATGTACTTTAACTTTATGTTATATACGTTGTGATATCATATATTAACAGTTAGATTATGCAGTATATAATACGTATTATATTATTTAAAATATATATTATATAATGCACTTAACCTTTTGTAACGTTATCGTAAATATGTCTTTAAATTTAGTTCGACCTAGATTTTCTTTAATTAAATAATCATCTATTTAATATTAATAAGCCGCATAAATAAATTGTTAGTTTTCTTTATACTGTTACCAGTTTGCCAAGACAATTTCTGGTGGATGCGATATGGAAAGAACAAAGTATAAATAGCATTTTGCATACATCCTGTATATCAAAAGTGAATTACCAATATTATCACGCTTCGTCTATCTTGTTAAAGAAAAGAAAATTGAAAAGTGAAAAGGTATAATGTAAATACGGTTACACATACATTTATTGATGGTATATAATTAAATACGAGTTAAAATAATTAATTACTTTCAGAAAGTTAAACTAATAACGGTAGAAGACTATTTAAAAGGTGATATTCCAGCACTTAATGTTAATGATGTTACAGAAAAAGTTGTCCCAACAATAAAAATATGGAATAATATAACAGTTAAAGAATTAGCAAAATCTTTAAACAAGCATGTTGATGATGTTTTAGACTTTCTTTTAATTAAACATAAAGACATGCATTTTGCAAAAAGTAGTGTCCTAACAAATGCTTTAGCAGCTGAAGTAGTTAAAGGATGTGGTGCAAAAGTAAAAATTATATCAGTACAACCTGGAATAAAAGAACTAACATATGAAGATATTATTAAACGGTAATAAAAATAATATTTCTCAGTCATAAAAAATAATGATATATTATTAATACAATTTTATCAAATTTGTAATTCCCGTATAGGCCTCCACTCAATGAGATTCAATTAGTTAAAAGACATCCTGTTGTGACCGTTATGGGTCATGTAGATCATGGTAAAACTACTTTGCTTGATTCATTGCGAAATACATCTGTTGTAAAATCAGAGTTTGGTGGAATTACACAACATATAGGTGCTTTTAATGGTAAATATTAACTTGTTACTGATTACAATAATAACAAATAAAATAAATTTAAATATGTTTCAATTTTAGTGACTTTGAAATCTGGGGAACAAATTACGTTTTTGGATACTCCAGGTCATGCTGCTTTCTCTTCTATGCGATATAGGGGAGCACATGTCACAGATATTGTAGTATTAGTAGTAGCAGCTGATGATGGTGTTAAGGATCAAACTTTACAAAGTATAGAAATGGCAAAGAAAGCCAATGTTCCTATTATTGTAGCTATCAATAAAATTGATAAACCTAATACTAATATTGTAATATTTCTTGAAATAATAATTATTTATTCTCCAGAATTGAGCTAAATATTGAAATTAATACATTTTTTAATTTTTAATTTTTATTTTAGGAACGAACACAAAATGAACTTGCAGAACATGGTATAATAGTTGAAGAACTTGGTGGTGATGTTCAGTGTATTCACATATCTGCTTTAAAAGGAACTAACCTTGAATTGTTAGCAGATGCTATAGTTTTACAAGCAGACATAATGAACCTAAAAGGAGATCCAACAGGATTAGTGGAAGGTGTTGTTATTGAATGTAAGAATGATGCTGGTCGCGGAAAATTAGTTACAGCTTTAATTCGGCGTGGTACTTTGAAAAAGAGATGTCTATTAGGTAAAGAATAGTTTTGTTTGTAAACATGTATGTGTGTACATATTATCAAATTATTATTATTGTCAAGTTAATTTTAGGTCATTCTTTTTAAGTGTCAGGAATAGCATGGGCAAAAGTAAGAGGTATGTTTAATGACTCTGGACAACCAGTTATGGAAGCCAAACTATCAGAAGCAGTAGAAATTATTGGATGGAAAACATTACCTAATGTTGGAGATGACATACTAGAAATGCCAGACGACAAGACGCTGCAAACTGTTCTGAAGTATAAAGAAAAGGAATATAATACAAATTTAGCTATGCAACATAAAATAATGGCTGATAAGAAAGAAGAGGAACATCAGAAGGTAGTATCAACAAATTTAATGTTTAATAGATAAGAAAATAAAACGTATATTTTGAAATTATATAGACTTATAAAAAGCAATTAGTATTAGAAATGTTTTCATAATTACAGGAATATAAAAGGCTTTTACTGATAAGATACAAATATGGAAAGAGTATATATAGAGCATTGAAAGGATCGCTGAATAGCGAAAATGCACAAAAAGAAAAGGAAAAAAACACAGATAATGTCCGTGCCCTTAATGTCATTATTAAAGGCGATGTAGCAGGAAGTGTTGAAGCAATATTGGATCTATTTGACACTTACAAAGACAATGAAGCGTGTCGTTTAAATGTTATTCATTATGGCGTCGGATCTATCGTAGAAACAGACATACAATTAGCAGAAACATTTGATGGTAATGTAATATTAAAAAAAAAGTTGCTGCATTATTATTAATTAATTTAAATTTTTATATATTATGTTTAGCAATTATTTATGGTTTTAATGTAAATATAAGTAAAACGTTAGAAGAAGAAGCTGCAAAGAAAGGTATATCTGTACGATTTTATAACGTTGTGTACAAACTTTTTGATAACGTTAAAGAAGTAATCGCCAGTAAAATGCCTGAGATCGAGGTTGAAGATGTTATAGGTACTTATAATGAAATAGATTTGTAATACATGTAAACGTGCGAAAATATTTTCTCATTTACTTTCTATTATTTTAAATATAGGTGAAGCAGAAGTATTAGCAAATTTTAAAATAGGAGAAAAAAGGAAAAAGTATGCGTTCGTTGCGGGTTGTCGTTGTACCAAAGGTGTTCTTTTAAAGTCTGCAATGTTCAAAGTAGTCAGAGGAGGTGAAGTTATTTATAGAGGTAAATGTATCATAAATATTGTTACATGTTAGATGTTGAATTAATATTTACCTAATTAATGCTTTATGTTTTCAATTAAAAATAAATATTGTTTGAATATCTTATTGCAGGAAATGTGGAATCAATGAAGCATTTAAAAAATGAAGTATCCTCGGTAGAAATTAATACCGAATGTGGCTTGAAATTCGAAGATTCAACGATAGAATTCCTACCTGGAGATAGCATTGTATGTTATAATCCAAGGAAACAGCTTAAACCAGTTGATTGGGATCCTGGATTTTGATTCTACGTACATTGCCGGCTAAAAGTATAGAGTTATCTAAGTTAGCTAATTAAGTATGATACAAATTTATATATTGACAATATAAAATAAAAAAAAAACAAAATATCTTGTCTGCGGGTAATTAAGTTATTTCCACAAAATGCATTTTTACAAAGTGTAAGTACAAATTTCTTTATTATTACTTTTGTGATGCGCCACTGTTTTTACATTGTATCGACGGACATTTTTTTTTTTAATTCGAATGAATATTTTCAAATCTTCATATGGCTATTAATTTTTGATTGCACCGATTTAAAATCCATTAATGTTTAGTTTCCATACAATACATTTTTAAATCCATCATTGTTATGTGGTTAAAAATCATGGGTTTTTTAATTAAAGTTTTTGTCAAGTATTTGCAGCCTTGATATCCTGATTTAAAAATACAAAAGTACAATACAATTGTCTCGACATCGTTAAGAGGCGTAAGTTTCTCGAAGACGACGTTGAAGATGATGATACGCGGTCAAAACACCACGTTTCTTTTTCTGTAAACGACACGGCGCCGATTCTTGATTGGCATTTGCAATTTTTGTATCCAAAGGCTCGATAGGGATATTATTGTCCGGATGTACAAAAAATGCAATGGAATGGCGACCTCGACCACAGAGTTCCGGTACAACTACTCGGTGTCTTAATGCTGGAAGTTGATTATTGGTCCAATTCGCTAAAATATCACCAGTATTCACCAAAATAGCACCTGGAAGATGTCCGACTCTTCCCCATCGTTCTCCGTACGGAGTTTGTATTTCCAAACCACCTTCGCAATCCTAAAAATAATGGTAATATTTTTTAGATAGGTTCTTTATCGAGTTACAATTATATCGTAATTATATTTATCAAAAAATAATTTAATGTAACTTTTCTATTTTGTGAAGCTTCGTGCGTGTACGTACTTGTGCCAATAAAGTGAAAGTGCCATAATCACAATGCGCTCCGCAACGAGCCAGTCCTGGAACTGGTGCACCGAGAGGTGGATAGTAAAGCAGTCGGAGGGTCGTCTTGTTACCAGGTCCCAGCATGCGTGAATGCTTCGAGAGCAGGAAATCAGGGGATTGCTCTAGGCCCACGGCCAGAGCCTACAAGGCATACATCACATACATTGGCCCCTATTTTTACTTTATAGTACCTACTGATGGCTGTAAAGCAACCGAAGAAACCAATCGCGTTAGTTCTACCGTCGGACAGATTGGTTTGTAGGGTTACTCACAGTGAAAGCAACTCTCTTTTCGTTAAACGATCTGTCCACGAGCTTTCGAATCGTTGTTTAAGAAGTGTTCGCATATTAAGCGTGGCGACTTAACTTCAGAAATAACAAAAGAAGGATACAACTAACAGAATTACGTATCCGAAGAAATCAATCGAAGACATCAAACGAATTTACCGAACATTTTCTTAGAAGACGTTGATTCAAGAGCCAGATAATTTCTACGCGTTTATTATACTCTTTATCTAATACCAAATGATTGGAAATTTTACCAATTGCTTGTTATGAAAAGTGATAACATGACGAAACAGAAGGCTGGCTCTTGCATCAGATAACTGTTTTTACGTTAAAAAGATAGCTGAAAATGGCTTATCGTTCTTTTCGTATTAACGTCGAGTAATATAGAAAAATATTATTACGGTTAAAAGCATGGCAGATAGTTGCTTGAAATCTCGTGCGAGTTCATCGACCGCTGATCTGAAGCTAGGCACCTCCTCGTCCGGAAGAGGTCCCCCGCATCCGGTCACATTGAAAACATGACGAGCTTCTTTCTCATCGGTGTATCTGCACAAAATTCCAGGAATTTAATGAGCGATGTTCAACTTTATATCGCATGATCATGAATCACAAGCAGCGCAATCTTACTGCGATGGTCCTGGTTTCACGTATCCGTGGTTGCCCGACGATGGCCGCTCATATTTGTTTCGAACATCATCCGGTAGCTCGCAAAACGAATCGAAAGCTCTGTAAGCAGCCTTCATCTGCGAACAAACATAATATGTTTTCAGAAAATTTATTTATAAGTAGTGCGTACATTTAAAAATTGTTCAGGACCAACAAAAATGTATGAACGTTTATATATTTTATAAATATCTACGTATATATTGTGTAGTACATGTATGTTAAACGTAGGATTTATACATTTTTAGTATCCAATTAAAACGCCAGCAAATTTTTAGCGCTACAATGATACAAATTTAAGTGTTCTTTTTACGAAACTAATTTGCATGGTCAAGTATCTCTGCATAGGACATTTCAGCGTTGCACTTAATCATTATGTAATTAACGTTTTCACTCGGTATTAGAAAACATGTCACCTTGGTAGGTGACATCCTCGAATTCCCGATAACCAGTGACGTTGAATTTGTCATCGTTCCGATAAGAGCCACTCTAGCTATTGACTTGCGAAATTGAACCGAAAAAAAAGGACAGCTCGTGTTTAACTAGCGGATCCGAGGCTAAATGTTATTCTCTTGGAGTCCGAATTTTGTCTACCGACGGAATTTTTAATTATAGGCAGAAGTTATGAATTTTCTATTACAATTTTAAATAAAAGATGTTAAACTTCGCATACGTTTTTTTTCTGTGTTATCTATCTTTCTTACACGATCTTATCTTCGCGACAGCTGTTTTAGTACTGATATTAATTTCTTCAGAAAATGCATGTGTGTGCATCGCTAGATGTATAGATAACGCGAGACGCGCAGGTGCGTCATGACTCTCGAATGCGTCATCATTTAGTTACTGTTTACGTTTAGCAATTTAAATTGTAGCAAGTGGAAATAATATTTAACTATGATCCAGTGCGTTTGCAGATGTGCACATTTTAACGTTCTTAAAATTTCAAATATTGAATGAAATTTTTAAATGATCTAAATTATCAGAAATGTAAATTATTGAATTCTCACCGACCTCGTATTCAGAGAATCGATTTCAAGGCGTTTCACCTTTAATTCGATTTGAAGCACAGGTAATTAAAACTGACGGATTCGATCGAGCCAATTGTAGCATTGACGCGTCTATGCACACGGTTGATAACGAAATATGATGACGTCAATGTAAACTGTACGATCATCGAAAATCGGCATTGAGAACGAAGAGACGAAGGAAGGGCACGAACGGAGAGGTAATAAGACGACGTAGCGAAGCTTGTGAAATGAATGCTAGCTTCCTAGCTATTATCGATGTTGTAATACGTGTCTTACGCAATGTTCGATAAAAAAAAAATTACAAAGGTACAGTCGATAATTCCTGACCGCCACACGTGGAATTCTAACAGTATGTTCTTTCCTTGATGTAACATTCCGTGTCTGGAAGGTTCTAATCCAGACGGATTTGTTTGAACAGTTTTCGATTGTATCGATAATATCAATACGATACGATTTATCTCTGTGACGTTGGAATGAGTTTGCTATTGCGGATATTTTGGGGGTGACACTCAGAATTCATAATACCGCTTTTATGTTAAACTCGAGCGTTGTAAATGGACGAAAACAACAAAATTTATCAGATAAGCAAATTTTTCTACTGAAAATTGTTCGAAGATCATGGAATAAAAATTGCAAGTTCCGAAGTACATAATTGCATACGCGAACAGGAAATGCGATGCAGCAAAACGTACAATTTCTGGTACCGGATGGAACTTATTTTCTCGTTTTTCCTCAATTAAGTAAATTGATTGCATTTTTTGTCGGACATACCCTCGTTAGATAAAACTGTTTTGCAACAATTTGTAGTGATGCATGTAATTTCGATGATCAAAACATAGAGACATAAGGGGTAAGAGGTGTCTAGATATATCTAGGAATATTCAGAAGTATTTAGATCTAGCAGTATCTTCATATCAAGTGGAAGTAAACGTAAAGTATGTTACCCCTCGACTATCGGTCATTGAAAGAATAGCGTAAACGCTATACAAGCATGTATCAAGTGAATTAACGTATTATACTCACGGTAGTAGCGTGAAGATACACGATAAATATATGAACGTATTTATAGTAGAGCACACGTCATAATTCTTGCGCGAATTATCTCGTGAAAATGTAACAGACCGGGAACGATAATGTTCGAGCTGCCGCATTGATAGGAAGTCTTCTCGGCAAGGTCATCGCGAAAACCATAAGCTTTTATCGTCGAACCCTTGACAATTCGTCATTGTACGAGCCTCCACGACGAGGACGCAACGAATCAGCGTCTCGTTAACGATTCTTTTCGCGCCCCGCGTCGCGAACGGACTCGCAAACTTCGCTTTTCCTTCGACATCGGCTTTTCGACGCCAGTATTTCTCGCCTTGACTCCTTTAATTCTGGTTCCACGCGAGATAGTAATTTTGTAACGTACCCAAGGACACGTTACAAGGTTACTCATTGTGCGTGTAACGCGAGCAAACCTGCTTCTTTCTGCTACGAGACGGGTGTACAAGTGTAACATGCTAATATTTCACTATATTGGATATACTTCAGGACATCAGTCGCAAACGGTTAGTTTTTTTTATGAACACGAGTTTTACGTCTCGACGCAATTCAATTAATTCACGTTTCAATTGGATGTAGTTTCATTCCACGGAATTCAACGCGTTTCAAGATCTGTGCGAATTTAAATAAATTGTATATTTGTCAGTAATTTATATTTTATAATCGTATATTTGACTCCTAATATTACTCGTAGTGTATTTACTATTTACTCGAAGTATAAGTTCAGCCTCATGTTATGAATTAGAGACAATTAGTGTCTCGTGATTAAGTACAAGTTGACTGAACTTTGAGTGGAACGTTTAGATGTAGGCAGGAGTCAAATTTGCTGAAACGTATCGAATCTAATGGTCGAAATAATTGTGTCGAGTGAAATTCGTTCGGTGAAACTGTATCAAGTAGCTGTAATTAGAGTAGAGTGGAAATGTTTCTATTAAATTGAATCAAGTGTTCGAAATTCGACTCGGAGAGCTCGTATTATCGCCCAAAGTAGTCGAAATTCGACTCCAAAAATGATTCCTTTCGTCATCCGTAGTAGAGTTATCTTTGTCTAACTAGTTCTTGAAACAAAATTATGTGACTAGGTTTGCAATTGTATTAAAATTGAACAGAGTCAAAGTATTTTTGACTCTGGATTATTTGAACAAGATAATAATGTTGCTCATTGTAATCATTTCTGTATATGGAATTTTCTTCTATAATAAAGTGAAATTTTTTTAAAGTGAAATCTTGTGAATTTATTTATCGATATTCAGGATGAATCACCTTAATTACCACTGGTTGTTTATGGACATAGAGTTTCTATTTCTTTTAATGGATTGTATATTTTCTTTTCCAACTTGCTCTTTTATCCGATTATATCGAACGAGTATCGATAGAAATGCGTACCTTGCATTCCGGAATGCCGTGGTTGACGAGCAAGGCCAGTCCTTTCTCGGACAGCGCCCTTACCAGCTTCGAAGCCACTTGTTTCACGACACCCTTCTGAGGACATCTCTCAGTCCCTGGAATAAGAAGAACGGATAGAGTGAGAGAAGAGAGTTAAAGATAGAAATAGTGACAAAGAAGAGATTAGTTTCCATGTAAAGCTACACTTAGGACTTTGGTTTTATTCAAACAAAGCAATCGAGACTTTTCTACACGTTTCTTTATTTCATCTTTATATTGATCTAGAATTCTTAAAAAGTTTTATGATAAATATGCTCTACTAATACTTTTCCGATTTATTATTTTATTACGTGTTTCTTATCAATTATTGATAATTTAATTCAAATTAAATTCATTTATATTCTCATTGTAGATATATTTGTTTTATTTTCTAATTTTGTAACTATTAATTTTTAATTATAGTAATTATATTTTTGATAATTGTCTTTGAATTTTTAATAGTTGCAATTCATGAAAAAAAACTTCTTCATAAATCACTCTCTTTTTTTTCCTTCCCGCGGGATTCGAACTCGGGTCCTCAAGATTAGAAGTCAACTACACTACTCCCACCACTACTACATCCCTTGTAATTCTCCCTCCTATAATTTCTAATTCAGGAATTCAAAGATGCCATATCCTATATCTTGCAGTCCACTATTCTTCACTTATTACATTTTATGTCAAACACTTTCAATATAGTTCCACTTTCACATAAATGAAATTCGAATACAATTCAGCATCGATAACTTGCACTTACAATACGACTTTACTATCAACCTCGTAATATTACTACGGAATATCTCTCCCTCTAGCACATGTATATCGATTATTCTTTCATTAAGCGAACATTCATTGATAGACACACGGTTATCGGATCATGGAATGTAACAAGACAAGGACGTTTCTTCCTCTTCTCTAAAAGAACTACTTTTGACGTCAATCGTGTTTCATCGTTTTGAAATGCGCATCTTCTTTCGAGGAAAAGATTATTTTGATTCTTTATCATGGATTCGTAAAATGCGCGGATGTTTTCGTCTCACAATGAGTCGTGTCTCAAAATTTTTAATGAATCATGAATTTCCTTATATCCTACGCTCCATATAATCCCTCCAGAACCAGTTTCTTGAACAGCGTCAGACTTTTCGAAGGGTTAATTAAAAATGTATATACAATTCTAAAATCTTTGAAAAGATGATATGTTTTAAATAAAGTTTCGCAAATGCGTGTCGAAGTTGGAAAAACTTTTAGATAGAGTGTTTGTCGTAAGTTTTGCAATCTTTCATGGACAAGCTATTTACGCGCAAATTTAATTTTCACTAATGACGATGATTAAACGCCACAATAATTCTTCCGTTATAATTATTTATAGAGATCAAGCTTCCGCGCGATGACACCAATATTTACCCGCGTTCCGGCGATACTTTTATTGTCAGCGTAAAATTGTAATTAGCGGAACGATGATTGAAAATAATTGTAAACAAATAAATTAATTGGTCAAATAAATTAATTGGCCAATTCATCGAAGAGCTCAGAAAATACACCGTTACAAGTTCGAAGAATTTTTTAGGAAATTATAAACCAGTCTGGCTACTAGTTTTCCTGTTAATCCTGTTCTCGGTTCCAAAACGAACATTTCTGTTGATAATGTACGTTTAAGTGTTCATTTAAATCTTGCCTTAATTTATTGTTCAAAATTATTTTCAATGAATAAGTAGTAATTTTTCTAAAACTTCATTGTATAAATTTAAAGAGATATTGTTAATTTTTAAATCGATTGTATGTCGCGTTGCCGAGGACAAACGAGGCGACGAAAAAGCTTGTGATAGGAGAAACGTGATCATTCCGTAGATTTTTCTGCGATCGCACGTGTTGCGAGGTGAAATCACGTTCTCACGAAGCGAAGAAGTCCCGAGAAAGCAATCGTGTCGCCGCGTGGCGTTGTAACAAGATCTGCGCTATATTTTTCTTATCAACATCGCGCGAAAAACGAGAGCGAGTTTCGAGCTTCTTAAAATGTCTACCTTTCTCAAAAAAATACACTTCTAACTGGAATATCAAATATAATTTTTTTTTTCGTCGGAAAGTAACATAAATTTTAGAATTTACGAATCTTCAAATTCTCATATTTTTAAATCCTTGGATTTGCAAATATAAAAATTTGCTGAGGTTCTAAATTAAAAAATATCCAAATTTGCGACTTCAGTTTTCTAACTCGTACCGAGATGCTAGAATCACCCTGTGTAGAGTGAACTCTGACGCAGTTCATGTTCCAAAATGTCCCAACTCGTGTATTTCCTATTCAGTACGCTATTTCTGTGACGTCTGGACGTTCGAGGGACAAAGAAGTAGAACATAGAAAGATCATCAACGAGAGAACGAGAGAGAGCATTTCCTCTTTGCGTTTCTATGTCCTCGAGGATCGCTAATATCGCCAGGGCATTAGGCCAATTTTACAAAATTTCAAGTCGAAAAAGATTAAATATTGAGAAGCTTATACAATTTAGCAAGAAATTACGTTTGATCAATTTTGTCGAATCTAGAGATGTGCAGAATCATTCAAACGTTTGACAAGCATAATCCAAAATGTATAATAAACATTTACAATAAAATTACAATGTTTAGTATACATTCACAATAATTGTATTACAATACAATAAACGATTATGTTACACAAATACATTTGAAACTAGAGTTTCATTTCACGAGAAGTGGAATCGTTTCAATTACAGTACATAGAATACTCAATTGTTAAATCGATAAAAAGGTGCATCGATACGTCGCAATGGTTTTAATCGATGCTTTTTATCGAAGTTTTATCAGTTATCTGCGAAGGAAGTCGATTCGTTTTTCTTTCGTTTGTTAAGAATAAATCCATGGATTTACGTCCAAAGATTTTTTGTAATTCTTATCCGAAACCGCGTTGAAAATATTAAAACTTAACTTTTGTTAACAAAGCATTTTATGCGCAATAAAAAGATAAGAAATTACTGAGACGCATGTTATTAACAAAGAACGAAATAATTTTAGTAAGTATGCCTCCTACGATCGATTTTTATGCGCATATCGGTGTTATCTTTACACCATATGTTCCATATATTATAATTTCTCCCCTCACTTTAAATTTCTCCTGAAAACATAAATGGTTTTACAAACATGTATATCTATTTCACTACATCATGATAAATATCGTAAAATTACTTGTACATAGTATTGAAAGTAGAGAAATATTTGAATTAGAGATACCTGAGCTTCGGGTCGGATTCGGAAAAGTTCGGGCATGATCGGGCATGAATGACTTCGCAAGTTTTAAGCACCTGAGGATTTGGAAATTTAGAAAATCAGAAAATTTAACATTAGAGTTTGGAAATTTGAAAATTCCTACATTTATAATACGAAGTATATGAGCAATGCTAGTATTCTCCACACGTTGCATCATAAATTTTGCAGATCTGGGTCATGATTGACCCGGCGATCGTTATGCTACGGTTTGCAAATTCTAATCACGATAATCTAAACCTTAACATAGTAGTTCGAGGATAACCATGAAAAATTTGCATGCGAAATGATTCATTGGATCCTTGGTAAATGTTAAACAAGGTAGTGTGCTGTCTTCCGCGAAACAGTTCGCCAAACACAACAGGGATGCTAATTGATCTGACCAGGTAATTCCGGTTGCAACACATGGAATTTACACAATTTCCAACGTAACGGGACAAACGACCTGTGGAAATGGATACCTAATTGTTTCGAATTCTAATGAATTGTAGACGAGAAGCTTTTGAACCTGCTTTCCATAGATTCCATGGCGCAGGAGAACACAGAGGAACAAAAGGGACCGGAAGTAGGGCTCTTGATTTCTATTAACGTAACACGCTTCTCGTGTGCCCGATTTGCTTTAATTTGCATTTGCTGTTACTTCACTTTCCATGACTCAACATTGCTTTTTTTACAGGATGATTAACTTCATATAAATATTCACCTAATGATTCTCGTTTGCAGAATTATTTTAACCTATAACATAAAATTGAATATTATTAGCTTAAACGAATTTCGTATACATATCATTAACATAATAAAAATTATATTTACATGAGCTCGTCTGATGTTTACAAATGCTCGTAAAAGTACATAACTATGAATGTCGCGTTCGTAAAGCTATTTTGTACATGACTGATGTGGTGGACCTTCGCGAAGGTATATAAATGACCATAAATGGCGTACGAGATTATTCTCTTATAAAAATTACTGTTATAGCGAACGCTGGTAAATGTATACCAGTGGCCATGAAAGTAGATGATTGCAAAACTATCTTCTATAAGTGGTTATTACAGCCTAGGCTTATAGAACCATCATTTTATATGCACACTCAAATGTACGCTTCGTTTGCATAAGAACATAATTGTATTTTCGATTTTGTGAGATCAAATATGTAGATTTAAAATTTTTTTAATTTCTAAATTTCCTTATCTCAAAATGTTTATTCTTCAAATTTCCATATGTATAAATCTTGATATTTCAGCCATGCGTTATATTGCCGATTTCAAGAATGCGTGGTCACTACGATTCACATGCGGCAATATAGCGAAAGTCCACTTTAAACGCCATTATAGACCAGTAGTCCTATTCAAGGCCTACAACAAAGAGAGATGAGTAATACGTATCTAAATACACTTTCTACGAGATTAAATTGCATAAATTGTTATGCCGGTTTTCCTTTTCGTTCAATCACTTACGAGATGGGAAAATGCACGAAGAAATTTTCTCTAGTATTCGTGGAGGTGCAGGAAGTTTCTCTATTGATTGACGAACTCCGATGGAAAGTGAAGGTGAACGTTAAACAATGAAGGCTCTTAGAGTTACGTTCAAATACAACAGTTAATTAGTTCCGATGAATTATAAATAAGCGTAACCGTGACGGGCTGATTTGTTCAGGCAAAGTGGAAAAGCTGGTTGCTCACAACAAAAGATTTGCCACTTTTTAACACATGATTCATTCCTTGTGCAACTTCAAGAATTCAAAGTCAAACAATAGTGCGATTAAAATCTTTTTATACAAATATCCCATGTGTCACGGCTTGTTTATGTAATAATTCCCTCGAAGATTTATGTCTGCTCCAGAGTTTGCATTGTTCTTCAAAATTCCAATTTTGTGTACGATTCAATTTCCATGTAGGTAAAATTAGAAACTTAATTTAAATTTAATATTAGATCCACTTGAATAGTAAGACTGGACTAGTATTCAGTGAATGAATACCCATTTGAATATGCAGTTTCTTTAAACGACTTACTTTCTTGATTTGCATTATTTCACAACGCGGCCATTTTGATACTTGCTTAGAGACAGTTATCGAGGAAGGAACAGATCGTTCGACGATCAATTTTTTGAATAGAGGCTCTTCAGAGCTTAATCCTCAAGCGTGACTAAGCTGGATCAATTAGCGATACCAAGAAAATTTACACGGACCTCCGTTTCTGCAAAGATTAGCGACGACAACGACAACCACGTCGAAGGCGAAGGTCTTTTGTCACATGTTGTAAATCGTTCTCTCCGCTGCATGCAATCGCGCATGATCGTGCCTCGGTAAATCAACCGATGGAAATCCAATTGCAAACATATCATCAGTCTTTTTAAGTTTTCCGCGTACACTTTTATGTACCTGGTACACTCTTTGTTCACGTGTAAACGGAACCGGTGATACAAGCGTGACAAAAAAAGCGTTGTTAAAACGATCGGTTTCGAGAACCTTCGATCGTAAATTATATCGTTATTTCGCGACTGCATCACGATTTATCAACATGGCTCGGAAAATTTACGAGGCGGCTGTAAAATCTATTGTCTTTCCTGTCACGACAACTGCTCCGCGACCGAATCAAATCAACTTATCTTTTGATTTATTCTCGGGAGGTGAACAGCGACTCTGAAATAAAAGTTACAGCAAGAAGAATCACATTTTGATGTGGCTCAATTGGACAGGGTCAATTTGTTACACACGTGGAGGCTTTTAGCAACAAATGCATTTTTAAATTTGCACTACAAAGAACTTACTTTTAGAACTTACTTTTAGATCTCTACATCTCTAGAGAAATCCATCTGTATCGCTAATGTAGGGAATGTATTTTGTAACGATGTATGATATACAATGTATTTTGTGATGTGCGATGTATTTTATTATGGAATTTTCCGACGATTCGAGGCGTCAAACATTCGACCTCTCGAATGTTTTTTGTTTTTTGACGCGTATGGTTTTGCACGCATGCCCTCCGGAGAATCTTGCGAGATGTGGAGATGAGTAGACGGTTGCGACGCGGTAATTAATTGCTGAAAATACCGTATTATTTAGAACACCATTGTTCGACCGTGTTAAATACATTAAATCTAACATACCTATACTAATATATACTTTTCCAATAAAATTATCGATAATTTTAGCCATATCGAATAGAATATTTTATCTTGTCGGATGATTACAATATTAAAAGGCATCCTTAGTAACAGTATACTCTACACACTGGGCGAAAGTATCGGTGAGACTGTCGGTACCAGGAGAAACTAGCGAAAATTTTCTCCTGGTTGTGTGTGCACCCTAGAAACTGTTCGAAGTCGATACTCGATCGATGAATCGAGCGAGAAGGTTGTGGCTCGACTTGAGAGATCAGAGGGCTCGGTGTATTAATGGATAGCTGAAAAATTATATAGCTTCACGATTTACTTCCTTGTATCTCAGAATATAAATCATGATAATACACTTATTTTATCGTTACGCGTTTAACACCGCAAGAAACATGAAGACGTTGAAAAAGTCTGTACGCAAGATTCTTACCCATCAAGAAGAATAATATCTAGGAATTGCATTTCCGTAAACAGGTTAGATCTATGCTCAATCCGTAATTTGTTTTGCAAAATACATATACTGCGCATTAAAAACGAACAACAATATGTAAGTGACCGATGATTTCGACAACACCGGATGTACCATATCGATGGAACGTGCCGTTAAAATATTTACACATATCGATTTACGAAACGTTTGATAAATCATTGACATCGACAAAAACATCGAACGCGCTTCGATGTTTTGGCGGTAAAACGCACGATGGCGTTGTGTTTGATTCTACCTGTCAAAACTTCTTTTTTCGATCAACAGAAGAAAGTAAAATATTCGCGTTCGCGGAGATGTTCTGTACAGTTATTGAGTTGCAGAAAATTCGCGTTCAATTTTATCTGAGGACTCGATCGTTTCACAGCAGCAGACCAAGGGAAAAAACAGTTTCGACGACAATAAAATGCGATCAGGACAAATGATAACGGTACTTACGACCACCGTGTGAAAACAAATGCTTGGACAGCTTCACCTTTCGACGCACTTATCACGAATACGAAATCCTGTTTCTTCGGTGTGCTATGAATTTTTTGTTTCTTTCGCTGTAGTCTTTACTGTCGTTCGAACGCCTCTGGTGGGCGCTTTACGTAAAACAGGTCGTTACACGAGGAGAGATTCGAACGATGCATCTCCATGATAGAATAATCAGAGAAACGACTATTAAATTGAAAACCGATTTGTAGACTTCCTGACTGAAACGAGGCTCGTTTAGTACTTTGAAGTGTATATTATGTTTCAGCGAAGCAACTGCAGTTACACAGTGCACTAATCTGATGCTATAATGGAAACTTCAGGCGATCTGAGATATCGACAATATTATATCGATCGGCCGAGACTGAGATCTCGATTAGGTTTCCCATCTTAAATTTATGTAATCGATGGTCATAGGAGACTATCGCCGTTAACGTCGGAACACTTGCTACTTTTGAATTACAGTAAACAAATAAATAAAGCGGTAAAATGAACACGAGCTTTCTCTTGCTAAGCGCAATCATGTTACATCTTCTCTTATTCAACGACGTCAGATAATGGAACACGAACGATATCGGAATAGAAAACAGGAATGAATCGCTTTCAGTTGAATTCTGATAACCGCACGACCCAGCCTTCCAGGTAACGTAAATGTATATCTGTTCTACCTAATGCGTACACTTTACAGCGATGAAAGTGAATTCATATTCATGTTTTAACAGCATACAAATTAGCTGACATGAATGCAATTTGTGAAACACATGTGTCCATGAATTTTTTTTAAAAGAACCGTTTCTTCCCGCGTATCGAGGCGGCCATCTTGAATATTCAAATAATACGGGCAATTATGGTAATGCCTTGATATTTATTTATCAGACTTTGGTATTATCGAGTAGTTTGTTCATGTAACTAATATATTAACAAAATAATTGTCTCTTTCGGAACATCAATTATTTCGTATGGTACTTTTTTTATTCAAGTAAAAAGTTCATAATTTTTGTTATTTGCTTAAATACGCGATAATAGTTTCCCGTGTTTTTTGATTTCAGACATATAAAAAGTTCAACTCGGGAATGTGAGTGATAAGAGAAAGTTCTTTTTAAGTATTACAGCTCCACTTTCTATCTGTTTTGCAAGATCAACGTTCCCGAAACCATCATCTTCAAACGAAGCATATTTGTACGTAGTAAAATTAAACGGTTACAAGTGTTTAATTAATTGATTAAAGCCATCGATTGAATCATTAAACGATGATCTAATTAATGCAATTAATATTTTAGTAGAACATACAAATTAATAATTTTAAATCGCGATTTAACAGTATTTATTTAACACCGTTTTTTATTGCAGATTTGATAAACGTGATACCATTTTGTTTCACAATGTTTGCGTGGAATAATTGGGCCAGGATTTCGATGGCGTTATCGTAATTACACATGGAATGAGTCAAGAAGAGCACATTATTACATATGTTCTCGTTTTTTCTTCATGACGTACAATTCTTGGTAAGTTTTTGATATAATTTAGAATTAGCTAATCAGAGCGGAATCGCAAATTGATGGGAGCAATTATTAAAGAATTTACCATGTTATTGTAAAAATCTTTGACGTCGAAAGAAACCGCAAAAACCTTTGTAATGACTCGTAATATAATTATGCCAATCGTCGAGTGGTACGAACCATCAGACAGAGCACGTGTTTGTTTATCGTATGAAGTTAACATCGTGTTCCACCGACATTTGTTAAAATATTTGCAAATGGCGCGATATCGTTTGTACGTCAAACATTTGAGTCTAGAACATTTTCAGGCAAAGCCGCTGCAAATACTGAAAGTTTCGTTTACCGCAGTTAGTTATTAGGAAATCAGTCGTTACACAAGAATATTTTTCTGTGTTTCTGAAAAGTGTTCGAAGAACTCATTGCGGTGTGACAAAAGATTGATGTACTAAGAGTATTGTAATTACATGAGTCATAAGCTACTTAAACATTCCGTTAGTATTAATTACGCTGGTATGATATCACTACTTTTTAATAGTTATAGTTGCAAAAAATGATGAAACGATTATTTCATTAGAAACGGCTATTTTATGTATTAATAATTTTCGATAACTCTGGTATCGTTTCTACTTACATAAGTACTCGGAAAAACCTACTTATTGATTATCACAAATTCTCGATATTTCAAAGTACATTTCTGTTTATAATTTTTTCCTTATCACCAATTTCTTGTTACCATGTTGATGTTCTTTATAGGATTGTATTGACCATTCTTTTCCTTTACTTTTATTTTTCTGTTTTGTCACATTTACTTCTTTACTTCTGACCATGCAATATTTAACACTTTAAAACACGCGTATTAATTTCATTGCAATGCATTTTCCAAAGTGCAAAATACAAAAGTTCCAAAGTCTCAAAACCCGACTTTCGATTTCAATTTTAAATGACAGAAGTATTCAAATAACTTAAATTAGTATTTAATTTGAAACTAAATGGGTTTCTATTATGGAAATTCCTCAGGCTGACGATAACAAGGAAAGAATCCACTGATGGCTCGAATAGTTAAATGGATAAAATCTAATCTATCCTTCTTGTTGAACTCTACTTCAAATCCTCACAATGGATTTAGCAGGCTATAAATAATAAACCAGCAATGCATTGGCTAGGATATGAATATAGCAACGATATAAATGAAACTTAGTTCGAGTAATAATCTACAGAAAAAATTCGAACGATCCTAGTCGACAACGTCATCCTACGTCGCCGCCATTGCAAACGGTACTTGCGCAAGCACGAATTTTGCAATTTACTGCCTACGGATGCCGACCGATCTCTCGACTCGATCTCCCCGTGCATTCCTCCTCTCTGAGGCGCTTTAATGCTTGCAATCTTGCTGGAGAATGTTAAGGAGAAAAATAATAAGAACGTACAAAAATGGGAAGAAATATTTTTTGAACGAGGTAACTGAAGCTAAGGCAGCCATGTTAGTGTTATCTTTAACATATCCGGTTATCATTGGCGTAGAATACCGCGTGCAGAAATTTTGAAAGGTATTCATATTTTAAAAACTGTACATTGAAAAGTTTCTAAACCTTTTACAGCCACTTGGTCATGCTTGGTGTGGGTCGTTAACACTATTAGTGAAGCTAGAGCATCAGGCCTGCTGCAGACAAAAATGCTAGTAACGCCAATGTCGGTGATGTGAAAGTACATGGAGGATACCACAACATTTGTTCAACGAAATTTATGAGAATTCAAATACGACGGAATAGGCATGTAATGGCTGGAATATTTAGGAACACGTGTAGGATGGCGGTGCTATTGTGGAAACGTTTTGAAACACGCATCACGCTGTTTTTCCCGTTACGGACGCGAGCTCTATCGACCGAATTCTTTCGTGATGATTGGCGCGGAACAATTAAACGTTCGCTGTACTTGTTTCGGTGCAACAGCAACGCTGTTCATCCTCTGTAAAACAAGAATTAGCAATTAACGAATATCATTGTTCGACATGCAACGTTCGCTTAATACCGGACAAAAGAAGACTGTTAGCAAAAGATCCAGAACACAATACCAGCAATTTCGTTCCAAGGAAAACTATCAATATTCTTTTGTCAATTTTCTCAAAAGACAAAAGAACTTTGTTGATATTTATTTCGTTTACAACTAGGTGATAACCGTTTGAAACATTTTAATCGCAAAATTACTCATTCTTGTATCAATTGAATTAATAACGTTTTCATTTTGCAAAGTCTCGAGATTACAATATCGTGCGTGAATAACTACATTTTCGCTCAACGTTTATGGGTGTATAATTTAATGGCCGATATAACGTATTCAAAAACACACATTGTTTGTTGAAATAGTATAATATGGGAGGCATCGCGGGCAAAAAAATAGATAAGGTGCGCATGCGTAATTAAGAGTCATTTTCCCAGAGTCGAATGATGCACTCGACAATTAATTTTAACGATGTTTCCACATAACGAATAAAAACCTTGCTGGGAGGTCTATTCTCAGACCTGTGCATAAGCGTTCCTTTATCCGTATGGCTGCGTATCGTGGCCACGAGATACAGCAAGCACGTGTAAATACGCATGCAAAAAAAAAACGCGTGTCACTCATCTGTGCTCGTGCCCTATGCACACATGTATGCGCCTGCGCAACAGTAACGACGGTTAAATCCGTTGAACGAACCGCTATACAGCGAAAAGTGAACGGAGCAACAATTCTGTTGCTCGATTGACATTACGATCGCTAGAAGAAACGTGTCACTTGGGAAAGATTTTCTTCAGTGTCTTTTAATTAGAGATAAGATTTCACCCGAATGTAACTGTATTTTCTATTATAGATCTGTATTTCAGGTCCTAACTCGAGCACGCCGATTTTTACCGACTAGATACAACAGCTGGGATACTCTACATATTTTATTATTCGCATGATTCTACTTTTAAACAACTGTCGTAACTGGAATGGTAGCATACGACCATTGATTTAATGTATATATGCAAACGTAAACTTCAAAAGAGGCCCACCCGAATAATTTATCGTTGGACATATATGAAAGTCAAGGATGAAATTTCAGAATCAGACGTCGGAGAGCAGATTTGATAACGTACAGATTATTGCACCGGACCACAAAGGTTAATATAGTATTTGAAGATTATTACATACCAATGCATTTCTTAGAAATGAGTAGTCTAGAAATATCTGTGAGAAACCTAGATACTTCGATTACACAATTGCAGATAAACAGCGTTCAGGAAACCGTCGAGCAACTCGCAGGAGGAAGAAACGTTTCGAGGAAGGTCGGAAGTTGACCGCGATAAGCTACGCGACGGTTACCAATGCCAGTTGTAACGGTTGTTAGTTATAGGCGTCTTTTAGCGATGAAAGTAAAATGAAGACCGCGAATCAGGACACGAGTACGACAAAGAAGGTGTCGGTGACGCGTGAAGCTCATCTAACCGAGAATTATATCCAGGGACAATTGTGCACCGACGAGGAATATTTTTCCACGAACGCGATTGAGGTTAAGAACGTGGTACAAGTTTCGCGCAATTAAACAACAATTACACTTCGATCACCGTTTCCGTTGAAGCACGTCGCACAAAGCGAAATCAACAAGTGGTCACAGTTGAACACGATTGTGCCAAAGTATGCAGCTACGTCGAATAATGAACTATATACGCATGCCACACAAAGAGATCACTGATGATGACTAAGAAGGTTCACCGAAGAATTTCAATTAACTGCACTCGTCATGATTTACATAATCAATGAAAATCGTAGCCGGTGCGGTTATATTTCCGTATCGATTGTAATCTCGATCGTGAAACCTTATTTAAACCGGGTATCTTGGTGGGTAGATGCCAGTGTTGGCTATACATATACGCGATTCGTTTGGTCGTTGGCCTATCGCCCAGACTTGGAATATATGTATACTCGCGACAGGGGGATAGGGACGAAAGAAACGGTCGAATCGAACCAAACGAAGAGAAGGATGGAACGACGAACCGGTGGAAGGTTTCATGAGACAGAATTTAGACTGGTTAGACACTTTTTTTATTTAGCCGTCAATTACATATGTGCGAGTATCTGACACTTTGAACTTTAGTTGAGTCGGGTATGTTGGACGGGTTTGGCCAGGTATTCGAGATATCGGACGATAACCTCAAATGAATTCTTCAGACACATAATTCAGTATCCAAACATTAACCAGACTTCTGAATTTTCAAATTAAAATATTTGATTTTCGAATAGGTATTAGCCCCATTGTCTCCGACTTCACTTGAATCAGGCTATCTGAGAGTTCATGTTTCGGGTTTCCACTCGAGTTCCGACCTGACTCGACGGTGTGGATAATCAACACATTCAATCATCCATACAATATTATTGATAATATACTGTATATTATGGGTCCGTTAAGAACATGGATAATTATTTGAATTTCAAGACTAAAGTTGTTTGATGTTCTTAAACAACTGCATTCAATAATACCAGAGTCTGTGATGATCTCTCGGTCCGTGGATTGAAATGCGGTTGCCTTTTCGTTTACACTGCACACGCCAATCCATTATTCTCAACGGTGTTTGCTACAGCGAGCGCTTAAATCATTATCCAACACAGTCACGGCCATGAAGAAGCCCGGGTTATTTCATTGGAGCAGTTGAGCATCCTATGCATACATATATGAGTATATATATGGTAACATGCTCCTGTTTACCAACTTTCGCGATCAGTAACTTATCCGTATGACCCTGAGGAGACGAATAGAATCAACGACTCCAGTTCCTTGTTGTAATATTAGTTGGCACACAAAATCCGTTAGAACGTTACAAGTTTCATTCTCGAGCACATGATTCTAATGTTCTGATCAAAACTGTATACATTCCGTATTGTATACAGGAACCCGTGGATGTAGTATATGCTACATATTCTTATCTATGTTCACTTTGATTATCAATTATAAAGATAACACAAAGGACTCGATATGTGAATCATTATATGGATTAACACGAACTGCTGCGATGTATAATTTTAATCTATAAAGTTATAATTAATTTCATCCAATTAAGACGTAATATCTCGATCATGGATCTTAATCTAGAACGTCCACTTACCGAGGGTTAAAAATATCAGTGGTCATAAAGATACTACTTCAATATTTCTTTACGTTTAATTGTATTTAATCGTGAAGCGAGGCGATTTTATTGAGAAATGTAGATAGATAAATGACGAGACACCGTGTACGAATCAAGAAGGGCGCCAAGGGAGGGGCCCTTCTTTGTGAGACGGGCTCTGACCTCAACGGATCGTCGGGCCTGAGGTAGGCGCCTCCGACTGTGAACGGCAAAAGCTGTTGCTGCTGCTGTTGGTTCGCTTGTCTGTCTGGCCAGTTGCTTGGCCTCGTTGCCAAGCAACCGTAAAAGCGTCACCCCCTGAATCTCTAAAATTCCTTATACCAAGTTGTTCCAAGCAAGCTTTAGTCCTGACGATCACGTTCCACACGTGAGAAAATCGTCGCGTTAAAAATATCACTCGAAAGACCAACGGTTTTTGATCCCCGCGTTTATATTTAGAAACCGCTGCTAATAATTCAAGCAACGAACGAAATTGACCGTTACGACAGAGACAAAGTTCATGATTTCTTCGCGTTGGTATTTAATCAGTGACTAAAAAAAAGGAACTCCGATGTGTTTGCGAGAAAAGGACCGATCGATTACTTTTTTATTCGTAAGTCGGTTGATCAATGATCAGTGCAACCATGAACTTTCGCGTGAAGTCATCATATCGAGAAGAACGGTTAGTCATTAGAACGGTCTATCGAAACTATGCATCTTGTCTAGCGTCGCCACGTGCGCTAACATCGGCGGCTAATTTCGAACTACGTCGATTTTATATTGCACTTAATTTCGTAAGTTTGACCCACGACACACATTGCGACACGTTGCAATTTGTGATCCGTTTGTTTAACGTATCGTAGTTAGCGCACGCTCGCCAACCAATTATTACATATTAATGATATATAGAACCATTAAATATTTATGAGCCGTCTTTATGCAATTCATAAAAACCACCCTCCTTTTTTGAGAAGTACTGATTTCAATACTTACGTGTCAGGTATACTTGAGTGTAAGGTAGGCTTCATTGAGATATGAATAAAAACAGCGGGAGAGAAATTTATCGTTTACTCTTGACTTTAGGTACATAACAAGGCTATATAGTTCGTGGCGATATGACGCGAGGTTACACGTGATACAATTCGAGACTTTATAACGGGTGGCGATATAACGCTAATATTTTGTTATAACACCTTTACTTATTTTAATCATCCAAGGATTTTTTACAACCCTCAGTGTGTTAAGGAGACAATGAGATTTCAAAAAAGTTAGATTTAATGCTAGTACAGGTTTCTGAGAAGCCTACGTTACATCAATCAGTCATTGCACATAAAACTCTGGAATTCTTTAAATGATACAAAAATAAATTTGGCTAAATTTATAATCAATCAGAATGCCGCCCCTATGGGGTGAACAACTTTCCTACCCACACGCAGCGGCCCTGACGGTGTGAAACAATTTCGAACAAAGCTCGACGAACTTACCCATGTGAGCGAGGTCGATGATCGGCACTTCGCATTTGCTCAAAAGAGTCTCACAGGTCTGGGTTACAATCGGAGCACTCGTGCAGCAGCTCATCTTGCTCGTGGCTAGTTACTCGGCGAAATGAGATTTCTATTGCTGTCTTTCTCCTTCTTCTTTCGGTCTCTTTCTTTCTTTGCTGTTCGCTCTTCGGCAGCTCTCGCAATTTCGTATCTTGTCCCCGATCTTTCCGTTCCGTTCACTCGATCGATTCTTTTTTCGTGTGTCGGCTTCGAACTGTTCCTTGTTCCTTGTTTCGGTGCCCCGTTTACGATCGATCAAGTAGCACCAATAATATCGGGACGGAAAATACGTGGCTCGACGGTGCGACGCGCGTGTATGTTACATTCACCACGTGCGAACTCACCCACCCAATACAGGCAATCGAGCGAACAATTTCACTAAAATATCCAAGAAAAAATCATACTATCACTGCACCACGAATAGAGATTCTGTTGATTGAGCTACAGCTTGATCGGTGATATTCGAGAGAGCGAAGTTTTCGAAGCACGCGGGCGACTGTTATGGATTATTGTGAGAAAACGCTACGTTCAAACACTGCGGTTATGGCAACCCTAACGGTAGCCGTAGGAGACGAGTTTATTGTGGGGCTGGTGGTGCGGCAGGTAAACGTATACGTGATTCTGAACTGGTGGGCACATGCTACGATATCGACAGAGTGGCGGATAACCAAGTACTGAGAAAAAAAACACTCCGTAAAACGGACCTAACTCACACGCGGACGCTAGTTAACTGAACCGACAAATACTCGCAAACCAACCAGACGCGCGCCTGTCTTCCCGAGCGATACCGAACACCATCGGAAACGTACGAAGGCAGGTAGACAGAAGCCGAAGCGCTTACGGAGTTTCACGAACTTTATCGAATGCACGATTCAAGTCTTCCAGGCGTTAGCGCGCTCATGCGAAGGAAAAACAAACCAACGAGGATTTTTCATTTTTATTCGAATATTTCTATTTTTATTTACATCTTAATGTCGTAGAATACACATATATTTCAATAATTCTTTCCTACGCTATAAAATATCGTCTTCTCGTTCAACTCGTGATATCTCGAATATTAAAATTTAAAATTGAAAAATCGTTTCGGATACATTCGAATTACAAATTCGTTTCTAATTATAAATCGCGAGACCTTCCAGCCGTTCGAAAGTTACAAAAAAGGTATATTGCTAACGTATACGATTTCAGTTTCTTTTTCAGCAATTTCAAAATCAGTTCTGCACGTTTTATACGTTTCCTTAAATACGATCTACACCTTACAAAATTAAATCTACTCGTTTAATGGTGCGATTAAACGAAGGTTATACCTGGGAATCTACGAGCCGTAACCTTACATGTCTGCGATAAACTATTTCGATAAAGGTAGTTGTAGATACGCGAAGGAGCTCGACTTACGTTTACCTATTCGAAAAACCAACACGTCTTGTACGGAGTTTGGAATCGTACTGCACTCCGATGGACGATCTTCAATTACTAAAACGCAAGATTCGTCGATCCCCACCACCCACGTTATCTCGTGTTGTCGTAGCGCATTTCTAATCATTACAATTAGTACTTTCCCGTTATCGCAACCGCGTAATTTGCGTTTTCTTATTGCAAACTCGCATTGGCGTAACTGTGATGTTCATTGGGGGTGGACCAGGTTCTTTACTGTGTAACTTGCAAATTTGGAAATACAGTATATAGAAATTTGAAAGTAAAATTTTTAAATCTCTAACAAGAACGTCTGACCCTGATCACCATCAAGTTACGCCAATGCATATTGGATTCCTGCACCTCATTTTATCACCGCAATTTATACGTCCAAGCACAAATTTAATCTCTTGATCGATTTTCCAGGAGCTTCTATGACCATCCCTCCAATATCACACACGATACTGTTTCTCCGTATACACCTGTTTTCACACGGTTCACCATCCTTCCTGCTTGCCATCTGTTCCCCCAAAAAAACAATTTCTTATTTCATTCGATCCTCTTCGGTTCTAACGCGCTGCTTCTTTTTCAGGAGTCGATAAATCGTGGCGAACGTCTTCCACGAAGTAAAAGCGATTCGTGAATCGACATACTCGTTCCTTCAACGTGTCCCATCGTGCATACGTTTCTTGAACACCGTGTGCTCCTCGTGGATGCTCGGTTTGATCCTGGCCGCATTACGACGGGTATTCTCGTGCACAGGTGAAGACTCCATCGGCGACGAGGAATAATAGGATTCGTATTTTGCGCCGTTTTTATTTTTAGCACGAACGTATTTCATCGACCGTCGTTTGATGTTTTTCCTGCGACGTTTATCGGGTCTCTTTGTTTTCTCCCCCGGTTCCCAGTTCGAGGGAGACGAACTCGAACGCTTCTCCGTTTCAGAGCTGAATTAAAGTAACTTGTTTATTAATCATTCGAGTTGACAAGGTATGCATCATTAATTTAATTGACAAAATTTCAAACTGAAATTTAGAAATTTGGGGAAAGTTTGAAAATTTTCATCTATCTCTCTCATTATCCAAAGGAGCCTACATTGCATTCGAGTATACCGTCCAAAACGTTGATTCGAGAATTATCTTATCCGTAGACGTTACGCGATGTCTGAGCTACGTATAATGACGCGTTTCTTATCATTGGTGTACATTTTTATGAATTACACGGTCAATTTACGAGCACGGTCTATTTTTGTTCGGAATTTCGTTTTATGGAGTTCGTACCTTGTTTCGTCCAACGATGTGCTGGTTGATTCGTTGGCAAAAATGTTGGGGAAATGGTAGAAGCGACACGTTCCACATAACAGTTTTCGTATAATCTGCAAAGTTCAGTACATATTTACTGAAGAAACGAGACGAAGAAATTGCAGAATAATTTGAAAACTTCCTCTAAATGATAAAGTACCAGATGTACTCAAGAGATTTCAAACGTACAAATCTATTTGTAGATATAATAACTTTTAATATTTTCAAACTTGTGAATTCACATACGTATCGTTTCAGGTAATGCGTTCATACCTTCGTGATCAGAAATCCCAGGAACACCTGTATAATCACCAAGGTACTGGTCATGACGTACGCCACGATGACGATCCTAAGCAAAACAGGACTGACCACTTCGGCGCATCCGTTGGTATTAATGGTTTTAACATCGCCATCGATATCGTTGTGATCGCAAGGTTCCATCGCTCGCAGACTGCAGCAGCTGAAAGGCACACCCCGATCTCTGTACTGCTCGTCGGATATCGGATTCTGCACCGCCATTTCTTCGCGGGATGCATAATCGACTCCCTGACGAAGGAACAACGCATCATGACATCTTTACACGACGAACGTATTCGTTGAAACGCTCTTGTACCGTAGAGTGAGTTACCCGTTTTACATGGTGGATTCACCTGCCAGTCAAAGAGGAACCAATCTGCGTAGGAGGAATGACCGCAGCATTGAAAGATGAATTGTACCTCGTCGATGGCGTACTTGTAAGACGCTGCACTAGCGTACAATCGCATCGAGCTGTTGAAAATGTCGATCAACGCCTCTTGACGAACATTCATGTGATATCCTATCGACACCAAAGTGGTTGCGTTCATTATAGCGCAGACCGTGATCGCTATCAGCAGGCATTTCAGAGTTCGTTTCGTTTCCGCACAGCAACGTGGCACTTTTCGTCTAAAATTTAAAAGAAAATATATCTACAATCTGTCTAGAATAATTGTAAATAATTGCAACTCAATTATAATCAAAGCAACGTTACAATTTTTTACAAATTTTAAGTCGATTAAAACTTTTATAAAAGAGATAAGTCCCAAAAATGACACGTCTCAAGGTTAAAATTTATGTTATTCAGCAGTTAGTTAACTCTCATTATACTGCCAAGCAACAGAAAATTGTTGAAATGTATTAACCAAAAAGTTATAATCTCTGTGTATACTAGAACCCTATGATGATAGAGGTCACTAGAGAGCATGAAACCCCCACAGTGGCAATATAACGAGACTCTACTGTATCCGAAATCCTTGAAGCGTACAGTTATTTTTACGATGAAAATAAGACAACGTTGACTGGAGAATTTGCAAAACATTATGAAATACTCACGCGCGTATGCTACGAACAGTTATCAACGCAGTCGGCAAGCCTAAGCTGACGTTTATCAGTGTAAATATGACGGGTCGTAAACCACCCGCGAATCGAATAATTTGCCATTCGGCGAATATTTCTAGAATCAGCATAAAGAAACGTTTCGCTTCGAAGATGGCCAAAGTGACTGCTACACCATAACCGAATCTCACTTCCCATCCGCAATTACAGGGGGCTCTTGTCTTTTTTCGATATACCACGTTACTCCTTTGCAAGCTCTCGTTGCTCGACATTCAATGAATTTGATGGAATCTGAGTCCTTCCGATCACTGGATCCTTCTTCCTTTATCTGAAAACATCCTCTGCAATTATTAAATTGCGTTAAATTGCAGACATCAAATTTTAAGTCAAAAGTCACTCCTACAAACTATCACTCCTAAAAACAACTAGAAGTCCCAAATTACAGTCTACAAGATAACATCATGTAATTCCAAAGAAATAAAATCATCGTAGACCTGAAATCACTTCATCATTACGGGATAAAAGGCAGTTTCGCAAAGTGTGTGTATTGTCATGATGTTTAACTATGTCAATTTAAAGAATTACAATGTGTTTTAAAATTGCCGGAGAACACGCAACGTTATTACGTTATTCGACAAAGAATAATTTCGGCAGGAAGTTGGACACAATGGAAACGTGTATCTCCGAGACCGAAACGCAATTATTCTACGTTTACAATTAAGCAGAGTTTCAGCGATCAGTTTCATACAAAGATAAATTGCATGGAATTTATTAATCGGAACTGTAACGATCTTGATCATAAAAATCAGCTAGCGTTATGCAACTTGCTACATGTGCTCCATGTGTTTATAGCAATGCCAGTATCGTTTCCAAGGTTAATTGCTTCGGCGGCGAGATTTCTCGTAACGTTTTCATTCAAATCGTCTAAAATCCGATTAGCAGAGATCTTTTAATCAGATCACTCGTATTTGCCTTGCAAACGATCGCGGGAATGATGTAGACAAGAGATTTATGCGTAACTAAACGTGTATCGAGAAGAGCTTTGAAAGAGCGTGTTAGACAGTCTTAAGATCCGAATCGAATATATTTTTGTAGATCACTGTTGAACGAACACTCACCAGACGCCATTGTGTGTCAGATAAGACAACATCCTTAAAATGTTACACTTTTACGGATCTTCGTTAAAATTACAGAGAATTGTGCACCATCGATGGGACATTGTCTTTGTTCAAAAACTAACTTCAATCGTTTTGATAAATCAGTGTCATCGTTCAGTCAATTAATTTATTAAAATGAACATAGGTACAGAAATAATCGTGATTTCACCATAGACATAGATATACGTCTATGGTTTGTACATGTTTCATAAGTTACTGTGCCTGTATTTACATTTGGGGCACTTGGTATAAAAAATATATATAATTTAGGCATAGCTTTTAAATACTGCACTTTTACGGTCACTCATTACGCTTTTTACAGGTACTCGAAGCTAATCGTAAATTGAACACATCATTTTAGACTTATTTTCTAGTTGTGAGTTAAGCTTTTTCACGTAATAGCTGATACAGAGGTATTAGAACAAACATACTTAGCGATAATTGTAACTAAAGACATTGCGTACATTGTGTGATATACTGTAGAATTGTAAGACTAAGTTACAGTATATTATACTCTATAATATAGATTATGATATAAATATAAATAATGTATATCGTGGAAGATAAATAAACAACATAACAAATATGGAATGCGATATCTGCTCTTTTCAAGCATATTGACTGCAGGGAAGGAAAGTATGCTAATACCTCTTTGATACACTGTAGTTTTTAGTATAATGTAAGATGTACCCATCGATGTATCTAGGATTAGGAGTTAGCCTTAGATTGTTACGTGCTATAATGCAATTGTATTATGTTCTCACATCCAATCCACATTCTAGGAGCGGCCAGACCCACCCTAACCCTAGTTACCTAGTTACATCTTACTTCTTATGAACTAGGTTATATTTTACTTATAAACATATCAATACAGTACCTAACGCGTAACTTTTACGTTAAATTCTATAGACTCTCAACGAAATAAAGCTCACAAAGCTTGTCCCGGCGATAACATCGAGTAGCCTAAGCTCAGTTAACAGGATATTTATAAATGTCAACGTAAGAGTTCTTTATACCCAGTCTCCAGAACGCCAGAAAGGGTAAGTTCTTCGTTAGATACATAGCCAAACGCATTTGGCCGTTGAAGAACATCCTGAACAACGTTGACCACCAGTATGTCGGTTGCAACAAGTATTTGTGAACCATCAACTGAAGATGCAGTATGAATCTGCTGTACCACGACATGGTGGACGTATCTGAAAACATTGTTTCAATTCTGTATTCGAGTAGAGACGTTCATATTATTGTAATGTCAAGATAACTCACTTATTTTTAACGAATGATTATTGTTTGTGGCGGCGGAAGATGCCAGAATGAGTGTGAACGCGACGAATGCTTTCGGTTCGATAAAAGGATTTATAGGCCATAGTGATTCGATTAGAAGATGACTCATTTTATCGAAATCCTTATTTTCACGAGCGAGTGCGGGCAGGAAAATGTCGTCCAGTAGTCTTCTGCAGAGGGCTCGCACCTCTTCCACGCTTCCGTTGCAAATGTTGTACCTGCAGGAAATATAATCATTGGTATCGATTTTATCAATGGTACTGATCGGTAGAGACAGAGAAAGATCAGGAGATGAAGGATGTTCTGATGTGAATATTTAGATATAAAATTTGGAAACAGAAGTCATGCTTGAACCACGAACTTGTCTTCCATGCCCAGCATGCTGCCAACCACCCGCCAGAAATGAATCAGTCCTTCCAGTTCCTCGGTGTTGTTGTCCGTCCCAAGATAGTCTCCGCTCAAAATGGTGAAACCCATGAATCCGAACTGAGTCAATGCCATATCCAGTTGCGAGATCCTCTGGAAGCCAGCTTCCGAGCTTCTCCGAAAAGCTACGCAATGTTTTTTACGTACGATCTTCAAGGAATCGAGAAACCTGCCAAAAAGAGAAAAGGAAAACATTGGTTTTACAGGCAGTCTTGTTACACGCGAACACGTGCTTCACGATTGATTTATTCCATGAGCTGGATCGAATTGCTTCAACGAATCTATTTGCCTTCTTCATCCTTCATCTTCCTACGCTCGTTTATTTTCACTCGCCAAATCTTCACCTTCGAATGGTTAAACAAATTTCATTCCCGAAATCTTACGCTCAATTATGTGCCGGAATATTTTCGGCGAACTCGAATGGCGCGTATACACGATGTCAAAGTTGACGGACAAGGTGTATTTTGTGTAGTGTCGTAAAATAAATGAAGGCACGCGGGTGGTTAGGAATGTCTAACTATAGTTGAGGTGTAGTATAATTTTTATAGTACAATTTTTCATTGAAATTTGATTTAAAAATTGGTAAATGTGTAACTCAAATTTTATCAAAACTAAAGCATCCCTTAATGACGTATATTCTCGTCGAATAAAGTAAATGAAAGTAATAGTAACGTTTACAATGCTCTCAACAAAGAGTAGCTGGTTGTTCAATAAAAGTTCGATCGAAGAGGCGGAAGATCAATGAAAGGCGTTCGATGAAAGATCAATTGGTATTTTGGACTTTCCCAGACTGAAGATTATTCCGTCTGCACGTCAACCAGGGAATATATTCGGCAAGATGAATCGATTAAAATACCGGAGCTGCACGAGCCCGACGTTTCTTCGAATGCCAATGAACGGGCGCGACTTCTTCGATCCTCTTCTACGGTATATTTCTGTCACGCAGGATATTTCGTTGGGTGTTCATGGTATCATCCGAATTTCGTTTTTAACGTGTCTTCTTTTGAGCATCTTACTATCGTAACGACATATGACATAATATGTAAACTATATAGAATCAAGAGTTATGCAAATTTTAGTTGTAAAAAATTTAATCTTAAGAAAAAACCAGTACAACCGGTTATAATTTTATTCATAAAAGGACATATCTTTTTTGAGCAAATCTTAATTATTAATTACCATGATTTGAGAAATCTGTGAAGAATTTTTGAACTGAAACTGATGCATCATTTTCTTTCGAAATTTTATGTTCATTTGATAAATGGTTTAGATATTTATTTAGATACCATTTATATGACTTTTATTTATTTTTGTATTTAGATGACTTTTTAAGATATCCTCCGACAAAGCACGCAAATAATTTGCACAGACAAGTGTTTGTACTAGAACTTACTCTTGTTCAACTCCAGCTCTTCTTCCGTACCACGTCCAAGTGTGCAAAATGGTGGAAACGTATCTACGGAACGCAGCGCACGTTGTGCTACTTTGTCTGGTGAACATCAGCACGTCCTTGATCGACGGTATGGAGAATAAAACTATCAGTCCGCATAATTTAGCGATCATCATGGTGAAAGCGTTGTTATAAAACATCCTCTGGCCAAGTTCAAACTTCTTTTCATCGAAAAAAGATGGCAGCTTCGGTTGTAGCCATTGAAAGTCCATAAGGGTGTTCGCTCCATCTTCGAGGAGCGTTTGTAGCCTCGACTCTGCAGCATCTAACAAAAAAATAATGTATCTCTGTATTAAAAGCAGATGTTCCTCGATCAAGTCGATCCTATAAAATTACCGTTTCAAAAAACGGGTCTATCCAAAAAATAAAAAGAATTTATCCTCCAGATTCTCAGACTTCGAAACACGTCGTCGGTTTTAAATACTAAATCTTGAACTATGAATTTTGAACTGTAAGATTATGTTTCACGAATGTTAAATCGTGACCCCGAAATTTCGACTTTATCAGACACAAATCCGCGACCTTTTACAGCCATACGTGGCCATTCGTATCTGTTACTGTCACAAGAAGTTTAGATATATTCAGATAGAGAATTAAGTTGTTCGCAGCAACTGGATCAATGTTTTACATCGATCACAGTGGTTCGGCGGATTTGTAAAACATGTCCATACGTGTGGGTGATCCCGCGATTCGATAGGACAGAATTCATTTGGTATTCAGAGCCATCGAAAGTGGATACATCTGTGCAATGGACGCGATCGGAATAAGAAAATCATCGGACACCCATAACGAGACGTAATCGAACCGAATGTGGTTGCACACATTACACATGCTGTACACTTGATCAAAAATAGATTAAACGCTTCTTCCACGTAGCCATTGTTCGCAAAGTAACTATTAAAAGAGATTACGAAACATCGAGGCAATCATCGGGTTTGTGCTTACCAACTTTTCTTTCATGAATGAACAATCCGCGCAACGGTGTACGTATCGTTTATAAATTAAAATTCGATTAATTTCACGCTCTACACTGTACGTTTTAACTTAAGTACTATACCCTCGGGGATTATCTCGACCAAATATTTCGAAATAGTTTATCTTCCGCATGTGTACAGTGGAAAGTTAGATCACCGAGATTATGTCATCGATGTTGCGTAAAAATTGCTTTCACCGAGCTACATTTCCATTCCTTCCTTTTATTGATCGCTGTTCTATTTCGTATATTAACGCTGTCGTTCAATTGTAATAATTGAAGTTCTCCGCTATTTGCACGAAACTGCACACGTGTTGCATTCGAAGCCAGCTTAAGAAAGTAAGCCGAGGTCGTCGGTTTCTATTCACACTTTCATTAAACATTGCATGCTTAGAACCTGTGTAATAACTTGAACAAAAAAATTACAAAAGGAGATAACGCTTCTGCTAACTATGCAAATAACTTAACGATTCAATGTACAAGTGAAACGTGGTTCAACTGCACACGTGCAAATAAGATATAAAATCTTATTTCGTTACAAGTAGGTCAACTTTTTACTATTCTGATCTAGATATACTGCATTTAATCCAAAACGGGGATCTAGTTATATCTGAAATCTAGAGACATCGGTGGTCTAGATATATCGACGGTTTAGGGATATAGGAATTTATGGGTATGAGGATATGGAAATATCGGGTGCAGGTATATTTGGATTCGTAGGTATAGAAATGTAGGGATATTTGTAAGTATTGGTTACCAAGGATACAGAGATCTAGGGATCGTAGTATCTAGAAATCTCGGAATGTAGAAACATATCTGACTGTATAAAACACATCCACGTATCGTTTTTATATTACACATACAAATATTCGATGTGTAATTTGTAAAATATTATAATTGTAATTTATAAATTCGCATTCTCTTTGTTCAAGGATGCGTTCCCAAAATACGCAAAATCATCGTTCCGAATGAGAGGAAAGAAATTTCCATTTAAATCTCGTAAACTTCGTTAATTTCTTGGCACACAGTCAAAGAATTGAAGTATAAAACAGGATATATTACCTACGCGTTTCGCGAGCAACATTTATCCGTTGAAAATTGTTTAAAATTGACGAGCTTTACGTAAGAGTATAAATAAGGAGGATCAAGAAATATCTGATACCAACATGGAATCATTCGTTAATACTAATATCCTGTACAAGACGGATCTATACTTATGTCATATAACTTAATAAACCATCATTTGCTTGAAAAAATGTTTACTACGTTTAATAATACATATATTAGCATTTGTACTGACTCTCAAAATTACCTGTTTTAGGTGTGTTTAGTATCTACTCTGAAGCATTCATGACAGCATGTAATATTAAGTCCAAGTATTTTTACAAATAAGCTGGTTTGGAATATTCAATATTATCAATAGTTTAATATTTAACATTCTGTTAATTCAATATCCCCCTATTTTAATCTAAAATATTCGAACACGGTAAAATATTCTGTAATTAATAAAAGTTTGAATAATTAGAAATAGGATGCTGCTTGACACCTTTCAAGAATGTTTCTCAAACATCTACAATACTGAAACAGTTAAACTCAGTCTCTGTTCAAAGAAGTATTTCTTCGAAATACCGCCACATCGTCATCGGAGAGGTACATCGACTCTTCCTCGCAATATAGCTACCCAAGCCACTTAACTTCGAATTGCAACAAAGCCAAAATAACTCGGCAAACGCGTCTAAAACCTGTTCACGCAAAACGAGCCTCGGCAGATTGAGGAAAAACTGCATTACCGGTACGATGAACTTTCTAAAAAAGACACTGACCTGCCAGATCCATCTGTTTCTCGTCCTCGATCCTGTTCATAGTTGCGTGGCACGCTCATAAGACCAACTCTTCTACTGATCGTAGATCTGTCATTGAGTGCACTGTACAGTGTACGAACTGCGATAGAAACCACTACACTCTCGATCTCGATCCGACACGGTTCAGCAAAACCAATTTATCACTGGACCACGATTATTTCGTAATAAAGTTGCACGATTGATAACCGTCCTCCTCGATCCTTCTAGTTGCGTGTAACACTATGGAATGAAATAAGCAAGTTTCTACGGGACATCTTTGGAGAAAGGTAAGTCTCCTACCTTTCGCTCGCTCCTTCCTTCTCCTGTTCCTGCAACGTACACGCGAAACAGTGCACGTAGAGCAATAGTGTGCCTTGACATCGAAACGAGAAACCTGGCAATCATACTCCAACCTAAAATTGCAGGTTTACGGTCATCTGCGTCGTAAACAATATGCGTAATAGATTGGAGGGGTACTTGAAGTTTTTATACCTTTGTAGGTTGTTTCTTGGGCGTAGGGAATTTTTAGATTCGGTTCTTGGGTGATAGATGTAGGTTGATATATGTTGTGGTTGATATTTTATTTAGTATGTGTTGTTAAGATTATGGGTAGATAATTACACGTTGTGTTATCATTAAAGTATCGATTATGCGTTGTATGACCACGTGCTGTATGGCCACGTGTTGTATCGCCACGTGTTATTACTACGTGTTGTATTTAACATGCTACATTATGCGTTGTACGTGCACACTGATGTAGTCAGAGTTTTGGGGAGCACCGGGCCTTCTAAGTTTTACAAATTGTACCATTGAAGGATTTTGGAATTTGCAAATGTGAATATGTAGGACAGAAATTGAAAAAAAATGTCAAACGCAGTGTTCATTGCACTTCGTACGAACAGAAAGGGAAAGTGTTCACTATTGCTTTCATGTTCCTTCTATCGTTGTACTGATACGTGTGTACAATGAACTTGTCGTTATGCTGCTGGTACACCGGTGAAAGTAGCTGTATTTTCGACATCGTTATTCGTGTTGCACGTTAGTTAACTCAACACATGTCGCATGCACTTCCCATTGAACGAAAATAAAAAAAAATTATGAGCATCTTGGATCTTTATTAAAAGAAACGACGTTAAACGTTAGAAATTTCACTAACAACGGTAGGGTACTGCACATTTTATTAAACCAATATAATGCACAAAGATGGTACTAATACATTTCAAATAGATATCCTGTGTTTAGTACATTAAGGATTCACAATCTTATTAACGTATCCGGTGTTAATTAAAAATTATTAACACATTAAAGTGCTAATCAGAAGGTAAAGACGAAGAATATACAAGGATGCAAATTCGATTAAATGTTACAAAAGGATCGTGTAATTTTAAAATTGAATAAAAAGAAAATATGTATATCTGATCGCATGTCTATCTTTCTTTATACGAACATAGAAGCTAAGCAAATTTAAACGTTCACTTCTGTCCTCGCTAAATGCAGAGTTACAGGAATCGAGCATTAAACGCGCGTGGATTAACCAAGCGTATAAGTCCTATATTCATTTTATTTAAGTGGCGCCATCTCTCCGGCGAACAGGGTGAACTACACGTATTTGAAAACGTAGTTTCATTAGTTCTTACCTTTCACCGCTAGATGTCCACGGAGTTTGAAATTCTCGCTCTAAAGTTGAATACTGAGACATCTAGCGTTGAAAATAGGAACTAATTAAACTACAGTTTCAAAAGTGTGTAGTTCACCCTGTTCGCCGGAGAGATGGCGCCACTTGTTCAATTTTCGAAAAAATTGAATTAAAATCGATTTTATTGATTAATATGTTATATATACATTATATATTTATTAATATTGATTATATGCTGCTTGCAATATATTCCGCGGGACCAAAGATGTGAATTATGTGTTCAGAAGAGTTTGCACACTACTGTATCTCGTCGATGATGTATCAAACGACATAAGTGGCACAAAATGTTCTTTCGAGTCGTCAAAAACCATTCTCACAGATATCTTCTTTTGCAAAAAAAAGAGCTTATTTGCAAAATGAATTGCTCCTTACAGGACCGAATCTTTAAGCAAAACGTAATATTTTATTTTGGCAATCCCGCCGTTTATCGCTAGATGACGCTGGCCGTGAAAAGGTTATGTTGACCACTGTAGTAATCATTGTATCATACATAAATCATTAACGGTTTCTCTAGTTTTACATTCATATAATTAAAAGCATTCAAACGAATATGTTTATAAAAAGTCTGTTTAATTATCAGTCGTGTAAAGTATGTTATCGATTTATACATGCTGAAACAAAGACAAAAATTGCATCACAATGGTTAAAACCTATTGGATATGACACAAATATTACAATATATAATCCAGTAGCAAAATGTAAGGTACCATTAATCTCGAAAAATAAAAATTTTCTTACGTGGTACGTTTGTGGTCCAACTGTATATGATTCTGCACATATTGGACATGCGATGTAAGACTCAAATTTAATTCAAATTACATGGAAAAGTAGCTGTTGAATTATCAAAATATTTCTTCTGTAGGACTTACATGAATTTGGATATTATTAGAAGAATTTTAACAGATCATTTTAATCTAAACGTAATAATGGTAATGTGTATAACTGATATAGATGATAAAATAATAGCAAGATCAAAGATGAAGCAACAGAACTTCAAGGATTTAGCAAAACATTATGAGGATGAATTTATTGAAGACATGCAAATGTTGAATGTTATCAAACCTAACTTATATTGCAGAGTTACTGATTATATACCTGAAATTATCCAATTTGTTATTGGTATTGTAAAGAAAGGCTATGGTTACATTACCACAGATGGTAAAAGCAGTTAATAATTGTAATGATAACTGCATTATTATTATAGCATTTATATCAAGTAATATTGGTTCCTGTAGGGTCTGTGTATTTTGATACAAGCAAATGTGATATGTATGGAAAACTTGGAACTCCATTACCAGATAGTACTCATCCTGATAAAAAGTCAGCATTAGATTTCTGTTTATGGAAAGCAGCAAAAGAAGGTGAACCATTTTGGGAATCCCCATGGGGTAAGGGAAGACCAGGATGGCACATAGAATGTAGTACAATAGCAAGGTAATATCATTTTCCAAAAAGCAGAATGTCTTTCTTTATGAAAATAAAAATAAGTTATATTTATTTATACAATATAAGTACATATAAGTTTATGTTTAAATTAGCATAGTTTTTGGAAATTGTGTGGACATCCACAGTGGTGGAATAGACCTTGCTTTTCCACATCATGAAAATGAAGAAGCACAATCATGTTCCTATCATGAAGTGCAACAATGGGTGAACTACTGGTTACACTGTGGGCACTTGTTCTTAAAAGATACAAAAATGTCAAAAAGTTTGAATAACACAATTAGTATAAAAGAATTTCTAGGAGAGTATAAAGCAAATCACTTGAGGGTACTTTGCTTGCTTTCTAATTATAAAAATGGTACATTATTTCCAATGAATTATTTGTGGAATGCTGATTTTTACTGAAATATAAATATCATTTATTTATTATGTTATGTAGGTCTTAAGTTTTCGGATGTTGTGTTGAAGAACGCGGTATCTATACTACATAAAATTGAACATTTTATTATTGATTGTGATCATTACATTAATGGAAAATGGAATATTGGCAATGTAGATGAAGTTACATTGTTAAACGTTAGTTATTTGTTATACTTTATTATATGTATGTGTGTGATTGTATCTAAATAGGGAATCAATATTATATTTCAGTGCTTGGACGAAACTAAGAGTAGCGTTGATACCGCATTAGCAGACGATTTCAATACCGCCAAAGCTATGAAATCACTCTTGAACTTAATTGACTTGGGCAATCAAATGTTGCATGATCCTAAGGTAAGTATAATTTGCGGCCTGTTAATCTATTTCCGCGAATAACAATTGTAGTGGTAATATTATTTCATTGAACATAGGGTAGTAACAAGAGAAGTGTGTCGGCTGTAGCTGCAGTATCAAGTTACATATCGACGATGTTTGGAACATTTGGCATTTTAGATTCCTCGGCAACAGATGATCAAAAAATGAATAATCTTGTTAAATGCTTCGTAGATTTCCGGAGCACTGTTCGAAAGAGGGTTTTAGAACAAGATGTGAAGGACAGAATTCTGTTCGCGGCATGTGATAAAGCACGATTAAATCTTTTAGCTTGTGGAGTATCAATAAAGGTAAATTATTTAAATAACGCGATACATACATTGTGTAACAACGTAATTTTATTTTATGTTTAGGACGTGAGAGGTATAACGTTGTGGAGCATTAAAAAATACTAACACAATAATATTGTATTATAAACCAGCAGTTTTAATAAAAAATTGTATTTACACATTCCTTATACTGATTCCAAAGAAATAATATCTCCGTAATTATATTATTAATCATTTGAATCAGTAACATTCTGGACCTTTTTTGGGCTCTCATCAGTAATTTGGATTTCTGAAAGTTTTCGTTTCCTTTCAGCTTTCTTTTCTGCCATTGTTTTTTTCAGTCCTTTCATCTTTCTAGTTTGAATGCTATTAAGATTCTGTGCTCCAACATGTATACGACCGAAAGTCGTTCCAAGATTATCCTTAGAAATATTCTTCTTCTTTTTAACCTGTGGTTAAAAGCAAAAATTGAATGTAGAGTAACTGATTAATGACATGAACTACTTTTATACAACAAAAATATTACCTTCAATTCTTTTGGTTTTTTGCATGCTTGTTTGAAGAGATCTTGAGAAGCAAGTTTTGTACGCCTACATACTAAATCTGCCCTTGGCCCTATTTCTTCTAACTCAATCCTTGGTATTCGACAATCAGACTTCTTTAACAGTATCCTATAACTTCGTAACATTATCTTATTCTCCACAGCTGTGAAACTTAGAACATGTTCAAGGCCTTGTAGTCTAATCTTTTCTGCCGACTCTCTATGAAACATGTCCACCAATAAGTTTTTAATCCTATTCAGTTCATGATTATTTTCAAAAAGTTCTCCATTGAAAACCAACAGAGGCTTAATTCCCTCTGAAATTTTTGCAACTTTAAAATCTTTTAAAGCTTTATAATTTTCTACTCCAAATTCTGCCATATCTAATAACGTATTCTCATACATTCTTCCTAATACAAGATTGTGAGGGCGTTTTTTATTATGTAGCGCAATCATAAAGTGAGGAGCATTATATTTTGCTGCAAGTTTTTCAAACAGTGTTATATCCTCAAATGGTAATACATCATTTTTTTTTTGCATCAACATTGCATTCGGTTTCTTTAAAGTATACTAAAACAAAATATGGACATTAGCAGATATCTAAAATATATTTTGTTACTAATTACCCTCTAGTCAACTTACTAGGTCCTTCATAAAATCCACTACTATCGGTGAGGTGTTTTTACCCTTGTAACACAAAGTCTGTTTAACATCTTCTATTAGTTTAGGTTCTTTTTTCAAAATAGCTCTTTTACCTCTGTGCGTAGTTGGCTTCCTGCAATAAGTCAATCACACATTCATTTTACGAATAGGAGACAGATTGAACATAACCAAAGTATATTATTTGATGTATAAGTTGATGATACTTACACAACTCTGCTTATTGCAGGCATTGTGATGGGTTTTTAATGTGCACTTCTTTAGAATAGTAAAAATATTATAATTTATAGATATTTATTGTTTGAAACATGTCATCCACAACTATTGCACGTGTTTCTGCAAACTGAAAACAATAAACTAGGTGGAGCTCGCAGCGCACTTCTGCGGCGCGGGAGATCTTTGCATTTAAAAATGTCGAATTTAAGAATTTAGGAATTGAAGTATTCAGAAATTTCAAATTTAATTATCAAACTTTCTATATTTTAAATTTATATACTTTGGTTACAAGACATTACATGGAAGTTCTGTACATATGGGCCTTTTCATAATTTTGCACCTGACGGCCCTCTCCATGGCCATATAGCGAGACTCTGTTGTAGATCTCTATTTTCTGCTGCAAAACGAAATAAAATACAGCTATCATGCAATGTAAACTTTTCTTACCGTCTTGTGTGACATGTAATATTGTTAGTTTCGAATAGTGAAGTGCGGGTATAGCTAAAGGATAATACAATAAAAATTGAAATAATGAAAATAGATTTGAGAATTTGTTCATCAATGTGGGACATTGTAGACACGTAACATGCAATGTTAAATACTTTTATTACACATATGCTGTAATTCCTAATATATGTATATGTATAATGTATTTATAATAATAATCAGATAATATCATCTTACGTCTCTATACAAAAATAATTACAATAATAATCGTTATTGGCATAGGCAAAATCGTTATTTATTGAAATTTATTGAGCACAATTATTTTTGTTTCTTATTTTACACAAGTAAACCTATATTAAAAGTCATTTAAAATTATAAGATCTTAATTATCTCTTACACATACACACATTTATAAGATGCGTATGCTTGTATCGTGTATATTTATATTTAAATTCATTCTGTAATACCTACAACGCATACTAACAATATATCAAAGTCTTTTGTTACACTGGTAATATAAGTTTTTGACAAAATACTGAATATTTCTCCATCTTTCCCTATTTTTTTTTCCTCTCTCTCCTCGCTTATATCTTGTTTCATCTTTTTTTCTAAATCGTATTTCCATCGTTTCTTCTACGTCGCATTCATTTTCACACTGGTATATAATTCAATCTTGTATTTCTATTTCGTATGTGCGAACAATTTGATAGCCTTAAAGAACATTCGAAAGTGTAAATTTTCGTTCGTGTACTTACTCGAAAAACCCTGATTAGTTCGTGATCATTAAGAAAAATTTCGCCGGCAAACAGTTCGTCCAGCCGTCGCGAACTGTTCGACTTTCGAACATTCGTTATTTCACATTAATTACACGCTATCTCGGGAAACGATCACGCGGAGATAGAGATTAAACATCGTATGTAACCGTAAAATGTCCGTGAACGCTTGTCGTTTCGTACAACATTGGCTAGAACTTTCGATTTATAAAAAGTGGTATAAAATTCATATCGTGAATCGAGCTTATCGAGAAAATTCAGAATCGATCGAATGGAAGAAACACCGTAATTGGATGCCGGGGACATAGGTGTGTCATTTATTAAAGTAACAGTAACGGTATGTTAGAACTACAGTGTCGATAGTCGTTTGCAAGAAACGCGAGCTTAAAAATATTCGAATTCGGTTTATCCGTACAAACGACCATATCTCTTCGTTTTCAACGAAATGTTGCACGACTCGAACGCGTACAATGACGAGCGTAAGCTTCCTCGAACAAAATAGTGACACAGTAACCTCGCCAAACTCAAACTCGGATTTCTGGAAATTTTCAAATTTTTAAATTCAGAAATTCGGAATTTTTCAAATGTACAAACTTTGGAATTCTCAAATTTAGAAATTTGCAAATTTTCAATTACACAGATTCTCAAATTTAGAAAGTTGCAAGTACGTAAACTTTCAAGTTTTTAAATTTGAAAAGTTAGAAATTTTCAAATAATCAACTTTAGAAATCTACAAGTTTGGAGCTCTTTTTACATTATTCTTCAGAGTTGATTCTGTTTCTCTATATTCGATCTCGATGAAAGGAAACTTAAATCTAATGTACAATGGAATGTGTTCGTATAATCTTTTTGAGACAAAATTCTGTGAACTGCGGCTTAGTAGAATTAAAAGAAAAGCAAAATAACGATAAGTGAAACGAGCTGGAATCCGTACGACCATGCAAATATATTCTGCAAGTAACAATTACTTCGATGCACAGTGCGTAATGGCACTGCGATTGTATGGCACGTAATATAAACTTTGCACACTTCGTCCTTTTTCCCATTCTCAGTCTTCCGAAAACGTTTCCGCACGAAACACGACGAAGCGTTCGTGAATTCTATTCTCGTCACGATTCGTCGTTCTTCTTCAAACGCGCAATCCTCTAGCAGGCAACCTGTCTATAACGTAGGGTGATCATATCTCTCGCTCTCTAACTACCACTATAATACATACAGAAAATAAAGAATTAATAAGCATCTTATGTCGTTATTTCTACTAAAATTAGTAACTAACGTAAACGTAATAGTAAGTGTAAAACTAGTGTAGTGTGTGAGTATATAAAATATTGTTTAATGTAAACTTTGTTATTAAAAAACTGATACTTTGGTTGCAATAGAGCTTCTACGTATAAAACTCTAATACAGGGATCATCAAATGGATCTTGATTCACTTGTGGATAGTCAACTTTTGGATCCTGTTCAAATTATTTGGGGTTTGGAAGTTTACAAATTTAGTTTAGGACTCTGCAAGTTTGGGTTCTTGAGAAATTAGAAATCTGATAGTTTGGAACTTAGAAAAGTAATGAATTATAGATCACACAAAATTGCCACCTCCAAAAGTGAATCTCGACCCATAAAAATGTGAAAATCCCTGTTCTAACAATTCTAAAGAAAAGAGAACTAAAAGGATCAAATCCTTTTCCTTTCCATAGAAGAATACGATCACCTTACCAACATTCTAACTTAAACGGACTAGGCTAAATAAAGATTATTACATAAGTAGCGGGTAACTATTCCGTTCAAGAAAAAAAAAAGAATCATTTCCTCTCTCAGGACGGTTAAAGCTTTCGAACTGAGCAACGACCGTACATACATACAGAATGAGTTTAAGATAACCAACAGACTCGTATATATTACATATCTCGAAAATCGTCAAATTTGTATCATTTTTTTTCCCTTCTCTTTTAAATTCTATCCACGATTAAATAACATTGTTATAATAACACCGCATTTATCTAAATCTGTACATAGAAATTTCCCGCCATTTCTGTCCAACAATAAATAATTAAGCTGCTGAAAAAACACGTTGAAATGTGTCGAGTTTCGATGCACGCTTAATAATATGTGTATACAATACCGCCGTAATTCTATCGTACCTCTACAATTACACTTCGTCAAACATAATACTGAACGAAAACAATTAAAGATTCGCCGTCGTTGATTGTACTTCAGGGCATCGTCGAACAATCGCGTTATAGCTTTACCGAGCGGAAGTGAAGCTCGGAGGTGTAATTTTTGAGGAAAGGAACAGTAGAATTTATTGGTAATTCAATTAAAAACATGATAATGACACGTTATAATACATTTTTTATTAACTAGAGTCATTTGCAGTGGTGTAACTAGCCTGGGATGGAGTGTAGAAAAGTTAGAAATTTTCAAAAACCCAAATTCCTAAATTCCTAACTTCTCACATTTCTAAATTTCCAAATCCCAAGTACCAAAATTTTCAAATGTTCAAGTGTCCAAATGTCTAAACTTCAAAATATCCAAAAGTTTAATCTTTCAACCCCCAAATTCCTATTAGTAAACCTAGAAAACATTCAACATAATCTAGTTGCACCAATGCTCATCTCCGCTGTGACAAACCAAACATCATAACGATGTTAGCTTGCCACGAGATGCGGCCGAACTGAAGCGGGCCCGCAGCTGGCGTCGTATATATAGTCTAATAAGGCCCGCGCATGCGCACTCGAATCTTCACTTCTGCTCCGCGCACCTATACACTTACGAACTAAAACGTGCAACGGAATCGTAATTCACGTAATTATCGATCGTGTCGATGAATCGCGGCACTTAATTTTGCAATCTCTCGAGATCTTGTTTGTTTCTTTTTTTTTAAATTATTTTTCATTACGGACGGCTGAAAGGGGTCCGTTAATTTGACGCTGTTCGATATCCAGGACCATCGATGCCGATCGCTGCGCTATCGGTCGTTTTACCCGCGAAACAGAAGAATTTTTCCTAAACGAACAATCGATATCGCGACACCTCGACGTGGCTCGAGAGATCGCGATCGAATTCTCGTCGTAACTCTATCACAAATCATTCGGAAAGCATATTTATAATATATACTCGTACTATATTTCGCGCAAACATTTCTTTTCATTTTTTTAAATTTTTGTTAAATTACTTTCATCGTTCTCCGTTTAATTAACTTTTCGTAACATTCGTAAAGAGAAAGTTTAATTGGTAACGTCGTACGTTGTCCCGCACAAGGTACGAGCGAACGAAGCGTTCTCCCTCTCTTTTTTCTCTTCTTCTTCCTTATTATAAAGAGTTTAACTTTTTTTAGCAACGGATGAGTCGAGAAACATGTAAGAGCGAAATCTGACATCGATTGAAATCGAGCCTTTTAAAATCATGTCGTTGGCGTGTTTGAAACTGGCGGTGTGTCGGTGCGCCATATTGAATTACCCGATTGACTGATCGTGGTGATCTGTGAACAAACAAATTATATATTTACTAAGATAATTATAATCTATAAATCTATAAATAGTCACAGATAAATCTATAATTGAAAATACAAAGTGAGAAGAAAGTTGTGCAGAGCATCTCGATAGCGAATAGTTATGGAGATCTATTAATTGTCACCTTATTGTCGTGTCCGATTAATGGAGTTTCTGCCGTGGTTTCGTCGCCGCTGCGATTCATGTACGGATGTGGGGGCGGCACATAAATCGGCTTAGAATGACTGGCGACTTGCGCGTAAATCGTTGGTTCCTGGATTGGTTGCCTACGCGTCAGAGTCGACATGGCCAGCAGTTGAGGCCGCTGGATATTGGATACCTGTACCGGCTGATAACAATTAGGAGGTATTCGTCGGTTGCCCCGGAGCGACAGCTCGGCGTACGTTAGCTCTGATCCCTGCAAAATTAGACGAACGATTCGTTACCGATTATGCAAATCCAATCCTATCGATTTAATAAGTCCTCCTTCTTTCCATTTCCCAAACCGTGCAAAACAATGCAAATCAATTCAGATTCAAATTTGAAGTCGAGGGATTTGAAATCGTTTTTAGATGGAATTTAGGTTTGAGTTTGATTAATGTAGAACTCACATTGTTGGTGGTGAAGGTACTAGCGTCCGTTCGTGGCTGGTGTAACACGTAGCGGGGTGAAGTACCCTTGCACAGCTCGGCGTAAGAATTTTCTGTGAAAACACATTTTCGAATACAACTAAGTCGATGACAGGAGAATTCAAAAAACTAAATATTATTTCTTCAACATTAAAACTATCAAATATGAATGAGCTCATTCAAAAATAATATTTAAAAATACATATTAATCAGAATCCATATAATTCTCGACTCGATTCCACGACCTCTCGTAGTCATTTTACGTAATTTAAAACGTAGTTCTATCAGCGTGTGATTCAGTGAATTACACTCGCAGAACGTTGAACTCTGGCCACGTTGGTGGTCCAGGTAACATACCAGATGCTCATTAAATTACCCACCATTAGCGTGAGGAATTATATCAGGGTCCTTCTCGAAGCTCTCGATGCTGTCGGAGTTGAGAGGCAGGGTCGACGATTTATCACGTGGAGAGGAACTGCCGGTTCCGGACGCAGCCAGGTTTGCCATGCCACCGTCGTCATGAGAGTCCTTGTCCTCCTGAGGCCTCGGTCGATACCGTAATCTCACCGCCAGGACTATCATGAAGATCACCAGTAGAAGACCCGCTGTCGCGCCGACCACCGCGCCCAACAATGGCCCAGACAGCGACAGCATCACCGGTGTCAGGGCTGAAAATCGTCGTTAGGTACTTTCAGTCCTCTCTTTTCGTTAGGGAACACCGGGAGTCGTTAAGAGGATTTAGACAGCACTTTTATGCGGGGGACGAGATCTTTGAGTCGCATCGGGACCTTCTAATCTTCTTAATGTTGCGAACCGCGGATTTTAGGATGTGGTTAACACGTTGACTGATGTGGTGGACATTTTGTGCTCTGTTAATTAGATGAACTGCAAGTTAAGATGGACAGAGGTCAAAGTTTCGGTAACAGCTTTCCCAAAAATCCCAAAACTCTGCAACTTCAGTGTCTTACAGTCTTAATGTCCCAAAATCCTAAAGTTAGAGTCCCAAAGTACCACAGTCTCAAAGTTTCAAAATTCCTAAGTGCCACACAGTCAAAGTCCCAAAAATCACCTAAACTTCCAAAGTCCCAAAAATCACCTAAAAGTGCCAAACTTCCAAACTCTAAAAATTCCAAACCGTCCTCTTCCCAAAACCCTCCCAAAGTCCCCAAGTCCCAAAATGAATAACTCCCAACCATCAAAACGAATAATTTATGTAACATATCCCGATACACAGAATCCACGATGGCAGTCAACGTGTCAAGGAATGAACCGTAAGCGGTACAAATTAGACAAGTGGAACAAGGATAGTCCCTGATTAGGCAACAGAGCTGATCCTAGCACGCGATTAGTGGAATAGGACGGTCGTTGGTTGAACAAGCACATTAGAGACCGTTACTTGATCTTATAAGTGGCTGTTAATGGCCAGACAAGTAGTACAGAAACACTTCGGATCAAACGTGTAACCGGTAGTGGTAGCAGCCAATTCTCTCGTTAGACAGGTGGTATAAGCTTGATAGTGTTTTGATTCGTGAAACAGGATCATTATTGCTGGAACAAGAAGCTTGGGAAGTTTCGATGATCAGACAAGCGGTATAAGAATGTCTACGGAGCGTGCGAGCGGTATAGCAGCCTGATTTCACAGGGCAAGTAGTAGAAGTTCGTTTAAGGTCAGACGCTGGTTCGTGTTTCTAGGTTATTAGGTATATCGGTATTGTACGAGAGGTAAACTTCACATACACTTTCAACTACTTGTTATATTACAGTTAAAGTTAACTGATCAGTTATTTATTGAGTTGCATGTGCATTTTATGTAATATGTAATATGTGATGTGAGAGGAGACATGTGTGTTGCATCGAGACGTGTATACTGAAATTCGTAGATCACTTTATTGGTAGATCTCTAGAACCCTAGATTCTTACATTTATAGATTCCTAGATTCCTAGGTTTCTAGGTTCTACCTAAGTATCCCTATTATCCCAAATCTAATATTTCTAGATCCCTACAAGCCTAGATTTCTACACTCCCAACTCTCTACATCTTTAAATTCTTATATTCCCTAGATCTCAACTACTCCTAGATTCCTATATTCCCTAGATCCTATTACCCCTAGATTTCTACCCCCAGATCTCTATTACTCTTAGATTTCTACAACCCCCAGATCTCTACTAATGTGGTCCCTATGACTCCTACATTCCTATTACCTCTAGAGCTATAATTGCAAAATTTCTATAACCTCTAGATCCCTATAATCCCTAGATCTCTACAACCCCTAGACTCCTATATTCCTGTAAATTCCAAGAACACATCCCCAGTTACTTATAAGTCAGAAGGTAATTTATCACAGACACGTAAGAAGTTGAAACAACATCAATTCATTTAGCGACGCGATATCGATCGGCACGGTGATTTACGCGGTCGGCGCATTGTAGGTAATAATGGATTAATATCTCGATAATAAACGAGCACGGGTCTGATTAACTACGGTCCAATGCGTTTCGTATTTGGCCATCGACAATTATGTAAATGAAATATCATCGAGGGGGAGGGGGTTGATCGTCGTTTCCGGCCGCGACAACGTTATGGATGATGGTCGTTCCAGGGAAAATAAGGAAAGCCGTGCAGCTGCGGGCGAAGTTTAACGTTATCGTTATCGCACGTTATTGTATAAATATTTCACCTGGGACATTTAATGGCCCGTCGAGGATATATCGAGTGATTTCTGCCCGGGACATATATTTTTCAATTCTGCACGTGACTACGACGTTTACCTATAGTTTGTCCCTCGTAAAATCTATCAACCACGGGGATAAACTGTACGGCACTTTAAATTTCAATCGACCTGATTTCCTTTTGTTCTAACGCTATTATATTTCGATTGTTCTGCCGGATGTTTATTGCGGTCGCTTTCATTGTTTTTTTATACTCGGTTCATTTTCCTGGCGATTATACGAGACTTTCAAACGAACATTTGATAGATCACTACAAATTTTCTGATAAATTAGACGAAAGCTTTTTATGAGTTGGTTTAAAAGATTGTTCACCCCTTGCACTATGATTTATCAGGTGCGTCAGAACAATACACACACCGCTACAATATTAAAATAAAGAAAGTTGAAATGTTATGTCAATTATTATACAATTGACTATGCAAATTATAGTTGAATTTCAAATTCAAGCACTTTAATGTAAAATTGATCACAGCTACGAGTGCGTCAAAATAGTGCAAGGCGTGAAACTATCATATTTTTTAAACAACCATTCGTTTTGATAAACAGTGAAAATTTCATAGAACGTTGATATTAATTTTGCATGATTTTATTAACGCAATCGGTAGTTTCATAAATAATTGTTATCGATGCCGGTGAAACGAAGCTGTGCGTCATCTATGCATATTCCACACTACGTTCGAACGAATTTATAGCAGAACTCGATGTCATTCGCATGCAACGTCTACAGTGGGTCAGGTGAAACACATATCTACGATCAGAAGCGGAAGCACGCCTTTGCAAGCAGAAAATACCTGGTCACGTGTTACTCTTGACAGTTTTACTATCTCGACGAGTCACCGTGTGCTATATTTCCTTTCATTCTTTGCTTCGTTCAGATTAATCTTACCACTCTATTGCTTTTCGAGGGAAAAAAGTTTGTTCTATATTTCACGATCAATATTTTTCTGCGGCTTAAAGTGCCTTTGACCCGAGTACTTTTATGTTCGTACTGCTCGCAGAATATTTTATAAATATACAATTATATTCATAAATATTAGGCAGTTTGTGAAATAATCATTTATGATTCTTGTAAAATGTTTCAATTATTTTAACACGTTTTCTTTAAAAAATTTTAATTGATACTCAAGTATCGATACGAGTATCTAGAATATAAAAGATGGAAAATATGGTAGAGAACAAGTGAAGGGATTTAGGCGATAAAAATGTGGATGACGGAATATTTGTCGGACGTAAACGTTTAACAGTAGTATCAAATTGAAGCTGTCGAGTGACCGTACACACGTAACCGAACGATCCACAAACAGCTTCAGTAAAGAACCCTCTAGTTAGCTCAAACAGAACACCATCAACACACAAAATACGTGCAACAACGGGTCACAAAAGGAGAGCGGAGACAATCTCGAAAGGCTTTCCATAGTGTCTCCAGTCGGAAAAACACAAAGTGCCCCTAGAAGCGACCCTGTTTTCGCACGGAAACCGTTTCCCTTCGGACAACAACGAACAGTTGCCCGAGACAATAGGGTGGAAAGACGAAAATGGACCATTCAGCTACCGCACGGCGAATGAATGAGCGAACGCGTCAAATAAATGATGACATTCTAAAAGCGTGCACGGACTTTCTGGCCGGGTATTCCTCTCCTACGTGTGTACGACGCGTGACAGAAAGGGACGGAGTAGCTCGTAAAAGGCAGCTCGTAAAAATGTACGCTTTTCAGGGGGATGCGATCGTAAAGGCAGTTTCGCTTCAATCCTTTTCCGTCGTTGGCACTTTTTGAAACTTTCGAAACGATAAGCCGCTCTGTGTACGACCGATATTTCGACTCTGATTCCTCGACGTGTTTTTTTATTTCTTTTCTTTCGAACGTTCACTTTTCATCGGCTCGATCCTTTGTTCTACGATATCACACTCGTCGTGCAAGGTTTATGTAGCTAAAGACTCGTATTTTCACTGTGACTGAATTTTTCGATCAATTTAACCCTGCACTATTTTGATGATTCTCGTGACGCACTCGTGACGCACAATTATTATGTCCAAAACACTCGTATTTTCATCGTAATTGAATTTCAGGATCAACTTAACCTTGCACTATTTTGAAGAGTCTCGTGACGCACTCATGACGCACATATGTGACGTCTCATGTTTTCATAGCAATTTTACAATCAATAATCGCTGAATACAAAACAAGCCTAACATCTAACTTTCAATCGTCAGAAAATTGTCCAGAAAATTGTAGGCGAAGAGGTTAATCGTCTGTCGTCGAAATGTCGATTCGTCTGGACGCGAACTGTCTCGCGGATTAACCGAGCCGGCTAATTTCCGATTAATCGATTATATCCGCCCTGTGTAACGCCGTCTGGTTCGTGTCGCTGCCAGCTTTCGATCCGATTTATGTAAGAGTGCCCGTTCGACCGACAGTTATTCGATTTAGTTCCTTGAGGACCGTCGCACATAGCTTCATTATTAAATCCAATGTTCTTGGCCCTGATCGAAAACCCTTGTACGAGGATATACTACTTTTTTCGTGCAGATTTATGCGGAGAGATAATGCATTCGGTTAACAGGGAATTTGCAGGCGAGTCACGTTGATGTTTAAAATATTAATCTAGCATGGTGTCATGGGATGTTTCTTTTAGATGATCGATTATTCTTGTATTGTTATTATATGAGGGTTAATATTCCCATGTGACGACATACTTAAATTATTTATGAATATAGACAATTTTAGTCATTCAGAAATGTTAATATAATTTTAGTGATTTACTGATGCAAGCATAATTTCAATTTACTAATATAAACATATTTTCAGTCATTTAGTAATATAAACACAATTTCAATCATTTACTGATATAAACATGATTTCAATCATTTACTAATATCAACACAATTTCAATAATTCATAAATGTGAACATGAAGTTTCTTCCAATTATACATCTAGAATCAGACTTGTCATATTTCAACAGTTAAGTCACGTATGTAAATTTATTAAACTATAAATGTATGAAATTTATTAGACTATAAATGTGACAAATTTATTAGACAATGGATCATTCGGTTCAAAGTGGACCTTTCAATTTAGCAGAACGACATGAAGAACGAGGCACGATTATTCTGAAGACGACGTGTTTGTAGAGATCGTGAATTATCGTTACGCCAGCAATGAATCTGGGATTCAGATGCACTGTCCAGAACTACGACCGGCACTCAAGTTCGAGATTAATCAAAATCCACTTAAATTCACGAACTCCTCTAATCGAGTAGCCCTCTTGTTCTGCAGCCGTGATTCTAAGTTGATATTAAACGCAGAAGGCCGTCGTTGGATTCAACGCGGCCGCCTGACGCTTCCCCTAATTCCCAAGATGGAACGAGAGTTAATTCGAAAGCAATTTTATATTACAACATTCGCTGGAAACGCTCGTTACTTGTGTTAATTTAAACTCGACGTTTTGACGTCTCTCTGTGTTGTCGCACGAAATTATACCATGATTAACTATCGTACGGTGCGAATATATTTTAGTAATATGTACACTTTCGAAGATCCTCACATCCCCAAATCCTCACATCCCCAGATCTCCATATCCCAGGATCCTGACATGCCCAGATCTCCACATCCCAGGATCCTCACATCCCCAAATCCTCACATGCCCAGATCTCCATATCCCAGGATCCTCACATGCCCAGATCTCCACATCCCAGGATCCTCACATCCCCAGATCTCCACATCCCAAGATCCTCACATCCCAGATTCCCATATCTCCAGATCTACACATCCCAGGATCCTCACATCCCCAAATTCTCACATCTCCAACTTCTCCAACTTCCAAATTCCCAAATCCCCAAATACCTATTTCCACAATCTCCGTCTTCAAAATATCCTCGAATTTCTAACCCAAAAATTTCACATAAATTCCCAATTTCCAACGTATCCAGAGCGCATCATTTATCGTAAAATATTACCTTAGCGTATCGGCGTAAGCAACAATAATCCCGGCAAGCAACAAATCAGTCTAAAACACAGGAATTAAATCCGAGAGCGAGTTTAGTGTCCGCAGGACAATCGAGCGTCGTTCTCCCAAAAGTATAGCCAGCGGAATGAATATATTAAGCCGGCGAATCTCAGCTCGGCGCATCACTCGGGGGATTATCTTTCGAAACGTAAAAGCAGCAAACATGCTCCCCGGTTTCTCTCGTCGTGCTTAATTTTAAATCGCGTTAATCCTGAATCCCTCAAAGTCGAGCGTTGTCTGGTAAACTTATGAAACTCGTCGTTTCCATTCGAGGAGTTAATCGAATCAGCATTCCGTCGTTGGGCAAATTGTACAAACGCGTCATTGTGACTGGGTCTTAACCTCTTGCCCTGCAATAACTTGTCACACTCGTGACGCATGCTACAGTTCACGTGTGATTAACCAGACTCGTATTTTTCACTGTAATTGAATTTTGAGATTAAGTTAAGGTTAGACCAAGGTTAGGTCAAGATTAGGTAGATGTTAGTCGAGGTTAGGTCAATATTAGGTAGATGTTAGGTCGAAGTTAGACCAAGTTAGTCAAAGTTAGATCAAGTTAGTCAAGGTTAGGTTAAGATTAGGTAGATGTTACTCGAGGTTAGGTCAAGGTTAGGTCTAGATTTGATCAATGTTAAATAGATAATATGTAGAAGCTAGATCGAGGCTAGGTCAAGCTAAGGTTCAGTTTAAGCCGACGTTGGAGGTTTCGAGGTTTCGTGTGCAAGCTAGAAAATGCGAATGCTTCCGCTCGAGGAAATAATCATGCCACGATGATACAGAAATACCAAACGTTCCCTGTTTACCGAGCGAAATAACGTCCCGGTACCTCCGCGCTTTGCCGGATTCGCAATTACGCTGTTCATTTATTTAGAAGGCCAATCGCGTCTACGATTTACGAAGCGGCACCCGGAGTTGCCGGAGTCCTGGGACGCGTTCCGACACACGGGGTAAGATCGAATTCGGCCGCAGACCAATTTCGGTTTCAGCGTCCTCTCGCGAAGGCACGAGCGGTTGTCTTAGCGGTGTCCCTTGGTGCCCGGAGCTGAACCGAATTCGCTCCCGTGTGTACCAACCGTTTACGGAACGTATATCCGAAGACCTTTCGCCACGAATTCGCGTGGGGGCCGTCTATTTGCATATTCGCGGTGGTTACGCCGAAAGACGTTTTGTAATCAGCTTCTGCGGCACGTTTATGTGGGAGCTTTAACCGTTCACGGGGAGGTTGCTTCATAACCGACGATGCGTCACGCTTGCCGTACAGCTAATGCCCCTGTACAAATTTAATCACCAAACGTGGGGGTCGTTCGATCGTACGGGACGATCGTTTGACGTCGCGAATTAGATTCGATGTTGATCGATTTTACTCTGGCTAATTTGAGGATGGGTAAACTCGAGAAGCTTCGATACATGATTCATGAAATATTTGGGGGCTTGCGAATTTAGGGACTTGTGACGTTGGGGAATTTTAGGGGTTGGAAGTTGAGGAATTTTTAGGGTTGGAAATTAGGGAATTTTAGGGGTTGGAAATTGTGGAATTCTAAATTTGTGGATTTGGAAATTTGAGGAAATAATTAAAATATCCACTCACAATATTATAAAAAAAAGGTGCAACATCTGCAACAAAATAGCACAAATAAGAAGCGTAGAATGCTCGAAGCTTTTAAGCAGCGTACTAAACTCGTCTGGCTTAATCTCGATTCGTATTCCTGCGAGTCTATCGATGAACAAAGCCGATAAGATGATCCAACGGTTTAACAGCAACAATTGAATTCTATTAGGTAGCTACAGCCGTTTCCGGATTAGTTTTACATCACAGATTCTCAGTCGAGCTTCGAAGGATCGAACGAATCGGGCATGTACATATGTCCGCCGGTGTTTACGCCGTTCCCGAATTGGCTTCGGTCAATTTCGGCGACGGCGAACGTTCATTTTGGATCCGATTTTCAGTCGGATTTACCTGGATGATCCAATGATTTAATGATTAAAACGGCAAGCCAACTGATCTCTACATGATCCCGGATTAAGTCTGGATTACGTTTTGGGTGATCGTGAATTCTGGATTAGATATTCCTGCACGTTTGACAGCATAATTTGATACTCGGATGTCGCGTGCGGAATCAACATCGATTTGCTCCATTCAGATTCGTCCTTTCGACTTTAGCTTCAAATTCGTTTAATTTTTAAATTGTCTTTAAAAATGTATAGGATTTTTAACCCTCTGCGAGGTGACTCTTGGTCGCCATTTTATACGATAGTTTGAAATAAACATTTTTAAACTAATTCTATAATACTACATATGTGATGTATAATGTATAGTGATATTTTTTAACTGGCAAGCTTTAAAGTCGCTGTTCAAGAGTGCAAAGGATAAATCCAACAAAGTTTGTGTGGGGAGTTTAGAATATTTTCTGGACAGGTTCTATCACGGATACAGAATCGATCACGAAGTGAGACCGGAAGAGTAACAAGGTTTAACGCAAACTCGATCGAATTTTAATCTCCGATCAATTCAGAACGGCTCGCTAAGCCGGAATCGAATGTTTAGTTCGATAGTTTTTAATCAGATTCGAGCATGTTTCGCGAGAATTGATCCTTGATGTTCGAGCGTGAGATATTTGATTGGAAATCGAATAAACAGTTTGGGAACGATCAGTTTTTGTGATTTTTTTACGTGTTTAGTAATAAAGTGCATAATAACGTGTATAATACATTGAATTTCTATAATACTTTGAATTTTAATGTGAGTCTTTGGGAAGAGACGTGGCAGCCATTTTGAAAGGAGTGTTTAATTGAAGGTTATGTTATGAAGATTTGATGTATGTAGCTGTTTTATGAAAATATCTATGTCCAACTATATTTGAAAATTATGTAGCTTATTATATTGTGAGAAATATTTATATCTTGCTATATTACCAAAAATACCTATAACTAGCTATATTATGAAAAATACCTATACCTACCTATATTATGAAAAATACCTATATCTGTATTAACAAAGAATATCTAAATATACTAATATCACAAAAAATGTTTGAATCTATCTTTTTTATTATACCAATATTTACACCCATCTACATTATGTTGATTGACAGATGTGAAGGAGCGTATTCAAGATGCGAATTAATTCTGACGAGGATTATAATTAAGTTCAGTTGGAAACTTCAAGAGAGTGCAGCTGGGTAAATATTGAATCAAAGTCCAACGGTTAACTCAATAATTACTTTGGAATTAAATTTGATGCTACACGTTTGGTCAAGTTAGCTACCTATGAATTTACCTATCCCGATCGAATACAAGGTTTAAACAGCAATTTCTGTGCTTAATTCAGAGACTTTAAGATTTCTGGAATTTTGAAATTTTTTAGTATTCGGTCTTGGGAAGTTTAGAATGTTTCAATTTGGACAACCCTTATCTTATTTATATAGAATCATTATTTGTTACGATGGTAATTTGTTCGATACAATTCAGAATAAATTTTGACAAATTATTTGACAAATCATGCACTGTTTGTGACTAAATATGGATTCATATTAGATTCACATTGACCTGATAAGGGTTGCAACTTCGCAAAACTTGGACTTCGAAACTAAGAGTCTTCAGATCCACAAATTCTTGAACTCATAATTTTAAAACTTCACAAAACACTGCGTTAAATCTCCCGAAAACCACCATCTTCAAACAATCGTAAAAGTTTGTAATTTTTGTCACAGGATGGGTTCTTAAATCCTCAAAAGTTTGACATCAAATATCAGATTGATATCGTGACTAGTAGAACTGATGTGACGTGAACTTTAAAAATTTTGTCAACATTTTTCAGAAGAAAATATTTTTCTAAATTTTCAAGTTTCTAAATTTTGTAAGTCGAGTTTGAAAAGTACCAAGTTTTCAAATTTCATAAAGCTTCATATTCTAGTTCCACCCCGGTGTTTCAAAATTACATACAAATCCAAATTGAAGTTTGAAAAGTCCCAAGTTTGAAAATTTCCTAAAGCTTCATATTCCAGGAGTCCCGAGTTTCAAAGTTAGGTAAAGTTTCAAATTGGAGGTCCAAGAGTCCCGAGTTTCAGAATTATCTTTCAAGTTTGAAGAATTTGGAACCCATCCTAAAATATTCCAGTACACGTACATCCTTGTTGACAAGTTTCCGACTCAAAGATCTACCCCAGGTGCCTGACAATAGGATGTAGGATAGGATTGGTCGAACGAGGGTAGAAACCGCGGTTGGTGATGGCGCACGCTGACTCGAAATCGAACACTAGCTGGCCCCTACCTGGGTGTCGTTGATGCTCCTGTGTCTTACCCTCCTGAACATAGTGCGGGCTGTGAAGAACCGTGGCGTCGCTCATCGCGTTCTCCGTAATTGTCCTGAGTGACAGCACCAGACCGGAGTAACTCCTCTGCTCGGGAAGATTCGTGATCTCGAACAAGCTAGGCGTCATGCTAATCGTGGAACCCAGTAGATGATTGGTGTCGGCGTCGAACACCTGCAGCACATAGGTGGCAGTGCGAGGGTCGACGTACTCGCTCTCGGCGCAGCTCACCCTCACCGTTGTCCGACTCTCTTCCATGATCGTGCAATTCTCCGGGGGCAGAGGTTGCGCCAGCCTCTCACCTGCTACCATACCGGCACAACACACCAGCCTCAGCCATCTTCTACAGCTACTTCCAGGGTTTTCATTGGGGACGTGGTCAAGGAACGGTGGTGTTTATCGTTTCTCGAGGGATGCTTTTTTTTTCGACCGGTCGAGTGCTTCTCGGAGAGGGAATTTTCAACCGAGTTTATGGAACTACCCTTTTTACGCTGACGGAAGTTTTCTTTTGTAGTCGGCGTTTTGAGAAAGAGGGCCTACGGTTTCACTTCTGGGAGGGGTTGCGGATCGGGCGAAATAATCTTGAGTTTCGGATAAAATGGAGATACAAGATTTTTATTAAATGGACTTTTTTTAGGCTTGTAAGAAGGTGACATTGAAAGCACATTTTTGTGAATTCTATCGATTTTTATTTGAACTGAAATTTTCCCCTCGAATTACACAACATTTGAACACCCAGAAATTGTATACCGTCAAAAAAGAAAACAGTATCCTATTCAATCCGCAAGCAATTCTCGAGGTAGCATCGATCATCCCGAAAATAAATCTGAAGGCTATTTCGAAACGAACGAGTTCGAAGACAATTGTATCCGCAAAGAATCGAGTAGGAGAACAAACAATAACCGCGATTCAGAAATACCATACTCCGGCAGAATCGTTTCTGTGTTTCGATTAAACTCGATCACGGACTCGATCTCCCTGAATCCTGTAGTTCCCTCGTTTCTCATTCATCGCGAATCGCGCGAACGTGTTTTAATATAAATGTCGAGGGGGGTAATCGATATCTGCCATACCGTGGGTCGATTTCGTCATTTATACGTGGAACAAGCGCGACTTTTCGTTTCGTGAACTAAGTCCGTGCCGGAAGTCCGGCGAACGAACGCTTTATCGAACGGGAATATTCGACAGAAGAAGCATTACGCGCGTGAACGAGCTAGACAGAGACTTTTTTCACCCCGTTCTCTTTCACGCTACGAAAATTCGATCTCGACAAGGGGTGCGAACCAATAAATTGCCGGACGAGAATCAAGTGATGCCGGTCAACGATATCGACTCCCTCTGAAACAGTTTCCTCTGCAATTACCCTCGAATACGCAAATTTTCCATGGCCTTTTCTTTCCTTCAGAACTTTCAGAATTTTTATAGTGTTTATACTGCAAGGTTTGAGATTGTTTAAATTATTGAGATTTGTGCTAAAAAATTTATGTTCCTTGAAAATCTTTAACCTTATTATCACTTGTATCATCTTATATCTTCAGGAGTAGAATTTTTTCAAGATTTTTACATATGAAACTTTCAAATTTATGTGCACTCAAAGTGAATTAACCTGAAGATTCTAACACATTATTTACACAAAGAGCAAATGAAAGTTTAAAGGCTCTTGTAACAATATAGCAGATTAAAATTGACCCTAGTTAATAATTTATACTGCGTGACCACACACGTCGGTTTTCACCGGTGGCAACGTGTTAAATATTGCGAAGTGGTTTCGGACTTACCCGATAATCTACCGTGCAATATTGTACGCAACATTGTTTTTCTTGCTCCGTTATTAACATCGGAAGATTGAAAAATATTATATTACGAAACATCGATTAAACGTCGATGTTGGTCTTTCGCAAATACGTAAACAATTTCTTTGAAATTAGCAAATATTTGCATTTAAAGCGCAACATTATCAGCTTACACAAAGGCAGGAATTGTAAACGATTAAAAAAAAAAAGAGGAGAAGAGAGCCACGTTTGCGCGTTTTATCGAGCCCCATGGCGAATATCATTGATTCGCACTACTTGACGCTCTGCCAGCTCATTTATTGACGCATACCACTGCGCTCGAGACCCATCCGCATTCAATGCCCCGAGAACAAACAATATTATCCGGTTTACAATCTCTCGTTACCTTTATCGAACAGCTGTGCATCGTTTAAACGCCACTTAATTCTTATTTTTACCTAAACAGACAAAATGGCCGCGATTCTACGTCGGCTTCAAAAGTTTACCCAATGAATACTGTTACTGAATGAAAGTAGAAAAATGAACTTGCTTGTAATTTATATAACTGTATAACTATGAGAGAAATACTCGTTCAAGTTTTAATATAAAAATATTAAATGTTATTGTTAAATAGTAAGTTTGATGTTCGATGAAAAAATATTTTAGAGTGAAAATAAATTACAATCATAAAAAGTTAACATTCTAACACAAGCAACTTGATAATTTTTGTGGTTTAAAGAGAACAATCTAAGAGCCGTCATTTTGACGCGTCCCATAAACCTAACCTTAAATCAGGTAAACTCGAAAGTAAATCTTTATCTAACAACACCGTAACCTCCAGAAATATAAATAATAAACCACCCACATATTTTGTAAATATGTATCAAATACGTGTCGTTGCATAAACAATTAAAAACAACTAAAATATTTGCCGTACAGTAACTAAGCCCTACGGTCGTAGGAAAAAAGTGTACTACAGTCTCCGAAAAAAAAGTGAATGAGTGTTAACGAGAGACAGAGGGATTCACAATTAGAATGCGAGCCAACATTTCGGACAAAGTACGCCGATTTCCAGTTAGCCAACGGACAGAATAGGCAGAGTCAACGACGAGGCGAACAACCATCCCCCTTTCTCCTACCCCTCAACCCCAATTAGCCACGCATTATTAACGCGTACTGTACACAGGCCGTTTACGGGAAAGCTGGCCCCGCGTTCCACGGTTAATTGTTAGCAATTAGTACGAAGAATGAGCTTGCAATCTGACAGAGTCGCTGGGACAAAATTATTTTGCCAACCCACCAAGGGGACATCCCTGTTCAGGAGACTGCTTTCTGAGCCCCTCTTCGGAAAAACGACGGAACTTTTTATTCCCATTCTCGTTTCTGCACTGGGTCATTATATAAATTAGAAATTATTAACAAGTGTAGCGGAAAACTTTGATGTGGGGATTTGAAAATTCTCAGATTGTTTAATTTTGTATTATAGGTTTGAAGTTTGAAAGTTGGAAACTTTCAAAGTTAGAAACTTGGAAGTTTAATTTGAAATTTAGATTGGTAAATTTTTAGTGCGGTAAATTATTAGAAATTTAAATTTGACAATTTTGTAGCTGGAGAAGTTGGAAACTTGGAACTTTGAAAATTTGAAATTTCCATATTTTTGGAATTCTACATTTTTTAATATCTAAGTTTCTAAATTTCTAAGATTCTAAGTTTCTAAATTTTTAAGATTCTAAGTTTCTAAATTTTTAAACTTTCAAATTTCTAAATCTCTAAATTTATAAATTTCTAAACCTCTAAATTTTCTAAACCCTTACCTCTACAGTAAAAAATGTCAAATTTCTATACCCCTTTCCCAATTTCCAAATTCGTGACTACTACCGAAGCAATCTCAGAAACAAGATTAAACACTTCCAACAATCTCAACGATTCAACCACGTTATGTTGACGTAAAAAGATTTCGCAGTGAAATCCGGTCTAATTAAATCTCTAAACGAACGCTACGAGATTAATTATCGTAATTAGCCTCGTTAATTAAATACACCCTCGCCAATTAATTACCGTGACGAATCACATCGCCAATTATGATGATTAATATCTAGTTGATATTAATTAAATATAACTAACGAAATTGTATCGATAATTAAACACGAATCGATTGAGAAGAAGAAAAAAAGGGGTCTGAAAATATTTTCTGCAAACTATCGGTTGAGTAACAGGATTCCGAACGAGATTCAACGATCGCTTGCGTATAAATCGGGCTGCGTTTGCATTTCTCATTCATACGGCGCAGCCACAACTAACGACACATGGACCGCAGAGCACAGGGGACGATAATCGAGGTCGACGAGGACGAGAAGTCGATTTAGTTTGGCTGCCGGTGATCGAGGATCGAATCGACCGATGTCGAACGCCTAATCGCGCGTCTACGATACGAAATCGAGTAAATTCTGTAACGTGACGTTGAGAACCACACTTTTTCATTCTAAACCGGCAACGAAAAAATACCTTACGAATCCTAAAAACTTGTCAATTTGCGAAGAAAGAAAGTTACGAAAATTTGTAAACGAATAGACGTCGAAAAAAACTCGCATAAAACGTCATAAACGCGAATGCATGGATTTGTTCGTAATTATGAAATTCAGATAGCAGAATTCACTCGAGGTATTAAAATGAGGGCAAACAGCAAAGCTGAGACACGCGTTTCGCCGAGTGTGTTTTAAACGTTAAAAAATTTGGAATGAATACCTTTCAGCGTGTATCGCGAGTAGCGACTCTGTATTTAAAATACGGGACGTATTTGAAACGTTGCATATCTGAAAAGAGATTCCCTTTCACGTTGCGACGTGAAAAAGGCGAGTTAAAGAGTTTAATCGCGATAATATAATCTGATGTTAAAGAAGGCAACGCGAGATTACATAGAACGGGAACAGATAAAACATATTTGAAACGGGGAACATTGAATGCGAGAAACATTTTATATCAATGTGGAAAAACGGAGTTTAAGCCGGAATGATACATTTCGAGTTTGTTAAACTTACGGTATAATGTGAAACTGTGTAGAGTGAAACGGTACTCGACGTAAAGTTCGATGAAAACAATTGAACCTACATTAAGAACACTCGAGTCTTTAAAAAGTAGTTGATATTTACCAATATCAAGTTTACAATAGTCAAAGATGAAAATTTACTATGTATACTTTCCTTAAGGAAATCATAAATATTCAAGTCAGCTTCATAGAAGAGTCCTCAAGCCTGAATTATCGACAAGAAATTAGGAATAACAATATCAGAAACGGGGTAGAAACTTAAGGACTCTAAAACGATCCACACTAAACGATTCGAAGAAAGTTGAAAGTTCTTAAATGCAATAAAAACTTGTCACTGGATATATTGCGTCAGCTAATTTTCACCCTTTGGATCGTCAATAAAGGCAATGAAAGAGCTTAGTCTAAGGGTACGGATCCACTTGAGAGTAAAAGTTGAGAGGGAAACTGTCGAGAGCATTTCCCGTAAGTGGACGATTCACGCTATCGATCCGTTCATGGTCTAATGGTTCGCACTCCGTTTTCAATTTAATTAAATAACATTCCGTTTATTTGCACTGTGCGCAACAGTGCACTTCAATATGTATGAACAATTTAATAGAATAACAGAACAGAAAGCAGGATGTAACTCCGGGGATAAACACACGTCAATATTCGAACTGATATCCATGGTTGTGGAAGGAACGGAATACTTATGGTGTAAATAGGGATTTGATCGAACCGAGAATGGATCGCAAGTAGATTGTGAGTGGACCATGAGTGGAGGGCAAATAGAGAAAAATAATATTTGATCGAACTGAGAATGGATCGTAGATGGATCGATAATGGACCGTGACTGGATCGGACGTGGGTGAGTGGACTCTGAATGGACCATATGTGGACAAATAGTGGACTGTGAGTGGATTGAGAGCGGATAAGGAGTGGAGAGTAGAAAGAACATCATTCATGGTGTGAACAGTAAAGAATAATGGCGTGAACAGATACAAATTTTGAGTATACCATGAGCAGACCATTGACGGACCAGGGGTGGGCTCTGGTCGGATCACGAGTGGATCACAAGCGGAGCGGTAGAAGATCATTGATAAAATAATCAAATAAACAAGTAAGAAAAGTGTTCAAGTAAGGACTGAAGGTAAATTCTGACCGTGGAGGGTTCATAGACGTACTAAGAGCAGACTATGGGCGATATTAATGGGTCGCGAGTTACTAACGATCCTATGTACCCCTAATGATTGGTACTCGAAGAGCCTTCACAGTGAATGAACCCTAAAGCAGATCACGAGCGTACCAGTGGATCCATACCCCAGGAAGGAGGACACGCTCGCGACAGGATGAGACAGAGCGAAGTTGGAAGGGAAAGAAACGTAAAGAGAGCCAGAGAGGACGGACACGAAGAGCATAGGAGCGCTAAATAAGAAGAAAGATAATCATGTGAGCTCTACGATGCAAGGCCGTGCAGCGTAGCAGACAGTGCTGAAAGGAGATCGCAAGTGTGCATCGTCGAGGTCGCGTGGACGAGCTATCGATGCGTCGTCCATATCGATCCTAGTGTTCGGCCAGGTGTTCTTGGTCTCGTTCAAAGGGAGTCCAACTCACCTGTGCGTCTTTCGGGCAGGTTCAGGGTGGTGGCACGGAAATGGACCGTCTCGCTGCGACCCTTGCTGTTACTCGCGTACACGTACACCTCGTAAGTGGTGCCCGGCTCGAGATTGCCCACCGAGAACGACGGAACTTTGCTTGTCTGGTTGTACACGGTGCCGGTCGGTTTCGAGGATGAGGTGCCCGCCTCTCGGTCCACCTGGATCGTGAATTTCTGCGACAAACCGCCGTCGAAACCCTCCGTGCACTCCACGTACAACGACTCCGTCGTCTGGTTCAGCAGGGAGCAATTGTGCGGCGTGTCTGGGTGACCTGCGAAAGTGAATCGTTTCTGAGATCGTAAACTTTGGCGGGTAGAAATGCCTCGTTCGGTGGTTCATTTCACGGGGAAGTGTTATGTACATTTCGGGGTTGGAGAGAGAGGGTGCGATAGGAGTTAACAATATTATCTGTTTGAGATAATATTATAATGAACCATCAACATTTTCGACACTGTTTTCACCCAGGACACCTTAATGTCTCAAATTAAAAACATTCATATTGAGAAGTCAATTCAGTGCACATAATCACACTACATCAAAATCTGTACTTGACAATTGATGAATGTCTCCCATTATTGTCTGCCAAATTTCCCTGGAATTACATTAGAACACGTCCAATTAATTACGTCGGAATCATGGGGTACACCGTTCGTCTTCCTGCGGCAAAACGACAGCTTAAAACCGCAACAGCTCTCCGTTAAGGGTGCAGTAAACGTATACAATTATTTCTCAGGCAACAGTACGATTTCGTGTATTCCAGCAGCGAGGTTCTCAGATGGCTGACCTGTGATTGCGTTGAAGGCGACGCGGTTCTCAAAGTCAAAGAAACTACCACGGCAAACGTCTACCCTCTCGACGAAAACGGAATACAGAGAAGAGCGGAGACGCTCTCGAGTTCGTCCACGTACACGTTGCATCCCGGAACGATGGCGTTTCGTCGTCTTTAATCAACAGATACGAGCTTAGTTAGCTTTTCGCCCCATATTCGGGCCGCTCGATCTCCTCGAATGTCCCGGGTTTCATGCAACGCGTTTAATAGCCGTTTTTATTGCGCTATGCTGACATTTTAGTGCCCTCAGTGGTACCAAACTGCGTTTGTCACGTATTGACGCGTTCTATACGAGCTTTTTTCGATGTCTTTTTTTTAGGACTAGGCAATTTAGCGGACCTCGGAAATTGGCAGGAAAAATGTATTAACAGACGTTTAAGTGGACGAGCTTCGTTGATGGTATGACTTTTATAACTTTATTATTCTGGTACTTTATTGACTTTAATGGGGATCACATATTTATAGGTTTTTTCTGTTGGGAGAATTTAAAAGTTCTATGAAGTATCGAATTTAAGCGAAGTATTTAGGAGGTTCAGAGAATTTTCATAAAATTTTGGATCAAGTATAAGGGGTTAATGTATTGAACATTCTTGTCATGTATTATTAATCACACATATGTACATTTTTGCAATTATTGTTATGATACTGCTGCATATATTGCACACACACTGTGTATATACATACATATGTATACACATACGTATATTGTAATATATACAAATATTATTATTAGCAGTATAATGTACACCATGTACAGCAACAAATTTACTTACACAGTAAAAATAACCAAATTAATAAATTTTAACAACTCTACAAGATTTAACAGCTTCCTTTTCAGTTTGAATTTTTAAAAACAACGGATGTTTCTGAATAATCTTCCTGTTAACAATGTACAAATTCACAAGAATGTTAAATATTGCACAAACGCAGCAAATTCCTTAAGTCAAAGAAACTTATAACCCCTTTGCGTTCACGGCTACCAAAAATCATAAAGTTTTAAAGGACTCGTAATTGTATGAATCGGAAACTCTCGTAAGCTTCCGAACTTTGAACTTGCTATCCTTAGAAATTCCATGAATTTTTCAGCGGGTTCTACGGTGATTCCGTGCGTCCGCAAAAACAACGAACACCTTCTCGATGGCTGTAGGGGATTATATTTTAAACGTGTTTTTATATGAGTTGTTATTGCACTGTTTCAATTAAGGGATATTGAGGGATATTTGATATTGGTTAATTTGGATTTTTGTTTTGGAATTTGAGAATATGTAATTTGGGAATTTAGAAATTTGTCAATTTGTAATGTGGAGGTTCTAAAATTTGGTCAATCGAAATTTGACTACATACAAATTTGGTAACCCCCAAATATTTCTCTTAGACCACAAAGTTCATAAAACACACTAAGTACTTTGTATATCCAAGTCTTCCATTGTCTCCGCATCTCCCTGAAATTTATAAACGAGAACGCTGGTAAACGCATTTCCTTTCGCGAAGAGTACCGATGATCCCTGAGCAACCCCAAGAAGAAAACAGGATATCGCTAGCAAGTTTGAAGCACAAAGTCCCGCGACTCAAAGGGTCCCATGTAATCGCAACAGCAACTATCGAGTTTTCCGAATCTGATTTACCGTGTATCGAAAAACATCCCTCGAACGTTGCTTTCGAGTTGCGTCTCGTTAAGGATTCGTCAAACACAGGGAGACACTGGAAAGTAAAATCAAAAAAAGAAAGGTAGAGAAAAGGAGGAGAAACGTCCGGTTAGCGAAGGTGATGGCCGTTGTTTCTAATCTGCATAATGAGGAAACTTTTTAAATCTAATTTACGTCTATCAAGCGTCCCCCCCTGAAGAGTCGCTTTTCTCGGGATTACTTTGTCCCCCACCCGCATACTTTGCGTCCATAAATCTCGACGATTTATATTTACTAAAATCTTAATGTCCTCCGTTGTGCAGTCTGTTACATAATTAAAAAGCAAGTTTTTCCCATAAAATAATCCGCGAGCCAACGTTGCACGGATGGCTTACGCGAGACACAGTTTCCCTTCCGCGGCGTATTATTTCAGCGCGTTCGCGCGTACCACTTAAAGTAATGCGAATTCTCGTCGGATTAAAGGATCATCCGTTGGCGAAGCACGCTTTTGAAATACTGACCGTCGTTAAATATGAATGCTTTAATGTCGCGAAGAAAGTTGGGGGCCGATGGCTGTACCGGAACCTCTTTTGTTTTTCTTCCTCGTTTCAACGCCATGTAAATTTCACGCCCAGATACAACGTTACCGCGTCGCTGCTCTTTAATCCGACGAGAATTCATGATTTGCCGATTCATGAATACTTTACGTTCGATACTCTGGAGGAGGTACTTTTTTTTCATAAAAATTACGCTTAGGAACGTTTAGAGTGCCAGGAAGTATGGGAAATGTGGACATTTATTATGGAGATGCCTGTAGGGGATGTTTTATGAAAATGGTGGATAATGAAGGATTGGTACAAACTTGTGCATAATTGTACAACCTCATAGTTAGACATAATTGTATAACCTCATGTTTGAATATCATTCTACAACCTCATGTTTGAATATCATTGTTCAACCTCATACTTGGACATGATTGTACAGCCTCATATTTGGACATAGTTGTACAACCTCATATTTGGATATAAATGTACAACATCAAACTTGGACATAATTGTACAACATCAAACTTGGACATAATTGTACAACCTCATACTTGAACATAGTTGTACAACCTCATATTTAAATATAATTGTACAGCCTCATATTTGGAGATGATTGTACAACCTCGTATTTGGACATGATTGTACAACCTCATATTTGGATATAAATGTACAACATCAAACTTGGACATAATTGTAGAACCTCATACTTGAATATAATTGTACAACCTCATATTTGAATATAATTGTACATGCTCATACATGGACATAGTTGTACAAACTCATATTTGAACATATTTGTACAGCCTCATACTTGAATATAATTGTACAACCTCAAACTTGCACAAAGTTGAATATAATTGTACGTCATCATAATTGTACAACCTCAAACTTCTACACAATTGAACATAACTGTAGATCCCATGATTGTACAACAGTTGGGAAGTGTATGGGTATGAAGGAAACTTACCAGCAGGCACGATGTGGTATACACAGGGTTCGAGTTGCGTTCCCTGATCGTTGGTACCCCAACAAAGAAGAGTACCATAGTCCAATTCCGTCATGGGCGTGTAAGAAGCCGTGGAACGCGTTCGTTCGCTGGTGACGTGTGCTTGAGGTATGTCGACCGCTTCCATCGTGTTATTGAACTTCCAAGTGAACGTTACTTCCGGTGGATTTGCTTCGAGTTCGCAGGGTATACTTGCGGTCTCCTGTCGAGCCACGCCGAAAACCTTACCCTGGCCGTGGTGACAGACAGGTGTAACTAGAAAACAAGTTCCACGAAATTCAATTTCATCTCGAAAAGTTACTCCTTTTCTCGACACTTTCATATCATATACAATATCGTCACAATAACATCGCAATATCATATAATTATAAAACAGAATGACAATTAGAGGGTTGTTACTTAACGTTCGATTCGATTCGATTAAATTCTCCGCGGTGCAATTTGATTAAATTTGGACTCAACGCGACTGAACCCGACCGAATGTAATTAAATTTATTATTAAACAGTAGTTTATTTAAATGAAACTCGATTTGTAATTAAACACGGACATTACCGAAATTAAATTTAATAATAATTAGATTGATTATTAAGCATCGACTTTTAATCCGGTGACCCGTTGATTAATTCGTTAATTGCCTGACCGCGATTCGTCGATTTTTGTTAATCAATTAGTATGGAAATAACGATCGATTTCGTGTACCAAGCACGCGGGAATGAATGATTCATTAAAATGAACGATCCACTTGATCGGCTGTCAGGCTGCGAAATTTCCTGAGAAGATCGGACAGCTTTGAAGAGGCGACACATAAGTTGAGCCTTTTGATCCAGAACTTTGACGATGAGTGATCGACTGGTATCTAATATTCGTACAGGACAAAGGTAACACGATTATGGAGCACTATCCATGATTAAGCATTAATGATACAATCGATGTTCCTGCGTCATTCCCAAGTCCTTGTCAACCACAAGCTAGGCAGCATCAGATTTCACGGTAACATATAATACATACATAATATATATATAATACATGGAGTACATGCATCGGAAGCTATCTAGCCTCTCGAAGGGTAGTAACATCATTGAGGTGCACCCTTTATTGCTGTCACGAACGGCGAATATTCGTAAACTCGACATCGACAATGTCACTCAAAGACTTCTTAATTATCCATAATCGCGACGATCGATTTTGACTTTTATGCGATCGCTTATACACGTAATGCAGCGTGTGGTAATCTGACGAATAGCAATCTAATTGTAGTAATCTAACGTGTACTAATCTAGTGTTTGATAATCGAGCAGGTAGTAGTATAACGTGAAGTAATACAACGAGTATTAATCTAATGTGCAGTAACGTAACTTGTAGTAATCTAGCAGGCAACAATCAACGTGAAAAAATATACCATAGCCTATGCAGCAACAATGAAATGGTAACCAAACGCGTTGTAATACAATATGTGATAATCTAGCACATAGTAGTTTAACACGTAGTAACCTGATCAGTAGCAGTTCGATACATGGTAATTTAACGTGTGGAAATCTAATGCGTATTAATTTAATACGTGGTAATGTCACCTATGATAATTTAACGTGTCAATTAACACATGATAACCTAATACTTATCGATAGTGCGATATGTAGTAATCTGACACGCATAACTTTATCGCGTATTAATGTAACGTGTCATTTTCTAACACGTAGTAATCTAATGAGTACTAACTGAACGTTTGGCGATAGTCTAACGTGTTGTAATTCAATGTTGGGCGATAGTCTAACGTGTAGTAATCCAACGCGTAATAATCTAACGTGTAGTAATATAACGCGCAATAATTCAACGTGTGATAATCTAACTCGTGATAAAGTAACATGCAGTAATCTAACGCGCGATAATGCAACGTGCAATAATCCAACGCACAGTAACCCAACCCGATGAAATATCAAGAAGCAGAAAACGTAAGAATAAAAAGTAGCAAAATAAAAATAAAATTCTCATCGTCCCCGTCGTTTCCCGGGGTTAATGCGCGTTACACTCTTTATTGAATATCATTCCCCGTAACTTCCGGCGTGCATTAGCGCAAACTTTACACCGGCATTTTCATCAAACTTTTATAATATGAAACGCCGTCAGACGTAGTATGTTTGAAAATGGGCCATTTGATACGCGACAATTTAATGCCGCCGAAAGAGCCATTCCTGCTAACGCGAAACGTGGAAACTGTTGCAAAGAAGAAGAAACAAAGTGTCGTTAAAAAATTCGTTTCTCCATCGAGCGATCCAACGTCTCGGGAGAAACGAGTCGTGCGGAAGTAGCGTGTAGGAAAACTTTTTGACGTCCGTACGGAACGGATGTTACGGTAGGCGAGTGCCGGATATCGCGCAGAATTTCTCGAGTAATCTAATCAATGAAAGGTCAGCCCCACTTCCATTCGATCTACGTCCCCTCCTCATCCGCTTCAAACCAGTCGCCGATCTACGATCCCTGTGTACCCTACACGTTCTTTTACTTTCCGCTTCTACGTACAAAGTATTATTGAATTTCTAGGCGAATCGAGGGACACTTCCGACCCGAGTCGATGTCACTGGGGATCTTTTGTTACACCGGCTTCTTTCTTTTATCGCAATGTGCGTCCTGGGTCGCAGTTTAACGTCAATCATCGATATCAGAATAATTCGAATTGTGTTTGTAAGTCATCGGACTTAGAACTTTTAGCTATGTTATTGGTGGGTTCAACAAATTTGTTACTAGGAAATCTAGTGAACAAACATTAAAATTTTCAAATTCTACAAGTTTTCAATTTTTACATCTGTACATTCAGAATTTGGAAGTTTTTCATTTTTATCAAATTATCAAACTTTCACGTTTTCATATTGTCACATCCACAAATTTCTCAACTCTGAATTCCCAAATTCCCTAAATTCTCAAATTGTCGATTCTCTAAATTTTCAAACTCTGAAGTATAGGATTTAAAATTTAATCCTACAAAATGTAAAAGTATCCACGATATAAATTTCTGCAATATATCGAGTCTACTATTCCATAAATATACAAAGCTTTTCACCATATTCTTGACCATCTCATCGAGCACTCTCCCAAAATATAGAAAAATGTGTCCACTGTCGTGCGCCTTAATACTTCATCGCGAAAACGTCCATACACGTCGTGAAAAGAAGACGTCCCGAAACACAACGACGTTTCGATAGATTTCCGCTGGCTTCTGCGATATTATTGAATTCTCTGATCAAACCGACGAGACGTCCAAGAGTTTTCCGTCAACTCGCCTGCAGGTGTTTCGATTTTTCTACGATAACGCCGTTACCGTCTCACGGCCATCGACATATTGCCGCCAGACAATTCCGAAATTTACGACGACTGCGTCGGAAATTCCTATCGATTGGCCCGTTCACTGACAATAACGAATTAATGTCTGTCCATTAAGCATTAATGACGCATCGCCCATGGCCCTGCTATGTACCAAGTGTCTCTGCTAACTATCACAGGGATTTATGTTGCTCGAATGCATAATTCACCCCCGTGATGGCATAATATTATTGCAAAGGGTTGCAGCTTTGTGCTTCGGCAACTTTGTGATCTCCCTTGTTAATGGACTTTTAGCGAGATAATTTTTACAAGAGATTCCATTTTTACAGACTGGACTACAGTTTAAATTTCATTGGAATAATTTTTAAAGTGTGTGCATAATTTTATTGTAAGTGTGTGCAATATTATCCTTTTGTGAAGAATTTGGTTTGCAAGTGGCTGATGTTGCATTATTGTAATTCGTGTACTTGTGTAAATATAACAGGCATAATTTTACGAATATCATTTATATTTTAAAGTCTAATGTAACTGCAACGTTTGAAAAGGAAGGGTGTTTTATTCGTACAAACATTTTGATGACCCAGCTGAGGGGTGAGTTTTTTCAAGAGTGAGCACGAGTAGAGAAAAAGTTCAGAGAGAATTTTTTAGTAGAAACCCGGAATAAAGATTTCGAGTTCAGTGAATCTCTTCAGAGGAAGTTACCTTCGTACATAACCTATTTATTTTATTGCATAATTTACGTATTATTTACACGTTCATACATTTCATCGCGAACGCGATTTCAATTAATCCGTAGTACAATTAAAACGAATTTCGCTCGCAGTGACTGTATCCACGGGATTCATTAGAAAGCAATTAATATTTCTGTGTATTAAATTAGTAAATTTAATCTCTCGCAATAAACGTATGAAATAATAAGAACGACGAATATTTGCGGCGCATAATTTCTTGCAGAAACATTTTACCGTACGGTTGAAATTGAAAAATAAACTCAGCTTTGTACGCTGCAATAATTTTCATGCGTGGAGCTCGTTGCGGAAGAATTGATATTTTTATTCAAACATCTCGCTATTGTTTTATGTATTTCAGGTGTGTAGCTTTGTTTCAGAAACATTTTACCGAACCGCACGTTTCCCTGAGCGTACGCGACGCGCATTGGAAAAGAATCGAGACAGAATAATTAACTTCCTCCGTATTCAAGGCTGAATTCGAACTAACTTTTACGATTCCAACAAGTTATTCGCATCGAGTGAATAGCGGGAATATTGCGCCTGTCAAGTGGAATCAGCGTTATACCTCTTGTAAGACCTAAATGCACCAACCGCTAATTACTTCGGAAAATCATAACCTAGATCTAAATCAAAATATTTCTCACAAATATTTTCATCTTAAAAACGTTAAAACATTCCCTTTATGATGACGCACCATGTGCGTCATCAGTTGTATGAGAATGCAGGACGCACCTTGTGCGTCATCGGATGTATGAGAATGCAGGACGCACCTTGTGCGTCATCGGATGTATGAGAATGCAGGACGCACCTTGTGCGTCACTAGTTGTATCACATGAAACAGCACAGGACACACAAGGTGCGTCACGTCACGTCCTCAATTATTACATTTAATAAAAATGAACCGTGATTCGATCAATTTGCATCTAAAACGGTGTTAAATCTCCGAAGAGTGTTCAACAGTAATATTCCTTAAATTAGTTTGTCTTCTCTTTGACTCGGAGTGATGGATTAAAGAGACCTTTAACACAGCCGGAAGAAGCCGAGAGGCCAAAACACGGCCAAGTGAAGGAATCGATCGGTGTGATGCTTGGTCTGGTAGCAGACGCTATGCCGAGCAATATCCATTAACAGTGGCTAATTAATGTATCTGATTAGGCGTTGCCGGTGTATCGGTGTTCATGCATCATCTCGAGTCACAAGCATTCAGAATGTGTCCGATATCTGCATGCAACCTGCTGATACGTTGCCGTATTCCGCTTCTGAGCCGCCGTAAATGTTAATCGCGTCAAAGTTAGCCAGTCTTTCAGGAAATCTTTGATCGATTACGCGCCCACACGTATCCTTAAACGAGCTGGCGATTAAGGACGAACGAGAAGAATAACGAGTTCCAGAAGAATTCCTATTAGCCGAGTCTTGCTTTATAAGATGGGATCGTTATAGAAATCTGCAATTTTGGCAAGTTGGGGAGTTGGGAAATTCGGGAAGGTAGAAATTTGGGGAGATAGAAATTTGGGGAGATAGAAATTTGGAGTGGTAGAAATTTGGGGTGGTAGAAATTTGGGGAGATAGAAATTCGAGAATGTAGAAATTCGGAAAGATAGAAATTTGGGGAGATAGAAATTTGGAAATGTAGAAACGTAAATACCTAGATATCTCGACATTCACAAATATCCAAATTTCCAAATTTCCAAATTGAGAAATCAAGAACCTGAAAAATTGTCTACCTACAAACATCATCAGCGAATATAAAATTAGCCAAAGAAGAAAATACAGACCTCCAAAGTGGTTCCAACCCACTTGCATACGAATCAGCGAGAATTTTTTCGATTATACGACCCAATTTCGTTGGTTCTTAATCGGAATGATCATTATACCGCCATTCCGAAGATCTTGTTTGACGCTAAACGCATTCCCGAAGTGACCTAATAATCGAGATCGTTGATCCAATTCGTGGGAAAAGATTGAATCGAGTTCAACTTCAGCTTGGTGCACCTTTTTTTCTTCGATGACTACGGAAAGATGAACGATAACGTCCTCGATTTTGCGAGGTTATTATACATAGCTCGCGGTTCTCGTTAACCTTTCGACGTTTATTGAAAAAAAATTCGAGCAACCACTTCATGCTAATTTATTTCGTCGACTAGCTTCTTTAACTCGTTAAAAACCGATGTCCTCGTTATGTACCTTCTGGCAGATATTTTTAAATTTATCATTCAACGTTCAATCTTTGAACTTACAAATTTTTAATTTACAATTCTTATGTAGAAATATAGCAATTTAGAAATATCCTTTATGGGTACAGAATAATACAGGACGCACACGGTGCGTCATTCGTCATAGGATATGGAATAATATAAGACGCACAAGATGCGTCATCAAGTGCAGCATGTATTGTGGAACAATATAAGACGCACAAGGTGTATCATAAGTTGTATCATAAAAGCATAATGACGCATCAGGTGCGTCACCAGTCATATCATGTAGACCGACATAAGACACACAAGATGCGTCATAGTTCATATCACTGAAAAACATAGGACGCACAAGGTGCGTCATCAGATGTAAGATGCAAGACGCACAAGATGCGTCATGGTTTGTATCAAAGAAAAACATAAGACACACAAGGTGCGTCATCAGCCGTGTCATATCGAACAACACATGACGCATAAGGTGCGTCGTCGTACAGAACGGTATAAGACGCACTAGATGCGTCATTATTTGTACCTTACAGACTAGCAGAAGACGATGTACTGTAAATAATACGGTATATAATGGTGCACGAGGAATAAAGTAGATTATCGGTTGGATCGTAGACGGATGTCGAGCGCGTTAAAAAAAAATTGTCAGTACATGTCTACGTGAAATGGGATGTATTATGGTAATCGTCGTAGCTGCGAGAAAATAGAAGCTGGGTTAAATTCAATGATCCTCGGCCCAGTTACGGCTGTTCGCTGATGCTTGCACGTGTTTGCGTATGCACGTTGTTCGAGCGTCCCCCACAGTCGCGAATTCCATGCACGTACGTAGTTTCGCGCAGTTTCTACCTTTGCGCGTCGATTAAACTTACCTTCTACGTATCTCTGCGCCTCCGTCTCCAGGATACCCTATCCTCCTTTCTTTGACCTAATTGCCATTAATTTTCTACTCTGCTGCCGCTCGTTCCCGGGGTTACTTCGAACCCACCTTCCTACGTGTTGTTTCCTACTCGGCGAAAAACCACCTATTGAAAAGGAAGTTGTCGCCTTCCGCAATCTCCACGGCACACAACGGAATTTTAACAGTTACCCTTTCTGTGAACCTTCTTGTAATTGTCTAAAGACATTACTATACAGAGAGTATTTGGAAATTTTATGATGTTTAAATGTTTCAAAGTTTTGGGCTTAGGGAATTTTAAGTTCACCAATTTCTTTAGCTTGAAATTGGGAAGTTGCAAATTTGGGAACACAGAAATTTCAAACTTGAGAATTTCAAGCTTGAAGATTTAGAAATATAACAACTCTTAATTTCTAGATCTCCAAAGTACCAAAGTTTGAATATTCCCAAATCTATAAACTAGTAAATTAAGTTCTACATTTCCCTAGATATCTCACATATCTGTTCCGCCACTGTGCCCACAAGTCCATTTTAGCCGTACCATCTGTCCACCAGCCATTACACATAATAAGCTGAAACGTATGGAGCATCAAATGGCACCGATATTTGCCACCGCTAAATGCCACCATTTCAATTATCATTAAACGGCATTTTACCCATCTAAATACAAATTTATTTCAAACGCCCATCCAATAAAGTGATGAATATTTGCGTTGATGCCTGAAACGGGAGGATAATCGGACGAAAAGAAATTACAGTGCGATTAATTTGACAGGTGAGACCATTAGCGAGATGTCCGTTCGCTTTCAAATTACCGTGGGCTGTTTCATGCTTCGAGCATCGCGACCTTCTCGATTATTAATCGAATTCAGGGTTAACCGCTGAAATAAATTTTCCTGCTGTCTTTCCGTCTGGTCGTGAAATACAACTGGTTGCACTTTGCTAAGGGAGGCGAAAATAGAATAATCGATTGTCGAGAGTCTGGACTTTTCTTCGTCCGCGGATATCGATTCGACAGGATGTCTGAGGACGTCATGGAAGAACATGATCGTGTTAGACGTCGCGATGCGACACTGTGAATTTTTAAGGGCTGTCACCCTTCTTGCTCCTCCCATTATTGACAGCGTGCCATCAATAGCGAGATACAGTCTGGTAATCGTCTCGATTTTTTGCTCCCGAACTTATTTATATGAAAGATCTCTTTGACAAATTAATTTTCTTTTAATTGACGAGGCAGTTAATTAAAACAGACTTTAATTAATCAACAGCGTTTTTAATTAATCAGTAACAAAGTTCTTTTAATCAATCAATAACAGAGTCTTTTTAATTAATGAATTACAGAGTTTTTATAATCAATCAATAACAGTTACTTCAATCAATAATAGAGTTCTGTTAATCAATCAATAACAGAGATTTTTTAATCCAACGATAACGGACATGTTTTAATCGATCAATAAGAGTTCTAATCAAATAATACCAGAGTTATTTTAATTGATTGATAACAGAGTTCTAATCAATCACTAACAGAGTTCCTGTAACCAATCAATAAAATAGTTCCTTTAATAAAAAAAAATGTAACTTCAAAGAAAAATTTAATACTGGTTTCTCTGAACAGTCATATCAAACGTAATAAATTAATTTGAATAAAGTATAATTTGTTGTTTAGACTGAATATCCGAATAGTAAAGTATCGAACAATGGAGAACAGTAAGTAATTATTCCTATTTCAGGAAAGTACGTCCAATTAGCTGGAAATTTTACGAAAACGCCTGACGGCTATTGTGTTTAGTTTGAATACCAGCAGGTTTATTATAGTTATATCGAGTCGAATGTAACGAGAGAACTACATGAAATATCGTTGTATTATAGAGTTCCATTTGTTTCGTGCCATTTAAAAGCGCGTACGCTCGCGAGCTTCCTATCGTCGTTTTATGGCTGACTTGTTCTACTGGAATTCCAAAATGCTCATATTCACCTCGCTATCGAGTATTACACTATAATAGAGGACATAACAAGTTTCGAACACACATCAATTTTATGTACAAATATCGAATTATATTTTGCATTTCGAGCTTAGATTTTATGGACGATTAATTATTGGTTTGCACTACTTAATGTGTGAGGTGCGACACATTGGATGGCTTGTTATTGAACAGAGACAATTTGAAGGAAATTTTTGTGTTGATCTTTAATTTTTTTCATTCTGAAGGTACAATATTATCGAGTTTTTAAATTCACTCAAATTTCAAAATTTGAGAATTTGAGAATTCCACACTCTAAGTTCTTCACTCTCTAAGTTCATCACTCTACAAGTTCTGCATTGCTTGGTTTCGTCACTTTTCAAATTCTACATTCTTTAGATTCCCCACTCCCTAGATTTCTTACTCTCCAAATTTTACATTCCCTAGATTCCCTATTCTCCAAATTTCCTACTCTTCAAATTCTCCACTCTCTAGATTTCTTATTCTTCAAATTTTCCACCCTTCAAATTCCTCACTCTCCAAATTCCTCATTCTCCAAATTCCCTATCCCTCAAATTCCCCATTCTCCAAATTCCTCACCCCCAAGTCCCTCACTCCCCAAATTCCACCCACCCCAATTTCCCCTAACCCCAAAATTTCCAACTCTCCCAATTCTCCGACCACCAAATTTCCAAACTTCAATTTTTTTGTCCTTGAACCAATTCGAAGCAAGTTCCGCAGAGAAGAAACCGCGTGTCGTAAGATGAACGCGTGGGCGGTACCACGTGTCAGTCTCCTGCACGGACATTAAGGGTCGCACTAAATCATTACAGTGGGTTTAGCATGCGAATTTGCATAGACGCCATATGTACAGAAACGTACACGTGGTATGCAGACGCGAGCTTGCAGCGTGCATTGAATCGACCGGTTCGAGAGTGACACCTATACATCTCTCTTGCTGCACATTTCTACACCCTTAAAGTGCAATTCACATCACGCACCCTCATCAAAAACACTCTTCATTAAATTTACCTTACAAATTTAATGATAATCCTGGAATTAAATGTGCGTTGTTCTATATCATAAACTGATGACGCACATTATGCGTCCTGTGTTGTTCTATATATTATAACTGGTGACGCACCTTGTGCGTCTTATACCGTTCTATATGATATGACTGGTGACGCACCTTGTGCGTCCTGTCTTGTTGTATATGATGCGACTGCTGACGCACCTAGTGCGTCCTATACTATTCTATGTATATAATATGACTGGTGACGCACCTTGTGTGTCCTATGCTTTTCTATGTGATACGAGCCACGACGCACCTTGTGCGTCTTGTGTTGTTTTATATGACACGACTAATGACGCAACGTATGCGTTATGTGTAATTCTATATTGTTTGTACTAAAACTTCGATACAATGTCGATGCAAAAGCATTATTCGCATTCATTTCACTCGATTCGTTATGTATATCAACGTCCAAACTTTCGGCCACAGCGATACGGTTTAATTTAACTATACGTTCGGAATCTCCGGCGAATTATTTGTTTTTCAACGAAACGACAGAATCGCGAGGGGCGACGGCTCGAGGCACACGGCGAACACTATCAATTTTGTTGGCTAATTGTTACATTGAATTACGCGAGGGACTAACGAAGCGGAGCGGTCGAAGACTAGGACACAGAGAGTTAGCCGGGTAATTGTTCCGAGAAGACGAACGATCGGCTAGTTCCCGACTAAATAATAAATTTCGTTTCCAGAGTTTCCGGTTCGACGGAGAGTTCGAAAGTTGCGTGCTCGTTGGCAAGTTTATTAAGCCGTCGAAGGTGTTGGACGGGTTTGTTAACTTGTTAGACGGGACACCTTTAAATTGGAAACGCATCTTTCAATTACGCGCTAAATATTGTAAATGACGAGCATTCCTGACGAGATGGATATTAATCGCGACTTATCCTTTGAGAAAATTTCATAATTTGAGAATCTACTCTCAATTATGAAAATGACAGTACGAGGGAGAAATCCCCGTTAAAATTGAATTAATAATTATCAGGCATTATCCGAAAAACAATGGGTTAAAAAGGATGTTCCATACAATACAAGTGAACCGTTCATCTCGCTCGAGATTCCCGCCGTTTGCCGGTCTAAACGATTCGCCCTTAGAGACTCCATAAACCGTGTTACACGAAAACAATGGCCAGCACGAGGCGAATTAGCGTATAACGAGGAACATAATTCGCGGGATGAAGTCGTTTTCTCGTGGAACGAAGTGACTCCGGCACGACGGCACTCGATTCGTTCGCGTTTCCTTTTCACCTCCGGGGGGTCACTTCTCTATCGCTTTGTGTTTCGCCCGGTGATAATTTACATGCAAATAGAAGCTAGGAAGGCCGGTGTTTTCGGGCTCCATTTAGAGCGTCAACGAAGCTGAAGATTTCAATTCAGTTTTAGGGACATATAATTACGCGCAACGCCGCTTTCTTCGTCCGCCGCCATCTTAAGCCGCTTAGTTGGCTGTAAAATGGCGGGGGGAGACGTACCGTGGCTACAAAAGAAATCTCGGATGAAATGCTAACGTCCGTCGGCGTTTAACTCGCGCGAGAAAAAGGGATTATTAAACGAGAATAATAATTGCTGTACCAACCGACTGGAGAGAATTTCCTACCGGCGACTTCGAGTTACGCTTCGAGTAAATGTCCTTTGTTTTTCCTATTTTCTTACACGAGCACCATTTCCACGAAGAAGTCTCGCGAAACTCTCCGTAAATGGCCGGAACGAGGCCAACGTTGAAAAGTCCCTCGGTCAAACGGACCGCTTGTTGCTCTGGAATAATTCCGATTGTTTTACCGACGGAAGACGGAGTGGTTCGCCGAGGAAAGCATTAAGCTCGCCCCTGGTGATTCTGGAAAAAGCACGTTCCGTTCCATGCTGGAAATGGCGGTAATGCCTTTGCAATTTAATCCATCGTGTTCCTTGTAAAAAAGTGAGAAAAATTGCGGTGTTTCGGGTATGTTAGGTTCCTTGCATTGTTACCTGTTGATGAATGGTCGTTGAATGAGTCTTTAGTTCGTGTGGCAGATCAAGTGGAAGTATTGCATGCGTTCAGGGGATCTGAATGCAGAGTAGCTGCATACGAAATGATGGATTTTTATCGGCGTTCGTAATTGTTGGCAATATTTCAAGTATATTGCTGGCACCGATATAATGGGAACACGCTACTTTCTTATTATAATACCTATGCACTGCTCCGAGATGTTTGATTAGAAGTTTCATTTTCTTTTACCATTATATCGTGCTCAATTTTTTGGCGTCTGATTTCGGAGCGAGATATTTCTAGGTGCACAAGGGTTTAAGATTTTATTGAAAAATTTTAGGGCAACCTGGATATGCAGTTTATTCGTCTTTTATATATAACTTTTTGGTGAAATTATTCAACCTGTTTCGGTATTTAATTCAACTCTATCTATAGTTAACCTACTTCGTATATGTCCCATTTCGAATTTGACTCATCCTGAATTTGACCCAATCCGAACTTGACCCGTTCTGAACATGACCCACACCATATACGACGCACCCACATATGCCCCGTTTCGAATTTGGCCCCGTCCATTTCCACAGAGTTACAACCCAAAATCGAGCTCCTGTATGGAAGCATCCCATTCTCGTCCATCATCGCGCGCACGTAGCGCAGTTTCCTGTGTGGACGGATCGGAATGGCCACGTGGCACACGCATACAATTCCAAGCGATCCAAACCGCGTTCCCCGTATGCGGTTCCGCGCGATTCGAATCTCATGAAACACCGCGACACTGTACTTCCTTTAACTGCCTCAGACGGTCCGTTTAACCCCGGGGCTCGAAACACGGCCGGCAGCCATCGGATTCCGGCATGTGTCGAGGACTCGTCGATGGCCAGCCGGTTGTACACCTAGCCGCCATGCGGTCCAGCGGATTAGTCGTGCCAGTTTACCGTCGTTAAGGCCATTACACACCGATTCGCTGGCTCGGCCATATGGACGCTCCGGGCAAGACCGACGACTGTCAACCGATCGTAAGTTACACGAGCACTTGAGACACCGGATTACGCTTGTAACGCCCGGCCGCGACGCCTACACGCGCGGAAACCGAACGGCGACACGTTTGCCGGAAGATCGATCGCTCGACGACCGAATGAGAGATTACGCGACCCAGTGAAGGATCGTTGGTTTATCCGGAAGCTGGAAAAATTGATTGCCACGGTGATTTCACGGGTTAGGCTTCGGCCATTTTCTGAACATTTTGGAAGCTCGATTTCAAAATTGGTGGATATCGGATCTGGTTGTACTGGAACTGGTGGTGCGTCACTTAGTCATATGATGTAGAACAGTACAGGACACACAAGGTGCGTCAACAGTCATATCGTTTAGAACAGCACAGGACACACAGGGTGCGTCATCAGTCATATGATATAAAACAACACAGGACGCATAAGGTGCGTCACCAGTGAACCAGTCAACCTAGAACCCTATAAATCTATAAATGTATAAATCTCCCGATTTCTAAATTCAGAAACTATTTACTCATTAATGTCCCCTCCTACACGTTCACGTTGACAGCGCCCGGAGCGCAGTTGGCCATCAGCGTTCCATCCTATCGTATTACACGATTCCATTATGTTCATCCGTTGAAAACGAACGAAATGACAACGAGAAACAAAAGGGGAGGCTCTGTTAAACAGAGAAACGTAACATCGCGAACGATATCGTATATCGCATTATTTCACGATAGTCGGATTTTCGCTTTTACGTTCATCCCTCTCTCCCATTTTCCTCCCTTTACGTTAAACGTTTCATTACACGGGTAAAAGCGTGTTATTACTCGTCGGTTTTCTTGAAACGTGTTTTAGTGGCCACGACACACCGCTTTTTGCTTTCTCCTTTCGTCCGCGTAGCAATCCGTTTCAAGCGTCTGTTTGAACAGGTAGAGGTACGTAACGATGTCTGGCTCTCGCTGTATAATGTCGCTTACAGGAAACGAAACGTACTTTCTAAATATTTCCGCAGCGAAGCGGAAACACCAGAGATCTCTGGTTCGTTGCACGCGAATTGCACGGCTGAAAGGGTTCTCCCCGAGCGCGATTTCATTTTCAGTTGTCCTGGCAAATGATCTGTTTCGCGATATTGCAGCGAAGGATGTTTGAATGAGGGGCTCGCGGGGCCAGGCCCGGTTTAATGAACGCGGCTTTAAACGTTGTCGATTGTTGTTCAAGGGTTGACATAAAAATATTTACTGTTCCGCCTCGTAATATCGAACTTTTCTGTTGTTTCCCCTTTGTTCGCTGCCTCCTTTGAACAATTTTCTCCACGGTTTAATTAAATCTCTCGTCTTTTTTACGAAGACCGGGTCAACTACGCGTGGAAACTCTTAATGAAAAAAATTTATAATTAATTTCGTGAACGTTGCCTAACATTTCAACGATTCCGTTATTCCTTTATTTTTTTATTCTCCTTCTTTCTCTCGGTGGAGAATTTTCGTTTATTAGTTATCGTTCATCAATCCTTTATTAAGACGCTATTATCGATACCCGATCATCTTATTATTCAATAATATAGGTATTTCAGGCTGTAAAATGAGCTTTACCTATCAGATTTATTAACTTTGAACCTACTTTCTTAATTCCAATAAACATATCCTTATTTAAACCGTAAATGAACACAGATTTAAATCTTCATCAAATTCGAATCCCAAAATTGCCTAATTTTAACTACCCTGTCCTTCCGAAACCATCACTGTCGAATAAAACGCATCTACCGAAAATTCAAAATGTCAGATAATTACCGATAATTAAGCGATACATCAATTAAAACCGATCAAAACTGGAAATGATACGTCAATTAAATCCTCGGGGCTGTTAATGAGCTATGGATACACAGCAATTATTTATGAACCGCGCATTATAACGTTTAGTTACCATCACTCTTCGTGATTTAATGATTTTAATCTCGATATTGTCGATAATAGGAGGAAACATTTTCATAATATTATTCCAATTTTCCCGTCGGTTAGACAGATAACGCGCGATAAAATCCCTGCAATCAATGTTATCTCGCTATGACTACGATCGAAAATGAACAGCCGACCAATATACTCACATTTGATGTCCAGATTCAGGGGGTTGCTCTCACCGTCGCCTTCCTGATTGCTACCGATGCAAGTATACATCCCGGCTCTGCTGCGAGTCACGCTTTGCAATACCAGGCTTTGATTGCTGATTATTGTTCCCGTAGCCGGATTATGGAACAACGTATTGCCCTGCGGATTGCAAAATCGAAGATACAGAGTCATCGATCGGAAACATCATCACTCGATCAATGATATTCCTCATCAAATAAATATTCACTGACGTACACTCTGTGTTCACACTCGTCGCTGAAATTATTTATAATCAATTCGCAACTGAATTTCGGTTATTGACTTCCGGGACTCTCGTTATATCGCCATTGATGGGAAGTTGAACCACTTCGGATTTGGGGATTAGGATTTTGAAAATTTGATAGATTTGCAGGTTGAGGATTTGAATTTTACATTCCACTGTTCACTAAAATTATTTTGAAATTTTATGTGGATTATAGAGTTCTAGACTGTCATTGCACAATGTACAATAAAATAAATATGGAATTAGGATGACACAGAGGATATCTCGGTGAGATCGTCGAGTGCTATCACTTAACGTATAGCGTGTCGTATCAATTCCATCACGTAACAACGTTCTCTATTTCTTCGCGCTGGATATCGGCAGGTAATTTTGAAGTGTATACTCATTTCCCGATGATTAATGTTCTCGTGGATTCGACGGGAAGCGTCGATCGATCGACGGCGGAGGCTCGCGTGTAAATTCCGCGAAAAAACCGGGAAACGAAGGTCGAAGGCCGTTGACAGTTTTTCAATTTCTCAACGCCTTCGACAATGTCTTCCGTTCTCGCCGCTTCTTTTTCCCTCTTCCACGGCCTTAAGCTCTTTTGAATTTTCCTCGAAATACACTGGCGGCAACGGAAATCTTCCCGTCCCGTCTCGAATCAAACGAAGAATCGACAAAGAGCCGCGACTACAACGACATTATGATCCGGAGACGCGAGAAGAAATATTTATGGAACTCGGGGCAATATACCGACACAAAAGGGACCGGCGTCGTCTGCGTTTCTTTTAAAATAAATCTGCCCTTTCCCTTCGCGGCACCGAGATCGTAATCGTCCCACGCGAAATTATATTCCTTTGAGACGCTCGTCTACAGACACGGCACGAAAACGCTTATAAAACGAGCGATAAACGTGTCCGGATCACCGGTTCGAGGATCCACCATCACTTTTACGGGCATTTCACAATTTTCGGATATATAACCTCTAACGTCTATTATTCGATCACCTAAATCTCCTGTGTCAACGTGCTCCTATTTTCAATTTTTTACTTAAAATAATATTTTCATATCTTACAATTTCGAATTTAAAATTGATCAAGAGATTTGTTAGTACCTGAAGTTGTACGGTTACTAATGTGAAATGTTAATTATCAAGTATTTTCATTGGATCATTCCATTGTACCGCCATTTTCATGCAGACCTAGGGCCGCCATTTTGTTATCGCAGCGTACAGTGCTCCACGCACATCACATATCCAATAGCAACAAAGAAAATAGCAATAGTAATACGTTTAATAAGAAATCCTCTATCAAATACTTAAAGTTGCATTATTATAGGCACTATGGTGCAACGTATTACATAAAAAAAAATGTTAAATTACAATGAAATATATTCCACGAACATCGCACTTCAAAATCCCCACGTATGGTCATACAACGAGATCCGGCAGTGATTCGTAAATATCGATTTACCGTGAACACAGAATAACAATGTAAAATGAAGTCAATTGTTCGGTAAAGTGATCAGATTTGGGAACGATATGTAAAGCTACAGCAATCATACCGCGAGGATATGTTTAATTATTACTTGTACCAATGATCGGGTTTCCAATTCAATATTAATCTGTTTGATGTTGACGCATTCAATCCTCCGTCAATCGTTGATGAATTACAAACACCCGCTGTCCTATTTAGCGCGTTATAATCCAAAACATATTCCCCGTATTTTCTTCCGAAATGGAACGCTCCATTATTTTTCACGGCGAACGGTCTTTGGACAATTCACGCGAAAGATGATTTCATATCGTGTGTAAAATTGATGTTTGCCTTGGCAGCGTTCAATAGAATATCTTGTATGCTATCGTAAGATATGTTTGTACAGAGTATTTCTAAATTAAACGATCAAACTGCGCCAATTTGTTCTGTAAACAGACGCGTGAAAGCTTCGCTTAAAAGCCATGGGAAAATTATCCAAAACGAAAAATCGACCCTGCCGTGCGGGCTTTACAACAGTTTGTCACGTGCGTTCGCGTTACGTTGCTGACGTCACGTGCCTTTTATGGTCCGCAGAACTCTGTGATGAAGTCTCAAGCTTTCAAATTTTAGATATTCTTTTTGGGAGGCCAATTGTCAAGTTTGGAAATTTGGGAGATTGGGATTTTGGGGATTTGGGAAATTCGGAATTGGGGAATTAGGGGTTTGGGAAATTAGAAATTGGGGAATTAGGAATCTGGGAAATTAGGAATTGGGGAATTAGGGATTGGGAATTAGGGGTTTGGGAAATTAGAAATTGGGGAATTAGAAATTTGGGAAATTAGGGATTGGGGAATTAGGAATTTGGGAATTAGGAATTGGGGAATTAGGGATTTGGGAAATTAGAAATTGGGGAATTAGTGGTTTGGGAAATTAGAAATTGGGGAATTAGAAGTTTGGGAAATTAGGGATTGGGGAATTAGGAATTTGGGAATTAGGAATTGGGGAATTAAGAGTTTGGGAAATTAGGAATACGGGGAAATAGGAATTTGTGAAATTACGAATATGGGGAATTAAGAATTTGGGAAATTAGAAGTCTGCGAAGTCAATAGCCTACGGAATTCATCAAAATATGGACCTCGTAAATTACAAATTTACAAAACTTAAAATTTAAACTTTGAAAATTATCAATTTGAGAATTTGAATTCTCCGAAACTAGAAATTCATAAACAAATAAATTCGAATATTGAAGTCGTCGCGCGACGATAAGCGAGAATTTCCAGGGGGGTTAACGTAGCTTAGGGTTCCATCAACAACTCGAAAACTCGCTGATAAATTTCTTATCGACGTAAACGACAGCTATTAGTTTGCCGAAGAACGCTTACGCGATGGTTTCTGGTCGTCTGGTATCAGCATGTAAATTTTAAACGGAAACTTTGCGTCACAGGTGCGCAACCCGTTCGCTTATCTCGTCTTTCGATTAAGCTTCGTCCCCGTTTCTAAATTATTGATTCCGAAACTGCGACGCGAATTTGTTATACATTTTCAACGTGTGTGTGTACGCGAATGTATGGACTTACGTTATGCCGCCAGGAGACCTTGTAGACCCACGGATTCGATTTGATGTTGCACTCGAAGTAGACGTCGATACCCTCGCGGATCGCGCTCAAATTCAAATTGCTGCCAAGCTCCAACGTCACCACTGGTTCGTCTGAAATTTTTAAATTATAACTATTAAAATTTGAGAATATTAATTTGCATGTACTGCAAAGTTCCTAATTTTTGTACAAGAACACTCTCATTAAATTGCAGCATTCTCTCAAGAATTAAAATTATGTACATAAAAATATAATAAAAAATTTTCCACACGAAATTGTGTACGTTTCATCAATCTCGCTTGTACAGTATAAAGCCTGATTATGTACATTTATATGTATAATAAACGGAGTTTACAGAGTAAACAGTTGCTATCCAGAATTTTCAAAACAAGCAAGTTAAATCACCGTTACCATGATAATACAATATTTTCCGGTCCGATAACAAGAAAATCAATTTTCCCTGTTAATCCTCGCACTCCAACGTCCTGCGGCACTTTACAGGAGATCAAGAAGCTAAATCACGGTGAAACGTCCACGTGCACAAAATCTATGGTCTCTTTTCTCCGTGAATTTCCGCGCCATAGAAAACGATTGCAAATTTCAGAGTCCTTTAAATCAGCCCCATAACAAAGTTGGTGTTACACGGATTTCCCATCACTGCCACGGTCTCTGTAGATTAACGCAGTGATTTCACTGTCCAATATAAAAGTTTCTTCCGACCAGGGTGAAAAAAAAAAAGGAACCGAAGAACAAAAGGACGCGAGAGAAGCAGGGATCAGCTCAGCTTCACGGAAATTAATGGTACATGCCGATCCGTGGCTAAAGATTCCCTCGTTTCCTCGATTTTCTTTCCTGGATCCAACCCCTCCTCTCTACTATTTTCTATCCCTACCGTTCTCATCATTTTATCCTTCTTTTTTTTTTCGCTACAGCTTCGCACTACCCTCGAAACTCTCAACCTCGGTTTCTCCGCTCGTTTTCTTCTTTTTCCTTCGCCACTTATCGGTCTGGCTGTCTCGCTCTTACCCGTGGTTTTTTTCATTAGCCACTTCGACCGGTAATTTCGCGGAGAGTAATGGAGAGAGAGTGGGACAGACGAGCGGAGAAACAGGGAAAAATTTACTCGTTATATTGCAGCCACGAGTCTAGCGAGTGGGAATTATCGGATTTGTTCGGTGGACTCGTATTACCGAGAAAGAGAGAAATCATAAGCAAAGACCCGGTAGGCGAACGTCGTGAATCGATATCGTTCGTTGCTCGTTTCTTCCTCTTCTTCTTCTACTACATTTTTATTTTCTCGCGTCTTTTCTTCATTCTTCTTCGTACTCGGTTCTCGAGGAACGATATCGAACCGGCCACCGACGAACGAATTTCTTGCTAATAGTCGGCCGGAGATCGAGCGTGAAACCAATACCGAGCCACGGAATTCTCGCGGATAAATAAGCCGACCTTTCTGATACCGGTGCAGAGGTGAGTTTTAATTCCTACCAGGAAATCAACCAGGCTACGGGATTGCTGAGATCGATCACCCCTATGGTGACGCTGACGGTGAAATATCGTGGGATCTGAACCGTTATTTTACCACGGCCTTTCATTTTAGACAAATTTTTCATCTGGATTAATTTAATTTTGCAAATTTTAATCTTATCAACGGTCACTTATCAAACGGTCACTTGTCAAACGGTCACTTATCAAACGGTCACTTATCAAACGTTCCTTTATCGAATGTTCCATTATCAACAACGAAATTAATTACATATGCAGGGAGAATTCGAATCAGTAGTTAATAATAGAAACTGCCGAGTGAAATGACGTTGCAGAAAACTGACTGAATGGCGTAACGGGAATTTTACTTTAAATATTTGGCATCGGTATCGTTCTGGTTCAAGCATTTGTGTTTAGTTTATAGCGTGTTCTGGTTGTTTGCCAAGAAGCCTGTTCCACTGTAAGATTGCACATTGGAGGAATAGCGTGCTGTCGTCAGGTTCTTAAGTGCCGAGGGTGTTAGTGGAGCGGAAATTTACAGAAGGATGACTATTCAATGCGGAACAAGGCAACGCGAGGCAAAGAAACTGTCTGAAAAATGGACGACTTAACGAAGGCAAAAATTGCACGGATGAATCGTGCCAATCTACCGACTCGAGCCACTTTTTGCGATTAGAATGACGCGACTACCAGAACAACGAAGGTCCGCGTTAAGAAACGCGTGCGTGTGTCTTTCTTCTGGAAAGGTTCGATGCAAATCGTTCCTGGATCGAGACAATGTCTACGATTTCTAGTATTTGTTCAAATTTGTTTTTAACCGTGAGAAGTTTGCAGCTGAAAACCGCGTAACATCGACGACGACCGCGGACGGAATGAGAAAATAAAAATTCACAGTTTGCAAATTTAAATTTCGTAGCAGAATAGAATGTACGTTCTCCCGGCGGTTACAATTTCGATGTGAAATTTGAATAACAACAAAACGAGAAAAAAAAATTCACGAACTTAAATTTCAAATTTGGAACTCGTAGGAAAAATAAAATGTACGGTCCGCCGATGGTTACAAAATTTCGATGCATAATTTGAATAACGGTCCGAAAAATGAAACCGCGGGCAGTTCGGAAACTTGCGATGAAAAAAAAATCTCAACTTCGAAAGGGTAAAGTTCGCGATTCGAAAGTTCAAGCTCGGAGCTTGAAAAACAATAATTCGCCCCGGTGTTAAGCTTCAATTTCACGCTTCGTTGCGCTCCTCTCCGCTTCCTATTCCCTCCGATATTAATAATTCTCCAAAATTCATAAATTCCGTTTCCAAACGCCTCTATTCACATGCTTCATAACATAATTCACGTAAAATCCGTTCACAGAAGGATAAACGATCTTCAGAGTTTCAGACGTTTTGAAGAGCTTACAGAAAATTAGTTCAAATTTTCTAGTTAATTTAAATTAAACTAACGTTCTATGTCGATGTTTCTTTATTAGCAATATTTTCCGATAGAAAGATTAGGATTTTGGGGCTTTGGGAAATTAGGGATTGGGGAATTATAGAGTTGAGAAATTAGAAATTGGGAAATTAGGAGTTTGGGAATTAGGGATTGGGGGATTACGGGATTAGGGGATTGGGAAATTAGAAATTGGGGAATTAGGGGTTTGGGAAATTAGAAATTGGGGAATTAGGAGTTTGGGAAGTTAGGAATTGGGGAATTAGGAGTTCGGGAATTAGGGATTGGGGAATTAGGAGTTTGGGAAATTAGAAATTGGGGAATTAGGAGTTGGGGAAATTAGGAATTGGGGAATTAGGGTTTGGGGAATTAGGAGTTCGGGAATTAGGGATTGGGGAATTAGGAGTTTGGGAAATTAGGAATTGGGGAATTAGGGGTTTGGGAAATTAGAAATTGGGGAATTAAGGGTTTGGGAAATTAGAAATTGGGGAATTAGTAGAAAGCGTATGTGAAATTTGCATGAAAACACTCACGGTGTATGTCGAGCTTCCATCCATCCTCCATCTCGGAATCCGGGATATCCGGCACGCTGCCATGACAGGATAGGAACTTGCCGGCATCCTCGATACTCGGCACGAAGGTGAGAACGCTCGTGGTGACGTTGTTGTCAGGGCTCATCTGCGGGATAGCTTTCATGAATTTAAAACAGTTTACCGAACCGTTTGGTAATCACGGGCTCGACGTAGAAAAAACAAACACCCCCTCGTGGGGTGGAGAGGCTGATTTACGGAATCGAGCTGACACAAGAACGGAAGTCGATTCCTCTGCAATCTGATTACTTTCTCGATCAAACCGTCTGGACGTTCGCGAAATAATTTGCGATATAATAAAGGTCCATTTAGTCAATTTTTAGATCTTCAGTTAAAATTTAGACCAGTTAGATCAATGAAATTTTATTTCAATTCGATATTCGTGGACACGAGATTTATATTCTGTTTCATTTTATTGGAGTTACAAATTTATTTAAATAATAAATCGCACAATTTTATTTTCGTGTTTATAAAGAAATTGTGTATGCAGAAATAAAATTGATGTTTTATTGCGATTTAAATAAATAACATCGAAAGTTTATTCTAGTTTTAATCGTACGATTTCATTTCGTTGATGTGTCTATACATTTAATGTATGTACATAATATTCTTCATGCTACTGTAAATAGACCTTCAAACATAAAAGGACTTTTATTGCGGACTCCGTAATTAAATCACTTTGCTACCCCAGGATTGAATCTGTTCCTCCGGCAAAGACTGTTGTCCCTTTTTCGAGAAACGTCAACGAGATAATGGAATCCTATATTGAAGGAAAATATTATGGAAACGAGCCGGCAGAGTGTGAAATAATTGAACATTTCCTTCGCTTCGTCGAGATACCACGAGATTGTATCTTTATATACATTAATAATTTTTTATCTTGAAAAGCGAATTAATAACATTTGCTATTACACGCTCTTTTCTATTATTTTATCTCTTTATGCTCATTTAAGATGATTTTTGACTTGATAAAATTTTTGCTTCAAAAAATTTAGAGATTATAACAAGCTTTACTTTTTATTGTATGTTTATACATCCTATCACTATAGATTTAAAGAATACTTCATTCAAATTGCATTAAAACAAATTAATCGAGCGTGTATTAAACGAGTGTGTATTAAACGAGTGTGTATTAAACGAGTGTGTATTAAACGAGCGTGTATTAAACGAGTGAGTCACTTCAAAGTGCAAAGTGCTAAAGAAGATTATTTTTGAAATATCAGTTCAATTCTGAAAACTTCCAATCATAAATCATAAGAAAAGTTTACCGTTTGTCTAGCGTTCCTGAGCACCGTACTCCCTTTCGACCATGTGATCTTTGGTGTCGGTCTAGCCCCAACGACTTCGCAACTGATCTCGTACGTGGTGCCAGCACTGAATGGACGGTTTTCTCCTTGCATGCGGACCCACAATGGCTTCACTGAAACACGTGTACCATCCATTAGTCTCCCGACCGAGAGAACCACGACCACAGTGTTTGCGAAATCATCGCGGGTACCTTTAAGCGTCGAAAAGTGGTCGAACCTGAGGTACCACAGTACCAACGAGGAGGTGAAAACGATTTTAACCGCAACGTTCGAGTATCTCCGTTAATATTTACCTCGGAATAATTTTCGGTTTCATCGACAGCTATTTAAATACTGCGTATGGACACTGAATTTGCGATTCGAAGGAACTTCTTGGTAGAAGGCGATGTGGTAGTCTCGTTATATTGCGTGGGGATGGAGGGGAGGGAAATTGATAATGTACAGATATTTGTATGCAAGGTTGTGTGGCGATGTGTGTGCTGATGGGTTATCATGTCATGTGTGATGATGTGATGTAGTAGTAATTTGTTGCGTGGTAATTCGGGACGTAGGAATTCGACGCGTGGTAATTCGGGACGTAGGAATTCGACGCGTGGTAATTCGGGGATTAGGAATTCGACGCGTGGTAATTCGGGGATTAGGAATTCGACGCGTAGGAATTCGACGCGTGGTAATTCGGGACGTAGGAATTCGACGCGTGGTAATTCGGGGCGTAGGAATTCGACGCGTGGTAATTCGGGGATTAGGAATTCGACGCGTAGAAATTCGGCGCGTGGTAATTCGGGGCGTAGGAATTCGACGCGTGGTAATTCGGGGCGTAGGAATTCCATGCGTGGTAACTCGGCGCGTGGTAATTCGGGGCGTAGGAATTCGACGCGTGGTAATTCGGCGCGTGGTGACTCGGTGCGTAGAAATTCGGCGCGTGGTAATTCTCAACGCGTTGTAACTGGGTGCGTAGGAACTCGACGCGTGGTAATTCGAGGCGTAGGAACTCGACGCGTGGTGACTCGGTGCGTGGTTAACTCAGCGCGTGGTAATTCGACGCGTGGTGACTCGATGCGTAGAAATTCGGCGCGTGGTAATTCTCAACGCGTGGTAACTAAGTGCGTACGAACTCGACGCGTGGTAATTACAATCCCGTTATCGCAAGATACTGCACCACAATACAACGCAATGTAGCAACATAAAAGTAAACTACAATCTCGTTCGTTTTTATAAAATACTCACAATTCATATCCAATGTAACAGAACTCGATATAGGTGCCACCATGTTGTTGTTCGAGGCTTGACAAGTTAAAACAGCGTTCAAATGTTCACGGCCCACTTTTTCCAATCGCAACACGTTGCGGACCCTTTTGGTGCCAACAGTTTCGTAGGTGTCGTCGAGAAGAGCGTTTTCCTGCCACCACGTCACTCGAGGTTGCGGTCGACCTAGTAAAATCAAACAGACAATGAACAACGCTCTCTAGCGAAGCTTTCTTCTGAAAGAACAGATGAAAATCATTTGGTACATAAACGTGACGTGTTCACTGACACAGAAAATAAATCGCGACTTCCATTACAGTCTTCAGCTTCGTTTTTACAACTTTACTGTTCATACACTCTTCTTGATACTTTTTCTTTATTTACGTGTTAATTTTCCCTGTTTGTATCTTTTGAAGAGAAGATTCACTATGTAAATTTGACGTTTTTTGAAGAGGAAGTAATTCACGTTTGTAGAATTGTAATATCGGTCTTGGACTGTAGAACTAATTAGTAAGAATTAATTTTTTTACTGATTGTAAATAATTATTGGCAAACTTCTATGAAAATTTCACATACCAATTTTCTTGAATGTATATTTTTAACGTGGTGCATAAACTCATTTTAATTTTCTTTCAGAGGTTCATACTTGGACAAATTAATAACAATTACATGTCATACAAGGTTTCAACCACATCAAGTATATTAATTGGTACCTTGATGTTTGTCGTTTTCATAAAAGATATTCCATAATAGACCATTATTTTATACAGTCGTACCAATTCTACCCGTATCTTCATTCTACCATTTACAAATAACAGTTACAAATACAACTTTTTGTACACCGTGCAAGTTTTTTAAACGTTTCATTCCGTACAAACAAACGGTATCAACGATACACCTCTGTGCATTCAATTTTTCAGGAATAAAAGAGTAGAGAAAAAAGATATACGCAGGTATCTACATACGGGGAACGTATTTGCGTGGCATTTTATCGATAAAAAAGGAGGATCATTGAAATATTTAAAGGGGGAAATCAACGGCTGCGTTAAAAATAGGAATTTCAAATTTCCGTCTGATATTTTTGCCGGTGTTGCCGCGGATCCCCGAGATTCGTATATTTCGCTTTTTCTATCCGTTTGTTTACACATGTCGGTCCAATCAAGGGATCGCAGGGAGAATTGAAAAAGGCACCCGAAATGATAAAACAACGTGCAACGAATGTTGTGTCCGATTCGTACTGACGAAGCGAAAACCTGCCTCTTTCCGTAGAACATTTCTCACATATTTATTTCGAACATCCACCTTTAGCACAAATCCAGTGAAGCATCAGTACATTAACGTCAAACATTAAGCGGCAAACTTATCGATATTCTATCTCATAGTAATCCTTCGTAATTTGCTTAATTCCCATGAATATTGGAAACAGCATTAATGGATTAATACGCGGCTCTGTAAAATTATCTTCTCCGTAATTAACGAAGGATGTACATTGCGGACTTTTTCGTTTTAGTTAAAAATTGTGGTCCGGAATTTAAATCCGAATATTCGTCTCGTTAATCTTGAAAAATTAGATTAAAATATTTTCTTGCAAAAAAAATTAAAAAATTTTCGTATTAACTTCACATATGCTACACATGTGCAAAATAATGCAATTGTATGTCAACATTAAACGTACTTTTTATTTAGTTAAACAATGTAACATGTATTATATCAAGATGCAGAATCAATGTTTATAATTAATAATTTTAATCAAAGTAGTAAATACATATGTGTACATTATTCTTTTAGAGTATCTGATTAAAAAACATTTCAGCCGTGTTTTACGGGTGAAGAAGAAAAAAGAGAAGGAAGGAACTCATCGGGTAGCCGGTTAATAAATCTCGTTCTTCATTTTGTTCGAAGGCTATATTTTACTCACGAGCCTTCAGCCGATATTTCGTGGCGAGTCAAAGCGTCGCTTCTCCAATCCGTTCCTGGCTTTCTTGTTGCCTCTCCGTTTATAGATCCTTATAAAAGGACACGAGAGTGGCCGAGGACGCGAAGACACATCGAGAATAAACTCGTGTTCACGCGTTCGCGAGAAAACCGGAAGCAACGCGATACTAAGCCGCTTCATCTCCTCTGCCGGGTATACGGCACTATTAAATTTTCATTTTAATCATACTTCGTTCCGTCCCTCGAAACGATCGACTTCCGGCTCTTTCGTTGATGGAAACTTCCCTCTTATTATCTCACCCCGCCATTAAAATTATTATTTATAATTATTGGTTATTGATATTCTACGGATTTTATGATTTATAGCAACGTGTATACTCATTGTGTTACTCTGTTGTTTAAAATAATACATGTAAATATGAATAAATATTTATTAGTCTGAATAATGTGTACGTTGATTGCAATTTTGATTAAAATTATGGACATTGTACTGGTATAATGATTTAAAAATATACATCTTGATATAATACATACATACATTGTTAATATTATTTAGAATAATAAATGAACTAATATAGACAAATTTATATTTATTATTTTAAATAATGTATACATGTGTATTAATTCGAACTGATATTAAAATTATTAATTATAGACCTTGTACTGATATAATGATTCAAAGATATTTTGGTATAACATATGCATACGTTGTGTGACTATAAAGAACTGTATGTTCCTTCAAATTAAAATTGTAATATTGTCCAAACGTTTTTCATCACGAAACTAGATAATTAATTCTGCAAGATTTATGACTGAGAATGTTGGGTTGAGCGTGAACTAGATCTCGTATTCATGCACGATTTACATTCTGCCAAGAAATAGAGGAGGAAATATTGAAACAGATAGAAGCCGGTCTAACTGCACATCTAACTACTCCAACTTGTCTGACTAAGTACCGAGTTGTACTACTCAAAGAGATGGTACATCCACGGAGGTATTACGTCTCGCCACTTTTAAATGATTCCATTGCGCTGTAAATTACACTTTGCAATTTAAATTACCCGGCATAACATCCCCGAAAAACCCTCCTCGCGTTCTTAACCTTCTAACGACATTGTTTAAACGGTAATTTTATCCGGTACCTGTTTTACGACCGGATTGAGTCACTCATGTTTCTTTGGTGTTTACGGAAATAATTTATTATAAGGTTTTTAATGTATTTTATTATTGTATGATAATTGTTGAGGGATGATTTGGGGTTATGTAGGATGGAATGAATATACAGGGGGCATTTAGGGACAATTTGGGAGTATGTAGGGGACAATATGGGAGTAAGTAGGGGACAATTTGGGAGCAAGTAGGGGACAATATGTAAGTATACAGGCAGTCCCATTTAATCAATCAACAATATGTAAATATACAGGCTGTCTCATTTAATCAATCAACAATATGTAAATATACAGGCTGTCTCATTTAACTAGTCAATAATATGTAAATGTACAGGGTGTCTCATTTAATGTTCCTTACAACAATAACATTGACAACATAGTTCATTGATTTTGAAGAATTTAATATGACAATATAGAAATATTTGCAACAGCAAATATTTAATAAGACAAGCACAGAATGATGAAGTATGAAGGAAATAACGTAGAAAATGCGACGAAGTAGTAAACGAATGAAACTATGCGCAATGCAGCAAGGATAGAAGGAACAGGGAGAACAAGAGGACAGTAGAAAAAGAACGCGAGTATTACAGAGACAGAGAGGAAAAATGGAGAAAAGCGAAGTGGAAATGAACGAAACTGTGCAAAAAGGGATTGAGATAGTAGAATCAGGAACACAGGGAAAAAAAGGAGGGTAGCCGGAAAAAAGGGTGAAAAAAAGAGCGCAGGAAAACTGTCAGAAACAGAGACAAAAAAAAAAGGAACGAAGGTGCAAACCAGGGAGTTTTGAGGTTTTCACGGCTGGGTTTGTTACATTTAATACTGTTTGAGGCTTTCGGGTGTAAGCCGTGTCCAGAAGGAAAATATTCGCAGCGTTTCGACAAAAAGAGGAACAGCCAGCTTCATAAAGGGTCCGAGGACGCAAACCAGAGAACGAAATACGGGAAAAAGGAACCTCCATAGAAAGTTAAAGAAAGAAAAAAATCGCCGAAGACTCTAACAAACCGTAATTATAATATATGGAACAATAAATCACCGGTGAAGTAGAATACTGTTCTTTCGAAAGTAGGTAATCTGAAGGCTGCGCGAGAACAATACGTACATGGACCAATAAATAGAAAGGTAAAAAGGAATAAAAATTCGAGGTCGTAGAAATGGGGAAAGAATGAAACCGGTATGCAAATACCTGGAATTCTTTTAATCTATTTTTGTTAGGATGTTTTTAAATTTGAAGTCAACTTACTTTTTTTAACTTCTTTAATAAACAATAATTTTAATGAACATTTTACGATAACTTCTTTAATGAACAACAAACAATAACTTCTTTAATAAACTTAAATAAAATTAAATAATTCATTTAAAAATTAGTCCAAGTGTATTTGTCGTAAACGCAGTAGAAGATAAGCTGTCAGAAAAGCAGCGAAGGACGATAAATAAATAAAAGAGTACTCACCACCAGCAGCGACGCAGGTAATATTCAGGGAGGCACCCTCGCTATATGGGCCCAGGATATAGTGTGGTATATGAGACCTTCCATCTTCGTCCAATATACTAAGCTGCTCCGGCGGTACTGTAATAATTTCACGCAATAAGATCGCCTGGCCTTTCGTTTTCCCCTCGTTTCTCCTCCAAAGCCCTCTCTCCTTCGTCCCCTTCGTAGAACACCGACTCTCCACGGGGCAAAATCAATTTGCAAGACGATGAATTACCGCACAGGCGTGTGTCATCTTGAGACACCACACTGGCCCGGGTGGTATTCTTATCTGGCAGCCCTGTGGACCACTTAGGAAGACGCCATCGTACGGATATGCAAATTGTTTTTAAGCCAGACCGGGGTACTGAAGTAGAGAGGGAACTTATTCCTCATCTTTGTGACGAATAAATTTGCGGAGCTCTTTTGGTATTTTTGGATAGTTTGGGGATCTGGGGATTTGGGGGTGAAAGAGGTAAATGGGAAAGTAGATTTTGGGGGATTAAATTCGGAAGTTCAAATTTCCAATTGTCCTCATTCCTAAATCCCCAAATTTCCAATTGCCCAAATTCCTATATCTCCAAATTCCAAAATCCCCAAATTTCTAAATCCCCAAATTCCTAAATTCCCAAATTCCAAAATTTCCAAATTCCTAAATCCCCAAATTCCTAAAATCCCAAATTTCCAATCGCCCAAATCCCAAAATTCCCAAATTCCGAAATGTACAAATCCCTAAATTTCTAAACAACTAAGCTAATAACTCTCCAACTTCGTAAATCCCTATATTCCTACCTACACACACACATCTCTCTCCAAGCAATTTAAATTTTCCCGCCAAACAAGGCTTCATTTCCAATAACCATCTCTCCGCTACATATTCATAAAAGAGCGGGGAATTCAAATGGTTTTAAACTAGCGTATGTTCACAAAAGCAATTTCAAAATGAAAAGCGTGTAAATGATCGAGGAAATCTGAATTATTCAATTGTTCCCCATTGAAATTGATTCTAGCAGAATTAAATTTGCTAACGGTATACAAACTGGAAGAGGATTAATATTAATTTCGTTCTGAGGTAATATTAATATTGAACATCATAGATTGACCGTATGCAAGCTTTATTGGTACTGAAATTAATATTTGACTGGCAATAAATGTATCGGCTTTTTGAATGTAATTGATTTCAGAACGTTCGAAAGTTTTAGCAATTGAAAAATAATAGCATTTTTTGTATTATCATTGTATGATTCACGATGTTCGATGTTATCGTGTTAATTGAAACATAGAAAGAAATATGCTTTATACGGCCGACATCGATGCACCGATTTCGACGAGTTTAAGCATCATGGACGCCGATCTAATTTCGTATTTCTCTGGATTCCGACGACTTTCAGATAAAACTCCTCTTAATCGTCGCTTGCTGAACCGTAGATCCGGGTCAAGAAGACCGAATCCACTCTCTGTTTGTTCGAGCTAATCGCGAAAAGCGGTCTGGCAAGCCTCGATCAACTTCCAAGGAGATCAAAGAGGAACAGAGAGAAACGGGATCGGTGAAAGGAGAGAAAAAAAACATAGGGAAATAGAAATGGGTTAGCAGGAAAGAGCTCCAAGAAACGAAAGGCAAAAAAAAAGATGTCGAATATCAAGCTTTAATCGAGCGAATGGAGAAAACTAGAGACACGATTGCACGAATTAAAAAAATTTCCATCTTCGAGGATTTCTTTGAAGTTAGAATAAGAAATTGGTCATTTACCTATGTGACGTTCATATATGTGACGTTCACTTATGTAACGTTCATATATGTGACGTTCACCTATGTGACGTTCACTTATGTAACGTTCACATATGTGCAAAGTATTGAAGAAGTAAGGCATTTTATAATGAAAGCTATTAATCCTGGTTATTGATAGCCTAACAAAGGATTACGCGTTAATACCCTAACACGTCAGATAAATAAATTAAAAAAGAATGATTAACTCGTCGTAGTATGACAACGCAATTTCGTGAAAATACATTTTCTGTGCCCGTAGAAGCGATAGTAATAAAAGAACGAAAACGCAGAGGGCGGAGTAATATTATTAAATAAAATGAAAAATGAAGCGACGTGTACACCGATGAACAGAGCATACGAGGAAGGAAATCATAATAAACAAACAAACAAAGACAAAGGTAAAGATATTGTATTACGGCGTCAAGGGGAAGTAATGGATGCAGGCAACTCAAAGCGGAGGAAAACGGAAGGACGAGAAGATTAATGGAGAATGAAACGGACAGACACAAGAGACGAACGAAATACGTATCCAGTCAAGGATACAACGAACAAAGGATCAAAGGATTCTGGCAAAAAAGTGGTTGGAATTCACGTTAAAAGGAAAACTATGCAATAAAAAAAAAAATGTCGGTCCGAAACATAAAAACATGACCCGCAAAAAGAAATAGTTGCAATAAATGGACGTTTGAGGGTAATTTTAAAGGTATGTGGTTGAAATTGAACGAAAAAGAAATTAAAAAATAATTTGGTACACTCAAAAATGTTAATTTAACTCTCGATGTGAAAAAGTTGATATAATAAATGTTTAGAATGGTTGTTGCAGTGAAATGAATATATGTGGTCAGACACAGTAAACGATAGGACTGGTAATGTAACGTGTAGTAATCTAACATGTGGTAATCTGACGAGTAGTAATCTAACATGTGGTAACACAACACGTGGTAAATTGATACGTGACAGTACAACGTCTGATAGTTCAACACATGGATGATGAATGCATGTAGCGAGTGGTAATTTAATGCGTAGTAATGTAACGAATAGTGGTCCTACGCGTAGATATCTAACGCGTAGTTATATAACCTGTAATCCAACGAATGGTACTTCAACGAGTAAGAATATAACACGTAACCATTCAACGAGTGTTGATCTAGTGTCTCCTTACGTAACGTGTAGTAGACGTCTATTTATCTAACGTGCAGTACTCCAACGCTTACTTATCTAACGTGTAGTAATCCAACGCTCTATAACTAGCAGAAAATCCAACATTTTTACATCAAATTAAGACCTAAATAAACAAATATAAAAGTAAATCAACGACCTTAAAGAGTCTTAAAGAGTTAAAACTGTAGAATCATTGTTCGTATTGAGAACATAAGAGGCGTCCATGTTGCCATAGAACGCGGAGGAACAGTGGAAAGGGATGAAGATCGAAGTAGAATAAGAGGATGAAGAGGAAGATCAAAGATGGTAGAGATTCTGATCCGTTGAATACTCACTGATCACCGTGAGATTGACTTTACTGTTTCTGGTCGGCGACTGCTTGAAATCGACCCTGCATCTGTAAACGGCCGCGTCGCTCTCACGGACGTCGTCGAGGGTGAGTTTTGCGGGATGCTCCGTGTATCTGAAGAAGGCACGTTTGCCGAGGCTGTTATTCTGCCAGTGTTTTCCTTGTTCCAGGTTGCTCTGCCCCCTTGTGTCGAAACTGCAAATAGACCGGGTGTGTAGCGTAGGGGTGTGGAAAGATGCTTGGGAAAACGACAAATTTCACAACTACAACCGGAAACGACGTACGCGGCCAACATCGAAACCGTCTCCACCATACTCTTCCAAGTAAACAACGATCGAGTATATTTCTTGCTCCGAATTGCCTGCTACTTTATTTGATAAATACATTTTTTATTGTTAGCTGTTTGAGGGAGATGACTTCGCCTGGGGATGTCTCGATACTTCATTTTTTTTATTTAGCAACGTTTCCGGGATTCTCAAGTTTCATTTGGGATCAGAAATTTTTGGGATTACATTTTTTTATTCAGATATTTTTGCCAAGTGCCTTCGGGTGAAAGTGTACAAGAATGATGAACAAAGGAAATAATTTCATAATCCTCTAACGTTTAACCGGTATTAATTTAAACGATGAATATTCTACCGTGAAGTTCTAAAGGCGACGGGAGTCTAGCTTCTGAAACGTGGAAGCATTGAAGGTTCTTTCGGTATCCGTTTCGAAATACGATCCCGGGTATTTATAACGTCATCGTAAAAGCAGGATCGCGAAAGGGGAAGAAAATGTAAATAACTCGTTGGAGAAATACCTTTGAAGGTAGAATGGTGCTTTGATCTCTTTAAGAAACTCCGACGGTATCGATACACCATAAATTTAGTTAGATCCCGGTCGCAATTGCAGCGACAGCCGCGTAATAAAAGTAGCGTCGCGTAAAAGGCCAGATATTAGACGTTTAAAGTGGCCGAAGAATCTCGCGTCACTTTGTGCTTTTCTTTGATAATCGGACGTATTTCCCGATTGATCGTTTCCGCGTTTAGCACAGTCAATATGAAACTTTCTATCTCGTATCCGCTTTCGAATCTAAAAGGATACTTTAACGTCCGTTCGCGTATCCGTGCGGAAAAATCGGTAGCCTTTCAGCGAAACTTTCTGCGAAACGCGTTCGACGCCATGACACAAGCTATAACTAGATGCTGCAATGGTCTGATCAACTGCTCCAGAGCTCGCGGGCAAATGGGATGCTCTAGTATGGGAGTATAGAATTTTTAATAATTTAGAAATCTAGGAATTTAAAGATCTATCTAAATATTGAAACTAAACAATTAAGCAAAGAGTAATGTAGGAATAGTCCCAGAATTTTCCCCGAGCAATACCTTTCAATTTAACGTAAAAAAGAACCGATAGAACCGCAAATAAATTGTGAAAATTCGCAGCACAGGGTGAGAAATATTGTAGGAAATTTCTGGGAGAAATCGTTTGCACGTAGGGGGCCATCGTTGCAATGAAAACGCGTGTCAGGCGTAGACAGGGTTTCCACGGAAAAATAAAGCTCACGCGAGGCGAAAGAAAGCCGGAAAGCTTAGCAGTCTTCCGTCGAGTTTCGAGGTCTGTTTTCTTTCTTCGCGGCGCGATATTACGCCGCTGAAGCGTTCAAAGTGTTTACACACGAGGCTAATAAACTCCCGGGCGAATATCAAGCGGGCAACAATCGGTGGGGTTCGGCGTTCTATTGACAACAGAACCGTGACCCGGTTATAATCGCGGCTCGCATTTCTCTTCTCGCGGCTGCGTCGAATGCCATCGGGAAATATTCGAAATTTCGCGATGCAATTGGAATATTGTGCTGTTTCACGCGTCGAGTGTTATCGTCCGTAATTTTCACGGCATCCTAATTCGAAATTCTCCGGATATTTTTCCGTGGCACAGATATTCCTGTTTTTCGTACAAACAATGAACACCCGCGGAACGCTGATTACGCGAATCGATTAATTACCCCGGCGTTAATTCTCTAACAAACCCGTTGTTCTATATTGATTAATTTGTGGCATTGTTTAATTTGTTGGTAATTAAATCGATAGTTAGGTGTTCGGTCTTGTTGATTAAGTTCCTGTGTTTGCACTTTGTTGATTGATTGGTACTTTTAAGATATGTACTCTTTAATATTCTTTAATATTCTGCAACATGTTCACAACTGGTCTGTAAATTGTCACTTTTCAGATATTCTGCGAAATGTAACTTTTACAAATATTCCATTGGACGTTACTTTCTTAAATGATCTGCAACATGTTACTTCAACGACTACTGTGTAAATGGTCACTTTTCAAATATTCTGCAAAATGTTACTTTTCCAAATATTTCACAGTACGTTACTTTCTCAGATACATTGCAACATGTTACTTTACCAAATGTTCTGCAACATGTTACTTTCATAAATATTCTGCAACATGTTACTTTCACAAATGTTATGCAACATGTTACATTTATAAATATTCTACAAAATATTACTTTCACAAATGCATTGCAACATGTTACTTTCACAAATGTTCTGCTACATGTTGTTTTCACAAATACTCAACATAATATTACTTTCACAATTACTCTGTAAAATATCAATTCCACAAATTGTTTGCAACATGTTACTTTCTTAAATACTCTGCAACATGTTTCTTTTATAAATGTTCTGCAACATGTTACTTTCACAATTACTTTGTAAAATGTCACTTCCACAAATTGTTTGCAACATGTTACTTTCTTAAATACTCTTGCAACATGTTACTTTCATAAATGTTCTGCAACATGTTACTTTCACAAATACTCTGTAAAAGTCTTTTTCAGGTACTCAGCAACACGTCTAAACATTCAGCAAGAAGACTAACCAGACGATGCAGGTCCCACACGAAAACTGCTATCGAAATACAGAAATTCCGTCAACATGCTTTAAATCGAAGGAACACGAATGGCAGTTCGGAGAGACGCATCGGAAAGGGACGCAACGCGATTCCGGTTGTTCAAAGCGACCGTTTGGCAGGCGGGATGTAATTAACCGTGAACTTTAACGCGTAACAGCGGAATAATTGGTTTGCACGGGGAAATCGGGACCGAACCGAACGCCACAGGCTGGTTTAATAAAAATCGAGTTTGGCTATTCGGTTAATTTCACGGGCTTGATAATTCCGCCAGTTCCGGCTCGGAAACCAAGCTAACTTTGTTACGCTCTCTGATGGAATTAATAACTTGGAATGTTGATTGTGAATCAAGTTTAATCGCCGATTCTTTTTCCTCACTTTTTTCCACTTTTTTTTCCGGGTCTTTCGTGGTCGCGGTATACATTGAATAACGGTCGGGAAACTTTGTTAAAGTTTTAAAAGGTTTTTGAACAGATTCTAGTGAATCTATTTTTCACTTTGTTTACTTTTCGTTTGAACTGACATATTGTGCGATTATTTTATTTGTGATTTTTGGCAGACATTTTGATTTTGTTAAGATGAATTTATGACAGATGTTCAATTAAAAATATACATATAAATTTGAGCAACAAAGTGTCACATTGAGTTTGGTTAGATTAATGTCTGAAGAAAAATAAATAAGTTCAAATGATAATTATGTGCTAGGTTAGGTTCAGACTGAAACAGAAACAAATAGATCTAAAGTGAACATAATTGTTTTCAACATCTATAAATAAAATAAATATCAAGAATAATAAAATTGTGTGCTCAGTTAGGGTAGATACAGACTGAAATTAAAATAAATTCTCAATATTATCTATAAACGTACGAATATAATATTAATAACAGCTGAAGAGGTAGCAAAGCTTTCAGCCCATGAACAAAGGCTAAACGACGCACATAACAGTATCCCGTCTTAAACACGTCGATTATCACTACCCGTAGTGTAAGTGCGAACCCACAGTATCAATTACCATTAACCAAGCGCACGATAACACTAATTCTCCTCGGAACGAGTCTCGATCGTAAATACCCGGCGAAGCCGCAAACCGCTCCGTGCGGTTCTAAAACGGAAGTTAAATAAAGAACCGGATAAAAAATTCCTGGCAGCCAGAAAGTTGCCCGGTGGAAACGGTAGTCCGAGTGTTAAACGCCGGGTGAAATTCATCGTGGAAAACCGTAACTCGGAATCCCTTTGCGTTCTAAACGTTTCCACGGTTGAGGAAAGAGAACAAAATGGCGGGAAGAAGGCGAGCATAAGACGGCCCTTTATTCCTTCCGTGCGAGGAGGTATAAAAAAAAAAGGAGAGAAATTCGCTGAGAAGCTGCACGCGTCGCGAAAATAAACTCGGGTGGACGATCGTGGAGCACGGAAACCGCGTTTTTTAATAAAACTATAGATTGTAAAGTTCCGGTAAAGGAAGTAATGCGATGAACGTATTACTTACACGCGGATGGGCAATAATTCGCGGCCATAATTCTTGGGCCGCGGTTGGAACACGCGGGGCCAAGAATCGAATGGCCGAGGGTAGAAAGCAATTCATTTTATGGACGTTTAACCCTGCCGCTAGTCGGCAAGAACAACGTGGCCAAAGCCACCAGAACATTTATGAAATTAAACCTTGCCGTTCAGCTTCCATTGCCGGGGCCGTGTTTCTGTTTCGTGGTTCCGCCATTTTCACAAAGATCACGTTTCTACGATTCCGTGACACGCAATGGGATACCGCGGTTTATATTGGAACGGCTGATGCAGTTACGCTTCCAGATTTATGGAAACGAGCTTCATTCAAGTTATATGACTTTCGAAATAAGTTATTTTCCCAAGGAATTCTTACATTCCCAAACCCCTATAGCTCCAAACTTCTACGTCCAGATATCTATATGCCAATATCCCTATATCCTAAAATTCCTATGTCCCGAAATTTCTACGTTCCAAATTTCCTATATCCCCGAATTGTTATATTCCGAAATTCCTATGTCCCGAAATTACTATCTCCCGAATTCCCTATATCCCCGAATTTCTACGTCCCAAATCCCTATATCGCCGAATTGTTATATTCCGAAATTCCTATATCCCGAAACTATTATCTCCCAAAATCCCTATATCCCCAAAATTCCAATATCCCAAAATTTCTTCATCCCAACATTCCTACATTCTAAAATCCCTATAACGTCCCTACATCCCAACAAATTCTTACATCTCCAAATTCCTACGTCCCAAAATCTCTATATTTCTGTACCAGTACACACCATAAATCCGCAAATTTCTGCACCCTTCAATTCCGCAACGGCCAACAATATTTGTCCGGCGATTTTGAATAGAATTCACTTGGGTTCGTGTTTCACAATCGTTATCTTGTACGTCGAGAATTCCCGTATCGGGTTTCTGTACATTTTCAAAATTTACTTTAGAAGGCAGAGAAACGATAATCTACCGCAGAAATTTCTATGAATATAAAAAAAGACGCTAGCACACAGTGGATACGTTGTAGGAAACAGCACGCAAAGCAAAGTCGAACACGCGATCTTTTGTAAGCGCAGAGGGAAAAGATGAGATTTCTGCTTTTTCCTCGTTGCTATGCATAAACTGCGATCGAATCGTGATATCAGCTTTCGAGAACGGAGAGAGAGACAGAGGGACAAATATATAGAAGGTATCGTGGGATTCAATATCTTATCTCGATATTTAATCCAATTTCTACGTTCTGAACGGAGATAATTTTGGTAAATTTCGATGTGTAGATACTGTACCGTAATCGTTGCGGAATCGGATATTCGTTCGGCTTTGTTAATATCAAGTTTATGGCCGATCCGAAAATATCCGACGTATAATTTCGAAAGTTACCGGGATTCTGTGATTCTCCGGCTTAGCGATTTTACAGATCCGCAGGTTTAATATTCTACAAGTTCTCTACGTAACTTTGCTGTTTCTGTAATCTTATTATTCTGCAGCCTCGCTGTTCCGCCACTGTATCATTTCATCGTTCTGTCTCTCCGTCGTTCTACCATTTTATCACCTTATCGTTCCTGCATTTTGTCTCTCAACTATTTTATCGTCTGTTTGTCCAACCGGTTTGTCGCTCTACTAATTCATCAACTGAATATTTCAATTTAGAATTCTAGGGATTCACGATTGTATCAATGTATCAATGTATCAATGTATCAATGTATCAATGTATTAATCTACCAATCTACTATTCTACTAATCTACCAGTCTATGAATCTATCAATCTGCCAATCTGGCAATCTACCAGGTTACCAATCTACCAATCTACCAATCTACCAATCTACCAATCTACCAATCTACCAATCTACCAATCTACCAATCTACCAATCTACCAATCTACCAATCTACCAATCTACCAATATACCAATATACCAATATACCAATATACCAATATACCAATATACCAATATACCAATATACCAATATACCAATATACCAATATACCAATATACCAATCTACCAATCTACCAATCTACCAATCTATAAGTCCACCAATCTATCAATCCACCAATCTACCAATCCACTAGTCCATTAGTCCATAAATCTACAAATCTATCAGCATTTTATCATCTGAACATTCCACGAATTTATTCTTCTGCCACTCGAAAGCTTTACAATTCTACATTCGTACTCGACCACCAACTGTAATAATACCAACTTCCGTAATACGAAATTTCAAAATTTCAATACCATTCTACATGAAATTTCCGCAGCCGGCGATCTTCACCAAAGAATATAGTTGACACTTCAGACGTGATTTATAGTTTCGTACAAAATAAACCGACTGCATTATTCTCCATATTCAACATTGTCCCGTACAACGTTGAATCATATTGTCCCCGTACGCTGTACACGCGCATACGTCACACGTATCCGCGAGTTGGTTTATTGTTACTAATAAATCCAGCCTCATTTGACAACCGTGCTGTCGCAAATACACGACACCCGCGCGAATTCTCCCTGTCAAACAGACATCTGTTTCAATCGCTTTTCGAACGGCAGCCACGTTTCTCTCTGCCGGCTCCCTTATTTACACTGTACCGTGATTACAACATCGGACCAGATCGAATCTCTTCAAAACACGCGCAAATAACACGTCTCTCGCTTCATAAGCCCGATTTCTCGTCAGAATATTTGTCCTTCTTGAACGGTTAAATCACCCCCACTTATCCTGTGTCGTGACAGATACAATTTTATTTAACGCGGTCTTTAATGTTCGAACGTCACGATATACTTTAATAACGGGTGATGAAGTTCACAGAAAGGGTTTTTGAAATTTTCTCCGTTCAATACCATTCAATTTAGCCTCTGAATTATACATGAATTCGCCTAAGTGTGTAATTTAGTTTTTACGAAGAGTGATGAATAAAACAGTCATATTTTGCTGATGTCAGTAATTGCAGTTTAGGCAAAAATTACTTTAATTTAGCATAGGTGCACGAATAGATTGATCTACAAAGTGTAATTCAGTTTCTGTTCTTCTCAAAGTTTAGAGAAAATTTTAGAAATTTCATAAGCAATAAGATTAACCTGAAATATCTTCCTCGAAAGTACCTCAACCTAACAGATTAAAGTGTTTCTCTTCCACGTTCAAATTATACACTGCACAATTAGAACAACTCAGCAAAATTTTATAATATTCGCAGTTGCAGTTTGAATTTCACAAGTGCTCCATTCATAAAGTTAGCTAATAGTGTTCTATAAAACTTAGAAATCCTAGAAGCATCGCTAAGTCATACTTCTGCGACGAGTTGAATAATAGCTGCATTAACAACTATTCTACAACTTCAAAAGTCCCACTTAAAGTTTTGAAACTGCATTTACTCACAAATGAATTAACTGACATTCTACAACGGGCGCGAATCACAAAACCAACGTAAACGAGCTATGTTCTTACCATAATTAGCGGACTAATGCTTTCGTACAGAATAGGAATGTTTTCGTAAGTGTTCTATATTAAATTACTTTTAGAGTGCTGAGAGTGCAATTATTTGTTAACAAAATATTCCACTATTTTGAAATCCTATAATTCATATTTCACAATAATTGATATGCGATGCTGTGAACCGGCGGCCATTTTGGTACCGCATCCAATAGCGTTTTCTTTGCTTACATAAAGTACAATTATTAAATGTTAATGTGAAGAGAACCGCCCATGTCGTGTCCTCGTTCGGAAATTAAAAAGGGGGACGAAATTAACACATGTGTGACGTCATAAGAGCAATTCAGGGCACAGTGTCACACATGTGACGCTGCGCATATTTTGGCAGTATATCACTAAAAACATTCGTGACAAGAGGAAAATCGTGAAAATATGTTACTTGAACTCTGCCAGAATTACTAGTAGTGATTGTATTAAAATTTTCAATAAAATGTAGCTCGTTGAAAAATGGACAATATTGAAAGAATAGACTGGACACAAAAATGAACTATGTAAGTTTTTATTATTTTAACATTGCTAGAACTAGTGACTTCAGATGCACTTTTAAACTAAAAGTGAAAAGATAAATAAATATGAAGTATCACATGTCGTGTACAGTGTATACATATAGGAGATATAATATCTGTATTTATACCTCCGTTTATCCTTTGTCTGAGTACGTGATATTTCAATAAAATCCGACAGCAAAATGTTGTAACATAAACTGCGAAACCAGAAACCCGTGATTTGACTGATTGGTAGTGTGACATAAAAGCGTCAATAGCATCAAAAATGGGGTGTCAAGTATCAATCAAGGGTTCAGTTTGACGAGTCTTTCTGTGCCATTTAATTTCGAACGGCGACGAATTCACGGGTTAAAACACGGATCGATTTCGAGTGTGAAATCTGACGGAAAGTGGAACGAAGGAAGCCGTGTTTCGCACACTGTGTGTGTCCCGAAACCTTGGCGTATAAAACGTCCTCGAAGGACCGGTTCAGAAATTCCGCCCCGAGGCAACGGTCGGCCGCAAACCTCATCTCGCCCTCGGCGTTTCGCGGCAACAGAAAGAGAAAAAGATTCGAAACACCTGCCCAGTCATGTCGGATAATCGTACCGGACTCGTAACTCGAATCGCTCACTATCGATTTCGTGAATCTCGATCTCGTTTTATACTTGTTAATCGACCGCGAACGAGATCTGATTCCCGATGAGATCAGTTCGCGCTGATTTTGCGACTTGCAAATTTTACAAATGCAATTCTTGCTCTCTTTCTATTTTCGTTTCATTTCTGTTACCTTTTACATTGTAAACATTTTATGTTTGTACAATTATTTTGTCTGCTATTTTTTATTTCGCTTTTGATTTGCTGCTTTTTTGGAGGTTGTGCAAGGTTCATAGTCTTTGTACAATTATTTTATTGTTTCATTTGACGGTAGTTTGTCTATTTTTTATTCGGATTGGTTTTGATTTGCTTTTTATTTGAACTTCGGATGCTGCGAGTGTTTGTGAATGTAATATTTCACTGTGTGCTTTCTGCAAAATTTTTACGTGCTTCATTACTTTTATTTTTATTTTGAAAACAGAATTGAAAATCATTGCTAGACACAAGCTGAAAATTTGAACATTGAAAAATATTGCCACAGAAATTAACAAATCAACTAATCTGACTGTGTTTAAAAATTAAAAACTTGAAACTACTTCAAAAAATATGTCTAACAAGTTCTCAAAAAATTTCACCTAAAAATAAATTTACAAGTTCCAAAAGTGCAAAATATAGCAAAAATATGAACAAATCCCATTCGATCTAACTTTTACAGCTCATAATCGCTATTATTTATGAACCGCAGAAAGTTGTGACATTTCTGAAAGAATTCCACGAAACGTTAACCAAACGATCCATAAAGAATATCTGGAAACGAATTCACGAATCCGTTGGAACTTAATTTAAATTTCCATTAAGGAAGAACGAAGGCAAAGTGACGGCAATAAAGAGCTAACGTCGACGTACCTACAAACGGCAAATAAATAGAAGAGATTGGCAACGTTTCAGAAGTAAAATCCTCTCGTTGGAATAATGAACTTATGGAAACAACGCTTTCACCACGTTTATACAACTAACTTCGTTCCTAGAACTGTCCTCGACGAAACGTGAGAGTCTGTTAATCTTAGGATTAGTTTAGGTGCCTTTGATAGAGTTTAACAGTATTCTTCAACGATAAACGTTGCTGTGTATTAATCAAATTTTAACGAAAATTATGTTGTTTGCGTAATTAGGTAATTGTGCGAAATTGGTATCTTTTCAAGTTTTCTATTTTTTGGTATAAATGTGACTTTGACAACAATAAGTTGAGGAGGTTAGGTTAAGCTAACTTTCCTTGTAAACAATTTTGATCCAAGTCTGAGAATAGGTAATAGTAATAGACCTAACCTAACTTAACCTAACCTCTCCCTATTGTTGTACCAACATTTAATGAATTTACCAAAATATTTTTCATTTGAATAAAATATGAAAATTGAGAAGTAACTACAATAAAATTACCATGAATTATAAATGTTGTTAGACGAAAGTTACTAACGGTGGTCGAGATGGCTATGATTTCTTTGGTACGCAGAATCGCGTGCCACGACACCATTTCGCGAAATATTTGCTGACGGTAAATAATTCGTCTGGGTCGTCCTCGAAACGGGAACATCGAATATCGTGGCACAATTGCATCAACCCCGAGAGGGAAACATTCAACATAATATTTCGGATACGCACCTTTTCCTACGTCTGCAACTTCGATATTTCACTCGTGTTTGATTAGCAAGTTAGTAAGAGAAGCATTTTATAGGTAATTGTTGTGTCACGTGATTAAGTTATTTTACAGAACATGTCTGAGATCCGCCATTTTGTCCAAGGGCTAATAAAGAGGTTATGTTCTTACCTCACTGACTACTTATCTGCAAATTGACTTTTAATGGACGGTAAAAAAGTACATGTATAATTGAAAGTTATCCGGGATAAAATGTGTTGTAATATTTGTTGAAGCATGATTAAAATAGGAGCGTTACAGAATGAACAATGATATTGGCTTCATTATTTCCCAATAACTCTCAACGGTTCAATAGGGGACCGTTTCTCGAGCTAAGCTTTATAATACAAGTAGCAATTAATTTCCCGTAGCAAATTAATTTTGAATAAACTACATTGCACTTGACGGGTTTTCGCGTTAATTGAGATTTCTGAGGAAGTTAATTGCAGGCAACATTCGAAGCGGAATAATATATCGTAGATAACATTCGGAGCGAAGTATTACAAGACTGAAGGCGATACTCGAAGTGAAATATTTGGAAATTGAAGGCGATATTCGGAATAAAATATTTGAAAATTTCAGGCAATATTTGGAAACTTAAGACAATATTTGAAGAGAGAAATATTAAAAAATTGAAGGCAAGATTTCGATTGAAATATTTCTACGTAAAAATATTGTAAAATATTTTACATTTAATAAAAATATTTATAATGCAAAAATAGTGAATTGATTCTCAATTGCATAAATTACCAAAAAGAACATAAAATTTCGATCATTGTCAATAAAATCGATTATCGTTCATAAAATTTTGGAAACTCTTATGAAAATAAATAGCGATTTACGAGTAAAGTATGGTAGACGCGTTTTCTTTTGAAGTATAGCGTAGTTTAGAAACAACGAAGCAAAGATGATTTAGATGGTAAATAAAGAGTAAAGAGGAAAGCAAGAGAAAAATTTACCTGTATATGGGTGCGTCTGCCTCCTCCTTGTACCAAATAACTAGGTGTAGCTTGTCCCCAGAGACCGGAGGATCCACGTCGCATGGTAACTGAGCAATTCCACCTGCCACTGCTTCTGCATCTATCATTGTCACTGTAATGACAAAGACGAGTCGAGAGTCAGCGAAGGCACATCATATGACGAGTAGAGCGTGACCAGAGTTCGTCTCATATAATCACTTCTAACGATCGTCTCGAAAGAGTTCAATGTGAGGTCGTTCATGAATATGTTGTGGCACCAAATTTCTACATTTCCCAATTCCCACATTGACAAATTTCTACATTTCCCAATTACTACATTTCCAAATTTCTACATTCCCCAATTCCCACATCTCCCAATTTCTACATTCCCCAATTCCCACATTTCCAAATTTCTACATACCCCAATTCCCACATCTCCCAATTTCTATATTCCCCAATTCCCACATTCCCCAATTCCCACATCCCCCAATTCCCACATCCCCCAATTCCCACATCCCCCAATTCCCACATTCCCCAATTCCCACATCCCCCAATTCCCACATCCCCCAATTCCCACATTCCCCAATTCCCGCATTCCCCAATTCCCACATCCCCCAATTCCCACATTCCCAAATTCCCAAATCTTCCAATTTGCAAACCGCATAAATTCCTACCTTTCACAACCTCAAACCCCAAAATTGTAAAATTTTTCCGAATTACGTAAATCCACTATCCTATTTTGTCAACCAGAACCGCACATAACACGTTTCCGTACAATCGAATAATCCTCCCCGATTAAAGCAAACGAGGACTTTTTAATAATTCAATACCGCAAATACAGAAAATCACCGTTTCGGCGAACCATGTCTTCCCGAACGAGATTATTCATAAAATAATTGATTTAAAAAACATCGTATGCAAATGTACAAAATTGGCGAACGAAGAACGATACAATATTTTCCTGACGGAATATTATTAAATTAACAAAAGTTATTTCGATACGGGTGAAATTTGTATTGTTCATTCGGATCATCAGGAGGATTCACGAGCAGTCACGTCGGTCTCGTTAACCGGTCTCAAAGAGAGCGAAATAAAAGAAAAGTGGGAAAATAAAAAGACGAGAGGGTAATTAGCAGCATTAATCAAAGGTAATTGTAGCAATTAACCGGACTGCTCTAAGCTTCTGCTCTCTATACGGCTCGCGGTGAATGCATAATTTTCCTTAGTAATTATACTACGGTCAAATAGAGGCTAATAAGTGTAACGTTACATGTGCTAAGATACTACGTTGAGGCCGTACACTTGTTTACGGCCATCTTGTTTCCTTACGGCCATCTTGTTCACATTGAACACCTTCCATTCGACTTTATTAAACGTAAAGTACCTCAAAAAGTAATATATTCGACTCAAATAAATGTAAAACAAAAAGTGTATATTAATTGTCAAATGTTTACAAGAAATACCTACATAATTAAATATATACCAAATAATAATAAGCAAATAATCTATAATAAAGAACTAACGAAACGAATTTTCGATGGTCTTCCCGCGTTGAAAATGCAGGACAGTGAGACGACAAATCACGCAAAAGTTCACCGGTATTTTGTCCTCCCAGCAACAATGTTTCTGTTTAAAGAAAAACACGTCACGTATTCAAAACACGATAACAAACTCGATATCGTGGATCCGGGCGTTGAATACCGAAACGTGTTCCCTCGAACATCAAATTGACTATTTACAAAGGTTGAAAAATCGGGTGGGGCAAAATTTCGCGGGTTGAAACATTTTTTCCCCGGAAAATTGCGTCGGTCTTTGCCGGATTAAACTTTTATGGCTGTCGAGGCCATGAACGTTCGATTCTTATGTGCGGGAAAACGCGTAAAACGATTCATTAGTTTTCGAAGCACTGTTGCCTTTTGATGGCCGTCACGGGACTCTATTTTCGATGGTTACTATTTTTAATTACAGTTTTCGTCAATGTTCCCGGGGAAAATTTCGTTCGTTTCACGCGAAATTTGTTATTAAATTCTTTGCACATTTTTTTAATATCAATGGAAGTGGGCGACTTTCGATTTTACGTTATTAAAGTGGTTAACAAGCGAGGTTGATTAAAAATTGAAATTGTGCTGGTAAATTTGTTTGTATGTATTGGTTATTTTTGGAAATTGGATTTTTGCGTAATGCAGATTGAAATGTTAGTATTTGTAGATTGTTGAGTAAATTAGATTCCTAGATTTTTAGATTTTTATGTTCTTAGGTTCCTAGATTCCTAGATTACTAGATTTCTAAATACCTAAATTCCTAGATTTCTAGATTTCTAGATTTCTAGATTTCTAGATTTTTAGATTTCTAGATTTTTAGATTTCTAGATTTTTAGATTTCTAGATTTTTAGATTTCTAGATTTTTAGATTTCTAGATTTCTAGATTTCTAGATTTCTAGATTTTTAGATTTCTAGATTTCTAGATTTCTAGATTTTTAGATTTCTAGATTTTTAAATTTCTAGATTTCTAGATTTCTAGATTTCTAAATTTTTAAATTCCTGGATCCCTAGATCCCTATATCCCTAGATCCTAAGTTCTGTAGATCTCAATATGCCTAGATTCCAAGGTTCCAAGATCTCAGTATTCCTAGATCACAAGGTTCTTAAACCTCAATATTCCTAGATCCAAATGATCTGATTAAACCTTTTGGAAGAAAATATTCCATGAACGTAAAAATTCCCCAAGCTGAGCACGATTAATTAATCTCACCAGGCGTCCACAACTTTTAATTCGTCGCTCTTTTATCGCATTAAACTCGGTCTGTCCGCGGCAAGACAGTTTCCTCGAGCGATGGTAACCGATTTGTCACGGGACGGTGACAATGACGGATTCCAGGTCAGTGACGAGCGAGAACGGTCGATTAATCGATGGCTATTACGCACAATCAATTATCGAGCATAACGCTCCTCAAGTTATCGGCGAAAACGGGAACGAACCGCGGATGAACGAGAGCGAAACGGGGATGAAAACTCGATATTAAGCGAATTATCCTTACAAGCAACCTACTTACATATCTACCTTGCCTCACTTCACCGCGAACCAACCGGCTCTGTATTAAATTACACTGTGTGCAGATCTCTTCGGGTTCTCGAGTGTTGTTCCTGCCGAGAATTTCAAGATCCACCTTTGTGCAAGATAAATGTTTAGATACTCGATTGTTCCGGACGTTTCTTCGTTTATCGCGACGATAATTGTGTACTGAACTTCTCTTTGTGGTAACAGTTATTCGAATCAATTTAATCAACGGTTTATGCTAAACTATTTAGGTCGAAACTAAAAAGAGACACTTTTACAACTAATAGGGGTTAAAATTGTTCAAAATGTGGGGATCTGATATGTCAAAAATCTGAAAGTTTTAATGGATTCCAAAATATGAAATTGCAAGGACACTTTGTATACTTCTGGAATTCTCAGATCTACATATACCATGTTACTATTTTTGGAGATACTTCTACTGACTATATTAATAGATACAAATTTCTACGTTCTGAAATTCCTGTAATTCGGAATTTCTATATTTTGAAATTCTTGTGTAGAGAAATTGGTATGTCCCAATATTTCTATGTTCCAAATTCTGTGCCCCAAAATCTCTATATTCCCAAATTCCTATATACGGAAATTACTATCTCCCGAATCCCCTATGTCCCAAAATCTCTATATCCCCGAATTGCTATGTCCTCAAATTCCTATGTCCCCAAATTACTATGTTCCCAAATTCTCATGTATCCAAATTCCTATGTTCCCAAATTCTCATATCCCCAAATTCTCATGTCCCCAAATTCTCATGTCCCTAAATTCTCATGTCCCCAAATTCCCATGTCCCAAAATCCCTATATCCCCAAATTCCCATGTCCCAAAATCCCCATGTCCCCAAATTCCCATGTCTCCAAATTCCCATGTCCCCAAATTCCCATGTCCCCAAATTCCCATGTCCCAAAATCCCTATATCCCCAAATTCCCATGTCCCAAAATCCCCATGTCCCCAAATTCCCTATCTTCCACCCCCAAATTCCCAAATCCCCAATCTCCCCATGTCCCCAAATTCCCAATCTTCCACCCCCAAATTCCCAAATCCCCAATCTCCCACCCCAAAATTATCCCGAATTACATAAATGTTAATAATCAATGACCAATACAAGCAATTTTCTCGAGAGCCCGTCACAAACGTACAGCGATTATTTTCTCGACCGTCATCGGGCCAATAATATTCCCGTATAACAAACAGGCCGACATCAACAATAATTTGCAACGTTAATTAAAACGCAGCCGGTTCGCGTGGCTGTCAAGAATATTCAGCACTCGTTGAGTCGTTAACTCGCTTAAGTGCATTCCTTCTCTTATGAATATGCAAGCGTGTTTTAATGTGCCGGCTACTCGGTGCTCCCATGCGAAACAAAAGAGATCGTACGAGAGCCTCTCGATTTAACTATTATCGTTAACCCATTACTAACACCACACAATGTCCATCGTGCTTGGCAGCTCGAATATTGAGCCTCCTTTTCAATCACATAATTTGCAATGTGCGATGACACGATAAGGTTAAGTACATTTTCCAGATATCAATGAATATAAAATTTAAACAGACACGTATATAACCTGTTACGAACACTTAACAAAGTAAATAAATAATACGAAAGCATCTGAATGGTTAAACAAAGGATCAGTCCGACTCGATAAATAATTTGGGCAGCAAGCAAACAGGGATCGTTTAACAAAGAACAACAGTATAGCGAAGGTCGGTAACGAAAGGGTTAAAGCAGGATCCCATTGGAAGCAATCCTCTTCATCTCGCGTTAAGCTATCGCGAGGGCAGCGATGCATCGCGAGGCGAGAATCGAGGGAGGATCGTCCATTCGCGGGGCTCTGTGCCGCAACAATCGAGCATTGTTCCCTTTGTTCCGGCCAGCGTGAACGTAATACACAGCCAAAACGATTTTTCACGCTCTCGACGGGTAAATTAAAATCGTTGCCGCATAAAACCGGAGGGCTCGCGATCTCTCTTCCCGAGGGCCCTTCCGATATTCGCCCTTCGACCAACGTCCGCCACGACGATTTTATGTTAAATGGATCGTCAGCCGCCATTTTCAATATTTGCCGGGGACGCGATAATTAATGCCCTCCATTAATTGCTTCTACTGTATCTAAAATTGTTAATACTTTGTATTAAAACGTTTCGAATAATTCAGCTACGATATTTCTTCAGGTGTTTGAAGATCGAGCTTAATGAAATGAACGCGATCCGTATTGTTGTCAGAAAACCGTTTCAAATGGAGCCTATATTTTTTTTCCAATGATTCGTCGTCGCAACGGGACGCGAGCTACATTTGAATATATGATTGGGGAAATTCCTTTTTTTTCCCCTCCGTCATTCGTTCGTTACGCCAAAACCACGTATTCAGTTATTCCTGTTCGATGCGTTGTTCTCGTCACGCGTAACAGCTACCGATTAAATTTTGCTGTTTTATTTTCGCTCGATGACGAAGCGTATTAAAGCGAGCTGTCACATGAGAGAACGAAAATGGAACGGAAAGATCGGATGCGAGAACAAAAAATCGATCGGAACGTCTGTGACACGTCGAGCGCAACGTATCGTATAATTGGATAATTAAAAAAATGAAAATTTGAATGTTCGGCTACAAATTTTGTTTCAACTATAATTTTATGCTGGCATATCATTTATTAAATCTGAACGTAAAGTATGAGCAAAAAATACTTTATCATTTTTTAAACTAAATTATGAGGAAGATTAAATAAATAATAAATGAGGAACATTAAACGAGAAGGTTAAAGAGACAAGGAGTAGAAAAAGACGTGCACAAGTATAGTGACGCTGGAAACAGAACAATAATGAAAATATAATAGGCAATGTTTATACCCATCACTACTTTCAAGCCTTGTATTAATTAGCAGTAAAAATGCTCTCATAAAAATCTCAACAATTTTGTACCAACTGTAACTGTCTAATATCATAATGTGATAAATGATACAAATACCGAAGATAAAGTAAAAAATTGTCAACACGAAGATTAAACATGTGAAGGGTGGAAAAAGAGATACCCACAGTGATGAAAGAAACAGAACAAGTAACCAAAATATGATAGACAATATTTATACCCATCACTACTTTCAAACCTTGTATTAACCAGAGTAAAAATGCTCTAATAAAAATCTCCAAATTTTGAACCAACTCTAATATTCAACTGCCACAACAAATCTGGTAAATCATCTAATACTTAAAACTATTAACGAGACGTTTAAAAACCGTGAAGGTAGGAGAAGCCACGCATGAAAAAGGAACAGTACCCAAAATAATTAAAGTATATACAGAAACAAGAAAGGTGTGAAAAATAGGAGAATGAAAGTAGGATACCGAGAGAGAGAGTGAACGAATGAAAAGAGACAGCAGAGATTTTTATGAAAAGCAAGGATTAGATTTACCAAACAGTCGCGTAGGAAATGAAAGCGGAACGGAATGGAAGCGGCCAGTAAAATTCACTTAGCGCATCGGGCAGATGAAAAGAAAACTAAATGAAAATGCTTGTTTGCGATGGTAAAAGCGGCTGAAAGTTGCCGCAAACAATGCCGCGGAGCATTTAGAATAGGCTGCGGAGCCGATGGCTAGATAAAAGGTGTTCCTCGATTTTTCCCACGAATTTTCTGCCGATTGCGAGGCGCGTTTGACATCGGCCGCAAAAACGGTGTCGGATCTTGACGGTTATTCAAAACTACCCATTATTCCGTCGACTGACGACGGGTCTTTTTTTTTTCTCTTTTGATAGTTCATTACGTGGACCTTTGGTTTATTGTCTTCTTTGTCGATTGCGGACTTTGGCTGGGATTTTGAGGGAAATATCTCGGTTTGATGGTAGCGATTTGGGGACTGTAGGGTGTTTAAGAGAACTTGGGAGTTTGGAGGTTTGGAAGTATTGGAATTTGGGAGGTTGGGAATTCAGAACTTGGGGAGTTGGAGAATTTGAGGAATTTGGGAATTTGGAGAACTTGGAGGATTTGGGGATTTGGAGATTTTGAAATATAGGAATTTGGGAATTTGGAAATTTTAGAATTGGAAATGTGGGAATTGGGGAATGTGGGAATTGAGGAATGTGGGAATTGAGGAATGTGGGAATTGGGGAATGTGGGAATTGGGGAATGTAGAAATTTGGAAATGTGGGAATTGGGGAATGTGGGAATTGGGGGATGTGGGAATTGGGGAATGTAGAAATTTGGAAATGTGGGAATTGGGGAATGTGGGAATTGGGGAATGTAGAAATTTGAAAATGTGGGAATTGGGGAATGTGGAAATTTGGGAATTTAGAACTTCGAAACAAGAAAATACAGAAATTCAGAAAACGTAAAAAAGTGTAAATCTGTGAATTTGAAATTTATTATACATTTTCATACGAATAAAAATATTCAGAAACTTGTAAACATGGTCATCGGTCATTGACCGCCAGGTCAGATAATTACAATTTAAAGTAATTAATGACATGCTATAATATTACGTTTAATTTGATTACACCGTAATACGCATATAATGTAATAACACTATATTCCTTTTATGGACTAATGGATTGTAAAATGGAAGTGAAAAATGAAAAATACGTCTTTGCTACATAATCAGTTTTATTGTAACATGATAATACAAATGGTGATTAAATCCTACCTGAAAATGGTGATATAAAATTCCTTTACATCCATTAAATTTCACATGAACTTAAACATTCATGGAGATAATAATAATTACAATGAAATTTTTATGCATCCATTAAATATCGTATAATCTCAATTATCTGTAGAAATAACGATGCAAAATTTTTGTTTTCTCATTAAATTTGATACAAATGTAGACAGATGTAGAAATAATGATGCAAAATTTGTTTATACTCGTTAAATTTTATATGAACCCAGATATTAATGGAAATAACGATGTAAAATTTGTTTATACTCATTAAACTTCATAAGAATATAAATATCCATGAAACTCGTGGCACAAAATTTATCATCAACTACCTTCCACCGGACCATAAATACCCATAAGACTCCCTGCAGAAAATAGTTCGACAGGGTGTATATTGTCGATGAGCAGCGACACTGGTTAGCCGAAATCCCTCGTTTAGCATGGCGGGTCTTTGCGGGAGGTGAGATCGCGGGAGCCTGCAAATATTTGACCGGCCATAAGCCGCGTCTTAATTCACTTGCATGTCGTTCGACGTCGACTAATTACAGCTTGTTTGTACGAAGCACAGAGACCATGATCCGGTATCCGGCGAAGTGCTGCCAGCGTCCATTAACCGGCCGTCTAAAATTGAAATCACGCTGCTCTGTGTATTTATGGCGGCATAACTAATACTTCCAGCTCAAGTCCGTCCTCGGATTCTCTCCTTTGCCTTTGCATTAATCGATGTCGATCGATATGCTCCTTCACTCTATCAAAATTACGTGCGGTTCGACTCGATCTTAATGTTTTCGTACCTTGATAGGGAGATAGGGATGTAGGGAGATGGGGACGTACGGATATGGGGACGTAGAGATATCGGGACATAGGTAGGTAGGGACGTAGGGATATGGGGACGTAGAGATATAAGGAATATAGGGATGTGGGGACGTAGGGATGTGGGGATGTAGAGATATAGGGACGTAGGGATATGGGGACGTAGGTATGTGGGGACGTAGAGATATAGGGACATAGGGATATGGGGACATAGAGATATGGGGACGTAGGGATGTGGGGACGTAGGAATATGGGGACGTAGGGATGTGGGCATATAGGGATGTGGGGAGTGTAGGGATGTGGAGACATATGGACGTAGGGACATAGGGATGTTGGAAGGTAGGTATGTAGGCACGTAAGAATGTGGGGACGTAGGGATATGGAAATGTGTGGATGTGGAGACGTAGAGATGTGCGAACATAGGCATGTGGGGCTGTAGTGACATGTGGACATAGGAATGTGAGGACGCAAAGATGTACGTAGAAATATCAAAACATAGGTATACAGTCAATTGAAGTCAATTAAACAGTTCATAAATTTCAAGAGTTATCAATTATTTTAATTGAAGAAATTTGAACAAACGTTTATTAAGAAAAATTTGGTAAAAAAGTTTGAATAGCAATTTAAGAAATAAAAGATAGCAGTCACGGAATACACCGTGGCTGCAACACGTCAGAGTGTTGAAACGTCATTTCACTCGCGGTCTGAATTTTCCGACTGATTTTTTCCGTTCATTTCCGTTACCCGGGCACGAATTCAGCTCAGCAGCTCGTTACGAGCTGGATCCAGTGAATCGTCCTCGAGTCACGATGCTTTTTTCCAGATCGCAACTTCCCACGGGACTCGACTCGCGATTAAAGTTCATGGAAATCGAGCACCCTTCTCCCCGGGACACGTTGCTCTGTCACTGCTACAAGTACCAGCGATTTTTCGCCGTTTCAAATAGGCCGAGACAACGTTTCTGCCACGAGACGATGTTCCCGAAGGGAATATCCCCTCGGCGACTTACAAATGTCTGTACGTAAGTATTCCATCAACGATTCGTGATGAAACTTTAGATTTCACCAAGTCACGATATGAAACATTTTTTAATTTCAATAGTCTCATTATTACAAAATCATATTTGTATGAGATTCTGAAGTGTCCTCATATACTTATATTATCACATATCAATATTATCTTGAAATCCCTGTATACAGAAATTCTTTAATTTATAGTTTCTATATTGTGACATTAATATATTTCAAAATATGTATCGAAATTTGTATATCACGAGATCAATATTCTCAAATTCCTATATTTCCAAATTCTCTCATCGTCGAATCCCTATCTCCCCAAATTCTCACGTTTCCTAATTTCTATATTCGAGAATTTCTATAGCTCCAAATTCCTATAACCCCAAATTTCTATAACTCTAAATTCTTATAGCTCCAAATTCCTATAGTCCCAAATCCCGAAATCCCGAAATTTCTAAATATCACTATTCCTATACCCCGAAATCTGTACACCCCAAAATCCCTATATTCCAAACCCTCTATGTCCCAAAATCCCTACACCCCAAAATTCCTACATCCCGAAATTCCTACACCCGAAAATTTCAATAACCCAAAATTTCTCCATCTCAAAATCCACACCCACTGCGCATATCTCGAAACCGCTAACTCCGAATAACCCTACATCTCATGACAACGCATCCACCGCGTCGTTCCCTCAGGGAATATCCCCTTGGCGAACAACTTACTTACAAGTGCTCATACATATGTATCCCATCAACATGCATATAACATCCGAGTAATTAATGTACGGCTGCCGTCTACTTCTCTCCGTTTCACTTTTCTACCTCTTGCACGGGGTGTTCCAGTCATCTCCCTGGAAGCTTCTCTCTCTCCTCTTTAATTTCAGCTCAGGTTTTTCGAGCGTTCTTCCTTTTGTTCGTAGCGAAGGGAGTGGGGGAATCGACCCACGCGTTCGGTTATTAAATTTGTGACGGGACCGGTTTCGGGGATCGCGATCCAGCGGTTTCTGCTTTTCTCTGTCACGGGGCGACGAGACGCGACGCGGTGTTAATAACTGCGAGCTTCCAGCACGGCGAATTCTCGAGAGACCAGGGGCGAACACAACGGGGATACCTTCGCGACACGCGAACGCTGCAGGAAAAATTAATCAACTGCGTCCTCTACAATCGGTTATATTTTGGGGGATATGAATAATGTCATGGAAACAATATTCATTGTGTTAATTAGACTTGATATACTCTTCAGAGGTATATTTTTATTAATAACTGTTCTGTTCTCAAATATTCTTCAGTATCACAAATATTTTGCTGTCATATATTCCTCAGCATCTTCGACAACCTAGTAGCGAAATTCGCTTCAACCCATCACTACCAGATTTGTAATTCAACTTGCTGACTCATCTACTCATCTTATTTCATCTTGTTAATATTGTTAATTCAATTTATTATATCTGTAAACTTCGTTATCAAGGTTCAATGTCTGTGTAATTTCCAGGTAGTGTGAGTATATTTGCATATGTGCATATGGTATCACTATGTTCACATATTGTGGCCAATAAATATGTAGCATTGTATTTGATGTACATCAATACCAGATTTTTTATTTAGCTTGCAGACAAGAATAATTTGCTCAAAAACTTATACCTTGTTAATTTATTGTACATGTAAAAAACCCCTACATGAAGGTTAAATGTATGTCATATGTAATTCAAGGGTGAGTACATTTATTTGCACATGTATCCCTCTGTTCACAAGTCAATAAAAAAAGTACATACAAGATGTCACTCGTGAAACTTGAACATGCAGTTCACAAATAAAATGTGGTACTGGATATACGAATATTCATAACGAATAAACTCGAAAATAAAGACAAAGAGCGAAGCTTCAATTTTCCATAAAATCATGGTGTCGGCTAATTTTCCTACGTGCTATTACTTATCCCCGAAGCAACGAGCAGAACGGAAACAACGACTGACGTACCGTTGAAATATTATCGTCGTAAAAGCGACAGCGAGCTGTGCCGTCGTTTCCTGGATAATCCACGAATGTCTTATGTGTCGTAGACACCGAAGACAACCACGGCTTTCCTGATGAACAGAACATACACGCCGTGTGCACCCGTTCCATTTTTCCCCCGAAGGCGTTTTCCTTTGATACCCGTCGCTCCCGGTTACTCTTCGTTATTAATTGCCTGTCGAGACTGCTATATTTCCCTGGCTGATCTCTCTTGCGTGATGGAATCGAATGAGAATCGCGCTCGATGCATCCATCTGCTCATTCCTCCGGGTTCAGAGTGTACCTTCACTCTTTGTTACTCGTGTCGTTCATTTTCATATACTTGTTTGCGTTTTGTGGGATGGGGTACTGCAGTGGGCTAGGAATTTGGGGATTTGGAATGTTGGGAGGGAGGAATTTGGCTTAGGGGTTGGGGTATTTAGGAATCTGGGAATTTGAGGATTTGGAAATTTAGCAATTGGTATGTTTAGGAATTTGGGAAAGTTAGAGTTTGGGAAGGTTAGGAATTGGAAGATATGGAAATTTGACCATTTGAGAATTTGGAATTTTAGGGATTTGGGAATGTAGATATTGGAAATGTGGGAATTGGGGAATGTAGAAATTTGGAAATGTGGGAATTGGGGAATGTGGGAATTGGGGAATGTGGGAATTGGGGAATGTAGAAATTTGGGAATGTGGGAATTGGGGAATGTTGAAATTTGGGAATGTGGGAATTGGGGAATGTAAAAATTTGGGAATGTAGAAATTTGAAAATGTAGAAATTGGAAAATGTAGAAATTTGGGTAGTTGAGAACGTGGAAAGTTTATGAATTGGAAAATGTAGAAATTTGAAAATGCAAATGTAGAAATCCGAGAATTTTTCAAAATCTGAATTTAATCGCAAAAATTCTTAGCAAGCACTCACATCATCAGTAGCGCAGCAACCCCCTCTGCAGTCCTACTCTTATCACAAAATTCTTACTTTGTACCGCTCACGCGTTATGAAAGTGAGAAACATCAACGCGAGGATCCGAAAGAAAGAAAAAAAAAAAAGAAAATGAACGTTAGAAGAAAAATGCAACGTCAAAGAGTGTAGACTCTCGTTGACGTAATGTCATGGTGCTTCAGGCGCGATATCACGGTGGATTAATCTTCGGATGACATCTTCTTGTACACTTTGTGCCGATATACGCGTCGTGGATTAAAATCATCCTTCTTCTCGCGAGAAGAACTCACTTCCCATTAACAGTACGAGATATTTATGAAAACATTAAAATATCTTCTTATTTCTGAGTCACACTTTCAATTTATTCTTAAACAATTTTGGTTTAAATTATCTCAAGCGAAGATATACATCATAGAACAAATTATCTGAAATAAAAATATGTATCATAAAAAAAATCGTCCCAAAGATATACATAAAAAAAATGACCTGAAATATATGAAAAATGAATATTTTCGCCGAAATAAAGAACCTTCTGACAAAGAGTTCGGTATTAAATTTGAAGGGTAGTTATCGATAGAATAATAAAAAATAGAGGGTGAAAGAATTTCTGTATCTCGAAAAAGCGTAAACAAGGGCCGATCGCGAGCACATTTCGGGTGAAAAGCGTCTAAATAAAGAAGCAGGAAGAAAGAAGCCGTTCCATAGAGAGAAACAGTGGTGGCAGGACCCGGCAAAGACACCCCATGAGGTGCTTCCACCGGTTTGAAAAGCCCGTAGCTTCAACCGGTGATAGTCACCCTCGCAGCGACAAAGTCGGGACAAAGTAGTCCTCATTGTCTCCGACGTCCGATTATTTGAAAAACACGAGCTCGCAAAACCCCGTTTCGTCGTCTATCCACCCCTTGGCTCCGCGAGCTCGCAAAAACCACCCCCTTTTCTTTTCTTCGGCTCCGGTGTGAATCCTGAAACGACGCATATGGTGTGTCTGAGAGCACGTCTGTTTATTTCCGCGACAAATTTTTCTGCACTCGCGTGCCATATGCCCATTAATTTCACCCATTCATCGGCATCACCCCAGGTGTGTCGTGCACGCCGATGCAACCGGGGAATTAATTGTTTGACTCGTAGCCGTTCGAACGAATTAACTGGGCACGTGTGTGCCTGCTTAAATGGTGTTGACTGAAACTACTATGGTTCAATGTGGCCAATTTTATTGAAACACTTCGAAATTAATCTTTATTCTTATTTTAAATTATGGACAAGCTGTCAGATTATATTTTTTAAGATTTTTAAATTCAATCTATTTATTTTATTGTAATATTTAAATGTTTATAGTTATAATAATTGTACAAGCTGCATGTTGCGTTTATTTATTTTTTACGTTATTTTCAAGGCAGTTATTACAGTACAGGAAGTGAACGAGTAAAATAGTAATTAACAGAAGTTTATTATCGAAGAAAGTACTATATCTGTGCATTCAATTGTTTCTCGATTAAATTTCGTAACGGTAACTACAAGATCTTTCGTTGGTACATCCTATTCTCTGCTTCCAATTATTGTGCAACGTTAATTGGATTTATTTCAGACGAACGGGAACACTGCAAATTTCACCCGACTTGAATACGATTTAATTAAACGGAATGTTCCAATCTCATTGAGGGTTTACTTATCATCTTACTCGCGAGGAAAATGTGGTTCGTATGAAAAGAAAGAGGAGCTGCTTGTACGATATTTCATCGCAACGAATTATACCGCGGATCGTGATCGATCTGTGATTTCATTCGGAACCGATTATTGAACACGTTCATTGGAGTGTTTGATAAGAAACTTGTTGAAAATTATTTCTTCGCTCTTCGAGGCTTTTTATGGATATTGGGGATGAAGCCTTTTAATTTATATGTTATTATTAGGATATTCATTATTGATTTTCAGGAGGACAGGATACTATTATTAATTTAATTAAGATTATTAGAATGTTAAAATTCAGATTTATTGTGTACCACTATTGAAATTTGTAGAATTATTTTACATCAAATTATAAGAATGTTACAAATTATTAATTTTCATAAAACAAATAAAATATTAACAATTGCTATTATAATAAATAGTAAATTCGTATCAGAATGATTTCAGTACGAATTCAATTTCGCTGCAAATTTTGAACGATTCCGTCGAATGAAACGAAATAAAACGACGAATATTATACTGCACAGTATAATGGAGGACAACAATAAGTTAAAGTATATGCACTTGCAGAATTTGCAAGAATTTCGAGAAGTTTCCGCTTCTTAGGAATGTGAACAGGTTCAAGTATGTTAATATGAAGTTTCCCGTGCTTCCACACTATTCTGATCTTGATGCCGCTATTCGTCTGTGAATTAAATTAATTCTCCCTCGGCAAGATACTCGCTGGATCACGGTTGATGTTACACTCGAAGAATATAACAGTGTTTCTCTGCTAAATGTAACGTCGACAAATTATATTCGAACGGAAACATTAAGTTTTGACTATTGTTTCATTAGAAATTCCTACGAAATTCATTTGAAAGTTCCTGTTATTTACGGAGGGTGGAAAGACGTTTAATATTTTGCATGAATTCATTTGTTTCAAATAGGGGTGTAATTTGAGTAAAATATAGGATTTTGTTATATTACCATTTTTATATATCAGTGACTTCTTTTACATTCACAATTGTAACGCATACTCATTTGCCCATTATCGTGAGCGGCAATATAACAAGAGTCTATACTAATCTACTGCACAACAGTGTCATACTAATACTTTCTACAGAATTTACGATTATGATATACCTAGCAAAATTGCATAATAAATCAGATAATAAATCAAATTAAATAAAAATTAAACGAAACTAAATTATCTAGTAAAATCAATTATCTCAAATCAATAATTAATCAGGATAAATTATATGGTTTTAAAATCGCCAAGCTGACGGAATAACTAAAAACAGTGGCGAACGCCAACAAAAGGCTACGTCAAAAATGGCCCGATTTGCAATTCATGATCTTAGCGGAATTAAAATCCACGGTGTTTGAACAGAATTATCGTACGGGGATGAAAAACGTCTACGGTTTTTCCGGCAGTCGAGGCAGGCGTTTGCTAATGGATTTAAAGGGATCCTCGACACGTTCGACGTCAATCTTCCACTTTACTAGCTTCCATTTCTATTTCATATTCCGGCGACGTTCACCAAGTTCAAGGATCAAACGTTAATCCCAATTACACCCCATGGCTTCCATATCCACCCTTCGTTTCCTGGCTTAGCGGATATCGCCTAAATAGTATATTTCTTCTCTGTGAGACGGCTTTTCGAATTTCTTTTACGTTACATTCCTAGATCAACAAATCCCTAATTTGCAAAATTTGCCGAATTTCTAATATTTTACATTTTCAAATATCTGCGTTCCTAAATTGTTAAATAAACTTCCATATCTATGCACATCTAAATACCAAATCTCCAAATTCCTATATTTTTAAATTCTCACCCCCATGTCTTCAAATCCGAAAATTCCCAAAGATCAACCTAGCGTTGATACCCCAAAGCTAACCTGCAAAAGCGTGTAATAAATCATGTACCGAGACTTTGAGTAAGGGATTGAACAGGGTTAACGATATCGCAGTCTATCCCTAATTTGCGACACAAAGTGATCGCGTGAAATTGGTCCAAACAGCACCCTCTGCTCAGGCGACAGTACGTGTACCCAGGATAGCAGCCGTGCTCGGTATTTCGGTCTGCAAACCCGCCTTAAAGCTTCGCATATGCATGCAGCTTCCGTAAATATGAATTCATTTCACCCTCAACACCCGGCGACCTCACCGTATCGCTGCGTATCTCCTCGCCCCTTTTCGACCCCCTGCCACCCCTTCGAGCCACCACGAGTCTGTTTTCACGCCACCCTTGCTTCCTGCCTCTCTCTCCTACCGTCTCTTCCTGCTTCTTTCATCCCCCTCCCACTACCAACCCCCTCGTTTCCGCCTCGATTCGTTCGTACAACGCCGACTCTTTCACCGGCGATCCTTTTTTTTCTTTCTTTCTTACCATCGTGTTCCTCGGAGACGAGACATTTCCACCGGCTTTCTCCTACTCGACGTTTCCACGTACGAGTGCGTCCTGATTCGTTGTCCCACGGTTCAGGAAGGGTGCAACCATGGCGCCCCGTGAGCACGCACTCGCACCGTCATAATCAACGCGAGAACGTATTCGCACGTCTTACTCGCGTTCTGAATTGTAGATTCATGGGATCTTCGGAGCTTTGCTCGGCTAATTGCGATTCAACTGCGACGTATGTTCTTGCTTGCAGGGATTTGTTATTACAAGACTTTGGGAGTTTTTGGTTAATTCGTTTGTACATATCTTTTTTCGTGAAAGCTCATCGCACTGGAATTTTTAACGAATCACAGGGTGGATGTCAAGGGTTACAGTGATTTATCAAATTTGTACTGTTTTCATATTTTAGCTTCAGATTATGAATTTTAAGGGCACGAAGAGGGGTGAAAAGTTTGTCACTTTTTACAACGGTGTATATCCTCAGCCTGCATATCACGAGGGTGGATTGTACGAAATTTTATGGACATGCTAGAATGTCTTGAGGGTTGAAGATTACAGCTTATCAATTTTTACAACGGTGTATATTTTAGCTTGCATATCATGAGAGTAGATTGTACAAAATTTTATGGACATGAAAATCTTGGGGGTTGAAAAGTTTATCACTTTTTACAGCCTTGCATTGTACAAAATGTCAGGGTTGAAGATGATTTGTTTATCAATGATTAACTCATCGATATAACATGCAGCAAAAAGTACTTCATCTTTTCCGAATGTTCTGTAATAAATAAAATAGTGTTGGAACAGATATCGGACTTTTATGTACTAACTTGACAAATATCAATTGTCGCGATAAAAACGTCGTACAGAAGATGGAGAAATGTTCGATAACGTTTTTGTCGGACATCCAGCAATATTATGAAATATTTAGCAATAAAAATCACATTTTCCACGCTGATGCATCAAATATCTCAGCACGTTGTAGTACGAATACCATGGATATTACGGATGCCATGTTTCTTTCGCTTCCTAAAATAAAACTTTTATATCGTAACCGAAGTGCATACCGTAATCCAATAGAATTTTACGTAAATGTATTCTTTAGTGGAAGCTAACGATGCATTTATTTTCAATTTTAATGCATTTCTAGTATTACAGTATGTTCAATAGACATCGATCGATATTCCGCCATATTTGATGGCTTCTGTATAATACTTAATAAAAGTGTAATAAATTATATAGAGAACATATTATGAAAAATTTATGTAATTATGTTAAACTTATACTCAATCAATTACAGTTGACAATTTTATTATGTATATAAAATGATAAAAGTTTCTGAAACAATGTACTCAATTCTTTCAGAGATCAATAGAACAATTCCTTAAGTTAATTGTGTTCAAATTATGAAACTGTGGAAAAATTGTGAAATTCTGACAAATTATGAAATTGTGAAAAAATAACGAAATTCTAAAAATATATAATTCTAAGGAAATTATGAAATTCTAAAAAAATGGTGAAGCGAGATAATTATGAAACTGTGGAAAAATTGTGAAATTCAGGAAAAATGATGAAATCGTGAAAATTGTCAAAAGGTTATGAAATTCTGAAAATAGAAAATTGTCAAAAAATTCTGACATTCTGACAGAGTTATGAAGTAAAATAACGAAACTGTGAAAAATGTTAAAACATGAAAAAATGATAAATTTCCAAAAAATTCCTCTTCATAAAATGAAATTTCCTAAGACATAAAACAAATCTCTCAATTGTTCGGTAATAACGAAGCAGTAAATTACCGAAGTGTAATTTATCCAACATCGTTACATATCCGATCGATTCGATTTGATTGCTCCCATAAATTTTCACGATACTTTGTCGACAGTTGAGGCGATTCTGCAAATACCGTGTATCGATGTGTCCGTCGATTTCCGAACAAAACCGCGTAAAAAGTTCGTATTAGTGATAAAATCCCTCCCAGTTTCGTGTCAGCCGCAATGTTATCGGTGTTCCTCTCGATTCCGCGAACATTCGCGCCAGTTCATCCGACAATTTTATTCTATTTTCCGTTCCTGGTAGCCTGCGACTAATTTTATTACGTTCACCGTGCGACTATCGATCGTATTTCGCGCGCACAGTTTCCGGTTTGCGCCTCTTTGTTGCCGGTCGAAATCCCTCCTGAAATAATCAGAACGGTTCTCGAGCGAATAGCGAGACGCTAAATTATTCCCGGCCCCGGGTCGCTTTATAGATTTGCCGGTTCTAATCAATTCCAGCCGACGGACGGATGATACGCACCGATGGACGGTTAATCCTTTCGACCGTGATTTCTAATCATTAAAATCCTGCTGCGTTCGCTCTATAAAGACCCGATTTCCGGGCTTCTCTCGACCAAAGCGAAATCTTGAAATTTTTCTTTTCGTGAAAAATCAAATTTGACAACTTGAAATTTTATAGAAGACGAAATTCTTCATTTATAAATTAATTTTCGGAAAATTTGAAACTTGCAGACTTCGAGATTCTTTAATTTCTGTATCAAGTTTGGAAAATTTGCTACTTCAGAAACTTCTAATTTTCAAAATATAAAAACTGGAAAGTAACAAAAATTTGTACCAGTCGCGAGGAAGAAATGGTCAAATCGGCAATATAAAGAGAGTACTATGTAATATCGTACTGTGTGCTTTAAGTAATGAGAGGCAAGAAATATCTCCTGCATTCAGCAGTTTCCGTTTGCGAATTCAATCACTTCGCATTTCCGGATTGCCTTCTGGTCTCTCGAATCGATATCCGTTCCTACATACCGTTATTAATCGATCTATTGATTCGTGTATCTATTGGATCAACCAACCGATGCGACGTTTATACGGTGAACGATGATCTACTCGCTTGTCTGGTATACTCGACCAGAATGCACACCGGAAGTGCGAATCCTTGGTCGAGTTAGCGGCTTTCGGGAAAATATGTACATAGTCAATTCGGGAAAATATGTTTCAGATAGTTTACGAAATTTATACAAATGTGTAATACAACTTTACAGTCGTATATCAGTTCAATTTTACTTATTTCAGTTCAATCGTAATCATGTAGTTTAAATTCAGTTGGTTCAATTATAATTATAATTATAATTGTTACTCAATTCAAGTCAGTTATAATTATTAAATTCAATTCTTGTCAATTTCATTATAAATATGTAATTTAATTTTATTCAGTTCGATTCAAATCATTTACTATTCTAGTTCGTTTCAATTCATTTCAATTGACTTCAAGTCATTTCAATTATTTTCAATTATGTTCAATTATGTTCAATTATGTTCAATTATGTTCAATTATGTTCAATTATGTTCAGTTACGTTCAATTATGTTCAATTCTTTTCAATTCTGGTCAATTCTTTCAATTCTTGTCAATTCTTGTCAATTCCTGTCAATTCATTTGAGTTCAATCGAATAAAATTCAGTTCCATAACAATAATGCAATTCAGCTTAGTTCAGTTGCAATTATGTAATTTAATTCAGTGCAATCATGATTATCAATGATATTAAGTAATGAAGTATATCTAAGATCTTTGCAATTACGTTTCATGAATTGTTCAGCGTGCTGTCGAATAGATATGATTATTGTTACGTCAGTTCCGATGATAATTTCGAGAATTCCAAGCGGGTCTGGAAATTGCCAATGGCAACAGAATACTAAATCTTAAAGACGGTCATCCATCTTAACGTTGGTCATGTAGTTGAACTTTGGTGATCAAACAAGAAACGGCGCTTTCACCGGGAGGAAACAGTTGGCCCTAAACTTCTCAAAGCTAAATGACTGTTGCCTGCACAACGTCAAATTACCAAAACTTCCATTTCATTAGTGGTAACAACCTTCCAACCCTTAGTTTACGCGAACCCATCACGCTCGATCATTTGATCGTGTTCAATTACTTGAAACATTTTATTAGATGCTCAAGAGGGTACAATCTTAACTAGAACATTCTGACAACTCACTCTGTTCCTTACGTCTCTCAATCTTATGTATTCTATTACATTCTCTTCTCATTTACATTTAAACAAATGGATTTTTACAATTCTCGAACATCCATGTGGTTTATTTTGACTGACAAATTTCATTGACTCAGAGTAGTTGCAGATATGAAGCTTGATGTGGTTAACTGATTAATATCGTTAATTTTGCTTGTAACAAAATATGTTATTGTTCAGATCCCAGATCTGTATATCAAATCCTAGGATTCAGTACGTCTCCACATTTCTAACTCTTCAAATTCCTAATTTGCTAAATGCCTACACTCCCAAATCCACAAATCTCCAAATACCTCAAGATGTATATCTCCCAAATCCTCAAATCTCCAAATCTGCAAACCCTGAAACCTCCAATCCCAATAATCCTACCAAACTCACCTCGACTTTCACCTACCCGAATTCTTCAAATCGAAATATTCGCACAGTTTCTCGTATTCCTAGGAAGGATCTGTATCTGTTCGCTTTAATTGGGATCAGCCACTCGTCGCCAGACAAACGAAAGACTGAACGAAACCGAGTGACGAGGGTTCCTGGACTCGAGGGTCGTGAGTGTTCGCGAGAAACGCGAGTCTGGGTCCTCGTCGACCCACGTTTGCTTTCCCTTGCTTCTCGCCCTTCAGCGACACATCTCCGCTCTTTCAAACGCATCTTCGTTAACGCGACCTTCAACGGTTTTAGGGTCGACGAATTTTCGTGCCCTTCGTGTTTTTCCCTCTGACAGCGACGATTCGTATGAGTCATGTGTCGACAGCCACTCAAAGCGTCGCTACTTCATTCTGACACTGAAATTTTTTCTTTGCAGAGACTTCAACGCTAAAATGGCGGAACTAAAATGTTGAAATACGTGACTAAAATTAAGAAATCAATAAATTAGCAGGGTAATCTACCCTAGTGAACACGTATCACCCACTCTTTTCCGACATATTTAAAAATACATGAAAGTCCTCCCTCTGAAATGCATCGGAATTACGACAAAAAGCCCATCGATCCTCAAAGAATCAATTTCATTAAACTCGACTTTCAACTTCTTTGAGCAAGCTGACTCTTCTCAAAGAATAACGAACGTCCCTTAAAGAATCCATCCAACAAATTCTTTCGGAGAAAACGTCAAGTTTCTTTCGTCGGATCGGGCAGGACCTTCAAAGAGACAAAGGGTCTATCCTACTTTCTTCCATGCCGATATTTCCATTCAAAGTATTCGAACGATTTTCCAAGGGGAAGATCTTCGGTTTAAAAGGAAAGAAAACGCGATTCACCTCCCTCGCCGTTCGAAAGATCGAATTATTCGTTCGTCGTTTAAATTCCCTATCGTTTGAGCGTAATTTAAACGCGCGATAAATCAGAAACGTAACGACAATATGTTCCCGACAAATTGTCGGACCAACTTTCGGCCGCGTTTTCTCCTTTCTTCGCGTTCGCGGTTTTCATCTTTGACCGCACATATTTTCCGTCCGAACGGGCCCCGCTGACGTTCCGGTTTAAACGTGGCATACGTTTCTGAATAATCGCGCGAACTTCGGTCATTAGGTCTTGTAATTAGTTCTCCTCTGCTCGCCAACGGATTAATTCGAATCGTTACATGCGCCATCGTGACCCTGTTATGTGGTCACCGAGCGACCGATCACTTTTCCCGGGGAAACTCGATTATTTTCACCGTCGAATCGAAAGTTGACTAACGAGTTTTAACGCCGGGGACGAAGAAGAATTTCGCGGAGACGCCGACAACGGGAATCGATCGAGAAGTTATCGAGAAGACTTAAGACGATTAAAAGGAACGATGCTTCCTGTAAATTTCTTTAGGGACTCCAAAGTTCTTGGCTTTCCTTGTTTTACGACGTAATTGATATCGTGGGTTAATGATATTTTAATGAACATATTTCTCTAACTTCACGCAAACTTGATAAGAATGCTACATCGAAGCGTTACATAAAACCTAACTAAACCAAACATAATTAGCAGTGAATGCTCGTTGTAACCTGATCTCAAATAACATGCAGTGAATGTCCTCCATAATCTAACCTAACCTATCATAACTTGACCTGAGTGTCCTTTATAACCCCCTAACCTATCATAACTTGAACTTAATCTCCTCTAACCTAACCTAACCTATCATAACTTGAACTTAATCCCCCCTAAACAAACCTAACCTATCATAACTTGACTTGAATGACCTCTATAACCCCCTAACCTATCATAACTTGAACTTAATCCCCCCCAAACTAATCTAACCTATCATAACTTGACTTGAGTCACCTCTATAACCCCGTAACCTATCATAACTTGAACAAAATGCCTATAACACACGACATAATTCGTCAGCATCCTAAACGTCGTTAATTAATTAATTAACCGTCCCGTCCATCCCTTCTCGTTCATTTTACATCGCTCCCAAAGCTTCCTGAACTTTTTCACGCAGTCTTCCGTACAATCCATGGAGATTCTTACCGGCTAAGAATCCAAAGGACAGAATTCTTTAGAAGCAGTCGTTCGGTTATTCCGAGTGATCCTGCAGGACATCGTAGAACAATGTAATTTCTACGTTTTTTCCTTTTTTTTTTCCTTTCTCCTCCTTCGTCTGTACTGTCTTCTTAATTCCTTCCCTTCTGTCGTTTCCCTAGAACCTCTTCAGGGTCCCCTGACGTGGAAATGAAACGAACTACAACTACGTTTCTTCAGGAATGCTTGAATCGACAAATCGGCTGGTGGACCTTCATCATTCATTAGATCCGCTTCTTACCTCGTTGAATTATCCGCCATTTGTTTCGGATCCGAGAGGAGCTTCACAATCGACATCCTTCTCTTGATCAATAATGCATTCGTTTTACATTACGGGAGAATGAAAGGTCTACCGTGTACCTTTGGGCAGTTTTGCGTATATTGCAATATATCTAGATTATTAGACTTTCGGAATACAGGGATTTTTCAACAGATACGGAACAACCCTAATTGACCGAACGTCACCATAATTTCACTCCACCAAAACATACCCTCACAAACATATTTAAATACAACACCGTATAAAACCGAAATGTGCATTCAGCACACCAAAGCGTATAAAGTTCGACGGCGAGCCTATTTCTGTTAAATTCCAATGTTCCAAACGAGCGGACACAATCACAAAGAAAATAAAGGAAAAAAAGAGGGGCAAAATCGATTAACAGGTTCTAACAAATCTACTAGTCCACCGCAGCACACGGTTGATTGAAATTTCTCCGCGATCGAGCGACTCTCTAATAAAAAGTGCCGAAATAAAAGTGCAATTCGAAACGTTGCGTCGAATCGGTCACACATATCCGGCCCGGCCGGAAACCAATAAAATACTAGCGCGTATTAGAGCAAACTATGTAAGTTCTATTCATTGAAAAACACCATTCTTTACTTTATTAAACATTGCTGTCCAAAAATACTACTGAAGTCAGGTGAGTACTCGTGCAAACTTCATTTTTGCAGTCATCGAGCCTCAAGGTCGAATTAACAAAATCGACTTGTCACATAAATGGTCCTGTTCGTGTGAACACACAGAACCAATTAAGGAAGTAATTTCTCAAATTTCAAGTTTCCACGAGTACAGCAGACTTCAGCACAGTAATCATTTTTGGACCGCAATTAATAAAGGTGTTGGACAGATGCTGATGTAAATATGGCCGCAGACAAACAAGTGCAAATCAACGACCTTAAAAGCGAATTGTAGGTTTAATCGAAGCGAAAGATGTTTCCCAGGAGGAGCTACCGGGGAATTACAACGAAGTTTAAAGGCTGAAATTAACTTGACGTGTTCCCGACATCAACTCACGCAAACTGTCTGCAAGAATGTAATCCTTGCTGAAGCAAGGATGATCTTAGCCCTTAGTTAGCGAGCCAGAGTTCGAAAGTTAGACCTTCCGGGTCCTTTGATACCGGCGAAGTTGAATCTTGTATGCATTCAGACTTTAAAATTGTGAATATGCTGATCACACTGCGGGAACTTGTCTGATTTATGTAATACTCGCGATATTTTGCATCGTTACTGATAAAAAAAAGCAGAAAATTTCATTACGAATGTTGGTCGACAATGTAGGGATTTTGAGATTTTGGGATGTATTTAGGGATTATGGAATATACGAATTTAGCGATACAAGGTTCTAGGGACAATTGGTTATGAAGATATTGGGATCTAGGGAAAATTGGGTATGGAGATGTTAAGGTCTGGGGATATTGGTACCTGGGAATATATAGGAATCTATACATTCCGAAATCCCTACATTTAAAAATTACTATACCCCCAGATCCCTATGTCCCGAAATTCCTATATCCCCAAATTACTATATCTTGAAATTGCTATATCCCCAAATTTCTAAATTTTCAAATTCCTATATCCCCAAATCCCTATATCCCCCAATTCCTATATCCCCAAATCCCTATATCCCCCAATTCCTATATCCCCAAATCTATATATCCCCCAATTCCTATATCCCCAAATCCCTATATCGTCAAATCCCTATATCCCCAAATCCCCATATCCCCAAATCCCCATATCCCCATATCCCCAAATCCCCATATCCCCAAATCCCCATATCCCCAAATCCCCATATCCCCAAATCCCCATATCCCCAAATCCCTACAACCCCAAACTCTTATATCCCCAAATCTCTATATCCCCAAATCCCTATATCCCCAAATCCCTACAACCCCAAACTCTTAGATCCCCAAATCTCTATATCCCCAAATCCCTACAACCCCAAACCCTACACCCCTAAATCCCTATATCCCCAAATCCCTACAACCCCAAAACCCTATATCCCCAAATCCCTATATCCATCTCCACATTATCTCAAAATCTGTATCTCTAGATATCCACTTTTCTATATCGCCGAAAAAGAAAAATTTGACCTCACAATTATAAATAGTACGAGTAAATCAGTGTTACGTATAATTTAATATATTCACCTAGTGCCATAAAGCAGCCATGTTTCGCTGAATCGGTTGTAATAAATTTATCCTCACCATATATCGTCATAACAACAATAATAGAAACGAGAAAATGCAAATAGCCGATGTAAATGTACAAATTTTCGTTCATTTATTTGGGTCATGTAATTTTCGAACGTCAGTTAAAATAGAATTTCCATCGAATAAATAAATTGATTTACTTCTGCATGGCAAAGATTTATTACTATTATTATTGTTGTTGACTCAATGATTTATTTGATCAAATATTGCGCACATATTTGTTATTTATATTTTGTAAATTCGAAATGTTGAATGCAAATTTTGTTTGAATTAATTTTGTTCAAATTTGAAGCGACGTAAATTTTTATGTTGGAAAGGTATATGTCTGACCATATACGACTATTTCTACTGAAATATTTTGATATTACACTGAAGTCACAATTACATTTTTAAATACTAAATGTAAATATTGTTCAGATCTTCAAATTCATGTAAATTTTGATAGTAAAAAGTTCTTATTAATATTTCTATAGTAGTACATGTCTGACCACATACGTCCACTTCTACTGTGGCCATGAAAATTCTACTAATAAACATTTTGTGTATCAAAATAAAAAAAGTATAACCAAAAACCAATTCTTCTACTAATAGTAGAAACTCGAACCTAACCATCCCTATTCTCACATTTCCTTAATCCTCACAAAATGAAATTATACCTCGCAAAACACAACACTTCCTCGGAATAAATTAATTACAAAATTCTCCACTTCCCAATAACATTCTATCAAAAGTACCCTGTACAACAGTACACTCCACAAAAAATACCAGGTACCATACATTTCATCAGCTGAAAGAGAGAAAGGAATTTTTGTGTTTATCAGTAGGTATCTCAAAGCGGACATTCCTATTCTTATTAACTAGGGACGCTGAAATTAAATACGTGTGTAGAAGCAGCCACTTGCCAGGGTTTAATCGTATCCAGGGCCGAGTGCAGCTTAAAATTTAACCAGCACAGCTAACACACAACCCTCTTCTTTATTTAATTCCCTCCACCCAGGGATAAACTGGTTGCACCAGGCTTTTGGTTGCCGGAGGACGATTATCGTTCGGATTGTTGTTCTTCCATTAACTCGCGACAAATTTAAACACGCGGTCACTTCCGAAATTAACCGAATGCTGACAAATCATCCGACATTCTCTTTTCTTTCTCCTGAATCTATTGTTCGTTACTTCTTTAACAAATTCGAACGAATTTTTCTGAAATCGAAATTTATTTACTGCCCTTAGGATATACTAAATTTACCAATTACCAAATTTCTTGAATCTTGGGAATTTTGGGAATTTGGGGAATATTGGGAATTTAGGAAATGTAGATAATGTTGGGAATCTAGAGAAATTTTAGAATTTAGGAATTTGATGAATTTAGAAAATTTGGCAATTTGGAACTTGAGGTTTTAGAAATTTGTAATTTTGAAAATTACAGAATTTGGAATTTTAAAATTGACCATCTCGAGAATCTTCAAACTAAAATATGTAATGTACAAATTTGAAAATCTTGAAATATCTCTATTTTAAAGATTACCTACTAATTATTTTATCCATTAAATTAGATATGAAAATGGTGTAACATATAATGCAATTAATAACGGAATTTGCTTACGCGTAAAAGACGCACCCTTTAACACCGTCAGTATCCATTCACCGATATCGCGTGCCTTTGGCAAGATCGTTCTCGGCGGGATTTCAAGTCGATTGAGATCTACGGTAACACGGGGCGAGAATTGAACGAAAGCGTATCGGCACGCAGGTTAATTGGTAATTACTGCATTGGAACGTCCATAATCTGATACACAGGCGGCCAATATATTTCCAAGGGGTTGCACGGTTAGAACTGGATGATAGCCAACAGAGATTGACTAATTCATTAACCTCGACGTACGAAACCCGTCAATCTTTCGTTAGCTGCAAAACTTCACTCCGCTTTCTATCTTCTCGAAGTTCGAAGATAAAATACCGCAACTTGCTTTTAACTTCTCGAATTATTGATCATTGCGATATAATATTCGTTGCGAGTCTTCGTAATTTATATCTTAAGGTTATTTTAAGTCTTAGATCACATATCTAGCTTATTTTCAACCCTTGTAATTAAAATAGCTAAAATCTTCATGGTGCAAAGTTAAAGTACATTCAAAGTTAAAATTATTTGGTTACTCATGTATCAAGTTATTATTTTGTCCATACACAAACTTATAACATTTGAATGTCCATAAAATAGTTTTCAAGATCACTCCTCCGATTGCTTTGAACTTTTGCAAATCACGTTAGAATTAATTTGTTCATTAGGCAAAAATATTTATAACTATTTCTCCGATTTATAACTTAATGTTTTTAAGTAAATTCAGCGTCCTAATAAATAGATCTCAGGTGAGAGGACGATGTAGAATATGTAGATTGGCAGATCAGTCGGATTCGAATCGAATCTCGAAACTTGGACACGTCGAATGAAAAATCTGAGCGCCGTTCACTTTCGATGCGGCGATAAATCGTGACTTTTTCGAGCCAACCAATTTCCCTGTGCCAAACAACGGCTGCAACGCGAACGGTAACCAAGTAACGAACCCTTCGTCACGGGGAAAAAGAATCCGAGGAGTAAAAGAACGCGAACAGATGATAGAAGAGCGAGCGGAGAAAAAAGGCGGGAACGAGATTGGAGTTCAGTCACGATATTCAAACGACGCGAATAAATCCGTCCTGTGTTTAACTTTCCGGACGCGGCGATAAATTTCGATTCCCGGATAATTCGTGGGAATTAATATTCATTGAAAATCGCGTGGACGATCGATTTATGGAAACGGACGGAATACGAGGGTTTCGTAGAATTTGGATTTGGTGAAATTTAGTTTTGGGGGTTTTTGAAATTTGGAGATTTAGGGATATGGAAAGGTATGATACCGGGAGAACTAGAGAATTTAGGGATTTGGGGATTTAGTAAATTTGGGGGTTGAAAAATTTGGGAACTTGGGAATTTGGGAATGCAGAAGGGGTCTTTCCAGTTTGGGGTATTTCAAATTTGAGGATCCAGAAATATAGAGGATTATGAAATATTAGAACAGGTAGAACTAGGGAATTTGGGGATTTGCAGATTTAGTACACGAGAAATTTGGGGGATCTAGATTCCCCAATTCCATAATTCCCCAATTCCATAATTTCCCAATTCCTTAATTTCCCAAATCCCCAGCATTCCAATTCCATAATTCCCCAATTCCATAATTCCCCAATTCCATAATTCCCCAATTCCATAATTCCCCAATTCCATAATTCCCCAATTCCATAATTCCCCAATTCCATAATTTCCCAATTCCATAATTCCCCAATTCCATAATTTCTCAATTTCTTAATTTCCCAATTCCCCAATTTCCCAAATCCAAGATTCCTCAAATTCCATAAATCCCAATAATTGCCTAAATTTTCAAATCCCTAAAAGTTCAAGTTCCAAAGTAAAAATTCTTGATTAAAAAATCATACACAAGTTTCTCTGAATACATCGCATTCGTAGTTAAGCAGGACAGACTTTTCCTCGGGGCTATTCTTGGAGCTCGGAAAATTATTCCGCAGACGCGTGTCTCCCGCAGGAAAGTTTAAACAGCAACGCAAACGTCGTCGTACGTTCAGCTCGCAACGAGAGCAACCGTCTAATTTAATTGAAGTAATTAAGACCGGGTCCACCCCTGTAGTTCGCACCAGCCTGTCTACGAGCCCCCGGCAACGTTCTGGCTCGCTAAAAGCTACCCTTTGCGCGCCCACTAAATAGATTCTATCGTCGTTCCCGCTTTTTTCTTATCGTTTCGTTGCCTCGTTCGGACGTTTTCTTCCGCCGTCGCTGATGGAATGCATAATTAATTAATCGGGACGGTTATTCGCCGGGAAATTATCGAGCGGATCGCGATGATTCGACGAAAACGGTACAATGAGACCCGCGTGACGAGGGTTGCTTTTGTATTACTACGTTTTATGGAACGATTATACCGTCAAAGTGACGAATTTGAAATTAGAGACGGTATTATGCTTAGGGGGCGTTTGCGCTGATAACACCTTGCGATTATTTCTAACCTTAAGTCGGAGCAACTGGTTGAAATTATTTTTCATAGAGTTAGGTGGTTCAGAAGGTTCTTTCAGGTTATTTTTTTCAGTCACAGCAAGTCTGTACAGTGTTGATAATCATATTTGTGAAATATTTCTCAGTCTCACAGAGTACTGATTCAGTATAATAGATATTCGAAACTGCACTGTGATGTGGTCGATGTCAGACATACGATCGCAGAGGGTTAATATGTTGTGTCATTTTATACGAGAACAAAAAAGAAGCGGAAAATACAGTCTTTCATTAGTGGGACACGGCGAGAGGAACAAACGAACCGCAACTAATTATACATCAGTCAGCGTGGAGTTGAAGAGTCATTAAAACGTCAATGAAATACGTATAATTATGCTTCAGGGAGTAATTGCGTCATAGAAATTAATACGCTACGTTCGAAATGAAAGGAGAAAGAAAGCAACTTCTACTGTATAATCGAAACTGAACAAAAATAAACACTGCGTACAGTTAATTGCGTGCCTACTGGGCTGGAATGAAGGAAAATTGCGTTAAAAATTAATGAAACTGGTACAATTATATTTCGTGGCAAAATTATACTATACAGAAATTAATACATTACTTCAACATCTCATGTTGAAAGAAAAGAGAAATATAACAATTTTTGTTCGTAACAAAGTAATTAAATAAATTATAGTTCAATAATGAATTTGCGTCCTAGCCAATTTGCAATTGCGTCCTAGCCAATCAAACTCAGCACTGTTCAGTATGAATACATACAGTAGTATAGTAGCATAATTAAAACGCAACAGGATATCGAAACCGTGACTAATTACGGATCGATAACGAAGAAGAATCCCCGTGCGAGAAACACGCGATCAATTTATTACACGGTCGAACACGCTCACCGAAACGGATCGCCGGCTGCGATGACGTCGCACCCGTTGGAAAAACACGCCGGTCGAAAAATTAATTATGCATTCCGTCGTGGCCCGCAAGAACGTGTAAGCACGCACACAGATCCGACTGGATCTCCGATGAAAAGTGGTGTTCGATAAGAAACACCGACAAAGAAAGAAGAACGGGTGGGCGGAGGATAAAAAGGATCGAGAGATCTGGCGACGAACGAACAGGGGAGATCCTCGAGGACCAAAAGGACTTCTTTTCTCCCTCGCGCTTCCTTTACCCTTTCTTACGCGCACTTCTTCCGTTTAACGCGCTTCTCTTTGGAACAGCGAAGAGCTTACCTCCGTCGAACCAACAGGCCGACCGGAAGTGCCTTCCAATGGCGAGCCTGGATGAAAATGGCCGACGTAAACAATGGCTCATCAATCATCCACCCGCAAGAAATGGGGTAAGAACGATTTGTGTACGTGGTTTTCGATTTTTCTCAGAGGTTTTCAGACAAATTTTACTGTATTTTGAAATTGTACACGTTTGAAAATTTTTGAAAATAATTTTCTTTGTAGCCTTCATATTACACAATTACACTGTCATGAAATCTATGTATCTTGAAATTCCTATGTCCAAAAATTATTCCTACGTCCTGGAGTTCCTATAACATCTAAACATCTGTTCGTTTCAATATTACAGATACCAGTCAATATTACAGTTCTGACACAAATAAATTGACATGCATTACGCTAATAAACATTGATTTAAACATTCGTAAGTCTCTGATGAAAAGAAGGTGAGTCTCCGGTCAAAAGGCGATTAAAACATGTTGCAGCTGGTATCGCGCGGTTAATTGGCGCGATACAGTATCCAATTAAAGCTGACACGTCACAAAGGGGGAAGAAATGAAATCGCGGGCATCCCGTGGGGCTTCTCGTTTAGCCCGCGACTCTCCGCCGGCCACGCGATAACAAACGAAACGTCTGCAGTTATTCCTCTCTGAGCCCCTTTCGCGTCGCGTTATCGGGTATCGGGCACAAGCGATAATTTGCGTTCACCCTCGCGGCCAATTATCGGTTTCGCGTAGCAGTGGCTGATTATGTCCGCGAGCGCGACGATAATTCGACTTAGTCGGCATTATTCGACGCACCGTAATCGAGCTCGATTTTCCTACCCCTTTTTCCGACTCCCTACGCCGACGTTATTGTTAATTCACTTGTTACCCGTTAACAAGCTTGCTGTTTATGCTCCCGCCGATTTCGCCGGCGTTAATACGTAATTACACACCCTGACCTGATTACTCTACTCGAATAAAAGGTCTCGTATTTTAGGATTAATCGGTGGGGAAGTGTGCTTTTTATCGTGGTGATTGATTGTTACGATTTATTGCATACTTTCGTGTACTTTGAGTATTGAAGATAAAATTTCGTATTTTCGGTTTAATCGCAGAAGGGTGCTTTTATGATTAAAATGATGTTTGCATATTTTCATATACATTGCTTAATGAAAAAGCTTCTAATAGCTCAATGGATGTTTTCATTATAATTTTACGACTTGTGATTTTTGCAATATATTATATTGTATATTTTGGTATTTCTGATTATTATTATAGTCAAACAAGAATTACATATTTCAAGTTTAACAATTTTATAGACAAGAAGAATTTAACAAGAAGTTTAACAATTTTATAGAAATCTTCGAATTCTGTTGTCCAAGAATTAGTTTGTCCAATAGTGTATTAAAATTGTGAATTGTTCAGCAATATTTCTGAGAGTCGAAGAAAGAAGGACCCCCTCGATCGATCTTTGATCAAACAGTCCCTTAAGTGTCTCTCCATAAACATCAATTCTGTTGTTGGCCGAAGAAAGGGGAAGAAAAAGGAACATCTTTCTACAAGATCCAGCAAACGCAATTTCCAGGCTGTCTCTTAAGAACCGGTGTTCCCGCGTGAATCAATATACACGGAAGAGAGCACCCTCATCCCTTACGTTTCGCCCCCGTGTAGAAAACCTCCCTAATTCTCTACCCCCCCTCTCACGATCATCGGTCCAATCGAGCCAGTCCCGATGTTCAAGGCCAATACATTAAATCACAGAAAGGACCATAATGTATCTCGAGGATCGTGCATCTTACCCGGGGATGACATATTTGCGCGGATTCGGCCGTGCCGAACAAGGCGTCGAGAGATTTATACGGGAACTGATATTCAGGATGTTCCTAGGATTTTCCTGTCGCAACGTGTCGATATATTCGACGAGTGCGAATAAGAGAAATGTGCCGTTTTAACCGTGGACTTGCAAATGCGATGCTTGCTTTATGTGGACTTCAGCGATGATTCAAAGGGTGCTTTTCTGTTTGTTCTCGGGGAAAATTCGTATTACTGCTCTTTGTTTTGTTCATTATTGTATTGTGAGGATTTTGGGTTAAGTTTGTAGAAATTTTGGGATGTTGGAACTTCGGGTCGTGGGAATGTCGGGACGTAGGAATTTCGGAACATAGGAACAATTTCATAATTCCATAATTCTACAATTCCACATTTCCTAAATTTCTATTTCCCAATTTCCCAAGTCCCCAATTCCAAAATTCCGCAATTCCTCAATTCCCAATTCCCTAATTTCCCAATTCCCTAATTTCCCAATTCCCTAATTTCCCAATTCCCTGATTTCCCAATTCCCTGATTTCCCAATTCTCAAATTTCCCAATTCCTCAGCACCCCAATTCTCCAATTCCCCAATTCCGCAATTCCTCAATTCCCCAATTCCCCAATTCCATAATTTCCCAATTCTCAAATTCCCAATTCCCAATTTCCCAATTCCCCAGCTCCCCAATTCCCCAATTCCCCAAATCCCCAAATCCCAAAATTCTCTATTCCTCAATTCCCCAATTTCCCAAATCCACAATTCCCAAATTTCCAATTCTTAATTTCCCAATTTCCCAAATCCCCAAAATCCCCCAAATCCCCAAATTCCCCAAATTCCCCAACTCCCAAGCCTTACAAGATCTAAAACTCAAATACAACATACATCATACGAATTACAAATCCTTAAATCTGAAAGAACAACAAAGCAGCAACAAACATTTCTCAAAACGAAATCATACGTGTTTTAATACCGTGAAATCCTTAGCGAGTTACCGCCATTTCCTCTCGTTGCGCTATCTCTTTCCATTTTAATTTCACCTAATTCTATTTTTCCTCCTTTTATTCCATTTCAAGCCCATTCATTTTCTTTATCGTGTCTCCTATTCCGGTTCTAATTATTGCTGTCTCCTTTTACGCTCATTATTCTACCTTCGTTTCCCGTGTTACTCTCATTTTCACCCTCTCTCTCCTTTTTTACAATTTTAATCGTTCAGATTTAACAAAGCCGTCGTTAAATTAAACAGAAAATAATGCAATTGCGCAATCCGGTCACGGTTGCCGCGTATCCGAACGGCCATCTTGTAGAAACGTACGTTCGAAATGGATTACTGTGTCGCGTTGGACAAAACGTTTTCTCGGTTTTTTAAGAGATATTCGTTTTACAAAATCCTACGTATGTAACTACAAGCTTACAGAGTTGTAATCTTATTATACGTTCACTGTCTTTTTAATGTTTACGAATTATTTAGAAATTTACTGTGCAATTTATTCTCTAGGTCAGTTTAGCGAAACAGTAAATTCATAGTAGAAAACGTATGGGGTATAAATTATACTCTGAATTAAATGGGTAAGACTTTATTTCATATAATCTTTCAATAAATTGAACATCAACCGTTTCTATATTCTATAATGTACAACACAAATTTTTTAATATTAAACATTAAAACTAGTAATTAACTATAAACATTTCAGTACACATCAATGGTTTTACACAAGAGTTAATCTATTCTGACATTCAAGAGCAAAATATATTTTATAATAATTATTATTTTTCTTTTGTATTTATTATTTCTTAATTCATCTTTCTGACTCAGTGTAATAATAAATATTAAATTGGATAAAAGTAACGCGATGACAAGTAGATATCTGCACGCCTTATTATTCGCCACACGAAGGAATGAAATTCGAGGGTTGATTAAACGAACGGCCGGTGTTATTAGCGCAACGTTATCGTTTCGAACGATATTATTATTCAAATCGGTGTAATTACGGTTTTATTGCGATTTGATCGGACGCCACCCTTTCGGAATCGATGAATCGCCTTTCGCTGCATGAAAATAAACGGGATACTTCGACCCGTGCGCTCTCTATCGAGTCTCCTTTATTATCAGTACAAATAAATCTGAATTGTTTGTTATTTCGAAATAATTCTATCTGATTCCATATACCTCTTTCCCTATATTTCACGTTCTCACATTTCTCATTAAAAGGAATTCTGGTTATTTATTTAAATATCTGCCGTAAACAACCCCTTTTCCGAATATTTTAAACGATAATTCAATTTTTGATGAATGAGAATTTGAACTGAATATTTTGTACTTCATTCTTATTATTAAACAAGATATATACAGATAAAATAATATAATTATATAAAATTGAAATACAAAATGCATTTCAGTTCAAGTTTTCATTTATTGAAAGTTAACATATTTGTAAAAGGGGGTTGTTTACAATAAACAAAACTTAAATTAGTGGTTACTATAATCATATAATTAATAACAATTATATTATCAATATATGATCAACAGATAGGAAACGATTGTCACTAGGATCTACACATTCACATATGTGCTCTTTTTAACATATGTACACATGTGGTTTCGAAAAGCTTAAAAACACAACAGTAAGATATTTATCACGAGTGTTAAATACGAAATAATCACGATATGATAATTTGGGAGTAAGAAGGAGGATAAATTCAAAGAGTAATTACCGTAACAACCCATCAACACCGAAAGGTCCCAAAGCAACACCTCTCGATTCGCCAACTTCTCAAAGATCGTGCAAATAGAGAATCATTAAACACCCCGAACTGCTATGTACTGCATCCTCCCTTTTGAAACGGCAATTTACACCGAAGCTTCGAAACGAGCCTGAAAAGAGTCGAGGCAAACATCCCCTAGCAACGCCAATCAGAAATTACTTATCACTCGACCTAATAAGATTCAACTCTGCAGCGGAGGATAGCGTCAAAAGAAACTCGCGCCGAAAAGGCAGCATCTCTCTTCAACTTACTTCCACGACTCTCGTTTCATGGTAAACATCCCTTGACAACTGCTGAACGAGGGGTAAAATCTCACTCTTTTCACATTTTCATTTTTACAAGTTCTAGGCTGTTGTTTTTTGACAGGTTCTTAAATATTTTTTACATTTGGTATTTGGAATGTTTGTGCTTGGAAAATGGACACTTTCAATCTTTTATTAAATTTATTAAATTTGAAAATTATTTACAAATTTTTTTTTTATAAATCCACACACCCCAAATTTCTACTCTCTAATTCCCCACACCTCCAAATTCCTACTCCCTAATTCCCCACACACCCCAAATTCCTACTCCCCAATTCCCTACACATCCCAAATTCCTACACTCCCGAATTTTTATCTCCCCAAATTTCTACCTCCCCAATTTTCTACATTCCCAAATTTCTACCTCCCCAATTTTCTACATTCCCAAATTTCTACCTCCCCAAATTTCTACCACCCCAAATTTCTATCTCCCCAAATTTCTACCTTCCCGAATTTCAACCTACCCAAATTTCTACCACCCCAAATTTCTATCTCCCCAAATTTCTACTTTCCCGAATTTCTACGTCCCCAAATTTCTACATTCCCAAATTTCTATCTCCCCAAATTTCTACCTCCCCTGTTCCCATCCCCCAAATTCCTAAGTGTCCAATTCTGCATTCCCTAAATTTTTAAATCTCCAATTTCCCACCCCCCAAATTCTTAACTTCCCAAGATCCCGATCTGCCAAATTCCCCATATCTCCAAATTCCTAAACCCCCAAATAAACGCCCAAATTCTGAACTACCCTAATCTCCCTCCCCTAACCTCTCAAATCTATCTCTTCTCTCCCCATCAGCAAAAACCAAGTACAAAATGAAAATTTCTCAACCATCCCCAAGTCGCTAAAATATGTTCACCAGCGGCACATAAATAACGAGTAAAAATAGAAAGTAAGCACGTGCGCTGTTTCTCTTAGTCGATGAAAAAAAAAGTCGTGGAGAACTATCGTTGGCCGTTGTAAGTTCGCGAAGAAACGAGCTCGTATTCAGCATTAGTCAGTTCCAGTAGTCGCGTTCGAGCTCCCTGGAGAGTCCCGGGATCGTTGTACGGGGCGGTTAGAGGGGGAGATTCTGGAAGGAATTTTACTTTTAGTACCCGATACTGAACTACCAAAGAGAGGGTTGCTTTGTCGGCGAACGCGTCCCAGCTGGATGCCTGGCCATTGCAGCACAATATCGGGGGTAAACGTTTCGGATAGCGGTGTCACTGACCGACGACGATCTTCGATCAGCAGTCGTTTACGACTTTCCAAGGATTCCGATTCACCAAAGACGACGGGAATTTATTCTGTCCGATGCTACCAGGGATGGTGAGTCCGCGAGTTCCGGGATATTTGATTGAAATCGAAGAAAGGGATGGCCTCTGTTCACCGGTCGACGCCGTGATGGATCACCGGCTATTGTCTGCACGGTCAACTTTTTCTTCCTTTATAATGATACTTTTCTACATTCTTTTTACTATTATTTTCATTTACTGTTCATAAATAGTATTTTATGTAATAGATTTACTTTTGATTATTCTGTACGAATGTTGTATTGTACTGATACAAGATTTTGTGATCAAATTGTCAGATCAATGAAACTTTTACGTAGTCGTTTTTATTAAGCTTCAAGCTTTAATTTGATATATTACAAGTAGTATTTGGTAAAACTTTTATGTCATGAAAATGTGTCAGACTTCATGTCTACCAAAATCACATATGAAGTCATTCTTTGTTATAATTAGCAGTCAGTCATTTTATCTTCGGAATTTCAATGAAACTTTCACGTGGTAGTTTTTATTAAGCTTCAAGCTTTAAATTGATGTATTATAAGTACTATTTGGTAAAACTTTTATGTCATGAAATTGTACTAGACCTTATACGTACATCAATATAGACACTATTCGCTATAATTATCAATTAGGCAATTTGTATCAAGAACATCAATAAACCCTTTTCACAGCAATTTTTATTAAGCTTCAAGTTTTAATTTGACATACCACAAGTACTATTTTGTAAAACTTTTCTGTCATGAATTTCTGTCAAATGTCCCAAAAATGATGATACGGGAAAAAAATAGCCATCAGAGGTACATAATAAACACAGTATCCATTTTTATACATTTCCCATTTTAGTCCGATAACTTTCGCAAAGATTATCGTTCATTCATTTCCCGTGAAACGCGTTGTTATGGTAGCTTGTGCACTTTTATTAGATCCCCGCATCTAAAGTGAACGGTTACATCCTCTTTCAAGTGCGCAATTTTTAATTAAACTAGTCAACTGCGTCTCGAACTCGTGGTTAACGGAATTACCAAGAAACAGGCGAACGGTGTTTCTGAATATCAACTTCTCGGTGAGCTGGAAATTTACCTAACTCCGTTAACTTTGCTCCTGAAAGTCCCACCTCTGATACTTTCGTTCTCGTGTCTAGCAATAACAAATTAATCCCTTTGCGACTCGTGCGTTGGTCGTTTTCTTGCGAAACTTTTGAAACTTGTGTCAGTTGGAAGGATCGGGAACGAAGAGAAAACAACGTCAATAGAACGTTCTCCTTTTTTCCCACCTGGAGCAATTTTATATTAAACTGCATCATCTTTGTATTTTCTTTCTTCGTGTTTTTTTTAGTTAACCGTACAATTTTCTTACCGTTATCTGCTCGTTACGGAGACCGTTAAGGTATTTTGTTGAAAATAAGGATTCACGTAGATTGTGATTTTCTCTGATGAATATCGAGCGAATTGGCTAGGAAATGATTTTCATACTTAAATGATGAAACTGATCAAATTGACCAAAATGATTAAAATGATCAAAATGATCAAAATGATCAAAATGATCAAAATGACCAAAATGATCAAAATGATCAAAATGATCAAAATGATCAAACTGATAAAAATCATCAAACTGATCAAACTGATCAAACTGATCAAAATGATCAAACTGATCAGAATGATCAAAATGACCAAAATGATCAAACTGATAAAAATGATCAAACTGATCAAACTGATGAAAATTATCAAACTGATCAGAATGATCAAAATGTCCAAAATAATTGAAAGGATCAAGAGGACCAAAGCGATCAAAATGATCAAAAAGACCAAAATGATTGAACTAATCAAAATGATCAAAACGACTGAACTAATCGAAACGATTAACGTCTCTAAAACCCACAAAATAGTTAAAATTGTCAAACTAGTAAAAAATAACAAAATGAACGATCAAAACAGTAAAATAGTTAAAGTATAAAGTAGTAAAAATGTCAAAAGCGTTAAAAGTGCAGCCCCGATAAAAGTGACAGAATAACAGACAAGTAAAATGGTAGAATGGTAAAATAATAGAAAAAGTAGAATGACAAAACATGGAAAGGTTAACCTAGCAAAAAATAGCAAAGTGATAAATCGATAAAATAATAAAATGGTGAAACTGATCGCGATCGATGAGAATATTGGGTCACGATATAATGGACAAGGTATCGCAACGATAATTATTAAGCATCGCCCTACGTGTACCTGCATTAAGCTTTAACTTTATTGATCGTTCGATGCGTGTCATCCATTAGCGACCAATCGTCACATCCTCGATGTCTCTTCAAATATTTGTGCATGGAACGTTGCGATTATAAACACAGATTTGTAGCGACAACTCGGGGATGGTCTCGTAAGAAATTGATCGAGTCATTGATGATATTCTGTACACCTATAAAGCTAATTATTATGGTTGATAATTTACCTGCTACTTCATTATCGAAATTATTCAATTTTGTATGAACTAAAATTAATTCATTTCTTTTTTTAGTTACTCTTTATTAACCTAACCTCTATTGTATAATAGAGGTAGCAACATATCTAGTAATACATATCTGCTAATATACCTAGTGTATATCTGTTAATATACCTAATAACATATGTGGTAACATAACCTATGTACCTAACAATACCCCATAATATTCCTATAATATATCTAGTAATATATCTAACATTACACCTAAATTATACCTAAAAAAAATATCTAATAACATAACCAATAGTATACCAAATAATATATCTATGTATCAATATATCATCGAATGTTTTAAAAACTTCGACTCGATTTAATTAACACACCGAACAAAGCCCCATCGACAGTTCGAAATTCTTTTATTAGAACAGTTCGTAACAGTCGTTCGAGTACAAAACCTTCCATTGAAGTAGGTAGTTTGAAAGATAAACGTACGAGGTCGCTGTTTGTTAGGATTAATTCGAGAGACTGTAATTCCCCAGGACTTTCTACGGATCCTGTAACAAATTAGTCGAGGAAGCACGACTTCAAAGGTGGTGCTTCGTTTTTTTTTTGTTTTTTTGGAAGCTGTTCCTCGATACTCAATAACGATCAACGCTTCGTAAAGCTGACTTAACGTGATTTACGAGCATCGACGCGACCGGTAATCGATAACTGGTCGCTGAAACGGGAACTTGTATCTTTCGTGGAAACAACACCTTCGAGATACCGTGACAGCCTCCATTACTGCAATCCAGTGAAGCAATTTCGTTCTCATTAAAATCTGCCTACTTGGTGGAATATTGGCAGGTTATACGTTTGCGATTTGCATTTTTATTTGGAATTGTAGAGGGAGGTGTGGAGGAGGATTTTGGGATTTTGGGGATAGGAAATTTGGGAATATGGAAATTTGGGGGTAGGAAATTTGGGGATATAGGAATTCGGGGATTTAAAAATTTTGGAGTTTAGGAATTTGAAATTTTAGAGATTTGGGGATTTAGAAATTTGGACATTTAGGGATTTGGGGGTACAAGAAATTGGAGATTTAGAAATTTAAAAGTATATGAATTTGGGGATGTAGGAATTTGGGGATATAGGAATCTGGAGATTTAGGGATTTGGGGGGTTTGTAGAAATTGAAGATTTAGAAATTCGGAAGCATAGAAATTTGGAGATTTAGGAATTTGGAAAAATAAAAATTTGGAAATTTAGGAATCTGGGAATTTAGGGATTTGGAGATAAGCAAATTTGGGAATTTGAAAACTTGACAATTTTAGAATTAAAAAATTTATAAACCTAGAAATTTGAAAATTTTGGAAATTGCGAATCAGTAAGTTGAAAAAGTAGTAAAATTGTAATAACGGTATAGGAGCTATAAAATAAGTGGAATGAAAGGTAGAAATCTTAAGAAATCTGTGTTTTCACAGTATTCCTTCGAGTGTGTAATACGCTCTGTGTTCTCAATGCATCGTCCGTATTCCGCTTTAGGTATTATTCAGATGTGTTCTCCGAGTGGAGGCACTAAACGCTTTGATCATTTCACCATACTGTCTGGGAATACGGGAACGAAGATGTAGGAGATCAGAGATCTTTATTCTTTTGTGAACAACCAAAGAAAGCATTCGGATATATGGTTTAGAACAGATTTAGCCAAATGGAAGCTATTGCTGTATATAATATCTTACTTCGAATCTTATTATTCCATTCAATTAAATAATCAGGGTGTTTTATTTGTATTTTTATTTGAAAATTAATTCAAATGCACAGTGTTATCTTTTTAGTAAATAAAATAACTGCATAATTAAACTATTGTTAAAAATTCATTAATGTCTCAGGATCAAATTATTAATTTTAATATAAAAATATGAATAAAAATGTGATCAAGGGTGTCACTGAAAATTGAGAGTCAAAACTGTTACTAAAAAATTTAACAATAAAAACAAAATACTTTTCACTACATAAAATAATTATACAATAAAATTGCTGTTAAAAATTCAACTAGTGTCACATTAAATTATCAATTTAATAACAAAACATAAATAAAAATGTAATTAAAAGTGTCATTGAAAATTCAATTAAGCGTTAAAAACGTCGCTAAAAACTTCAACGACAAAACAAAATCCTTTTCCACTACATAAAATAATTAAACAATGAAATTGCCGTTAAAAATTCAACTAGTCCCACAGATTACAGTAACCAATTTAATATTAAAATATCAATAAAAATGCAATTAAAAGTGTCGCTGAAAATTCAGTACAGCGTTAAAACCGCTGCTAAAAATTCAACTCAAATCCAGCATTAAAATTTATCAGTCGGTATTAAATTCGTTTGAAAGAAAAATTAATTAAATCATCCTTTTAATATTAAAAATATTACTAAACCTCGGACGGCGATCTTCACAGATAGCGGCAGTTTAAATTTCACTTTAAATCCCCATTCTCTTTTATTTTCGTTCTTTACATTCGTTTTTAACGTTCAATCCTTTATTTTATGCATTTTGCACGGTTTTTTAGATTCCGTATCATTTTTCTTTCTTTATTTTTCAGATTTTATCGACTTTTGTATTTTTTATTTCTTATACTTTTTCATTCTTTATTCTTTGCATTTTAGGTACTTTTTTATTTTTTATTTTTCAGATTTCATATTGGTTTGCATTTTAAATTTTATGTTCTTACAATCTTTCTAATAATTTTACCACAAACCTCATTTTTTCATAATTTTTCTCAGGTTCAATATTCTTCCCTCAGGATCAACCCTATCACACAAAAATAATAAAAATTGTTCCTTAGGATCAACCCTGCCACCCAAAAATAATAAAAATCGTCCCTTAGATCCGCCCTATCACCAAAAAAAATAATAAAAATCGTCCCCAAATTTTCACACGAAAAATGCAGTCCCAAGTTAGCAGAACTGTTTCCGACACGCGTGCTAATCTTTCCTCTCGTCGAAACGAGCACGCATTCGGTCGTGCGAGTGCACGCGAAAGGGGCTTGCGGCGTCGACGGGGGGTGGCGAATATAGCGAAACAGGAATGCGCGAATTCGAATGCACTACAATCGAGTTACGGGCCAAGAGTTTCCTAATTCCAGGAATTGCAGGCGATGTTGAGATTCTAAGTGCAGGTACAAGGTAAGTTACGAGGCTGTGAGACATCGAGAGGGGTTGAACGGCGCTAGAGGGGCTGCAGGAGGACAAGCTACGCCTTGATTTCGCTGGAATGGCTCGAGGAAACCGAGAGGTGTTTAAGCATGCGTCCGTAATGAGACAAGGAAATTCCTAATAACGGTAAACGCTTCCGAATGGGTATCTGCAAAATTTCGTCCACGTCTTCCACGCTTCTACGCTTTCCTTCTATTTCTACCGGCGTGAACGGGGGTTGATTTTAATTATTTCAGATCGGTTCAGATCGTTCGTTGCGTATGATACTTCGGGTATTTTAGGAATTTTGTCAAGGGTTGATATTAGGGGAGGAAGAATTTTTTAGTTTGCAAATTGCTTCTTAAATTATATTGAGAGTTTTGGGGTTATTGGCTGGAGTGAATAATTTCTGAATTTCAAATTCTAATTTCTTCAAGTTAAAATTCCTAAATTTACAAATTTTACAAATTAAAATTGACACGTTGTAAAATTGTAAAATTGTAAAATTGTAAAATTGTAAAATTGTAAAATTGTAAAATTGTAAAATTGTAAAATTGTAAAATTGTAAAATTGTAAAATTGTAAAATTGTAAAAATTCCAAATTTCCAACCCCTATCTCCTCAACCCCCCAATTCTCAAATAACCAAATTACTCAGAGACTGTAAAATTGTAAAATTCTCAAAAATTCCAAATTTTAAACCCCCCCATCTCCCCAACCCCCAAATTCTCAAATAACCAAATTAATCAGAGATTGTAGTATTTTCCCAAAGTCACCATAACGCTATTTGTCCAAATACTTCCTTCCAAATACAAAAGATCTTTCATAAAGTTCTAAGATCCCTAAAGATCATAGCTCGGTTTCTAGCTACAAGAAGAGATCCTTTCTGAGCCATTCGATCTGATATGTAAGGTCTCCATTGAAAAGCCCCTAAACCCACAGGATACGGGGTCCTTCTTGACCCATTTACTGTTATATGAAAGATCTTCATCAAGGAAATTTCAGATCTACGATGCACTTTGTGTGCTTTATAGATCGTTCCATTCATGCTCAATTAAATGCTTCTTGATTTATAAGGACAGGAACACTTGGAACGTTGGGTTTTAACTAGTATGAATCGTGCTTTATTCTTGTTTTATTCGATACTTGAGGATTTGAGGTTATGAACGTTAGATGACGGTAAATTTGAATCAAGTTTGTACTTTTTAATTTATATTCACATATCCTTATATTTTAACATATCCTCATATACAACTGCACACATATGTCTCCTTCATATGTATTTGTATAAATGTATAATTGCACATATGTACATACATCTCAACATATCTTCATATAAATAAATTGTACACATCTCTCGAAAAGTTCGTCGAAGTGAGTGAATAACCATCGCAAAATTTAAACAAGAGACCATCGAACAAAAGCAAAAAGTAGCAACATTTCGGTAGACATAATCGAAGCAATCCAGCCGCAAGGAACGCAGCAAGCAAACAACGTAGAAATGAAAAGAAGAAACCGTGGAAGTACGACAAAACAGCGAAAGAAACTATCAACGAGAGTTGTTGTACCGTTATCAAAGATCCGCAAGCAGAGAATTCATCCCCTTGACAGAATAGCCGTTCAACCCCTCGAATGCATAAGAATTCGACAAACAGTCTCCGTGTCATGGTGGCCGTGCACGTGACACATTCTTCTCGACCATGTGCCATAGCCACAGAGGAAGGCATTGACATTTTTATGTCAACAAGCCTCGAGCTGGATTCCGCGTCAAAAGCTGGCTGATTGTGCGTTCTCTAGAGAGAGAGAGAGAGAGTTCGTAGCAAAGAGATGAAAAAGAGAGAAAGAGAACGTAACAGGCTGTACGATTCGATTTCGAACAACCGAGACTCGTGCATTGTCGATCGCATGCAGGAAGCAACACCTGGCCGGTTACCATAAGCGTGCTGAGGCCTTTTTATTTACGCCAGCTAAACCGGGCTGGTGTGTTAGTTTGATAACAAAGAAATTGGCGAACGCTCGAGGGAGAGGGTGTAAAGCCTCCACTTTAATCGGAGAAGGGATAAGGGAGAGGGTGAATGGGATATACACTGTCGTTCAAAAGTATTTTTCTTGCGTATCCATTCGAATATCGATTTACTTTTGTATCAACTTTTAAATCAATTTTTATTCTATATACTTTGATGAAAAGATATACAAAATTTACTATACAACATAACAAAAGCAGATTTTGAAAGTGGAAATTTGTTTATTTTCATTAAATGACAATTGATATCAAGATTATTGTATTCGTGTACCCCCAAATCCACATAACCTCAAATATCTATATAACCAGATCAGTACATCAGTAGATCAGTTCATCCTAAAATTCTCACATATACAAATCACATATGTAGACCTCTACAGCTCCAAATTCCTACATTCTCATTTTTCTACACTTCTAAACCGCTTACTTTTGAAAGGTGATGTATGCAGCGACAACCATCACTTGACAAATTCAACGCTCGTTCATTTTGCCTTTATCCACGTGCAAAGGGTGCCTACTGGCTTGTGGAAGGGTTAAGTGTTCGCGAAAAGTGCCAATTTCGCAGGGTGTGCCTTAAGCTGGACACTCTTCATACTAAATTGCCGCTAACATTCTGACGCAGAATGTTCTTCAAAGATTCTTCTGTAATATATAAATATTGTAAACTTTGGGATATAAGGATATTTTGATGGTATCTCACATAAACACAAGACTGAACATTTCTATATTTTTTAACTTTATGCATCAAGTTGCAATAGACAAATAATTTCGGGTCGTTCGATCACATCGACATAAAAGAGTAATCATAGTTAACGAAATTGCAACAATATAAAGATAAGTCGTTGCCAATTAAATTATCCTTCCACAAAGGCAGCCCCGTACGACATTGTGCATACAGCAATAACGCGATAAACTTTAAAATAAAGCTCATTATAAATGTCCAGCTAATTTCGTGCCATCCTTTGTATCGCTAATTAGAGGAGACCTAGTATCGACAGTCGCTAATGAAAGCTTCAATTAAAAGCAAATTAACTAAGGAACAGACGGCACAGAAGTATCCTACGCTCGCTTCAACTACCTATCTTTTAACTTTCAAGCGTGTGTCGTTTATTTCTTCTTAATTATAATATTTCAATTAGCCACTTCAATTGGACATTCTATTTCAAGATTATTTGCGCAAGCTTCAACTTTCTGCAATTACCTACCATGCAGCCATTTTGTACAGCTATTTATTCACGTTGATGGTTAGGTTAGGTTGAATTTTTAAATAGTTACTTACATTTGACATTTTGTATGACTTGTAATTATTAAAAAGTCAAGTATTATAATTTTAATTCTTAGTTTTAATTTTATTCCAAACATGTATTTCAAAAAATAAATACGTGGAACACAAATGAAATACATATGTTACATATTCAAAAAGAGATACATACAAAATTTGTCTAAAAATAAATTTCTACCCAGATGGAACTTCATCCCTTACAAATATGTGAGGTGTGTACCTATAGTACCTAATTAAGTACCAATCACCTATAGTACCAGTATACTAATTAAGTACCCATCAACTGAAAAAGAACCAGTTAATTACCAAATGAACCATGAATTCGCGCCGCAAGCCTGACGGAGGATCTCGAAAATTGAAGTTGTTTCAACCCTCTGTTGATTGAATACACGGACGGATCGTTGCTCCCTGATTTATTGGCCGCTTTAAGGGAGAACGTGGAAGCGATTACGTAGCTATTTTGGCCGAGAAGGGAAAAGAAAAGCGGAGGTGAGAAGCGATTGAAAAAGAGGGAGCCTGATAGGGGTAGATCGAGAGAGAGAGAGAGGGATGAGCAGCGAAGATCGATGAAATCGTTTGAGGGACGAATTATTTGCACGGTGCACCTTCGATGCTGACGGTCCTTTGAGAAGACTATACACGTCAGGATATAAAGTACCTCTAGCCTGATATTCAAACTTTATTACCACATTAATTTGGAGGGTTGGGAATTTGGGGTGTTACGAATTTGCAAGGTTGAGAATTTGGGGTGTTCCGAATTTGGAGATTTGAATATTGGGGGACTTGAGAATTTGGGGTGTTCCGAATTCGGAGAGTTGAGAATTCGGGGTGTTCCGAATTTGGAGGGTTGAGAATTTGGGGTGTTCCGAATTTGCAAGGTTCAGAATTTGGGGTGTTCCGAATTTGCAAGGTTGAAAATTGGGGGTGTTCCGAATTTGGAGGGTTGAGAATCCAGGGATGTGAATTCACATATGAGAATTTAAAAGTGTTCAAACACTCAAATTCTCTAATCTGAAAAAATTTCAAACCTCCACATTCCTTGCCAAAATGAAACCCCCTCAGAATTTCCAAGCACCCTCCGCATAAAATAAACCCTCGACACATCTATTAATAATATCTAAAATATTCACACACGACCAAACGTTCTAAAGCACATTACGATGCAATAAAAACCGGGTAAATTTTTGGAGCGTATAATAAAAATCGATTATGTAAGGCAATATAAATAAGAGGGTCATCGACGTCACGCATAAACTTCGATCTTACATGATTAATTAAGCCACGGTTGAACGTGATTGAACAAGTGCTCGAGGTCACGATATTATGGAGCGGTTACAGCTTCTGGCATGACCCAACAATGGGCCGCTTGAACGGGGGCGAGATGAAATTATTTGGTCGATGCGCAATTATTGAGAGCTGCTTTGTAACGCATGCTTGTAACCCGCAGGCGTTGCACCCAAGTGCGACCAACACTGGACCGGCAATATTGTTCCGACTAAATTGCTCTGCGTTCCGTCTAAATTCGACCCCATGAAACACGAACGTCAGCTAAACGTTCACCAATTATTTTCCTGCAGCCCGCTATCCTCACACTGTCATAACAATTAATTCCTCTCTTTCGCGATATGAGCCGTTCATTTTGAAACTGGGACACGTTTGTTGCTGTTCCTGAGGGCTTGCATCTCGATATTTATCGTGTAATGTAATGTTTACAGAAAATATTGCACTCATTGACAAATTTGTACTTTACGGTGTTAGACAAAGTTAGATAAAGTGTGTTCAAAATTAGTTGATCGTTGTAATAATTGACAAAAAAGATATTTCACCCGTAGCAACTCTTCTTTATATTAAAAACAACATAACGAGCATTTAAACTTTCAGTCAAATACAAAAATTTCCAAACACTCGAACATAAAAATCATCAAACACAAAAATCTCTAAATTGTGAAACACTCAAACATGAAAATCGTCAAACAGTGAAGCGTGTAAACCTCCAAACACTCAAACAGAAAAATTGAACAATCGACAAATTTTCAGCGTTCGAGCTTTTGAATAAAAAAGCTGACTACGCACCCCCAATAACAGATCACTGAAAATAAATAAAAATAATCCACTACAAAATTTGTCATATATGTACCAATGTACAAGGTCGTGAAGAGTCATCATGTGTGTACACACATATGTTATTTATGTAAATACATGAAATATGCACGTTACACATGTGAATGAACATACGTTATGTGAGTACATGAAATGCAAGTCTATCAATACACACATGTGAATGGATATACATTATGTGAGTACATGAAATGCAAGTCTATCAATACACACATATGTGAGTACATGAAATGTAAGTTTAGCAATACACACATATGGAATGAAACACGCATGTGAGTACATGGAATGCAAATCTATCAACACCCACATATTGAACAATACACACATGTGAGTCACACACATGAAATGTAAGTCTATCAATACACACATATGAAATGATCAACAGCCACATATTGAACAATACACACATGTGAGTACATGAAATGCGAGTCTATAAATGCACACATGTGACTACACGAAGTGCAAGACTATCCAAAGAATTAAAATACGATTACGATACATTTGTGAAGCAAAATTGAAAGGTTCGTTATGGAACGCCTCTTCCGTTGAGCCACCCTCTTCATGGCGATTTCCATTCTCTCGATTATACCCTGACGGAAACGCGTCCCCGAGCTTAGATGGGACGCGACGATAGTTCGAAACGCGTTTTATAATTTAATAATAGCTCGAAATCAGAGGGTGTCCAGCGGTAGGTCGTTCTGACGCATTCTTTTCTCGGCTAGGCAGTGAATGCTCGTCACCTTTATGCGTAATAACGTATGATGACAGGGGAGCTACGGCCATTGTCACGGCTGTTTAGCGAATGACGTGAAACGGCCCTGGCTCGTCCATCATCCTCGCCTACATTTTCGAACGACTATGTCAACCTAGGATATTCTTGCGAAAACTATAACCTTCGTCACACTGTTTGCTTGGACGCCTCTGGATGGGAAAATTGAAAATTTATGGTAGATTGGATTTATTATTTTTTGTAATTTGCGCTCATATGTGGACGAAGTGTTAACTGAAGTAGTTGTCCGAAGTATAATATTAATTTATGTATTAAGTGGAAAGTGTAAATATAGCAACACGTGGCTATAAACTGACGCTTCTTTCTTCAACCCTCGTCGTTTTATGTCTACGATAGTTATTTTCGTCTGGATAAAAATAATGTGTCTTTATAAAAAAAATTATACTTTAACTGTCACGAATTTATATAAAAATTTATATAAAAAGAATCAAATTGAACAATTGTGATTATTACTTCCATATACGTATATTCAAACAAAACTGATTGATTATTTCATTGCTCTGTTGCTGGCCATTATTCGCGGTTATAAAAATGGGCTTAAAAATTGGAGGGATAAATAAAAGGATAATAACAGCATTATACAATATTTATCAACTGCGAATATTCGCGTACTTCCATTTTAAACTGATCAGAAGTACCATTTTATTTTCGATGTTTTATACGCTTTGTTGTGCTTTATTTTTAACAATTAATACCGGATTTTCAACCATTTTATATACTTTTGTGTTATAAAGTATATTTTTATTATTCTCTGTTATAAGTATGGACAGTGTGTAAATATGAATGGTTAACAATCGTCACTATAAATTATCAATTTTTGAAACGATTTTTGTACGAAATAATTTCAACCTGAACAAAATTATTTTTGAATTGAACTTTCAGGATTATAAAATCATTTGAATGGAAAGTACAGATTTGCAAAAATGCATTCAAGCGAATTAATAAACCAAATCTATCGCATTAACGTCACCGAGTAAAGAAGCATCGCCACCATAAAACACTCCATTCAATCTTCCTCGAGTACAAGTAAACTTCACCCCAACAAGACACCCCATCTTGCTCAAGATACGATCAGTCGAAACGCGACCATAACTCAATAGTCTCTCCACAAGGGCGATAAAAAAGAAGCGAAATAAAGCACGCGTTCCACGACACGATTCCCGTGAACAAAACACGTGTTCGAGATAATACGAAACCCACTCGCCCTCGATTCTTCATGGAATCTGCTCCTCGAATCCTGGCCTCGTTCCTTCTCTAAAAAATGTCCTCGTTCTTAATCCGACGATTATATCGCTTTTTTTACCTTCATCGAATGATGATGGCGTTTATATTATACACGATCTTCACTTTTTATGCTCGCATTATTAAACACATACGTATATGCACATATATGTTCATACACATGCACACATATGTCATTACACATATGTTTGAATACCTAGCTATAATTAAAATATTTTATATGGACGATGTGTCGATGCGTTACACTGTTACACTGATGTTATATTAAGTATAATTAACATATGTGACATATGAGCTACAATATATGTCATACCGAGTACAATCAATATATGTGTTACACTGACTACAATTGAAGTATGTTATACATAATTAAAATGTGTTATACAGCATAATTGTCTACATATTTTAATCATAACCAGTAGCTATAATTAAAATATGTATTATCCTAAATATAATCAAAGTACGAACCGCACCCAAAGCATGTGTTATGCCAACGACAATATGTGTATCAATACGTGCCCACAACTTTCCTATCTGACAAAAATTCAATAACCTGATCCGTCCGAAGTCTCAGGACGTTGAAGACAATTTTTCGGCGAAAAGATAGACGAAGAAGATGGAAACACAATTTTGAGGGTTCATTAAGTTTCAGGGCGCGATCGCTCACCCCCTGAGCCACGGTGCGGCAGATAATACACGGGATAGCTGTAATTCTTGGGGTCGATATGGCTTTTAAATGAACCTCGATAGCGGTTCCCCTATGAAAGATACGAATATTGTTAATGGACTCAGCTGAGCATGACGTGGTCGTATTTCGGTATCGCACGATTCTCCGCTACGTGAACGGAATTGCTTCACCCGACTTACGACCCGTTATCTTGCCTAATTAAATTATGTTACACCGGAATTTCGATGTATCAAAGTCGAGTGTACCCAATGATTTCTATGTTTCGTGAGAGAATGATTCGAACGGCGGAGGGTGGTAAACGGTGCGGTATAAAACAACCCTTACGCTTGAACTGCTAACTTTGACGCTTTCAGTTATAAATATAAAATTATAAAAGAAATTTTTTATCGTAAGGACTCTACATGAATAATCCATATAATGTGTTAACGCATTATTTAACTGATGAAAAAAAAGAACTGTATTGTTAACAAATAAAATATTGACCCGCTGATGCGGTAAGAACGAAAATATGTAAATATACGTATATTGACGAACTACGTATAAATATTGGTTACCCAAGAGATATCAATATGTACACGTTTTTTAATTAAATATTGTTAAACGATGACTCGAAATTGAATGTACCTATTGTCAATAAATATTGATCATATGAAACAAATATTTGGTGTCAACAAATGACACAAATAATTTGAAAAAATGCGTTAATAAGAGTATACATCAATAAATTAGTGAACGTTAAGAGTTCATAAAGCACATATTAAACATATCACATATTAACACATATGAACACATATCAAAATAAATCTTACAAAATTTTTATCGACAACATTCATATCTCGTGATAATGCAGACAATAGAAGCGCACATTTCGCAAAAAGATTTATATAACAAACAAATTCAAGAGGGACCGAAAACAAATTTATTAGTTTTGCAAACTATAGTCGCGGTTTTTGGGTCACTCTGTACAACTTCACTGTAACTTGTGCGTGTGCTGTTACATTTTTCAACTTTTTTTTTCTCGTTTTATTATTACTTCAATCCTCGTAAATCCTCCCTTGCTCGTGGACTATCTCGAAAACTGAAATTGAAAAAAAAATTCTCGCGGCGTGTAGCGTGCTGGGTCGAGTGTCAGATCGCATTTCAAAGTGACGGGGAAATTTCAACGAAAATCCAAAATCAACCCTCGCAGTCCGCGAAAATAATTAACTCATTAACCTGAAACGTTACTCTGACGGCGATCCAATCGTTCTGCTTCCTTTTTTGCACTAAATGTTATTCGAAAAACTCTTAAGAAAATTACTGAAATATATAACCCTATTTTTAACGTGTCATATGTCAAAAATAATATACGAAATTACTGGAGCTGTTTAATTATTATACAAGTTATCACAAAATTATTACCTTTTTTATCAAAATATGCACTTGCATAAACATCTACACATTTCTGTCCTTTTATTTCGCTCTTGATTTTACAAATTTTATGCAAATATAAAAACTTGCATAAATATCCGCACACTCATTAAACTTCTATTCCATTTGTTCTACTTCTCTCCTGATTCTTTATATTCTATACAAAAATATGCACCTGCATAAACGACTGCAGATTTACTTACACACCTTCACTTCTCACGTCCTATTTTTCTTTAATCTTTTACATTTCATACAAAAATATGCGCTCGCATAAATGTATGCAGATTACTCATGCACCTGTACTTTATTCGTTCTACTTTCTACAAATTTTTAAATTTTATATCGAAATAAGCACTTGCATAAATACGCACGGTCCACTGCTTTATTTCGTTCCATTCCCCTGTCATTTTTCACGTTTTACTTGACACACTCGTGTATCTGTGGACTTCAATTTCTACTTTTTGAATTTTATTTATGTGAGGTTTATCTAGTTCGAGTATTTATCTAAGATTGATCTAATTTGATTAAAATTGATCTAGAATTTAAGCTCGATCTATTTATCTAAATTCATCGATTGACATTATTTAAAAAATATCGATTACATTATTTAAAATAAATCGATTAACTTTGACGGATCAAAGCTTCGAGTAATATCGTGTACCATGAACGACCTAACGACAAGAAGTCAAGTAAGACAGAAATGTAATTTAAAATGATTTGAATACCTTATTAAAACGAAGGCGGGGCATCATAGACTATACAGGAGCGATTTTAACAGAAGCTTTCATCCGTGTTGGCCGTTCGTTGAAACGTCAGCTTACGTTTGCAGGTTCACAGTGTCGGATGAAATTGCAAAACAAAAAGAGGGCAAGAAAAATCTGGCGTACACGAAAAGCTAGATATATCACGGTTTCACGAACACACACGACCGGCGGAGCCACTCACTGACACACCCCATCGAAAGACCCTTAACAAATTACCGAAGGGCGCTACCCGGAGGCTAGCAATGCATTCTGTCCCCATCGATTTATGCTCGTGGTGTCGTTTTCGATAGTGCGGATGAAACTACCCCTTCCTCCTCGGCGAAAAAGAAAATCAACGAAAATATAGAGGAAGAAACGAGGATGGAGCTTGGCGGCGAATCGTCGAATCGATACGAACGGAACGAGAAAATCGCGATTTCCGTTGGGTAATTAACAATTAGACGAGTGTCGACCATTCACTCGCTTACTGCCATTTTCTACACTGCGAGATAAATTATTTATCGAATTATCACCTTCTTTACTGGCGAATTATACTCATTTGCACATTATGATGTTAATTGTTTTTATTTATTCTCAATTCTAAGTATTTTGAAGAATTTTTTGTGTCATTAATTGTCTTTATATCATCGATTGATTTTAGTTAATTATTTTTGTAATTATCATATTGTTTGTTTCGTTAATTAGTTCTGTAATTGATTTTTGATATCAAGTGTTCGTATCGGTAATCACTTCTGTAATTAATTTTTGATATCATCGATTGTTTACATCGTTATTTCTGTAATTAATTTTTGATCAATTGCTCGCGTTAATGATTTCTGTAACTCATTTTTTATATTATTGATTGTTTATATTCACAGTCTATTAATGTATGTTTCAATTTTATAGAATTCGTTACTGTAACTACTAATTAATTCAATTATTAAGAATTATCTTTTACTGCAATCACCTGTCAATTAACGACTGTTTCCATTATTACTATTATTATTAACTAATTCATAGCAGTTGACACGTTCGCCACATCGATAACCGCAAATTACAAATTTAATTTGATTGAATAATTAAAGACGAAGTATACCATTAAAATTTCACTAACATAAATAATAAATTGAGGTGACATATCTGTACTGATCTCTCCTTTATGAACATGTAATTAAGCGCAATTAAATGAAAAACGATTGACTAATGAAATGATATAAAAAACGTAGGTTAAGAAACGGAAAAGACCCATCAAAGTTGAAAAGCGAAGTTATTATCGGTAATGAAATACGAAGGTGCTAGGAATAAGTTCGATTCCTATTAATTTCCGCCAATTATCGATGAACGGCTGCGGGATAATTATCCACGATTCATCATTCGGAAGCTTGGCTGACAAAAAAATATCGATAGTTCATTTTGGTGTCGCTTCGATAACGACCCCCGTGATATATCGCGCCAGTTCCCTTTCGAGTGGAGACACGATGGCACCGGCAGGACAGGCATTATTGTCGATGGAAAACAAAGGAAAAATAATTACCCGATATTTAATTATTCGGCTCGTTTCGGAACGGTTCAAAATACTGTCACTTAATTTACGGTATTCCTGTAAATTCCTCATGTTCCTCATGTTCATAAATTCCGCCATCTTGTTTACTATTTTCTCTTTGTAATTAATTACAAAGTATTCTCTTTATAAGTAATATGTTTGCATCATACATGTGTTACATTGTAACGTTATTATAATGACAGGAGGAACTTTCATTTTCATATGTTATAATGTGTGTCAAATAGAAAAGATTATTTCACATATGCATTTCACACATGTGTTATATTGTTCATACGTTACTGTATTATACATATATGATGTATCATATGCTCACACATGTTGCACATGTATTGTGTACACACACGAATGTTCATATGTTGTATGTTAGAATACGTACATAAATAATGTATGATACAATAAAACATATTAAAATCGCAAGAAATAATCCCCAAACAACCCTCGACTCCCAAGCCGACAGATAAAACGTGCACGTTTTAATCCGCAAATGAGTCTCACGTTTTCGAAGCAGAAGAAAAATGTCCTCGAACAGCAGCGCGGTTTATTGAAAACCGTTCCACGATGTTAATTGTTTAAACGATCGAGCGAGAAATCTGAAAAAGGGGGTTGATTGCACACCTTACGTTCCCAGAGGATCAACTTCCGTCAGCTTCGGTGAACATTCGAGCTAAAGCACCGGCATTCGACGAAATTACGAATAAACACGGGTTCGAGAAACGGCGGTACATACGCGCGTTCGTCTACACGGGCAAAAGGTGGAGGGGAAAAAAAATAGGAGAACCGGAGGACGGAGGGAAAACGTCAAGTCGATCGAGCAGCGTATTGTTTGCACGGTCGAACAATTCAGCGTCGGAAAAACGGGCATACGTTCGCGATCTTTTCTCTTCTTTCGCGAATCGAAACGTCAAGTATTATGCCGATCCGTGGCCGGAATTATAGTGAATCATCTCGAACGGGGACGAGGAATTTTCTGAATAAAACGCCGAACAATAGTCGAAATCTTCTCGAGAGAATCGAAGAGTTTCGGTATTTCGCGAATTACGGAAATTTTTCAACTATATTTGCAGATTTGGGCAGTTTGGGAATTGGCGACTTTAGGACTTGGGGATTTGGGAATTTTAGCATTTGGGGGTTTTGGGATTTGGGGATTTTTGGATTTAGGGGTTTTGGGATTTGGGGATTTTTGGATCTGGGGAATTTGAAGATTTGGGGTTTTTGGGATTTGGGCAATTGGGGATTGGAAAATCAGAGAAATTTAGAAATGACTGAATTTGAAAATTGAAGGATTTTGAGATTTCAATACTTGGGGTTTGGAAATTCACAGATTTAGAGATTTGCAAATTTGAGAATCTGAGAACCTAAAAACTTTGGAAACTTGAGAACTAGAAAACTTGAAGAATCGAAAATCCACAAACCTCTCAACTGAAAATCTAGAAACTTTAGAAATCCACTAAACCCAATAAACTTCAAAAGCTCGTAAATGAATTTTCAATGAAAACCTACGAAACATCTAAATCGAAAGTTACGCACACAAGCTGTCGCTCGGCGCACTTCGCACAATTCGGTGTTCAGCAGTAACCGAAGCCCTCGTAAAAATATTGCAGGTAAAACGTTCTTCATTTTTTTTTTCGAAAGTTCGAGCACCGCCGTAAAAGCAGTTTCAAAGAAAAATCGAGCAAAGGGATCGACGTTAAATGTAACCCCGTTTCGTGATTCGTTCGAAAAAATATGACACGAATCTTTCCACCTTTAACTCTCGCAGTTTTATCTATCCCTTCTGGCTGTCTCTCGGTCGTTCTCTTTTTTTTCACCCCCCGCCTAGTCGCCTCGTCAGTATTCAACACACAGAAGAAGCATAAATTTCGAATTTTTTATACCAAGCCATCTCCGGCAGTGGCGGGCTGCTCTCGGTCAGATTTCTCGTTTCACGGCGCGACACGTGAAAAGAGGAAAAGATCGGTGTCGTGGTCGCGATCTCTCTTGCTCGTTGTCCTGACAAAGATTAAATTGCTTTTCAGGCTGGGGAAACGCTCAAAATTCAACCGGGTTGCTCCCGGATCGTGGACGGTTTTCAATCGACGAATCGGTGATCGATTTTTTCCAACCAGGATGATCGGGAATCGAATTCCGACCAAGAATTTGCTTCAAGAACGAGATGGAATTTACTGGCCGATTTTGATAGGAAATCGATAGGGCTGCTGATTCTCTTTTTTAATATTTCATGAATTCTTTCTGGAGAACATTCGTTCGAAGAAAGGTGTTGCCGATCGTATGTTGTAATTGGAAACGGAGTTATTTTTCATTCTTGGATTGCGATCGGGTTGAAGTCTTTTTGAAAATACTAAGGTTGCAAGGTTTTATTTTTAATTTACATTTTTTATACTTTAGTACTTGCACTTTGTGGAGTCGCATTTTAATAGTCTTATAAATTTGTAATTTCATACTTTGATTTTCAAAGTTATATTTTTATACCCTTACATTTTTAAATCTTTTGCTACATTGTAGTTTATTTAATGTAACCTATAAGAATTAAAACCTTATTTTATAAACTAAATCACACAGCAAATAATTTTCGGGTTCAAATCTAAATCTGACACACAGCTGCAAAGTTTCTCGCCCGCCTCTGAGCCCCAACAGCAGGCAATTAACGAACGAAGTTCAATAATTCATAATAATACCTAAGTTAGATCATTCTAAATAATTCTAAATAACATTATAATCAAGTCTAATGACTTTATATAAGTTTCAGTCGATTTGTGTAAACTAAATAGCGAAGGTGGAAAACTTTAACATTGTCTCGATGAGAGACGATCGCGAGAGCACGAAATTGAAACTATGCGGGAATCAGAGTCGACAAACGAACGATATCGAGTCGATTCGATTTGCCCGTGGAAGGTCGAAAGATTTTAACAATTTCTCGAAACTTTAGATTATGTGGAGTATCGGATACAGACTTCCCTTTAGAGAGAACAGAATCACGCGAAAGGGTAACTATGAAAATTCAAACTACGTCAGCGTAATAGACGACAGAGTTTGCTTGGCTCTGGATTGCGTTCCAGAGACACCCTCTGAAAAGTGACGCAAACGACCCATGTGACCTTATAACCCAGCTACTCTTTTCCTTTTACAATTCAGGATGTCCTCGTTTACCATGCGCTACAAAAACCAAATTAAATGTTTAGGTTGAATCTTTCACGATTCTTTTACCTTCGTTTGTTCGTTCATCTTCTTTTCGTTAATACTTTTTCATTTATTATTAATTTTAGTTTCAATTGTTTCTTCTTAATTTATTATTAATTCGTGTACGAAATCTTGAAACTTCATTTACAAATTCTTGGATTTGAGAACTTGTACATTTTCACATTTTCAAGTTTCCAAATTTTTATATTCACTCAGATTTCCAAATTAAATTTGCAAATTTATACATGGACAAATTGTCAGATATCCAATCTAGATTTCCAAATTCTTAGATTACCAAACCTGTCCAGTTCCAAATTTTCAAATGTTTACACCTCCAAATTCCCAAATTCTTAACCACCCATCTGCACGAAAATTTCCATTTACTCCCCTAAAACGAGCAACTGAAAAGTCTGCAATATAGCAAAAACCGTGTGATAATGAGAGTGGAAGAGTAATCCGGAAGCTGGTCTCATGGAGATTTCCAGCGGTAGACAGCCGATAAAATGAGAGATCGGTTGGCGCGTAAGAAGGTTGAAATTTATATACCGGCATCCTGTTGAACCTTGAATCGGGAATAAGAAGTGGAGGAGGGTGCAGGCACAACGAAGGATATCGGGATAAAAAGCGGTTTACTCGTAGCCAACCGAGGGAGAATGATCGCTAGAAACGTTAACGGAAGAGAAACGGAAGGGGGAAAAAAGAAGGAACCTTCCGGTTTCCTTCTCACTTTTGTTTCACGCTTCTCCTCCTTTGAATCCTGTGACTTTGCCGGATAATGGTTTTTCTCCTCTGAAAATACGAACGCTGCCCGTTCGATTCATCGTACTTTATTTATGCAAATATGTTGGTTATAATATCGTTAGAATTATGAGAAATAATTAAAACGAAGTACATTTGGAAGACTGAACTACGAACGTAAAAATTTGAGAATTAAAAAATGCACAAAATTTAAAAATGTTAAATTGTATTACGGATAGTTAAATCCCCTTATGGCTTAATCCCCGCGAAGGAAATAAAAATTCGAAGCATGTAGAATGGAAACAAAATGAAAAGAAGGTAGAGAGATTTGCTGGAATTTCCCAGGGAAATCTCTGGTCGATGGTTTTCCTTGCTGGGAACGTAACTCCGGGTTCTTCGACGCTGCGAGGAGGAGCTCGTTTGCATGTTCGACTCGAATGGATCGATCAATTGACCGGTCGAATCGAGTAAGTCAATTTGCATGTCTGCGACTTAATTTCGGTCCGATGTTTCGAACCGCGTGGAAAAAGAACGGTAGGGAAAGCGAGCGGAGTAGCGGAACGGTGAAAAAGTGGGAAACGTAAACTAAATGAAAAGAACGAAAGAGAATGTGGGTGGAAAAAAAGGGGGATAAAAACGGCAGAGTGGAAAATTAAGGGGTAGAGAGGAGGATATTTTACGAGACACCGATACACGGAAGCTGCAGAGTTTAGAAAAGGGAAAGGAAATATTAGAAGCGAATGAATACATCGAGAAAAATTGGGGAGGATTAATCCCTTGACTGTGGATTATTTTGTGAATTGAAAATAAGTTTTCATTTAATTTTTATCTTACTGCATTGATTTTAAAGATGTTTTTTGGATTCATTTTATTTTTAAAACCAGCTGATGTTTGATTAGCAGAAAGTTTACCCTCTGGTTGCAATTTTAGTAAGTGGTTTATGAAACACGCAGGCGGTTAAAGGGTTAAAAACAAACATGGAGATGTAGGAATAAATATAAAATTAATTGTGGAGGTAAAAAGATACTATTAAAAGAATATCCAGTGGAGAAATGAAAAAATGAATTTACGAAGACGTCACAAATTAAAATCTAGCACATGAACAGAAGAATTGCAAATGGCCGACCAAAAATATTTTATAAGGTCAAAAAGGTAATAAAAGGCAACAAAATTACAAGTTTAAAAGAATAGAAATTAAAATCTAGCACAGTAACGGACAAAAGAATTGCAAATGGCCGACCAAGGATACTTGCGAGAGATAAAATAGCGCAGAAAAAATAAAGCGTCGAAGTCGTTGAAAATTAAAATAAAGTAGGGTACAAAAATATTTCATGAGCGCCGGCAAAATGTAGAAAAGATAAATGCAGCGCCGAAGAAAATTAAAATAAGGAAATGAAGGAAGAAAGAGAAGAAAATGGTCGATCATAAAAAATGTTAAACCCGAAGAGTAACACATCAGAAATTAAAATGGCAAATTAAAGAATTGCAAATGGCGGCCCAATTTTATAAGGTGAAATGTAGAAGAGATAAACGAAGAAGATTAAAAGTAAGAAAAAGGAGGTTCGATATAAAAATAGCGAGAAGATGTGAAAGGGTGAAAACACAATGGCGGCAGAAAGGAAGAAAGTACGGAAGGGGTGTACATATTCGTGTAAGGAATTCGGAATTTGCGTTCATCCGGTATTCGAGGCGCGGCGTTAACAGCGTAGAACGTTTAAAACAGGGCAGCAGAAGAACAAAGCAAAGTTCAGCAAAGTTTCCAGCTAATAAGTTCACCTTTGTCCCAACGTTTTCTATGGTAGCTCTTTCGTTTAACCGAGAAAAACCGCGCATAAAGCAGCGTCTTTCTTTATTCTTATTTTTTTCTCCTTCTCTTTCGGCTGCTGGTCAACCGGAAGCTCGTCGTAAAATTCGAATAAACAACCCCGGAAACGGCGAACCGCCTCGATCTCTCGAGCACGCGGAGAGAACGCTCGAAGCTTAAGGTACCTTAACGAGGTCGCTTTAACGATTTCGGTAATCGCGAGGAAAATTCTGTTTTCGAAAGATATACTCACTGGACGGTACTCTCGTTATTTAAGCCATTCACCGGTGATTAACTGCACGGAAAATGGTACGTACCTGCGGACAGAGATAAGAGACAGTGTGAGAATCGAAAATCGCTGCACTTTCGTTTGGTTAAATTATGATGGGATTAAATAGATTTCGATTAATGAATTATAAGATCGGCTATATCGCTTGTATTTTCCATTGATTAATTATATGGATATTGTCTGTGCAATATTGTTAATGTTACGGTAAACATCGTTGATGGTAAATATCGAAAATTTTGATATATTGACGACATTTAATTGATGTGGACATATTGACGTATGCTGACAATATGTGTATATTTTCCATAAACATTCGTAGCGACATTTAAATCGACAAATAAATTAACGAATGTCTGAGTTTTCACAGCTTTACACTTTTTAAGTCATTTGCAACTTTTTAAATGGATTCTGCTTCTAAACTTTTAAGTTATAAAGTCGAAGTTCTCAGATTACTAAATTTTTATGTTCTACTTTCGATAAATTGCTGAATTTTCCAAAGTACCTAGTTACAAATCCCCAAATTCCCTAGTTACCAGTTCCCCAAGTCTCCAAATTACTAAACTTCCAAATTCCAAAATCCCCCAATTCCATAATTTCCCAGTTCCCTACTTTCCCTATCCAATAATTTCCCAATTCTCTAATTCCCCAATTCCCTAATTTCCTAATTTCCTAATTCCCTAATTCCCCAATTCCCCAATTCCCCAATTCCCCAATTCTCCAATTCCCTAATCCCCAATTCCAAAATCCCCCAATTCCAAAATCTCCCAATTCCAAAATCCCCCAATTCCAAAATTTCCCAATTTCAAAATCTTCCAATTCCAAAATCCCCCAATTCCAAAATTTCCCAATTCCAAAATCCCCCAATTCCAAAATTCCCAAATCCCTAAACTTCCAACAACCTAACCCAACCTAATCTTAATCCCGCTAACCTTAATTCCACCTCTAACCTAACCCTAACCTTGTCCCCTAAGAGCAAGAATGTCGTAACACAAGAAAAAAAAAGAAAAGTCACAGAATTTGAAGATAACAGAGAAACACACAAAGCCGAGTACAATGAAATTTCTTTTTTCTGCGCCGTAGCTGGCAGCCGGTTTATGAACTGGCTCGCTTTATATCGCACAGTATACTTGACGCTTGAAGCGGAGAAAAAGAGAAGAACCGGCCGGAACAAGAGGTGTATACTTCTCCGAAAGATCTCTGAAGTAACTCGCGTTACGAAATGATGCTTGTGATAACGTAACTAAAGCGGAAACGGCGGCGGATTTTCTCGGCTTCCGTTCTCTTTCTCCCGTTTCCCGGACATCGTGCACGCGCGTTAAATAGAACGTGCAATAAAACGGACGATGTATAAACAGACCTTTCTTGGAGAGCAGAAGGCTTTGAAATTTTATTTCGACGTCAGGCAGAAACGGTAACTAGGATAAAGATCTCCGGTACACCGTGTTCAGAATTAACTTCTTGTATGAGTTATTTCTTATCTTCGCGTGATCTACGTCTATAATATTCACTCAAATAGTAAAACAGAACTGCTACGACGGTACTATACCTGGAGTATAGTATATGCGGAGTTTTCCAACAACGGTATAAGCACGGTCAATGCTTTAACATAAAATAAAATGATATTTTGAGGGTATCGAAATTTGGTATCGACTGTACGTACCGAATAGGATCGACAAAACGAGCGGTAAATCAAGCCTCGAATCCGGGCTACGATGTGCCGGACAATGCGTCGTCGACCACGGGCGAAAATTCATCCATCGTCGTGAAAGAGCTTTCTCGCCGGCCGAGAGATCCGAAATTTATGTTTCCGTCAGGTCGGTCTCGGTTCCTGAAGGAGGCGTCGGTGTCTTTGCGCCTCGACGAACAAGGGCTGCTACAATTCCGAAAACGTTTACCTCTTATCCTCTTCGCTCCTCTCTTTCTGCCCCGTTGTCGACGCTCTCGAGTGAAGGGTCGTTCGCGAGTGCCGGAAACGGAAAGAGAGGACACGCGGCCTCCTTTTCTTCTTCTTGTTCCTCTTTATTTTTCGCCGGGCCGCTTTGTCACGGAATCGTGTCAGGAAGGCGTGAAAGGGTTCATAATGTATGTAAACGACGAGACCCGTGGCCGACTCCCCGTGTGAATCCGCGCTAAATTTCAATCGACGTCCGCGCCGGCTGAAAGAGCGCAATTAACTTCGGCGCGGCTGTTTGGACGCGAGAAAAAGGAAAAAATGGCAGGAAAAACGAAGGAAAGAGACGAACGAACGTTTCTCGATATAAGGCGAGAGTTGTCCGTTGGGATTGCTGCTGTTTCGACGATTGGGGGGATTGCAGATGAAATATGCAGATCAGCGATGCACGTTCTATTTAGAGGACCGTCATTCCGGTTGAAAGAAACCGGCGAAAGAATAGCACGCTTAATTTCGCTTCCCGCGAATTTTCTTCGGGGATTATTACGCGTTTCGAACGGGGGTAGTTTTTGTGAGAACTATTCAGAATTCAGGGTGTGCTACGATCTTGTATAGGGATATAACGATATAGGAATCGTGGAAATATAGAGATATAGGGGTGTAAGAAGGTAGGGGTCTAGGGATGTAGAGATCTAGCTTAGTGAATTAGGGGTGCAGGATTATGGGGATCTAGAGATTTAGGGATATACAAGGATGGGAGATTGGGAATTCGGAAATTTGGGGGATGGAAGATTGGGGATTTCGAAATTTGGAAATAGCGAATTGGGGAGTATAGGAATTTGGAGGGTGGAGAATTTGGGATTTTAGAATTTGGGCACTTTGGATTTTGGGGGTGTAGGAATTCGGGGGGTTGAGAAATTGGAGATTTGGGAATTTGGGGAGTAGGGAAGTGGAGAGTGCAAAAATTTGGGGGATGTGGAATTGGGGATTTTGGAATTTCAGGACTTTAGATTTTGAGGGTGTAGGAATTCGGGGGCTTGGGAAATTGGAAATTTAGGAATTCGGGGAGTGGAGAATTGGGAACTGTAGAAATTTGGGGGATGGGAGATTGGGGACTTCGAAATTTAGGAATAGGGAATTGGGAAGTATAGGAATTCGAGGGTGTAGGAATTGGGAAATAATTTAGAAGTAGGAGATATAGGATCTGAAGATGTAATTTTAGATTATAGGGATTTGGTAACCCCATACCGGTAACCCTAAAGGGGACGTTGACAAATTTGGGAATGTATCTTTGATGTCCTCCAAATCTCATATCCAACCCTAAACCCAGTCCAAACTTTTACAAGTTCTATTTTGCACTCACAATATACCAATAATAATAATTCACATTTCATATTTTGCAATACACCTATTTCTACATGTACTCCTAACAAAAGCACAACAAAAAAATAACGCAAACGTGTAGGAACAATTGCAGATGTTCGTAAGCGTCGAATATGGTTCCGCCATTTTGTTCAACATGTTCGACCGAGTAATATGGCGCAGCCAATTTCCATGACACGCGTGCAACTACCGGATATTATGTTTCTAACGACCGTTGGCCAGCCAAGAAGCTCATAAACAAAGTTCCTAGCTGGCTAGGACGAAACGAACCGGTTCAGACGTTAATTACCAGCCACCGACTAATTTCCGCATAGATTGTTGCGCCGGCGAGAATGCCCGCGGCTGATTTGATCGATTCGTATGCGGATCCTCCGCAGTTACGATTCGCGATCACTTTCCACGGTTAATTGCTACGGCGTTGTTATCACTTGTTGCCTTTTGCGAATTACCGTGGATATTTTGACTGTCGTTTGTATAATTACGAAAAACTCGAAATTTGGACGTCACGTGTTTTTATTTACAGAAGTTCATTTCGGTCGTGGAATTTTTAGAGACAATTTTCGATACGGAATCAGGTATTGATTTCGATACCGCTTTAATGACAGATTTCACTTCTCTGTTTGACGATGTAATTATGTTACTTGTATTTGCACTGCGAAGAGGACAATTTGTCAGATTTTAGTCATTTCTGATATTGAAATTTTAATAACGCTGTGTAAAATTACAATTTTATGCAAATGTAATGAAAATGTAATGTATTCGATTGTAATTGAAATATTGACGTGTTAAATTGTGTGATGTCGTTGATGGTTGTTAACATGTTTAAATGAGACAGATAATGATAAAATAAAATATCACCTATATCGAATCACTCAATTCGAAGGTTAATTACAAATTTTAACCTAACATTTACACATGTAACTTCAAGATCTCAAGGAATAAGATCATTTCAAGCACCCTGGTTGTAAGGATCAACATATTTCGAGTTCTACTCCCCTTCAGATCCACACCATGTAAGGTCTCAAGAGTCCACTGTCATTTGTATAGAATCCTACGAGTTTCGCTTATACGAAATCCCACGAGTTCAGTGTCAGCTGTGTGTGACCAAGCTATTTACATCAGGTTTCATGTACCCATCTTATGGTTAAGCTTCTGTGTTAACTCCGTTAAATATTTTAACATTTCATTCTTAATTCTACTCGTTTATATCAGCAGAGATCTTGTCAGACATCATTAGATTTTTAATTTTTAATTTTGAGACAAATCTTGATGGTTGTTCCAAAAGTTTGGGATCACGGTGAGAAGTACAAGTGTTATAAATTAAAAAAATGGTGTCACACAATTTTCCAAGTAATTTGAACGCAACTCTCCGTAAGAATAATGCAAACGCAATTCGCGTTCGACAGTTAACCACAGTCTTCGTAATATGGTCCTTTCACCATCTTGTACTTCTCGATCGAGCAATTATCGTTGGAAACTTATCCAACAAAGCGAGTGAAACAAATACTCGGGTCACTGAAACGCTAAAAGACGGTCGATACGGGGGTAGAATTTTATCGGCGATGTCGAGAGTAAAATTAGCTAATCAAAGAGGCTAATGAACCCGGCACAAGTTCCCGGGAAATTGCTTCTGACTTTTGTATTGGAAGCCGGTTGAATGGACGTTGGCACACCTGTTTCGCATAAAAGAACAGCCGTGGCGGCTGCTGGATATAGTTAAACGAAACATTGTTCCAGAGCAAAGAGTGCCTGAATGGAGCTCCATTGACAGCGTAACAGTATCTCGAATTATCTTTTGATTATCTCCGTTCATCGGGAATTATAATTAACTCTCTGATTGTTTCTTGAGAACTCCGCCATCTTAACTTGCAAACTGTAAATTTTCTGTAATGTATTTCAATTTTTGAAACAATTTTTGCGTCAAAGTCTTGAAACCACTTTGTGGTTGAGGCTAGAATTACGGTTTCCATTGCGTGTGATCATCGGAGAAACTATCTCACTTTAAAAAGGGACAGACGCATCATTTATCGCACGCCGTACCCCGGAACTAGGTCGAGATAATTACATCCTAAGACAATTTTCTTTTCAACGTTCTTAATTGCCTTCCTCTAGCCGATCTTGCATAACTTATTGCGACGTACTCGGTAAGTGTTTCTTCCAAGACTGTTGATTAATTTTTCCTTGGACTTCTTCCAACCCCGTTTCATCCCCCGTTTTCGACCATCGCCGTCCTCAAGTTCGTATTATTAAACAGTTCATTCTCAATTTTTCTAATTACTTCACGTTCTTCGCAATTGTTTCAATTATCGTGATTTTTATCGCCGTGTTCGACGATTTTCGTTCATTCTTCACGCGATAAAATCGTGGTTGCGGACATTGTTGCGTATTGAAGATGGATTGTGGGATCAAAGTAATTGTGATAATTGTTCGTAATAAATTGTTAACACATTCCTAAATTCCTATATTCTCCAATTTCCAGATCACCCAGTTCCCTAATTCCCTCATTCACAAATCACCCAATTCCATAATTTCCCAATTCCCTACGTTCCCAATCCCCTAATTCCCCAATTCTCAAATTTCCCAATTACCTAATTTCCCAATTCCCTACTTTCCCAATTCCCAAATTTTCCAATTCCCTAATTCTCCAATTTTCTAATTCCCCAATTCCCTACTTTCCCAATTCCCAAATTTTCCAATTCCCTAATTCTCCAATTTTCTAATTCCCCAATTCCCTAATTCCCCAATTCCCAAATTTTCCAATTCCCTAATTCCCCAATTCCCAAATCCCCAATTCCCTAATTTCCCAATTCCCTAATTCCCCAATTCCCTAATTCCCCAATTCCATAAATCCCCAATTCCCAAATACCCAAATTCCTACATCCCAAAATCCTCAAATCCCCAAATCCCAAATCACAAACCACCCAAAATAAAAAATCCAATATTTTCCCACCTATACATCACCATATGTCACATTCCACATCCACATACTTCCATCCTGCATTCCCACTCCTCTCAGTTACTTAGTCTAGTTACTTCTCTACCTACCAATCCCCTAATTCTTCTCTATCCTCCTCGCCACCAGTTACCCCTATCATTACCTCTTTTCGGTTATCCCCCTTGTTTCGTCCCTTCGCTAACTGCCCGCTTCTCTTTTTCTTTCTCTATTTCGCGTGTATATATACAAGTCAGCGCACGAGGGGGTTGGCGCAGCGTCGAGGGGTGGAGAATATTATTCAAAGCAAGATTTACATTTTTACGACGCTACCGTTTTCTACCGAAACCACCGACGAGAATAGGAATTAGATTCATTTACATATATACGTACACGCTCTCGCGGCAACGCCATCTACCGAGCCTCCTCGCGAAAAGGAGATTAATGCTTTGATTAGTTTTCTGCGACTTATCGTTTAGCGGACATCGTCTCTCTTCGTCATTATCCTATGACTTAACGATGTCCTTTATCCCTTTTTGTTTAAAGAAACAAAAAATGACAGAGAATAAAAAGGTCTGACTTTGAGGTTAGGGGATGAAGAGTCCGAAGAGGTTAGACTCTCTTCGTGGTTCAAAATTTTGCTGTAATCTGATCACAAATATTGCAGAGATGTTGAGTAGGGTGATTTTCCTGTATGTAACTAGAAACTGTTCTTATTCAAAATTGTATAATATTATTTACAAAGATTATTCAGTTAAACGAAGCGAATCTTTGCTTTCCACAGTGTAAAAATATTGCAAAAAAACAACCCGTTGCACTGAAGTTTCAGATGTATATAAATTCTACAATGTAATATACATAAATACAAGATGAAGGTTTGGAGAACCTACTAAGCCATGTTTCATTAACTTCCACCGAGAAGTTCACGTAAACGATAAGCGAAACGGGGGAACAAGAAAGTATCGTGTTCGCATCTTTACGCGGGGCGTTGGAGCGAAAGAAAACGCTCCCAATAGAGACACCCCGAGGTGATACAGCGAGAGAAAATTCCTGGTACGATGCAAGCGATCCCCGGAAGAAGTCCAAGCACGCGAGGGTAAAAGTTACGACAGGGTGGGGACCGTAAACTGTCAGCGTGGGAAGGGCCAATAAAAAGGGAGAGCAACGGACAATAATCCGACAGCGAGGAAGAAAAAAATAGAAGCAGCCGAGAGAGGGAAGAACGCAGTCGGACAGCAAGTTAATCAGCGGAACGGGGTGAAACGAAGACTATGCAATTAAAAAAAAGAACGGGGTTGGACAAAAGAGAGGCAACGGGACAGAGAGATGAAGATAAAGACAATAAAAGTTACCGCCTTGGTTTGAAGGGATTTCGAGGTTGCCCGAGGGTGGACAGAGGACAAACGAAAAAATAAATTCCTACCGCTGGGGGTAAATAGAGAGAGACGAGAACCGGTGGACGGGGTAATAAGAAGAAATGAAAACGATGGACATTGCACGCTGGTGAACGTCGCTGGTTTTTGTTGGGAAATGACGATGTAAGGATCGCTGGATACACTTTCATATTTCGCTGTTTTACCTCCGGAGTTTGGAGATATTGTTGCGAATCTTGGAGTCTGGTAATTGGGAAAAAATTGGGGAATTTGGAGATTTGGGAATTTGGGGATGTGAGAATTCCAAAATTCGAAATTTGGTTCATTAGAGATTTGGAAATGAGGAAAATTTAGGGAATTTAGGAATCTGGGGAATTAGGAATTAAGAGATGCACATATTTGCAAATTTCTAAAATTTGAAATTTAGAAATTTGGAAATTTGAGAATTGGGGTATGTAGAAATTTGGATGTGTGAGAATTCACATATGTGGAACCTTGGGTATGTAGAAATTTAGAAAATTTAGAAATCTAGTATTTTACGAACCTAGGGATATAGAAGTTAGCATATGCACATATTTGCAATTTAGAAATCTAAAATTCACAAATTCGAAATTTACAATTTTATATATTTCAGAATTTAATCCCTCAGTTCCCAATTTACAAAATTTTCAAAAGTTTCCCCAATACCCAAAATTGATTAAACTAATACAAATTGAAGTTTAAACTTGAAGTTTAATTGAATCCATACAAAATTACAAAACGTAATTTTCCATCAGCAATTCTTACAACGTCCGAAAAGAACAGAATATAAAAGTCCTTTCTTCATTCAGCCTCAAGTTCTATCCAGTTTGTTCAGTAATCTATGAAAAACGAGAGTTCATCTCCTTTGTACAATGTTTGTTGATTGATTTACGAAAGCTTCTCTTTACTGTATCAAAGATTCTCGATAACTGGATCACTCTGCTGAGCTCCGTTGCTTGTAAGATCACTACTACTCTTACAAGATACCTTTTCATCAAATCACCGACTGTTTCGCGCCAGTGTTTGAAGTAAGTTTCCACGGTAGTACTTGTTACTTTCAAACGGGAACAAGAAGTTTAAGGAAATTTTAATTGAAAGACGAAAGTGTGCTACTCCTCTCTTTGTGCTTTATACCGTTAACACAATTCCTTGGATATTGTATCTCCGATGAAGTTTATATACAAGGTCGTTTCGTTACTTCCACGAGTAACATGTCTTCTCTTTTTTTACAGGAAATTTTTATTATTCAATTGTGGATATTTTTATTTTTATTTTACTCATCTTGTAAAATTAATTTTAATTTTTGAACAACTACTTTGAAATCTAATCCAGACGTGGTTGCTAAATCGATTCGCAGATTCCCGCAATCCCAGCACGTTCAGTTTATCGACACAGAAATATGTGGGCCGATACTGTTTGAAAATCGTTGGGTATTCTTGAAGAATTACGAGAGAGGGCAAATTAGAGTGAAAAAGCAACGAGACTATCCTGCATACCTAATGCAGTTCAAAGTCCGTCGAGGAACGGGGTTACAAGCTTAACAGGGCTTTCGTGCGTTTAGTAAGAGCGTAATCCTGGAACCGCATGAATCGCTGATTTAATGTAATTTTAATGAATGCGAATTTGTAGGGATTCCTGATCGCCGTGAGAGCACGCAACGCATACCAATAAACGGCAGAATTTACCCGCGGAAAATAGATTGATATTCTGGATATCGTGTTAACACGAGGCTTTCGAATAACTCGTTTATTTGCTAATCCTCCGCGTCCGTTTATTAACCCTTCCGTGTCACGGTCGACCATTTTGTTCCTCTATTACGGGATCACCGACTAATTTTATTCGGTGTTTGGATCCTTCACAGTAATTATGTATTAATTACTGATGAACATTGTTTCGAATTATTTTCTAATCGAAATTTTCAACATTGTTTTCAATTACATATGTTCGAGGAATTAATTATTTCATCGAATGAAATTGGAGCAGGATTGGTTTGAACATTTTCTGGATCTCAAGCTTTTGAAATTACACCACTAAATTTATGTAATTGTAAATTTTAAATGTTAGTATATTTTAAGTGTTAGTATTTGAAAATGTATGTTATACATGTGTAGTATGTTTGTTATTTTTTCACACATATGTGCAAATTATGTTTGCATGGTAATCAATACATGTTTATATGAAAATTAATACTTCATTTTATAAAATGATGTCTGAATAAAAAACAATACTTGTTTTTATAAAAATGATGTCTATATAAAAAACAATGCTTGTTTCTGTGAAAATTATTTATCTATGAAGATCAGTACTAGTTCCCATGAAAATTGATAACATATGCAAAAAAATGAATGCTCATTTTAAAAAAGCACAAATAACCAATTTAATTTAAGTTTCCGAGGAATAACTTTCGGGGTTGTACACACGTACGGAATTTTAATTCGATAAAATTGATTATTCGAGGTTAAATTTAAAACAGAATCCCGTAATTTTTTACACTCTAATATCCGTTAGCCTTGTGCTATCTTTGCATATAAAATTCGCCCCTAAAATTACATCCACGTTTTACGATGAGCCCTATACTCCCGCGATTCTTTAATATTCCAAGAATCGAATATTTTCCGTGCCTCTCCATCCCTCCACCCTCTTCGTTACGTTCGCTCTATATACAGGGTGGTTGGTAAATGATGACACTAAAAGGGTTGTGCATAATTTTTGTGAAAAAATAATACAATTACTTGTATAATTTAACAATTATGACATATATCAATAAATGTAATTATTAATACCGCTAAAATTATCAGTTCCCCATGTTATTGACAAATTAATATTGGTTCAGCATGATGTATTTATTCTAAAGTATGATAAATACACATAAGTAACAACACAAGCACATAAACATCACTAATAATAATTCTGTCATATTATGTACATATTAATCTACATTCACCAATTATTAAATTAACTAAAAACTAGTTAAAATAGTATGCCGTCCATAAATTTTTGTATAAATATTTTACCACATCTTCCAATTAAATATTCTCAAAAACGAAGCCTCGTACAATAAAATGTTATACCACATTTTCGACTGATATATTAATATAAAATCACCCCATGTACCAAGAATTATCGAGCACCCAGTATAATTTCGTATTTCTTCAAATTATCTTGCCGGGATGGCGCTCCTCTTCATGCCCCTTTTGTTCCTCGTCTCCTCTTATCGGGGCATCTCTACCCCCTGGTTTATAACTCCGTCGTTCGTGAAAGGGTTTTTTTTCGTCTCCAGTCCTCGCTGCCAGAAAAACGTTTCTCGTAAACACGAAAGCATCGAGAACTCCCTCCATAGGCATTGTGGGTAACGCTTAATGCGACCGAGGCGTCGTTCAGACGCCATGGAACACACCCCTAACTACTCTCTTCTGCGTTGTATCCCGGTGTCTCGCTTATTTTTATTTTCTTCCTTCCGTGGCTGGTATTTTCCTGAAGCTTTCCTCGTGCTTTTCACACACACACACACACGTGTGTACACGCGAGAAGAGTTTCCTTTCCTCGAGAGGAACGCTTGAAATCTCGCGCGACCCGCCAGACGCACACGAGCTGGTCCATTTTAATTTTTACCTTTGGTCACTCTACCAACCTCTGCAAGGTTCGTCCTACTTTTTTCTAGCACCTGCAAGCTCCGGCTTTTCATACTTTCGTGCTTTTCATTGTTAGTATCCTCTGTTTCCTTATGCTCGATGGTTCTCAACCGTTTTCAACCCTCTGCGTCTATTCTCGACGCTAACAAACGCGTTACCTTCTGTTAACACCTTTCTGCTAATTATTCCTTCTCGCCTAATTGCTTGTTGCCCGAATTGTGTTAATTGTGAAGTTAGTGTTATTGGAAGTAGGTGGACTGTGGAGGAAAATTTAGGGAGTTCTAGGGAAATATTAAGATATGAGGATATTCTGACATTTTAACATTTGTACATTTCTGTTATCTCAGATTTCTTCAGTTCTACATGTCTACATGTCTATATCTTCAGATTGCAACATCCCTATATGTCCCGAGATTTTTGTACACCATTCCCAGCCTATGTAATTTCACTAAAAGTGTAGTATCAGTTCATCAATTCCTTCGTCACAAACATACCATAATTAATTCATTTCCATGTAACCCTCGCCACATACCAAAGTATACTACACCCCGAATCATACCTTACATTTCCATATATGCACCCACAAATTAAATCATCAAACGCACTCATTAAATCTCTCATTCATTACCGGCGCCATTTACCCCGCACATTCTCATTTACCCCTCCGCGCGTATTCACATTCTCATTAACCCTCCGCACATATCGACATTCTCATTTACCCCTCATCCTTACTCCTCACCGAGCATCTAATTAATTCAATTTCCGGTTAACCACGCACTTTTCACAGCCACCCGACAATTCGATCACCCTCTCTATTTTCTATCAATCCCTCGATTTTTGAAACTCTGTAAATTCATTAATCACTTACACGTTTACACATTCGGTTATCTTTCATCTTTCGCCACGTACTCTTGCACGAGTGTTCACCCTCGGCCGTTAGTTCGCACACCGACTTGTTTACCAACCCCGTAACTCACCCCCTTCAGCTCAGCAGGCTGCCGTAGCGAATGTTCGCTCGTGTTTTCAGGAACGTCTGTCGTTTTGTTCCTCGTCCCCGATGTATAAATCGCCTCGCTGTATCTTGCGCTCTACGTGCGCTCGAGTGTCGGCACCCGCGACTCTGTCCTTTTATTTCTTCGATCAATCTTCGTTTTTCCCGAACAGCCAACGAGCCAAACACACACTCCGTGTTTTTTACGCTTTCATTTAACGCGCGCGACATTCGGCGCGTTTGGTTATTTTTAGAAGGGTGGGTTGGTTAAATACTCTTTTCGGAATTTGGGGGTGGGTGATTGGGGATTTGGGAATTTGGGGGATGTAGAGATCTGAGGACATCGGAATTTGGCGATGTGGGAAGTTGGGCATGTGGGGATCTGAACATGTAGAGATCTAGAAATGCTGTAACTTGGAAATGTAATTTGGGGATGTAGAAATTTGAAGATGTGACAATATGTGGAAATCTATAATCCACAGACCCAGATACTTAGAGGTCTAAAAATCTACCCAAAAAATGAATGCTACCCCAAACTTATCCACAGAAAAGTGTTCCACATGTGCAATAAAATGAATTCCCACATGAGTAAACCCTTGAAGTTCATTCTACCCCTTTACATTCTTTCCATATCCTCCCCCATTTTCCAGTTAAAAACAGTCAGTACAATAAACTTAATACCTGGAAATCTTCCCAAAGACTGCGAAACCTCTTCAGCCCTAATTTGCATCTAATGTAACGAATCCTTGCCGAGCCATTAAGACGCGGGTGTAACAAAGAAAAAAAGAATGGCACATTGTCACCGAGGTTTATCCCGAAGAACGATGGTCTAATCACCGTATTCTGCTACGGTATCCCCCGGAATCCATTTGGACGGTCGTCGAAGAACTGGGAAAGAAAAAGAAACAGAACGAGAGAACGGCGATAGAAGGAGAGAGAAGAGGTTAGATTTCGAATCAGGCAAATTTCTCGAGGCTATTCGCGGATATCGACGAGCTGAATGGCTGCGGAGAGTTTCCTTAAGAAGTCTGGTTCAATCAACTTTCCTCGGTTGTTTCCTCTGTTCGAACGGGAACACGTTCTGCTTGCCAGACAAAGTAAAGCTGTATTTTCGACTCTGTTCGATCCCCGTTCTCGTTCGGTGTCTATAAATTCGACGAAAGTTCCCGACGATCACCGATGTGGACAGATTTCGATCGGCTGTTAGAAGCTCGGAATTCGATCGCAACCTTGCACTCTGCAGATCCCTACATCCCTTGATCCCTACATCCATAACTTACTAGATCCTTGTATCCCCAATTAGGAACGAAACATACATTGGTATAATTGATATCACCGTTGTACACAACATAAATTCTCTCCCATCTCAACATACTAACTTCTCAAACTTGTGGAGCTAAATACGCAGAATTAATTACATACAACGAATTCCTTGAATTATTGCAGCAAAATAATGGAGGTAATAACAGTTATATCTGTTTAAACTAGATAAAATGTTATTTAACTTTACCCAGACGAAAGCAGCCATCTTATGGTTTCGATAGCGGTTTTAATCCTCCTTTTTATCGTCTAATAAAATTAACCGATTGCACACGAATCAGTTAATTATCGGTAATTTTCGGTCGATGTAACGCACCACTGCAATTTTCCACGGAAAGAAAATCCGTCGAGCAGAGGGTTGGACCAGCAACGAAATTTCATGCGGTCCAATTAGCCGCGAATCATTCGGTTTGACACCATTTCCCCTACACTGGCCCCACCTCCATCACCTCCTCCGGCGCCTATTATCCGACGATTGTCACCGGACTAATTCGTCGTTTAATTCGTTCGTGTCGCAATTATGGCCGATTCAACGCGGATTCAACGTTGCCCGGCTCTCGTTCCTGTACGGAACATTTTCGAATTCCGAGAACGGCGGTTTCGTTCGACCCCGAAATCGATTATGTACTGATCGATCTATTTGCGGATCGACGATTAAATCGAACTGCTCCTTTGTTTTTCGCGGTGGATCCTGACGGGGTTGACGATCGAACACTGGTAGTTTCAGATTTTGGGATTTATTTTGGAATTTTTCATTTTGTTATTGTGGGACTTTAAGATTTTTTTATTTATGCAGGATTTTGTGATGTTGGAATTTTAGGATTGTTTCATTTAGGGGTTGTAAGTTTGAGGATTTTAGGGAAATTTAGGGATTTTTTAATTTTGGGGGTTGCAAATTGAGGACGTTGGGATTTCGGATTTTTTAATTTTAGGGGTTGCAAGTTTAGGACGTTGGGATTTCGTGGTTATTTCATTTTTAGGGGTTGTAAGTTTAGAACCTTACAATTATGAGTACTTCTCAAATCCCAGACCTCTCCAAAACTCGCAACGAGTATGAACGCATCATCGATAGCTCGTCCAATAAATATCCCCAAAAAGATTGGCAGTGCACATCATTTCTGATGTCCGTTATCGATGAGCATCCACATCCCATATTTCCATACTGTATTTAAAAAGTCACGAACCCGTGACGTTCGAACAATGTCGATCGTTAACAAAACGTTGATCCCGGTCCAGGTGGACAGGTTTCGATTCTTTCGTTATAATTGGCCGTCCAAGGTGAATGGCGTACGATATCAGCTCGGAACGAAAGCTTCGGGATCTATTCTGACACGACATATCTCATTCAACAGAATTATGTAGTCTATTGTTGGCGGCGGCCAACGAAGCGTCTCGTGCTGTCCAATCAAGCATGAATCATCCGGTTTCAGTTTCCTCCTGCATCTATTACCCAACGCTGTCAGCCGACTAATTTGCTGGTTAGTTCATTCGCCGCAATTATGATCGTCCCGCTGTGCGTGGAGGATCGATGTCAACCAACGGGGATAAGCTTATTCCTGTCTTGACGTTCTTTGGGTTAACCTTATCGATTCTTCTACGATTCTATTGCATCGGACTTTTCATTCCTTTTTTTATTTTTATTGCACTTAGGCTTCTCGTGTTTCAAGCTTGCTTCAGGTTCTCCATCTGATACTAAACCGGTGTACGATATTTTGAAATTCAAAATGAAGTTGAAAAATATACACATGATAATGTACACTTTTATTCTTCATCTTCATGAAGATCAATGAAGACTGAAGTCCTCAACAAATTTTGTACATCACATGATGACGTACACTTTTATTCTTCACCTTCATGAAGATCAATGAAGACTGAAGTCCTCAACAAATTTTGTGCCACACATGATAATGTACACTTTTATTCTTCATCTTCATGAAGATCAATGAACACTCTGGAGACCTCAACAAATTTTGTAGCCTGAAATTGAATTTAGAAATTTTGTCAGAAAATTGTACAATTGTATAATCCCCATATCTTCATATGATATCTAATATGTAACCTGAGATGAATACCTAAAAATTGTAAAACCTGAGGAACTAAAAAAAGAAAAATTGCAAGTGAAATTTTAGACCTCCAAAATATCGTAATATAAAATGACCAACTACGTGTTGATTTGTCGAATCGATTGTTCCCCTCATCATGTTTCTACTCGAAGCTTGTCCAGTAATGCCACGAGTTGTTCATCAAACCTTTCCATCCACCATCGAAATTGTTCCCCTGCCTTTTAAACGTCGCATTCGATGAATGTTCGAGGACCAGAGCTTAGTTTTCGTCGATTACACCGTAACCATTGGACAACGAACGAGCATCGGGTAAACAAGAAACGAAAGAGGCTTGATAGGAACTTTTCGATCGATAGAACTCCACAAACGTGCCTACTCTTCTATTCGATCCAATTTCTGCTTCGATATCCAGGGGAAAAAACATCGTCAGTTACACGCAACAGGACGTACGTTCCTTGTTCGTGTTTGGAATTGTGATCATGCGGGCAGCGCAATGTTTCGCGTGGTTCGTTTTCGAAGAGGGTCGTTGTTTCTGGCAATCCGAACAATTTAGAATTATGGTTGCGTACGAATTGGATGGTGCATCCTAGTAGAAAATTGGAAGTTATTGATTTCTGCGAGATGAACGTCAGTGTTGCCAATTGAAAATTATTTGCTCATTTTTTCGGAGATTGGGAGATAGTTTTAAGTTGTTTAGATTCTGGGATATTTTTATGTATTGGGGATTTTGGAAGTTTGGAAGTTTGGAATTTTTGAATTTTGGAATTCGGCATTTTAGAATTAACTTATCAAAATACCAAAAGTGCAATAAGTACAATAAGTATATCGAAAGTAAACATACGTTTCACGTATGGAAAATTTGTTCTCCATATCGTAAAAGTCTGTAATACTGACACAATACTTTGAGATCGTTAAACTTTGTGACATAGTAAAGAGCTAACACGAACGTGACTTCCCTCTTATTACCAAGATTCGGAAATTGTATGCTCTTGTTCCTAGGGTATATTCAATTTAAGTATTCATGAGCAGAAACAGGCGCAAACTTCAATTAAGATTCGATACTTATTGCTTTCTCAAGCAAATAAAAATATCAATCGACGTTTTTATTAATCGAACCTTTGTAATCAATAATAAAATCAATAACTTGTTCACCTAAAAAATACTTCCCTCAAAGTTTGACCCCTTTGTCGAACGACGGTAAACGATATCAGAGACTAAAAATGGAAGAAATAGTTCATAGACAGAAGCGACAAAACCGCTTCCGCGGATTTGTAGCAATCCCGTATCGTTCCGGGTTTAATGTGTCCGGTTATTCCGCCTTTTAATTGACTGAACAGTAGCAAATGAAATTCCTGGCCGTTGGAGTAGGGTTTAGTCAGTGACGAAAAACGCGATCGCGGAAAATTGAGTTTTACACGTTGAAATCTGTTAACGCACCAGCGGACCTGGTGATTTTCATCGCGGACTCGGCGTGTCGCCACCCTTGTTGGACGATACTTTCATTCTCGTCGCCCTCCTACTCCTATTTCCACCCTTCGCCAGCATTTTTCCCCGGTGCGGCTCGTATATTACGGTTTATCAATCGACACGTTCGTGGATTAAGTATCCGGGATCCGCGGGTGTCGAATTTTTATCGAGTTACCGCAGCCACGCTGGTTTTTCGCAAATATTTACCGGTCTTTTGTGAACGCGTCGATCGGTCGTTATCGATGGCATAGTTATTAACTACAACGCGAAAACATCGATCGTTGTTGGTTGAAACTGCAAATAAAACCGAGTTGTTGCTGTTGATTGTTGTTATCGACAAAGTCTGTGTACATATTTTTCTCGAGGACAAAACTGTATGAGTAGAGATGTTGTCGAAGATACGGGGTAATCGGAGATAATCCACGAATATCGTTAACTCTGATATGTTGCATGTGTGATATGTTATATGTCGTGTGTGATGGATGACGTATGTGGTATTTGACGTATGATGTATAACACATGACGTATGACATATGATACATAACATATAACACATGACACATGACATATGATGTATGATATATAATATATGACACATGACACATGACACATGACATATGATGTATGATGTATGATATATGACATATGATACATTATATACGATATATGATGTACGGTGTGCAACATATGATATGTGATATATGCTATACGATATATAATACATGATGTATGATATATGATATGAGTTATATGATGTATGATATGGAATATATGGTATAGGATATACGATGTACATGTGATATGTAGAATATAATATACGTATAATATGTGATATATGATACATGATACGTAACATACGACTAACGATTAATTCATCACAATTTAACAGACGAATCCAAACGATCGAAGATTCCCTATTGAATTAAACGGAATCCATTAGAGAATCCCGTGGCGTAGCGATGTTGAACATCTTCACGCACCCCCTTGTTTTCCAGCCCCGAAACTCGAGATCGAGGTTTCGTTTCAGCCGGGTCTTAATATTCCAAGACCGCGTATTCAGCCGGAGGCGTTCGACAAACGTAATATCGAGATATCGCGAACGATTCAACGAGGAGGCATATTAATCGCGCGAGCATTGAAGAAGTTTCCGTTGCGTGAAACAAGCCACTTTGTCTCTTGTTCGTGGGCGCTTTAATAAAGATGAGCTTATGAAAATTTATGACGAGACGCGTCCCACCATTGGCTTGCCAATTTAAACGCGATCATTTGTTTTATTCATCGACGATCATTGCTCTGCCATTGTCACGTGGAATCTATGGGGTTAGATTCCGGATACCTTATGGGCTTTGACCGTTACTGGGTTAGTTCGATGATTAATTGATTCGGTGATTAATACTCTGTTTGATTTTGAGAGGTATGCGCTTTGGGACATGATAAAATTATGGTGAATTATCGTGTAATTGGTATTACTTTGGTAATAATGTATTTGTACAATTATACGTTAATTATTAGTCATAGTATAGTATAATCATATCTGATACAATTACTATAATAATTTATTTTATTTTATCCACATTTAATTCATCTAGTTTACCTTAAAAACTTCCACCTTTTTCAATATGTTTTCAATTTCAAAATAATTTACCGAAATCTGAAAAGAGATATAATTTTATTCACACATAATTCACAAACATAATTGATTCAATAAAATATCCCCTTCACAGCTGATGCAATCGGATTTCACATACAAGATGCAGGGGCTGAAAGTTCGCAAATGAAATTACAATAACAATTACTTGAACAGTCGTATGAAGCATGCGTTATCGAACGATAAATCTTGCAAAGCTCGAACGCTTTTAATCGCAAGCCGTTCGAAATTAAAATAATTCCGGATTTATCGGTGTTGTTGAGCGGATGCCACTTGAAATATTAAACCATACCACGTCTCCCCATCAATCCTCGAATCATGCGGGAATCACATTAAATCGACGCGCGACCGTTTTCGAAAAGATTAATAAGCACCCTGTGACGAATTTATGGGCCCAATTAATCTGACGTCGATTGGTATCGAGCTTCGAACGACACTTTTCACGTCTCTCTCACTCTCTCTTTCACCCACGTTTCGCGAAATATCTTGACGCCACTTCGTTTTCGAACGAAATTCAGCTGACGATAATTTCGGCTGCTGGATTAGAGGGATTGGTATTTGGTGAGGATTCGAATAGCCTGATTGATCGTGCCTGATCCATATATATTTCTGGAAGTTATTTGCCTTTTAGCTTCTTTCTTTAATTTATAACTTCGTTTTATTATTTGGTATATACTACACTTATGATTGCTCTAATACATAATTGTAAAAATTTCCCACATTTTATCAGAAAATATCAATTAGCAACTGTTACCAAAAGACAGAAATTTCATAACCTCAAGATTATATCCAATTAAACCTCGTATCCGACATTTCCGGTTGCAACTCACCCTCCGTCATTTATTCCACGGAAATCCGAACAAAACGGAATCTGTCTGAAACTGTGTCAAAAGTATTTTTTTTCTTTCGTCGTGCGACAATATCCGCGCCACTCATCCCGAATTTTCATTTCCCTTTTCTCGGGGTGCAACGCGGGGAAAAGAGGAGTATGAAAAAAAAAGAGAAGGGAAGGGCAGACATGTCCCGGCAGATGTCAAAGGCAAGAAAACGGTAGAAAAAGCCTAATTATCGTCCGCCAGTGCGACACGGTATCGTTGAAAACGCACCCTCTCCACGAACTCCCGTCGCGAACTTATCCTCGCTCCCGTTCCGCCCCCGTTTTATCCCGTATTCGATGCAGCTACCCGTGGACTTTTCGTTTTGCAGCAGCCACGACGTGACACGAGGCCACTCAAGAATTAAGGAGCGTTTTCGTGCGGCCAGGCAATGCATTTTCATCGAACCCGACCTTCTTATCGAGCATTGTGCGCCTCACCGACAGCGCAACCCCCTTCGAAACCTTCGTTTCCTTCCTCGTTCTTCTTTCCTCTCGTGTTTTTATTTTTCTCCGCCGCTCCTTTTGCCTTTCTCTTCGCCCGCTCATTGAAATTCCGTCGAGAGCGGATCGTACGCGAATCGCGATACCGTTTTGCACAGTCGACGATAACGTGCCCCTTCAGCTCTCGAGTATTTTTCGATTTTTCGGGCTGCGACTTCGGGGCTGGAATTTTCGGAAAAAAATTGTCCGGGAGATCGACGAGGGTTGTTTCGATAGCGCACGATACCGTGTACGGTGATTTTTATGCGATGGCTGGGGGTTGTAATAAAATGCCCGGGTATAAGAGTCGCGGAGAGGGCCACGGTACGTGTAACGTTAAGTTCACAGGAATTATGGTTGTAGGTTTCGAAAATAAATTTTACCGTAGGGGTTTACTGTGGGTAGTAATAAAATATTGGTGGAAAATAGGGAACTTTCGAATTTACAAATTTTCATTATTTTAGAAATTTCGCAATTTGAAATATAAAATTACCAAATTCCTTTGAATACCACAACTAGTAAATTTCTCCAAGTACCCCTATTTCTAAATCCTCAAATAACCAAATCTCCAAATTGTCAAAGCTAGAAATCGTTAACTAAATCCCGAAATCGTAAATTGAAGTGATCGGAATCGAAATTACGCCGATACGTGCCTCGGTGAATGTTTTAATGCGTAATTACCACTTTTTGAAATCAACCAGCCGGATCGATTCCTCCATCGGAGTGGCAACGTTTTTCCATCAACGAGCCCGCTAAAGTTAACCGGGATGTTAATTAAAAATCGTCGGCACTCGAACCGGGAACAGCGCTTACAGCGGAAAACTGCGAATCATATTCGAAACAATAATCCGCCGGATGAAAATCTGGGGAACAATGGATCGAATACGAGCGTAGCCATCGGAAATATAAACAAAGAAAGTTGCGAAACACCTAAAGCAATAGAAACGTATGAACAGTCGCGGGTTCGTTACCGTTCGTCGACGGGGTATCGTTGTAAAAGAGGAAAAGTTTGTTGATCGATCGGAACGAAAAACGGCCACGGTAAACTTTCGATATGTACAATCTTTCGGTTCGGAATTTTCGCTTATTCTGTGTACTTTTGGTGGAAGTTTGCTGAACTAGAAAGGACGAGGGAACAAAACGATCGAATGCGGATAATGGTAAAATGGTAAAATTTCATATTTCTCCTCGCTCAAAAATTATTATCGTCTATAAAAATTATAAATATAGTTTAAATTATATCGTGTTTGGTGTCATTTTAATCAGAAAAATATAACAAGTTTACCAGTAAAAGTTTCACAACAAAAAGATCAAAAATAAGAAAGTTGCACATTTGTGTCACGGAGACCCAAGTCCGGGTCACGTGACACTCGACAAAATGGCGCCTTGCGCCAGCGGACTTTTCCGATAACATCGCAGATCATTTTCGCTTATATCGAGATTTTCCAGTAGTTTCCATGGACGAAATGGTCCTTAAATCCAGAGGCTACAGGAAATCGTAGCGAACGCTTTATTAAATCAGACACACAGTTACGGGAGTGTAAGTAGGCTGGTAGGAGCGTGCCGTTGACGCAACGAGACTAATTACGACGGATATGTGCTCGAGCTCTTGCCGGATACTTGCAGCTTTGCAACTCCGTTTCATGGATCTCTCTCTCTCTCGAGGGTACAGGGTGTTTCAGCGATTCGTCAGAGAGTCTTCAGAGAATAGACAGAGAAAGAGAATTTACGAGCTGTGTTTTTCGACTTTGTGCGAGGGACACGTTCGTCTGAGACGTCTCGCATGAAGAATATAAAAAAAGAACGTGTTATTACGCTTAGGAACATCGCGCGGCTATTAACGTGCAAGTGTGTTGCTTAAAATTACTTTGGGGCCGGCGCAGGCTGGAAGTAATTAGAAGTTTATTTAAACTCTTTAGAGAACCGCGGTATAAAAGGGGACATGTGTGTTTGTATGTTGCTGCATGTTACTAAACTTTTGGGCACTTGGATCTTTTCGTCGGTGGATTTCTTTAGACTTTTATATCTGTAACTCTGGACCTAAATCTTTGGATCCTCAATTGGATTGGGTAAATCACTGTATCATATCCTAAACCTCTAGATTGCTATATGTGTTTCAAATCTTCAGGTCTTCGGATTTGACGAAAATTCTGATTTGACCAAAAGGTCGAATAACAATTATCGTGATTGCAATGGACGAAGCTGATCAGACTGGAGACCGCGTTAGTTTGACGACGAGGACACGGTGGCCACGTAAGTGGTTCCATTAAAGTTTCAGGGTCTCGAACGATCGTATAAATTACGCGTTCGATTTTCGTGGCGTACAGCGAAATTCACGAACCGAAGGGCGCCGATAAATTTTCGAAGGTTAGACCCCAGGTTCGCGTGGTTCCGGGGCTCGCACGGCTCGCTGCGTAATTTGTAATCTCGGAATTCTCTTCGTCCACGGTTGCCTCCTACAATTTAAGGTCCTAACGAACGACCTCTATAACTCAAATTATTTACACCACGATTCAAAACGGGTACATAATCCAAGACGATACTTATCGGAACATTTGTATTTCGTTATAATCGATAAGAAATCGTGTAGATTTATAAATATATTTATAAATATAATTTGAAAATTTCACAATACAAACATTTTCAGACATGAATACATAACTCCATATTGAAACCCTGCTGCGCCGAAAACCATATTTTCTAGCGCCGTCACCGCGCAGTGCACAAAGAGCAGAGAGAAATAAAATCGCAAAGGAAATATTTCGAGACCGTCGCACACGTTCGAAACGTAGGAACGTTTGAAAAACGAAATGGCGGTCCTCGGCAGGCGAAGCCAGCTTTAACGAGGCTGTCGCGGGTGAAACCAAAGGCTGTCCGATACACGATCCGAGGGCAGCCTTGATCTACGGCTCGGAGGTTAGCCGGATAGACAACAAAAACGTTCTTCGTGTTGGCCACGACCGCGTAAACAGCGCAGGGGTGGTTTTGTCGGTCGCGTGTGTATCAACGGGGGTGGGCACCCCCCGCGGAACACGTATTTCAATGGCGGCGCCGTTCGCGAAAGGAACCCGCGACTTCGAGTTTCCGTTGCGTTTTCGGAGCATGGAAATGCCAGCGCCAAAGGTTATTTACGCGGACGGCCGAGAAAAGATCGTGGAAAACACGTTGACGGGGGTGGAACGCTTTTCTCGAACGGGGGCGTTCGTCCGAAACGAATCTCGTATCCGACCGGTGAAATGCTGCGGTCTACGCTTTTCCGTTCACGATTATTTATTTTTATTTATCTCTCGACGCGTTCGAACGGTTTGCGGGAAATTCCAATATTCTGAATTTCCTAATCCTCAACTTCTTGTGTTCCCAAATTCCCTAATATCTAAATCCCCAACTCCCATACTCCCCAAATTCTCAAACTCCCAAAATCGCAAATTTCCAAATATCAGTCTCCAAATCTCAAATATCCTAAATCTTGAAACGTTCTGAATATTAAAATTTCCACAATCGATAAAATTGAAAATTTATTAATAAGTGTTATATGGTAGAGTTAATACTAACCAAGAATCCTTTTACATCCTACTATATCGCCATCTTCACACCTACTATATCGCCAATTTCAATCACCCAACACTTCCACACCCCATTCGTGACATCATAACACGCGCTTACCCCGCTCGCCTATAACAACCCTCGTGCAAATCGATTTCCCGAAACGCACAATAAAATGTTCCCGAATTTAAATATTCGGCCAGAAATGGAACGGAAGAATTTCGACCCGGTAAAAACTTGATTACTCGAGCGACTACAACCTAACATACGTATTATTCCTTATTCCCGGAGTTTAATCTCGTCGGAAGAAAAGAAAAAGAGGGAGGAGAAAAAAGAGCAAGGATAGTGGATTGCATCTGCACGAAATTCTTATCTGGCCTCGAAATACGTTCGAGGAGATACGAAATAGAGCGAGAGAGAAGGTTTATACGTTCCAAGGAGCAGCGATTTATATTTTCTAATCTGCCATGGAAACCTTACAACTATCTCGTTCGCGTGAATTACAACGCACGATACTATTTTACGTCGGCGAACAGGTCGCGTGACCGGAATCGAGGATTACTCGGGATTAAGCGGCGGATTCGATGATTGCGACCGTAACTCTCCTACGAATATTCACTTCCTCGCCGAATTTCGATGCTTACGATAATTGATGCTCAATCGATTATCAGTCATTTATCGTTCAGTGATCATCGAAGGCATTTCTGAAGTCTTGTATGGATTTGAACTAACACTATAAACGTAGTTAAACTCTTAACGGAGTAGTCACAGTTACGGCCATCTTGTTTGTTACGACCATCTTGTTCACATTAGCATCTTTCTCATACACCTTATATTCTCATACAACCTTGATCTTCACCATTCTAAGGAGTTGTGGAGACATTAATAACAACACTCATCAACACATGTACATATAGAGTATGTCCAATAAAAACATATCTAAAATGAATAAAGTATGTACTGTAATAAAAACGTGTATAAAACAAGCATACCATGTACAACGTATTAAGACTTTAATCACTTCAGACTTCAGCTCGTTTTACTCACAATCTCTAATAAAGCATAATAAGTAGTTAATCATTTACGTGAACGTTGTCCATAATGAGTACATTTACTTCACCATCTATTCTTCAAAAATAACCACGATAAATCTTCCACGATCTACAGTCGCTGACAAGAAAACAAGACTAGAGCAAGTGTATATTCTATCATCATCATCATCATCATCATGTAATTGCGTCTTTGATCGTCCGATACCAACATTCAATTTCATAGCCATCCTGCGTGAATACTAATCTGTATTCTTGAAGAATTTATAAGAACTTGAAGAATTTATAAAATCAAGAAATATAAATATTCAAATATACAAAATGTAAATGTAAAATAATAAAGTTTCCTCAATATAAAAACATAACAAAAAATATCGAGAGCAAGAGAGTTCATAAATATGAAAAATTCCCAAACGTGTTTGAGGGTTGAAAGCAACGAAAATTCCGTGTACGTAGTTTTCCAAATGAAGCACTCCGTGGCACCGTAGTGTACCGGGCTTCTAATCGCGCAATAAGGAGCACAGTATCAGGTGAATTAGGATAATAAAGCGGCTAGCCTGTGGACAGCCGGATGGTAATTACACGGGACAGGGTAATTTCAGAATCAGCGAGGAACGCGGGTGAGTTTCGAGGGCATTTAACGCGGTACGAGCTTATGAATTACAGAGCAGCCTGGTTTAGCCAGGATTTCGTCGCGCTCGTTAACGATCATCGATAGCGCGAAGGTCGATCGATCGAGGTTCGCATAAAAAAATCGCCCTTTCCTAACCGGCCGAACGACTTTATTTCACCCATAAAATGCACCGTTTAATTAAGTGCAGCGTTGAAGTTGCCTCCACCGTGCCTGGTTTACATTTAATCCCGACGGTCCTTGTAATTTAGAACGGTCGACCGATGAAAACTGCCCGCCAGAAAGTTGAGCCGGAAAATGCGTTACCGTCAACCGTTCGACGCCATTGTGTCCTTGTTCGACCTGCGAATTCTACGAGTTTCTACCGTCATATTAACTGTTCCTGTATATTCGAACTTCGAACTGTTCCTGTATTGCTCGAACTTCGAACTGTTTCTATGTGCAACTTCCGTTACTGTATATTTTATATTGCAACCGTGTGCAGAATTGAATATTGCGGATGAAGTTCCTGCAAGTTTATATGTCAGTTTATTCAGAATTTTTCTTGCGAGGATGTAAGAGAAATAATCGTGTCCACATGTGGTATGATGCATTTCATTGTTTATGTTTGTTGTATGTAGTTTATTTATATGTTACATGTGTTGTTAATATGTATCTAGACATGTGTATGTTATATGGTCTATGAATATGGTACACTTGTTACGTGTGTGTCATATGTGTTATACGTATGTTATGCTATGTGTGTTATGAGTATGTTATATCTTATATGCTATACGTGTTACACATATGTTATGTTTGCAATGTACACGTCATACATGTTATTACATAATGTTGTCTTTGCTATGAATATGTCATACGTGTTGTTACATATGTTACATTTGCTATGTATATGTGTTACACATATGTTATATTTGTTATGTACATACGAGTACGATTAATCCTATTAAAAATAATATGAAGCAAAGTATAAAAAGGTAAAGAAATACCATGGTGACAAATGAGAGTGAAAATAAAAGATCATCGGTAATCAGGCATTAAAGTCTCCAGAACTCGACATCGATCCAGTCGATACATTCAGAAAAGAGCGCACAGTCGTCGGATTAGCGTGCTTGTTCAGCTTTCGCGAGACTCGGAGGCAGCAACGGACCTCTCGCTAATCCCACAGTCAACTCTGTGATCTTAACTAACGCGAAAGCTCTCCTCTGTGCTCTGCTTGAAATAGGTTTCTGTCCTCTGAAGCCCTGTTCCAGCCCCTTTTTTACGAATCCACGTGCCGCGGATTTTGATAAGATTAAGCTCGCCGGCGAACATGAAACAGGGGGACCAGATTTCTGACGCTACTGAATGGACGACTCTAGATTTGCGATCGTAAAAGTAACGAGAAAAGTCTCTGTAAACGAAGCTACGACTTCATTTCTCGTTTTATGCTCTAATAATTTAATCTTGGAGAAACATTGAGAGATATGATTCTGCTTTTCATAGTTTTTCGAGGGTGATCAGATCAGTTGTAAAGAAACAAAATGGTTGATTAATTTTGAGGAAACAAAATGGTTGATCAATCATAAAGAAACAAAATGGCTGATCAATTTTATTCCATCTAAAAACCGACTCCTCTTATTTCATGTAAAGAACAACATATTTATTATAAAAATAATAAATAATATGATACTATCAGTGGAAACCGTTCTTCGCCATATTCGAAGTAAAAGGGCGACGATCAAAATACGTGTCTCAGGAGAAATTTCTCCCGCAAAGGGTATTCTTCCGAGTACAATTTGAAACGCATTAAGACGGCAATAATTATTGCAGGATCCAGCGTGTATCAGCGTTTCATCCCGTCAGGATATCAGCATCCATCACGGTGAAAGCTGGCGCCCATTAAAGCTCTGGAATCTCCGAAAAATGCACTCTCCAAAATGATGCATGAACACAGTACGCACACGTACCGGTTCTCCACAAAGAACGATAGAGAGAGAGGGAAACTATGAAATCCAGCATTACGCTTGCCGCATTCGGTATAGCGTTTTATCGTGCTAGAGGACTATAGTAACCCAGCAAGTTGTCATGAGTTGCAGGCAATTTCGTTTCCACCGTCTGACCGCTTTTCCCATAACGCACTGTTGCGGAAGAAACAATGAGAGAGAGAAAGTGCAAGAGAGAATCAGAGAGAAAGGGAGAGAGAGTATATCTAAGACAGGGAGGGAGAGGGAGTTTAAATAAGACATAGAGAGGATGTGTATATGTAAAAGAGACAGAGAGTGTGTAAGAGGAAGAGTGTGTAAGAGCATGTGTATGTGTAAGTGAGAGAGGAGTGTATTCAAGAGAGAGACTGTATCTAAGAGACAGAGAGTGTATCTAAGAGAGAGAGTTTCTATCTAAGAAGAGACAGAGAGTTTATACAAGAGAGAGACAGAGTATGTATACATATGTGTACACATGAGCACAGTGTATAAGAGGAAGAGTGTGTAAGAGCATATGTATGTGTGAGAGTGTATCCAATGGAGAGAGTATATCTAAGAGATAGAACATGTGAATGTATAAAAGAGAGAGAGTGTGTGCATGTGTAAGTGTATATGTACGTAAGAGGGTTATCTAAGAGTTTACATAAAATAGAGAGAGTACATGTAACATAGAAAGTGTGCATATGAGAGAGAACTAGATATGTAGATTAGCAAAGTGTAAGAAGGGTTGAAATTATTTGCAACCCCCAACTTTTCAGAAAGGCATAGCAGAATTTGGTCTTGTAACACCGCAGTTGCAATTGCCATAACTCGTGGCTAATTTTCCCGCGACCATGCTACATTCCCCGTAGAATCGAGAATATAGAAAACTGAGGGACGAGAAATGAAAATAAGAGAGAGAGCCGGGTGGAAAAGTATGTAAATGAAAAATGGAGGGAATAAAAGAAACGGTGAACCGGGAGTAATGGAGAACGATACGGGTAACTAGTCTGGGTTAAAGGAAGCCGGTATTGTGGCATTTTTGAGCTACGAATTTATTTTCACTTAGGTTCCTTTTGCAGGATGTAAAAATGTTAGGTTGCGGTGCATAATGTATGCTTCAATTTGAGAAATTTATATCTTGCGTTTTCTTGTAAATATGTTAATACTGCAAACATGAGAATATTTTGTGACACGTATATGTGCAATTGTTTTATTTATTTCGGGATATAATTGCAATGTCTCTTTAAATGCGAACAATTTTGTTTTATTTATTCGTCGGCAATAATTGTATTTTAATTCTTTCGAAACTGTCCACTGTTAAAAAAGAAAGTAAAAAAACTTGACACTGGGAACACTCGTCGCCCCATTCGAAAATTTCGCATCTCAATTAATCATCGCCGACGGAATCACAAAACGACGCGTTAATAAGTGACGGCACCCGACGGAATTACCAGCTAATTAGCACGGCAGATAGAAATCTATGAGTGGCGGTGGCTGTTATCGGTTGAACGCAAAAATCCTCGAGGCTTCGTTTAATTTACACCTCACGTAAATTCAAATTAGACCGGTAACGATACGAGGCCGTCGATACAGATTTCACGCGACGCCTCGATGTTAATTTCGTACTCGACTAATCGTTTAAATCGACCATCGATCCCAGGTTACTCTTCTTCCCTTCCTTTTATGTTACACTCGTTAACGCCGCTTTCGCGACGTTTTATGACACAATTCCTCGGAAAATTTTACGTTCAACTACTTCCTTGAACATAACTACAACTTGCCGCAGGTGTATAATTGCCTGAAAGCGGTAAATTCGCTGATAGTTGATTTTAATTGCACAAGTTCTGCGAGAAGATTAAGTATCGGAGACTTGTAAATGATAGTGGGATTCTACTGGCGCCAGGTACCGGTTGTTGATAGGAAGTAAGTTTTGTGGGACGATTTGTGAGGATAGGTGATGGAGATTTCTGGATTTATTGATTTCTGGATTTTTGAGTTATTGGGGTTTTTAATTTTTCTATTTGGAAATTTGGAAATTTTCGAATTTCTGGATTTCTGGAATTCTACGTTACCAAATTTCTACCTTACCGAATTTCTAAATTTCCAAATTTCTACAGTACCGAATTTCTAAATTATCGAATTTCAGCATCACCGAATTCCTACATTTCCAAATTTCCAAGTCCCCTATTTCTCCATTTTCGAATTCCTAAATTGTCCAATTTCTGCGCTACCTAACTCAAAAATTTCCGAATTTCAAAATGTCTAAATGTCCAAATGTCCAAATGTCCAAACATCCAAATTTCTAAACTTCTAAATCTATGTAACATACAACACACTGCAAAGAAGTAACGCGAAAGTACAGTTTAAACGAAGAGGAATGTAAGTGAGAATAATATCGTGAAATGAAACGAAAGTGATGTCACCGGCAATAGAATTATCTTAAACAGAGCAATCAGGATTCGACCAGAGACAATCTGAATAATAGCGCGATAAAAGCTGAAATTATGGCGGGAAGATGAGACGTGAATTAATGGACCGGAAGTAAAGGAATCTTAAATAGAGCGATCTTCAGCGGAACAAGTGGAATAACCTGAGACGAGGCAATCATGAGGGAAATAACTGGAGAATATAGTCGTATTACGATGACCATCAAATCGTTTGAATTGTTCAAATGATTCCTATCATTATATACGACAAATCAATTTTGTTAAACAACTCGTGACTTTTCATCTTTTAATTTACAATTTTCTTTATCACATATACTTGAAATTATAAAGTTTTTAATAATGTTTTTGTCACAAATTCGTTTAAAATAATATTATTCAGAATTATGGTTTTCATATGTGTCTAACATTTTTCAATTTACAATTTTCTCTTTCCACATTCGTTTAAAATGAAAAAAATCGTAATATTCTGTCGCGTAAAATTCCAACATCCATCATTCTTTTTTCACAATTTGCCTAAAATTTTATCACGAATTTCTCCTTTCATATTTATTAAAAATACTACAATTTACAAATTTCTCTTTCGTGTTCATTAAAAATACCACAATTTATAATTTTCTCCTTCACGTTCATTTAAAATGCCACAATTTATAATTCCCTCTTTCATGTTTATTAAAAATACTACAATTTACGATTCTCTCTTTCATGTTTATTTAAAATGCCACAATATACAACCTTCTCCTTCGCGTCCATTTAAAATATTACAATTTATGATTTCCCGAAATTTATTTAAAACGCGTCAATTTATAATCCTCACCGTCGTATTTATACAAAATTATAAATTTCACATTTTCTCGCATTTATTCCATATTTTGTATTCGTTAATTTTCTTTCTGTTTATCGCTAAATTTTCTCGTTTAAAATTCCGATGTTTACCGTTACAAACACTGGATCCCTCGGATTCGTCCACTGTTTTTAATTTGCAGCGTGTTTACCGCCGGCGCTATTTTTTTATTGAACTTCAATCGAACGAACAATGAGTCCCGAAATCGCGGGGGATGAAAATTGCAAACGGACGGCTAAGTTCGCGATGCATAACGACGCATAAATATTTCCCCGATCAACGTGTCGTTTTTAATTAGCCGCGATTCCCGTTTCTCCTCGTTCCAGTATTACCTCCATTTCGATAAACCTCCATTTCAATCTCCTGCGTTCGACGTTCGCAAACGCGGTAATTTCGACGCGAAATGTACACGAACCGGGAAACATATTTTTTAACGAAAATTGCTGTAAGATACTGTACGAAGTTACACGAATTGTAATTCAAGTTTAATTGAAAATAAAATTCATCTTAAAAATAAATGAAACTTAAAGTTCCTCGTCAAAAACAAATTACACTTAAAATTAACCTATAAAAATAAATAAAATAAATAAAAAATAAAATTAACCAATAAAATAAATAAAAAATAAAATTCACCTTATAAATAAATACCACAAAAATAACTAAAACAGACGTAAAAATAAATTGCATTAAAATGTTCAAAAAAGAGAAAGAATGTAAAAGCAATGGGATAATTTAAGATAGTAAGAGAGATGTAAGAAAGTTTGGAATGACAATAGATGTAGATTTTCATGCGGTAGAAATTTTGGAAAATCGTCGGTTGGCCATCGTCGTGACCCGCGCAACTCTTCGACAACTATTTGGAACGAATTCCGAAACTGTCCGATTAACCGGAAGGACGTGCCGGAAGTACATTTCTAGGGAACTGATGCAGCGATCGTAACCGTGCCGGTATTCGTTCTGCGGTTTTGCGCGGAGAACTATTCAGAACTGGCGGCCACCGTGGCCGAAACTGTCAATTTACCCGGAACAGTCAGTCTACCGTCAAAAGTAGATCGAACGCCATACTATTGCTTTATCTTGTCTTCTTCCACAAACAACTGATACATCTTTGTCGGTCAAGTACAGTCCGTTCAAAACTTCTTCGAGGTTGTGTTCTTTCATTTTGGCCTCAGAGGATGAATTTATTTAGATTTGTAAAATAAAGTATATATAAGTATATAAGTATATACATCCTAAATATCGTGTAATTGGAGATTTATGAAATTCTGAAGAATGTTGAGTAAAACAATTGCTCGAGAATAATCCTGTAAGTTCCACCTAACCTCAAAGACTTGACCCTCGCGTTGATTCACCGGTAGAATTCTACATCGAGATTCTCTTCAGAAAGCTGCTTTCCGGTTCTTCTTATCGTGGTACGAGCGCAATATGACGAGCTTTTCTTTCAGAGACACCAGCTTCGGTATCTGATGCTTCGAGGATGTCGTACAGGTTATGAAGCATTGCGATCCAGAGATCTCTTCTTTTATGTTCCTCCGTTCGTGATATCGAGTGACATAATTCATGGTAAACAAACGGTTTCCTCGGAGCTTGACACGCGGCGAAAGCTCCATTGTGCGTGTCCCCTCTTCCGGTTCTTTTTCAGCCGACAGGAAAAAAGCTTCTCTCTGTCTCGGAATTGAAAGCTTCCCCCTCTGTAAGTAACTAGAAAACATGGTTTAATTTCGGTCCTCGTGAAAACGTTCCGGTCATTAAGCGGGGTGATACCCGACGTACAAGCACTTTTTGCGAACCTGTACACGTAGAAAACTCTATTGACTTTTTTTTATACAACTCCCTCTTTCGACCTCTTACTTTATACCGTCGACCGCATCTACGTTTCCGATTTCTGTCTACTTATCCTGTCTGCATTGTTTTTCCCTTCTGCTTCAATTTCCTTTTTGCTGCTACGTTCTTCTGTTCTAAATTGATTACTCTTACTCGATATAAGGGTAACTTTATTTTAGATAACTGCAATTGGATTTGAGAACGTTTAACACGTTTCTTACTTTAAATTGCTTTGTAAATATTTATTTTTCTTTTGAATGATTTTTATTATTTGTTTATATTGCTATTACAATTGTGATTGCAGGTGGAGACACATTTATGCTGCAACTGTAATCATAATTCATGTATCACGATTATGAATTGATCCTCTTCGAATTAAATCTTGTTGAACCACCTCGAATTGAATGCGTGATTAAAAGAATCGCGTTCAAAGAACGATAAATTATATCTAACATATAACAATTATCGATTCTCCATGAAGAGAAACGATTCGGTCTGCTCGACCGGACACAGAATCACGAGCGAAACTTGAAGAGGTAGCACGTTCTTGCTGAAATTTTTACGAGCGTCGAGGCGCAAGATTCGCGAAGGACAAACGTTTTTCGTGAGAAGCACCATTCATCTCGTGCTTTGCTTTCGCTCTCGTCTTTTTACACCTTCTTCATGGCGGGCTGTAACTAGCGAAAAAGACTGCCCCCGTTACGGATTCTTTCGTCACCTTCCTTTCATACGAAACTGTCTCGAAAAAACTCCTATAACTACAATCACCTTTGCTTCCATCTTATTCGTTTGCATTTCGGACTCTGAAGACGTGACTATTAAAATACCCACAACGTACATATAGTTATAGAATGCAACCTTCAGATGTCCAAACATACAGATTCCTAAATTTGCAATACAATGTAGAGACGTTGTACTTGGTGTACGACAGCATAACGCAAGCTTGTCCAGTGACAGACTACAACATAACCTCCAAATAATATCGTGAGCATTAGTAACATCACCAAGTGTGGAGCAGTATATTGAAATACCCACAACGTACATACCCCTATGTACCTATAAAACTCCCGTAAAAATACCCAGAATGTTCCCCACAAAGAAGAGCACATCACAAAATGTGTAAAGTTACCGAATCAGCACGAGCATCGTGGAAGAACATGGCGGCAATGTACCTAAAGGAACCTAACAAATTCCCTCATACATTCGTGACACGGAAAAATGTTTGCCCCATCGACGGCTAGATCGGCGTCCCTTGACTGCTAGCGAAATTAATGCGCGCCCATCCCGAGAAAAAGTCAGTTTCATACCGTTGAGAGGCTTTTTGTCGGCGAGGGAAACAAAGAATGCCGGGGAAAGTTGGCAAAAAGGGTGCAACCATCGGGAGAGACGGGGAGAGAAGGCAGCTCGAGCGCATCAATCGCGAGGAACGCGAGAATTATCCCGAGTGAAACCGCGAAAACTGAAATCCTGTACGGGACGAGGCTCGAAAGGGTGTCATAAAAAAGGCTACCATAATCTTGAGAGGTTTCTTACAGAGAATGGAGATGGAGAGATAAAGGAGACAACAAATTGTAAGGTTTGGGTAAATACTGAGATTGTTGGTAGGATGATTGATGTTTGATTAGGGTGGAGTAGGGGTGATTTATGGTCATCCTTGAATATGAAATTTGATGTTCGGGAGGTTGGAGAAATTGGGGTTTTGGGACTTTGGGAAATTTATAAGAATCTAGAATTTTTTAAATGTTATAAGAGTTTAGAATTTTAGTGAATTTTCAAGAATTCAGCATTTTGTACAATTGATAAGAATTTAGAATTTTGAAGAATTCATAAGAATTTAAAATTTTGTAGAATTGATAAGAATTTAGAATTTTGAAGAATTCATAAGAACTTAAAGTTTGTTAGACTTCATAAGAACCTAGAATTTTTGAAAATTTATAAGAATGCAGAATTTTTGAAGATATCTAACACTTCAAAATTTTGTAAAATATGAAAGTTTGGTATTTTGAGAAACTTAAACCGAGTTAATTTAAGACTTGCAACCCGGTGTACCAAGGGATGAAATAACCCCCGGTAAAAGAAAAGAACGTAATAGAATGTTGTGAGCAAGGTGTGCCGAACCTTACACCCGTTTTCATTCGTTCTCCATTGCAACCGGATATCGGAGTTCGGACTGAACTCGGACCGCTCCGAAATCGGAAATATTCATATTGACCCTTGAACTTTATTCCCAGGGGTGCAGAGTTCCCGTGGCCCGTGGGGCTCCTGTTCATAAATTCGCCGGGATACGACGTAGGTCGCCGGGCAAACGGTACGAAATTCTTCCGAGCAATTGTGTGACGAAGCCGTACCCTTGTTCCCCGTTATATTGCCTGTATTTTACACGCCACATACTGCGCCGTTTATAAATATCCCAACAGTTTCCTATTTCTTCGAGGACCTCGAGGAAATTGAGTTTCAATTAATATTACGGTTTCTATTATTTATGGTTTGGTTAACGTAGGTGAAGTTAGGTTATTCGTGGTTTTTAACAGGGGGTTTGTTTGGTAAAAATTTAGAATTTGAGGGATAAGGGATTTAGGGATGTCAGAATTTGGGAAATTAGGAATTTCGGGGTTGAAGTATTTGGAAATATAAATTTGGCAAATTCCGAATTTGGGGATTTAGGGATTTTGAATGATAGAAATTTGGCAAATTGCAAATTTGGAAATTAGGGACTTTGAATGATAGAAATTTGGCAAATAGCAAATTTGGAAATTTAGTAATTTGACAAATACCAAATCTGAAGACTTAATTTGGCAAGAAGTCCCCAAAATTTCCTCAAATCATCCAAACTACCCAAATCCCCAAATAACGAAGAACCTAACCTCAAATTCTAAGGTAATCTAAACGACAGTACAGAGCAAAGCTCTCGAGAGCCTATCAAACGGTAGGGTACATAAAGCACAAAAGCAGAAACGTTTAATCATAAAACTGTACAGCACGCGGATAAATCTCGGCTGACCAACACGGGTCAGTAAGAGCTGCCTTGATCCCGCGGTAATCTGACCGTAAAAAGAGGCGATGTTCCCCGTCAGATATCAATGATCATTTTACGAGTGTCGGGATCGGGGAATTTATGGGGTCCACCGGTTATACCTATTGCTCGAGCAACTTTATTTCACGGTTAGGATGTTTGTTCGCGAATACGGATCCTCGTATTCACGGCGCTTAAAACCACCCTGTGTCCACCCTGGGAATTTATTTTGTCGCTAGTAAACGGAACGACCACTCGGAGCCACCGAGTTTTGTGGCTTTTTTCCTGCCTGTGAATTTCCCTCGCTATTGCGATTTTTTTTTAGGGGGATGAATAAAGGGGTGATATTAACACGGAATGCTCAGGGTTTGAGTTTGTGCAATTTTATGTAGTGGGGTTTTTGCTTTGCGATTTGTTTTAATTCGTTTTGATAATTAGGTTGTAATTTGTTCAAGGTTCATTTATGGCAATTTTGATTTGGTTTGCAATTTTTAATGTAATAGGGAGGATTAACTTACGTGGTAATTATCGTGAGCAATAAGGACCTGGTGACATCGTTTGGACTTACCTGAAACACAAAATTAAATAATTATTAGAATATCAAAATGAAACCATCATGAGTATGTGTATACAGTAATGCATGCATTTTCATATGTATAATCTATCATACAATCCATGTGTGCAAGTATGAATATAGGTATGTACCTATGTATGAATGTATGTATATATGTACGTATATATGTGAACGTATCTATGCACCTTTACATGGACGTGTGTATCCACCTATACATGGACGTATGGATGTGTCTACATGTGAACATGTGTATGTACCTATACATGATCGTGTGTAAGTACCTATATGTGAACTTGTGTGTACTCATATATGAATGAATATAAATCTCATAAACCTCAAAATTACTGCTAAAAAAGTATTTTAAGAAGCGAAAGAAATTCGCAGGAGAAAGCTGTCCTCGAGGATGAAGTTACAAGATTGAACGTAACCCATAAAGAATATTATCTCGGCATTATTTGTATAGCAGGATGAACGTGAAAGTACACAGAAAATCTCTTTGACGAAGCTTCATTTTCACGGCGAAATATGATTCAATCTTCACGAAGCCGGCACATAATGAAGCTTCCAACCAGTCGATTCATTAATCCGTCGCTTATCCATTACCCTCAACACTTCGAACTTCCCCTAAACTTTCATTCATCTTCGCAGCTGTACTCGCCTACGCTTAATGCCCTTCTTCCACGTCCGAAAAAAGGAAACACTCCCGTCGAAAGAAAACGACCAAATTCATAAATCATTTCTCTCGATACCTCACCAACAACTTCGCGCAATCTGAGAAAAAAAAAGGATACAAACTTTCGGGAAGAATGGAGTCTCCTCTCGACGGGGAGTTTCAAGAATCCCTGGTATTATGTTCTATATATTTTGTTTTGGGGTAATTGAGGTGGGGAGAAATGTGACGGATTTATATCGTCACCTATCACGGGTTTGGTTAAGAGTTTAATTGATTGGATTATGTGGTAAGGTGGAGTGGGGGTTGGAGATGAATTATTGGGAATTTGGGGATTTGGGGATTTGGGATATGAGAGTTTATGAATTTAGAAATTTTGGGATGTGAGAATTTGGGGTGTGAGAATTTGGGAAATTAGGATTTGGGGGTTAAGGATTTGGAGGTGTGAGAATTTGGGAAATTAGGATTTGGGGGTTAAGGATTTGGGGGTGTGAGAATTTGGGAAAATAGGTATTTGGTCATTTAGGGATTTGGAGATGTGAGAATTTGGGTAATTAGGAATTTGGAAATTTATGGATTTGGGGGTTAAGGAATTGAGGGATGTGAGAATTTGGGAAATTAGAGGTTTGGACATGTAGAGATTTGGTGAATTGACCCTTTGGGGGTTAAGGGATTTTGAATTATAGAAATTTGGTAAATTGAGAATTTGGGGGTTGTGGTACTAGAACAAGTACCACAACTCCGTACAAAGCACATCAGCAATGTTGAATAAAAACATAACCCTACAGTATAAAATTCCTGCGAATAATAAAAAATTACCATTTTAATTTTATATAAAATTATCTTAATTAAAAATACATACAAACCCCTCAATTTCGTTACATCAAAGTGTCAAATACATCATCAATATCCTCGCCATGATAACACCATAATTTCCTGTATCAACCCTCTTATAGACCTACCCCAATGGCCCGATATAAATTCCCCGCGAGAGCACCTTCACAAAGTGAATCTTACTTTCCCGTAGAAATCACGGCCGGAGTTAACCGGGGTTGGTAGTTTTTCAGCACGCAAAGGGAGGATTTGTCCGGCACTCGAGACCACCCCCGCAACCCCTATGACCAGTGTCAACCGGACGGACAGCAGAAAAGTTGGTAGAACTGAAGAATTCGGCGAGTACGTGGCTTAGGGCGAAGAGGAGGCGGCACGTGCGATAACTTTTCCAGTTATCACCAGATGCTGGACGCAATTTATTTTCCTCTCCACCTCTTTCTTATCCACCCGCACATGCTCCACCCTTATATTCCCTATCCGCCTTTATCCATAGTTTTTCCATCTTGCCGACTCCATTGCTCAGTTTTTTACACGGATGTTTTCAACGGAGATATTTGCCTGCTCTTTTATAAACTTCCTTTCTTCTTTAAACAACTTTCGGACATTTGCTAGTATTCTATCGCTTTATTTTGTCTCTTTTTCATGATTATTCTGATGTAGCATAATTCTTACCGATAATCTTGAAACGTAAAGTGAAAAATTTATAAAGAAGTTTTATAGTTAACACTTGTTAACTGTACGTGTACGTACATACGTGTACGTATGTTCACTATTGTTAATTAAATTATAAGTGTTAACTATTGAAAAACAAGCAGCTAATTAACGAATATAAATTTCTATTTATTATGAGTATGTGTTTCCTTAAAAAACTATAAAATATTTATTTAGTCAAATAAAATATTCGACAAAAAGTGTAGATGAGTTTTGCATGACAAAGAACAGAACGGAGGATAGCGTGTCGGATAAAGTTAGCGTAATTATTTTCGGAGATAGAAGTACCTTGAAATTTAACTCCCTATTATTATCTACTTGAAGCGTATCGTCGGCGCTACCGTGTAATCATTATTCGCGCAACCTCATCAATTAAAATGGGGCGAGAACGAAGTGGAAGAATCTCGCGGCGGGCGTTGAAAATTTCGCCGAGTTGTCCTGCGACGTCCGTTCTGGAACGACGGGGGATACAAAAAAGCAGAAGAACGAACGAAAAGCGGACCATCATTTTTCTTAAAAATATCCTTAGCGCCGGTGATGGGATTTTAATAGCGGAACGTCGTCTTAACGACGCTCCGGCTAAGTTCGTTAGCTCCCTTATTATCTCGCTATCTTCCGTATCAGTTAACTTCTTTTATTTTCCGCTCGGCTCGGCCGTTATTGCATTCCGCGTCCCTTCATTTGATATAAGGGACATTTTTTACTGACATTGGAATTTCGGAACGGGAAAGTTTTGGAATTAAATTGGGGATTTGAGAATTTTCAAGGTTTGGGATTTGAGAATTTTGAAACTGGGGAATTTTTGAATTTGTAAACTGGGGAATTGAGGGATTTGGGGTTTGAGAATTTCGGAACTAGGGAATTGGGGGATTTGAGAATTTTGGGACTAGGGAATTTTTGAATTTGAATACTAGGATATTGCAAACTTTCGAAATTTGGGGATGGAGTCTAGGGAATTTGGGAACTTGGGAATTTAGGAATTGGCACTTTCAGAAATTTGGTACGTGAGGAATTTAGTTATTTGCATATCTAATAATGTGAGAATTCAAGAATTTAGAAAATTAAACTTAAATTTTTTTAATTTTGAAACTTGAGAATTCGATTATTTTAGAATCCAGAAATGGAGTTCGAAAATTTGAGTGTTTGAACACTGTTAAAACAGCAAAATTGAATTTCGAGTTTTATTTGCTGTTCATAAAAATTTGAAAAACTGCACTAAAAACCCATATAAACCAGGAGTTCCACACGGTGCAAATGGAGAAACCCTCTTGAGCCACTAGGGTCCTAACTACCTTCTCACCAGCTCTATACTTTTGAGTAGTGTATACTTTAAACTTGCCCTGCCACACTCGAGATCCAGGGAAGCTCACCAATTCAGTACTATTACAATTTGAAAGTTAGAATGGCAGTAATAATATTTGTTTCCAACAAGTTCTGAAGTCAACCCCTTAACTCGAGCCGAATACACAATCCATCAAACACGAGCTTGTTACCCTAAAACAATTTCAACAAAAATCATCCTTAATTCAAATTACCAACATTACACATAATTGTGACTGGTAATACATTTGGCAAATTACCAATTTGGGCATTTAGTAATTTGTTAAATTCTCATAGGAATTTAGAAATTTAATTGCACATTTGGGGATTTAGCAATTTGTTAAACTGTCATTACAGGGATTTGCAGATGTAAATTGCAAAGGGAATGAAAAAGATTCGTAAACATAGAAATTTCGCAAGTTAGTTCGAGGTCCCGAAAAAGTAAAGCACATACGAATTCCCGAAGTTGAACAGACACAGCACAGACAGGCATATCCATGTCAGGTAGTCTCTTTGACAACGTCTGGAGCCATCAGGAACGTAACATCGTTACCGTAACTCAATATCCCGGAAACACGGGTCGGGACGATCGACAGGAAACTGGTCGAGAACAAAAGCGATCTCCCGCGGCAAATAAATAATAAATCGCCGCTCAAAGGATCGTGAAGGGAGTCGTACAGGGCGTAAAAGTGATCCAATAAGCAGACTGAGTTATAGTACACGCGAACACATCTGGTGCGAACGTTTCTCGACGCGAGATCCGACGTGACGTACGATCAGAAAGCGATTTAATAAATTTCACACGTTGTCCGATGACAACGTGTCACCTGCACCCATTGCAGCTCAATCGATCGCGCGTGGATCGGCCAAGATCGAGACCCATCGAGTTTCTCGTTAATCGATAGACCCATGTATCCGAATCGACTTCTCGACTGTCATACTCGATCGCTGATACCTGATGTACTTTCGATTCATTCTCCTGTCGATTTCTTTCGATCTTGACAGTAACTCGATTCGTCATGCAAAATATATCGATTTGCTGTTTGTTGATGTGATTTGCTTTTGTTGGGGCTGCTGTCTTCACTTCTTTTCCTATGAATCTTTAATTTTTTTTTAACTTATACAGAATTTTTCATTATTTACGTGTACTTTATTGTTATACTTTACTACATATTGTTATTGCAGCGTAATTTTTATCGAAAGAAAAAATTATTGTAGACACATGTGTGACATGTTCAGACGTACATTTTACAGTTCTGTCTAAACCTGTCAAAAAATGATTAATAGTTATACGTTCATAATTTTCTACAACCCTTAAGGAAAATATAGCAGATTCTTATATCTATGTCACTTTCAAATAATCTGTTTCAACAAGTTCATCTTAAAAAATTGATTTCAATAAATTGGTAATAATAAATTCATTTTAATAAACCGATTTTAATACATTGATTTTAATCAATTAATTTCTTTGTCGTTTTTAACGCAGTGATTTTAATTAATTGATTTTAATGTGTTGACTTTAATGAGTTGATTTTAATAAATTCATTTTAATACATTCATTTTTATATGTCGATTTTAACAATCATTTGAATAAATTGATTTTAACAAATTGATTTTAATAAATTCATTTTTATATGTCGATTTTAACAATCATTTTAACGAATTGATTTTAACAGAATCATTTGAATAAATTGATTTTAACAAATTGATTTTAATAAATTCATTTTTATATGTTGATTTTAACAATCATTTTAATGAATTGATTTAAACAGAATCATTTTAATAAATTGACTGTAATAAATTGCTTTGAACAAATTCATTTTTCCAACGCTATAATTGTCACAAAATATACAAGGATGAAAAAATATAAAAATGTAGTTAAATCTGAATTTTTATACAATATCACCGCCATAACTTTGATGTAGCTGGAAAATCAAATTCCGCGGGTTTCTTCGTCGAAAGCTTTATCGACTAGCGGTGTCCAATGTCCGCGTAACAAATTAAACGGCAAACGAACAGCACGGGGATGATTTACAAAATGCATTTCCAGGGGGTGGTCAGCCTCGTACCGACGAAAATTCGTGTATCGGTTCCATGTTGAATTTATAGCGCGGTATTTTCTAAACCAAGCTGTTGCATTATAGCACAATTTAGCTGGGTATAATTCACGGTGATGACCGAAGGGGTGCAGCTTCGAAAAATCGCTACGAAATATTCGAGGCGAAATTTTATATCTGTTATTAAATTCTGGGATGTTTGTTATGATGTCAATTTTTTATAAACTCGGTTTATACAATTTGTACATTTAAAAATTGTAAAACTTCAAAGATGTATTTGAGAATTGTATATTTTTGCAAATAAATATAGAGTTAAATTTAGAAACGCAAAGATGAATCTCTCATCGCCATAGTCTCTGGACGATGTCACCTCGGCATTGTACGTATAACGTTGTATTCTCTGTTTATCCAAAAGAATCCGGGTTATACGTGGACGCAGTGTAAATGAAAATTAACGATGTTATCAACAACGGGCAACACCCTCGCGCTTAATAACGAAGCTGAATATACCGAGGAAGAAAAAGGGTGGCCGGAAAAAGGGTGACGAGTATCCTGTTGATAATGAGACTAACGAAGTCACGCGGCCATAGTTTAAACAGGTCCGCCATTTCGCGAGAAAAAGGCGAAAAAGTAAGCTCCTCTTTTTCCTTCGAATCTCGAATTCTTTCTCTCGCGTTTCTTTGTGCCGCCCTCCCGCGAAACAGAGACGACGGTAACGAAATCCAATCGAAAGTTTGCTTTGATAAAAAGACCGGTCTTGTAGATGCAACTCTTTCGGACGATAAAGGGAATGTTTGACGAAAAGAGATTGGACGATATCGCTTTTTCCAAGGCCGGCCTTTTTTTTTATTGTCTTCGCGGTTCGACTGTTTTTCGGATATTTATTCGAAACAGGCCTTTGAAAGAAACACGGAGGGATGAGGGTGACGGTATGCAGAAAGACGAGAGGTAATAAAGTTGCGAATAACGGGCGGGAGGGTTTACTCGCTGGCCTTGAGCGGCCATTGATTCGAGATAGCCTATAAAATACACGGGATAGAACTTATTTTAGATTTGCGGCGAAAATAATGACTCTGAGGTAATTTATTGCACCCTCGGTTTGCACTCTTACCTAATTTAACAATTAATGAAATTATAAAAATCCCTGGATAGTCCATAAAATAGTGGAGCACAAGATATTTTGCAGCGAAATCAAATGAATCAGAGGTAATTTATTGCACCCTCAGCTTGCACCCTAATTTAACAATTTATTTGAAAAATATAAAAATCCCTAAAATAGTCCATAAACCAGCCGGTCACAGGATAACTTATTTTACATTTACAGCGAAAACAATGAGTCTAAGCTATTTCACCCTCAGCGTGCACCCTTATTTAACAATTTATTAGAAAAATTAAAAAAATTCGTAAAATTTGAAATAAATAAGCTGGTCGATGAGTACTTGAGGTGATTCAAAGGAAGGCTACGTTGCAATCGAGTATGCGCATTGAGTTTTGAGCAATTCCGTGATCCAATAGTCAGCAATCAAAGGTTTTAATCAAACGCAACCATCCGTACTACGAAATTGTTCGTAATGCGGGATCGTAACGAGTTCATGTAATCAACGTAGCGCGGATCTCATAGTGGAATTAAATCCTGTTTTACGATTATGAACGTACTCGAACGTAATTTCCACTGCATTATACATAACGTGCCTTTATACCGTGCGTCGTAAAACAAAGGCGACTTTCTGACCGATAAAAAAGATGTCAAGCTTTAATTAGTTTGTTCTGATGGAAATTATTTTGGGGAAGATAATTGTGGAAAATTTGAAGTTTCAGATGGATAGCTTGTATTTGATTTTGATCGTAGTCAAATTGATAGTCAAGTTTGATAGTCAATTGATAGATAGTCAAGTTGATAGTTAATTGATAGTCAAGTAGATAGTCAATTGATAGGTAGTCAAACTTTCAGAGACTTTAAAATCCCTAAATTTCTGAATTTCCTAATTTTCCAAATTCCATCTCTTCAAACCCACAATTTCACAAGTTCACAACCCCTGATCTTCAAATTTACAAATATTCAAGTCCAAAAATGTTAAAATTCTAGATAATGTAACCAAATTTCTCCAACCTCAAGTCCCAAATCATCCAAATTTCCATAACCCCAAAATTCCCATATTCTCCAAATTCCCACAACCCCCAAATTCCTATATCCCCGAAATTCCCATATTCCCTAAATTTCCATATCCCCCAAATTCTCGTAACCCCAAATTTCCATATTCCCTAAATTCCTATATCCTCCAAATTCCCATATTCCCCAAATTCCCATATTCCCCAAATTCCCATATCCCCAAAATTCCCATAACCCCAAACTTCCACTATTAAAAAATCTGCAAACTTCAAAAGCACGAACCTTCAGAAATGATAAAATTTACAGTCTCAAAAGCTCGCGATAAATTGCAGCAGACGAACAGCGTTGCATTTATCGTTGAAATCACAATCCATCCTACTTTCATCGGTTTAACCTTTATTGCAACGATTCCTATTTATTCGTACGTCGCTAAATATCGATAATCGCATCCGTGAGTCCCTCAAATGGAAACGTCGTTCGAAATAAAGAACAAATCCCGTAATTATATTTCGCTACCGCGTACAAGTGATACCCGTCGAATAATTATTCGCGTGCGTTATGACGCACACGCGTGCATCCCCTTGGTAACGTAATTTACTTCAGCGAATTCTGATTATTTTACCGCTTGAAATTGTTCTTCGCTGGTATCGTGGATATCGATTTTCAATTATAAATCGTGCCTCGGCGAACTTTGAAAGCAACGATAAAGCCAATTTCAACGTTTCTGTTCCGCCGGTTTATCCACGGATCATCCGTGGCAAGATTAACGATTCCCCCAGACGTTATCCGTATATTTTCAAACGGCGCAATCGATGCAACCTCTTCGACGGCCACTTTGTTGCCCGAGCAATGCAATCTTCCCGAAGCGTTTCCCTACGAAGCATAATAAATATAAATTGATCGACGAAAGGGGTACTAAAGGCAGCCCAACAAAGGGATAAAGACGATGGGGAATATTGAACAGGGGATGCTGCATGACGTTAAACTCGACGGGTGAAACGATTTTTCCTATCGCTACTAGAGTACTGTGTAATTTGTCATAATAAAATTGGATTTTATCAATTTTTCCTCAGAATTTTCGATGCACTTTTATGAAGGAATATCGAGGGCAAGTTTAATACAACATTCAGTTGTGCTAAGGGTTGCATTTCTGTTATGAAGGGTTTGTTACTGCAGCGATAACTATATAATTTTATGTCAAATTTGTATTAACACTGAGTTTACATAAATTGTACTATACACTATTTACGAGACAACCTGTATATTAAGTTACACGTATGATGACTGTATTATGTATATTAAACATTAATAACTGTTATGTAGCTATATATTATATGTATTAAACTTTTCATTAAACACCGTTCATTTAAAGTGTCTAAATATTAAATGGACTGCAAAGATACTTTCTGAACTCGTTCCGCAGAATGGGGGTTGAAGCTGATAGCTAATGCAGCGTTATTAAAGTTTTCATTCGGGACATGATTCTATTCCTCGGAAAATTAATTTGGATTTCTTTCGTTGACAACCGGCGATCACAAACTTGCCAACGGCAAGTTTAGTAATTAAGCAAGAGTTGAAAGAGGACGGGGTTGCAGAGTATCCGAAATTCCAGTGTACGAAGAATCGGTATTAACTTCCCCTGTATGCTCTGACTTTGCAATTCTCCGGGAAGATCACACAGAAAGACAATTATGTCAGCGTTCGTGCTATGATTACTGTGGAAACTTTTTCGAAGTTCTTGAACCAATTTGCAACTTCGAGGTATTTTGTGCGTTTATGTTCAATTTTCATACTGTCTTATTAAGAATTTATCTTAATTGGGTAATGTGACATACTGAAGTGGTTGAATTTTATTTTGTAGTATTTGTATTTTTCACCCCTTGCCAATATCGTGACGCACTCGTGACGCACCCTGAATTTTTTATTTAATTAAACACTTGCAAGTAATATTAATATCCTAGTAAATATATAGAATGTAAAAAATATGGAATAAAACTTGTAAAAAATAGCACTATATAAATACTACATCTAAGGGAATAAAATTGTGAGTACAATGATCGTGTCAGGAGTGCACTCGCGCCATTTTTGCTGGGAGCATCTAAATCTATTACCCAGCGCGTCCATTATACAGCGTATAAAGTCGTCGGTGTCGGTATCCTCCATTTTTCGTCCTCTATTTTCTCCATTTTTCTACTTTTCATTTACCGTCTCATTTACCCCCTCGTTCTGTCACTGTCTCGAAGTTTCATTGAATCACTCGCTTGCTTGTTCCCGGGTTCATTCACTCCTCTCGTTCGAGTTATTCACCGTGTCCTCTGTCTCTCTCTTTCTCTGGATGCAACATGCAAAGCAGGTTAGTTTCGGATGCAAGATACCTGCGTACAGGTGCAGAAACAGAGGCCTGCAATTAGTTGGCTGACCGACGTACCCTATGGTCGACCGCGTAATTAGAAAAGTTTATTCGTCATAACCTAATTGATATTCCCGTTGCAACGCTGCTCATCTTCATTCCGAGGTCCACGTTTCTGTTCCACGGATACGCGATTTTATCGGGTCGTTTATAGCCTCGTAAATTGCTGTGTATCTTCCCGTTTGACGCTGATGCACGCTGACCGATCATTAAGGACGATTAATGGATACGTTTCGTTTATCTAATTAAACCTGATTTCACTGCCGCGGGTGAATCTTTTCGATCGTTCTTTTTGTGGGGAACAGATGGTGCTTGATACTACTTTAACTTGTAATTTGCTCGATTTGGTTTGTAATTAGAATAGTGAATGATGTACAGATTTTTAGTTAATATTCTGTTATAGGCAAGTTATAAATGAGGGACTATTTAAATTAGACGTTTAAAAATTCATTTAAATTGTGAGGTTCAAGATTTGAACATTGTCTGAATGTGGACAATTAAGATGATTGAGTTTGAACATTTCAAGATGTGACTATCATTTGAATCTTCGACTTTGAACATTTAAAAGATCATTCAATTCACCATTAAACACAAAATCTATTTACTTCAATTTTATGTTTCACTGAGACCTGGCATCTAAACTCATACAGTATCGTCACAATTAAAATAATTCGAATCTCCGAAACAATTTCAATGAATTTCCAAGTTTATACCCAAAGACAAGAACGTTCAACAGAGCTTCTTTAAACAAGCTAATATTAGCCCAAGGTTTTAAATGTAATTCCGTTTAAATAAATGTAGGCGGTTAGCTCTTTTGGAGCGCTATCGATAAGAGGAAACGAAAGAGGTTTCGAGAATAAAGAGACTCGTAGGTCCTGAACCGTTCATTTAGTCTATTCTCGAGTGGGTCTAATAACTCTAAGACTGGCGTCGCTTTGAGTGGCGTCGGAGTCGCTCTGTTCAACTATCGAGGTCTCTCGAGCAAACCATGCACCAAGTGGCCTACTACTTCACTCTTGGATTTAAATATTACATTTAATTCATCTATCTTTTTACACTCAAATAATGAAATACTTCATGTTAGAAGTCTTTTCTGATCACAATTTGGGATTTATGTAAGTTAGGTATGTCAGGTAGATACATTAGGTAAGTATGTGAGGTAGATAGATTAGATACGTCAGATACATAGGTCGTCTACTTAAGACAGGTAGGTAGATTAGGGAGATACGTGAGATAAGATAGGTTAAGTTGGTACGCAAGATAGATATGATAGATAGGTGGTTAGGTAGGTAGGTTAGGTAAGTTTGTAAGGTAGGTAGGATTAGGTAGACATGTGAGGTAGATGGATTAGGTACACACATGAGGTAGATAAGTCAGTAAGGTAGATGTGGTAGATAAGTTAACTAGGTACATAAGGTAGATACGTTATGTACCTCGTTTAAGTAAGGTTAGATAGATACATGAAGAAGATGGACCAAACAGATAAATTAGATAGATAGGTTTAATAGATGTACATAGACCCCCGTCATCAAAATAGCATCACTATTTCCACCAAAATTGAAAGGTCCAGCTTCGGTAACAATGTTTGTTAATCATTAATCAATTATACGTGTTAATATTTGTGTTTTTCGCATAATTAATGAACTGATACACAGGATAATCCGCATATTTAGTAACAGTTGAACCAAATACAATTTGTCTCCCATTACAAAAGCGAAATTAGCAGAGGTCCTCAGAAATCTTTCTTACCTTTGACACCAGACAACAGTTGAACATGTTCCAAGGATTATTATGGCCTGTTGTTACGATACGATTGTGTGTCTGAATTAAATGGCAGTTTAGTTGTAGATTATTCGGTAGAATCTGTTGGCTGTTAGTGCAGCCTCTGTTATCTGAGCTTTCATTAGCTGCATTCGTGCAAGATTAGTCTATTAATAAGCCGCACACCGTTAACCGAATATTCTATTATATTATCTTAAGGAAAGTACCTCTTCTGTGGTAGCGATATTCTATACAGACTTAATTATAGCCTCGTGCAATGTTACGAAATTAATTGGATGGATTTTATCGTGCATTTTGTCGCTTTGAACTTTTATTTGCATACCAATGTCTCTCGATAAAAATTAGATTACAATAAATTATCTGAAAGTTACCGACAACCAAGATCCACAATTACCCAAATAATATAAAATGAGTAATAAAATTGTTCCATAAAATTTTCGCACAAGATTCGAGAATATATGTCGCATGAATTTAATTGAAGTTGATTGAATAAACAAGACTTTAAGTTGATTATTTCCTTGCGCGCCTTATAAGTTATTATTTATTCCAGTAGCGAAACTCATCATAGTTTAATCCGGCCGGGATGAATATTCAAAGATCAAAGAAGCATTAGAATAATTATGCAAACGCTTTAATTTATAACACTAAAACTTATAACCAACATCGCCTACCGATAACGGTCTACCTTAATATTCCCTGTAGGAGTGTGTTAACTCCGTTAGAATAATGTTCAATTACAAATTTCTATCAGAACTCCATAAATATTCAGAATTTTCTACGAGAAACGTACGTAAACGTTTACACACATGATATTAAAATTTTAATAAACCGAATTCTTGACGTTCAATGAGAAAACATTCAGATATCAAATTTTAATGTCGAATGATGTCGAAGAAAGCAATGTTGGAAAATATTTATCTTACATCTCGGATTCAATGCGATTCTTCTTTCGAACACTGGTGCTGTTCCAGAATTTATCGAACTTCAACTGGGTATGATTACCATTTAAGCCATTTATCCAACTTTGTTTCGACTCTATATTCAATTAGAAACAAGAGCCTCCGCTGACCCCCGTTTGTACAAGTTGCTTCAAAAATCGAGTCACTTTCTTTTACTTTGGAAAGCTCTTGAAAGAAGTTGATAAAACTACAGCGATATTTAATTAATTTAATGTAGACTTTCAATGTATTATCGGCACATACTCTAAAAATTACAGTGACCATAAAACTATAATCTTGCCCGCTAGTTATTTCTCCAAGTAAAATTAGCAAACCAAGCGAATAATCAGTGACGGTGGTAGAGTAGCAACAAGAATAAAACTAATTTGACCTCGATCAATCCGAGAACGGCGAACCGTCGCCACAATGCAATCAACTGTCCAAATAAGACATCGTCGGACGCAATCGCGGCGTTGCTGGCGCAATCGTAGCAGTAAATCGATAGTTGGGGAATAATTGGCGGAAAGCAGCATCGAAATAACATTAACGGACGCGTTTCGAGTCTATCGAAAGACACGTAACAGGATAGATCGAGCAAGAAACGGGAACCCTGGCTCGGCTTTTACCGCATTAAATTCAAAGTGAATCGTCGTTCCAGGATGTTCTTGCAGGAGAACGCTTCTTGCCGAACAACGCTTCTTGCCGAAGCGTTTCCGTTATCAGCTCGGCGGGCATTAAAGAGCCGGGCGAGAGGACGGACGGAGCGCGGCGTGCCACGAACTTTCCCTAAATTACAACGGGGCGAGGAAAATCTTCGTCTTAATTCCAAAGTTTTTGCTGCATCTAACATCGATATACCATTAAAAAGTTAGATAAGATGTTCCGCGAGATTAAGATCACCGGTTAAATCAGGGGAAAGCAGACGGGCTGAGATAGGGCTGAAACCGGAATTTTCAAATCGTCTTCGAGGATTCTATTGTAACACGATTTTCCCCAACTTCCCGGAATCATGTTACGAACATGAATTCGAATAGAACGCTCGATACCGTATTCCGGGTCACGTTATGATACGATTTTTCGGCAACTCGAAAATGATTCGGCTGGAAATAATAGATTGAAGTTTTGGATCGCGAATCCCCCTGTTGTTCGTGGATTCTTTTTTTTCGCGAAATTCGAGAGATTATTTTATTACATTTGTAACGCGAATTCTGATGGGAATTGCCGCTGAAAGTTTGAAACGAAACCGGATACGTTGTAATACGATTTTTCTAATATTCGAAAGGTTGTTTCGAGCGACATATAATACACGTCAGTTTTTTCAATATTTCGCGTTCGATATTTTTTTACGGTACGAATTTTTATTCCGGTCTTATGATATCGACGTTTATCCCACATTTTTCGTTCTACCTCGGAAGAGCAATAAGAACGACTAAGTAATTAGTGAAAGAAAATCATTATTCGTTGCATAAATTTTGGAGTCGAGGCTGCGCGTGTCTGGTTGCAGCGGTTGTTTCCGGTTAAATTGTTATTAGTGGGCGTCTGAAATTTATGGCAGGAAGAACTCATTCTTCTGGCAATCAGTGTGCAATACTAACAATACTTGTAAGTAAGATGCAACTGCAGCCACGACGTTTTCAGTTGCAAAGTTCGCGGCGGTAAAGTTGGGGAACTTTAAGCTTCGCTAACCCGAACTTTTCTCGTTTGTCTGGAATAAAAGGAAACGCGTTATTGTTGCCCTATTTTTCTATCTCCTATCTCTTTTCCACGGCCGGCTTATGTTCCGTATATATTAATGTTATTGCATTAACATACGTTAATCAAATTCCTTTCACATTTTATCACCCCATATTTCTGATATTTTTATATTATATTTTACTCATTTTTTATATGTTCATATGGAAGGAAGTAGCTATATTATTTCCAGTTCATTAATTGTCTCTGAATTATTGAAAGACTATCTTTTGAAAAAGCCTGAGATATATTCCCGTGAAAGAGATGTAAATTTCTTTATAACGCTCAATAAAAAGAAAACCGTATCTTTGAAAAGCATCGTTAATATGAGTTGCTATTCTACCCCGAAGCGAAACATGGAGAAACTACCTGTACAAAAGGCGAGCAAGTTCTGAACGAGTTTCTGCAAAGGAGAAAAAAAGTCACCATAATCAGAGATAAAGTAGTACATATTCATTGTGCCGTCGTAATTGTGTTAATTATATGACATTTCGCTGCGCGTTTATTCATCTAATATGCGTGCACGCGTAGAACACGAACAATGCTCGTAATGTTCCATTAAACAATTATCATTCATTAGACTAATTTAAAAGAAAATGTCGGGAAATCTGTTCCGGCGCGAAATTCGTGAATTTACTTAAAAAAAACCGCGCAGCCAGTCTTAAGCGAAAAATGAAAGTTCGCTTTCGTGCGTTAATGAAAGGAGTTGTAAAGGTTAATATTAAAACGATTGAACTTTGGCTTTTGCATACAGTATTAAATAATTTCGGTTTGCAAAAACTCTCGACATTTTTAAAAGCGACTTTTTTAATTCAAGCTTCATAAATGAAACCATATTTTTGCACAAAATATTCGTCGGCGGTGAACATCATTTTTTGCCGTTTTACAAGCAAAAAACGCGTAGCGAAATTTCAATAAAACATCTCATGTCGCTATTTCTCCATGCACGACGGAAACCTTTCCATTTAATAATGGAGTCAAATATTCTTTTCCTTTTACGTAACGAAAATACGAACCCCTCGGCTCATCATCTGCACTATGCAAATATATTTTTCCCGGTGACTATGATTTCTGTTATCGTTCCGGAAACTGCGATCAAAATCTTTCCACGGAACGGTACGGTAAACCTCCGCGAGCCACCGTGACCGATCAATTTGTTATAACTCCGTTAGAAATTCTTTTTTTTTCCCCCCCCCCTGTTCCGTGATAAAACGGACAACTAAATTTCCACTCGGGTCCATTGTAATCTTTCGTCGAACCGTGATATTCGCTGAATTCAGTTACACGTGCAGTATTAGCCATCGAATACCGGCCATCAAAATCGTCGAAATGTAAATTTACTGTAAATGACAGAACGGCTGACAGTCAGCCGATGATAATTATACCTGCCACGTCCCCGGCAATTTCACCTCCCCTGCAATCCATTAAAATTATCCGCTGTCGCGATCAACCGACCATCTCGTCCACCGATGTGCAAAGGTGTGTAGAATCGTTTCTTTATGGATGCTTGATTGCTCGTGAAATCAGTCCAATTAAACGCTAACATTGACCGCCTTCAATTTACGTATCGCTTCGGAGTTTAGAGCTTCACGGTATACACTGTCTTTATCGACAATTTTATGGTCGACAGAAACAAACTGCAATATTTAGATTATACGTCACTTTTTTTAATTAGTCGTTTACAACCGTGTTGCATCACCATATATTGCAAGATTTTATATTATTGCTCGTTGTACTGCAACGTGCTATACGTGTTATATTGCAATATGTTATATTAACCATTTCAATAAGAAATTCTCAACTAATTCATTGAAGTAGAACTGTCCATACAGTAGGTGACACACAAATTGAGCGAGCCTATACACAGATTTGAAAGTGAGACGATAAAGATCAGTGCGTGCAAGATCACCTAGCGATTCGACATTTCATCGTGATCGATTTCACCGTGGTCTAATAAATCATACCAGTCGCCGATCTAATTCTCATATTTCATCCAGTCCCGTTAGAACAACCGGGAACGGTTTCCTAGTGTGCACGATCCTCGACTCGAGCACGATTCCCAGAGGTTCACTGGCGCGACTTTCGAGCCACTCTTTCCCTAGGTACTCGACCGCAGACGTAAACACCCTAGTGTGTCACTCAAACGGTGCCTCGCTTACTTACCGTCGCGTATGCTTTCCACGGAATCCTGTGCACTTGTTTGCGACCACCCTTTTGCCCTTTTCCCTCGTTTTCCTCACAGAAATACCCTCCTTCGTATTCGACAACACGGACCACCACTACATTTTTCGTCGCTCCGACCTGACTGATTGCATCAACAGAACGGAGCAAACTGCGCTGCATTCACGAAAATGATCATGAATTTTTTCACATTTTTATTATTTAATCCCGTCTATAAGATATTATTGAAAGACTTCTTATTGGAAAATTTTTTATTACTTTCGGGAAATATTCACTGGAGAATTCCTTTCTTGTTAGAGTAATCTTAGGTCAGGGTTTTTTTGAAATTATTTATTGCTAAGTTGTTCGTTTCATGTACGTTCATGTACATGTACGAATTTTTTATAGTATAACATGTTACATAAAGATTCTACGAATCGTTTATAGTAGAAGATATTGCATAAAGTTTATATGAATGATATATAGTATATCATATTACACGAACATTATATGAATCATTTTCAGTACAACATATTATACAAACTTTATATGAAATGTTTATAATATAACATACTGCAGAATCATCATACGAACACAATAAAATATAACACATCAAGCCTCATGCATCAAACTGGCAAATAAGCAATATTCGCCTGGGAAAAAGAGAAAAAGCGACACACATAAATAACGAATCCGTCTTTCTATCGTGCCAGTCTTTAAAACACGTGTAACGCTCTGGTTCTCCGGCGTGATTCGATATTTGGCCGGAGGCAAGATTCGGTCCGATTGGCGAACGACAAATAACAAATGCCCGCAACGTAGGTCGCATATCGTTGGAGAAATTGGCGTCGGGTTTCGATCGGAGCGTCAAATTGAGAGAGCCGTACAAATAGCGGGGACACTTTGAAAAATCGTCCGACAAGGCAGCTACGCGATTACCCGAGGGTGGATACGAAATTCGTAAAAAATGAACGATCGTTTCGTAAGGAGCCACCGGGTTGTTATTGTCGGTTTTTGTAACGGGGATGAGATTCATTAGAGGAGATGAATGCTGGGTCAGCTTGATTGCCGACACATCTTTCGAGTGTCAAGGAAAAATATCCTTGAAGAAGATTTACGCGGATGTAGATATCATTTATCCTTACGCGGATATTCCAGTCACCTTACGTTCATTTCCGTCGCATTTTGTTTCTCTTGATAATGTATTCTTGCTCCCTACGCTGGGTGGAAGGTGGCGATGGCTGCTGTGGAAAATTAAATGTGTCGAGGTGAAAAATTTCGAGGGATTTTTTGCGGCGATTAAATTAAGGACGAAGGGGAAATTAAGCTGGGATCTTGACGATGGTGATTGCTATTGGTGTTTTGGTACTTTGTCAGCTCAGGATTTGAGTATGTGAGAATGTGAATATGTGAGAATTTGAGTATGTGAGAATTTGGGCATGTGAGAATTTGGGTATGTGAGAATGTGGATATGTGAGAATGTGGATATGTAAGAATTTGGGTATGTGAGTATTTTAGTATGTGAGAATTTGAGTATGTGAGAATTCGGGTATATGAGAATGTGGATATGTGAGAATGTGAATATGTGAGAATGTGGATATGTGAGAATCTGGATATGTGAGAATTTGAAAATTTAGAAATGTAGAAACCTCCAATGAATTGTCATCAATTACCAACTTTCCAAACCACAACACAACATACTTCAGATCAACAAAAACCCTGTTCTGAAACAATAAGCAACACTTTTACACAATAATCCAATAACTCGAAGCAAAACAATGGCCCCTGAATCGCATATTCTCCTTTGTTCATAATTAACAAACATTCGAAACAAATGAGACGAGAAAATAAAACACACGGCCGGCAAAGAGCGTCAGAAATTGTACGACGCGGATTCCAACGAGGGAAACAAAGGAATAATGTGATTTTTAAATGAAAAGCACCGGCATTCAACGCGACGTTGCGTTTAATAACGTTTGCATCAGTCCGGCATTCAGACGCGTCACTGTATAACTTAATCTTTTAAATGTTTCTTCATTTAACCATTTTATTTTTCATTTTTTTTTTTTTTTAGGAAGAGGAAGAGAGTGGATCGCGTCAATCAAATAACGCTGACGCGCAAACCCGCGGAAATGACGACGACCAAACACGTTCGGTCAGTTTGCGCGGGACGAAACGTTTCGTTGAATCAACAAAATAATCCTGGCTGCATCGAGCTTTGATGACGCACCGTGAACTGGAACGTCATAATTCGTGCGTTCGATTATTAATCGATGCGTTTCGTGCGGCTTGCAGTCGTTAAATTTGCGGCCTTTTCGAAATTTCGCGATCGAATACCTCTTTCGTTGTTTTAATTGCCGAGGCTCAAATGCGAGTAAAATTATTTTTGAAAGGTTAGTCAGTTTTCAAGTTCTCACATACCCAAATTCTCACATATCCCTATTCTCACATATCCACATTCTCACATACCCAAATTCTCACATATCAACATTCTGACATATCCACATTCTCACATATCCACATTCTCACATATCCACATTCTCACATATCCATATTCTCACATATCCACATTCTCACATATCCACATTCTCACATATCCAAATTCTCACTTACCCAAATCCTGAACTCGCCAAGTACCAAAATCACCACTATGGTTTTGATACTTTGAAGGTTTCGATAATTTCAAGTTCATTGTGTCTCTAAATTAAATCAAAGTAACATTCTAAAGTGAGCACCATTTTTGAAGTAACCCATGAAACGTGTCGTCCAAAATTGAAATTAATATAAAAATAATAATAGTAATTTTTTTACCAGAGAATCAAGAACATCCTAAGTTAAATGAAAAAGATATTCCGAAACGAGCAGCATGTTTCTGAAGTGACCCACGAGGCACGAAACGCGTCGAACAAAGTTGAAGCATGATTCCCGAGCTAAGCGTATCCCGTTTATAAATAATGCAGTCGCGTCTGTATCATCTTGCGGGCGACTTTACACCCGTAGAATCTCAACGCTGGCTCATGAATATTCCACGAATAAGCACCGGGGAGAAATTTTGAACTACTTAAATTTCGAGTCGCGGCTTTTCAGCCGGAGTTCTAGCCAGCTCCCTGATTCGCCGTGCTCGGAGCTCGTGTTGCGGTCGACGTACGCTTCGTCAACGAAATGGACTGCGAATAATTAGATTTAAATTGTGTCTGGACAGACGTTCGGTGTAATTTGGATTTGCTGAAATTAAAGGATCACCCGGGAGAAAACGGCTGGGTCCGCGGTGAAACAAGGGAATTTCTACTTGCATTATAAATCCTATCGTATTTAACTTTCATCTTTCTACATTCTTTATTTTTCATTAAGGTTGTTAGTAATTTCGGATGAAATTGCTGTGATAGAAGTGTGAAAATTGATTGCAAATTGTAAAGTTTTTGATAGTGGTTTGATGTAGTGGTACTGGGTTTCAGTAGTATGAGACGTCGATGGTCAGACACGCTTAAAGTGGCTTAACTACTGCAGTACGTTTTAAATTGGTATTTTTTAATTATGTTCCCGTGAAATATTGTCAGAATTTTCTTTCTTAAGTATAATATTTGTTAATTATTGAACAGTACATGCTTTACACACATTTACATTTAATTATTTTAGAACAGTACTTATTATTGTCATAAATCGTCATTCATAGACTCCACACAAATAAACAACTCATTATTAACCAAATCAGATTAGAATTCATTTAACAACTACAATTTATCAACAATTTACAATTATTTCACTTCAAAAATATTTCCCTTGACCAAGCTTTAATACGCTTACGCTCGCTTTCATTATTTACTAATTATCTATACATTCAAAAAGCTCTTCTATGATTACGGTTATCAATATATTAGTTGGATTAAACAGATTCGAAACACTCGTATCAATTATTAATCGCGAAGCATTGAATTTAATGCATTTGCTGGCACAGTAGTATCACCCATGTATAGTCAGACATATGTGGATTAATTTTCTACCGTAACAAACTTCAATTTACTATTTGCTGTTTGCAAATTGCTAGTATAATTTTCGCTGAATGTATCGTTCTTTCTTTTCGTTTTGATTATTTCATCAAATTATAGACGAGTAATTATATGTATGTTAATTAGAAACCTGTGCTGTCAAATAATTTATAAATTATTAGATTAGATTTGATTTACTAGCTTAATTAATGTGTTCTCTATTATTTACTGTTATGATTACTAGTATGTTACACACAGCAATAATTAAGTTATTAGGTAGTTCAAACTTTAAACATTAACATTCAGTGATTCATACTTTTCAATTTTACGAAGGTGCGTCAGGTGTTCATATATGACGCACTATGTCTGTTAGCAAAATTGTCTTACATGACTATAATTAATTTATTAGGTAGTTTAAACTTTAAACAAAATTGATTAAATGTTAACCTATTACAAATTTCACACAACAGAAATATTTGGTAAGATTTGTTAAAAATGAAAATACCCAATTTTCGGCTGTTTTATTCTTGCAATCTAAACAACTCACCAAAATAAATAATATCTAGTCGACAATTTAGAATCCAATTAAAAAAAAAAACTAAAATCCATAAAACACATAAAATGCATAAAAATAAAACCGAGGTCTCCGTTACAGAATTACCTACGAATAAAAGCCCTCCGCGCAATTAACAAGCAAAAAGCATAAGCGCGCACGATAAACAGTCTGCTTAACAGCAGAAACATTTCAAGTGCTCGAAATAAAGTAGTTCCATGATTCGAGCGCCATATAAATCCCATTTATCGTTTTTTTCTTTCCCCGTTCGAAAGGGGTGCAGCGCGAAGGGCGGAAACAAATAGAACACGGCTAAAGCAGAGGGTTATGCGTATCCATCAACGCAGAAAGCGGATAACGGAAGGGGATGGCCGTTTCCGAGGGTGAACTTTTTTTTGTTTTTTCTTTTTTTTTTTTTGGAGGGGGTTTTTTATTTGCAAATCAATTTAACGGCACAAACAAGAGCGATCCCTTAATGGACCGTTATCTTCCATTAACTCCTCGCCAGTTTTCGTTGTAATGACCGACAACGTCGATTCCCGAAACTGACGGTATTTTACGAGCGACCACCTTTTTTTCTCCGCGAGAAGAACGTTTACCAACGGATCTTTACGACCAAGTTTTCCAACATTACACGATTCTCAGCCCCGAAGCTACGATAGAACCACGGACAGTTTTTATATTCGCTGATACGCTCTGACCTCGCTACTTTGAATTTCTATGGCTCACGGTTAAGTATTATACGCTTTATGGACGCTCTAGTACAGAGATCTTCAAGGTGTCTTCTTCTGAGATATAACGTTGCCTCGGGACACGCTTAATGCCAGGCAAACGACATTATCCCGTGAATCAAACATTCATATTATTTATCGTCTGCACGAAATATTTGTTGCTAAATCCCTCAAAATGGCGGGTCTTTCGCGTCGAACTCTGTACAGCATCAAATTCAGCCTAAGAGGTTAAAGAAAAATTAAGGACAATTTCTTAATTTTTGAATGTAAACGTTCTGAATGTTAACCTCATTGTACAAGCTACTTTGTGTATCACCCCTTATTTTTACTTTAACTATAACGTCCATAAATTTAAGTATAAATATACAACTTGTCCAAGATGATGTGTATTATGGCTAAAATATCTCACCAATTTAACATTTTAACAATTACAACCCTTAATCTTCGATTTTTAAATTTCATCAGTATCTTACCAAGTATCTGACAAGTTACAGCTCCAGTTAGAATTGAAATTGGAAAGTGACGTAGGTGTAGAAAATTCATGAAATTTCGTGGGTACATCGTAATGTAGAACTCATGGGACGCTATACGCACCTATACATAAAATACGAGCGAAGCCGAGGATGGCAGATACCAGGATAAAATATAAATACAAGAGCATCCGTTTCGACGAGTGTGTTTGATGCATGTTTAAGTGTTTTCGTTCTGTTTCCACCTACGCGTCCGTGAAATTTATGTCCCATCATGGTCGAATCAAAAACCTGTTACGATGCTATTCAGTTTCGCGGACAATTTTTGTAAATCACCCCCGACGATATTAAGGTTGTAATGGAACACGGAAATTTTGAAAATACTCTAATAAAACTGTCGGTTGTACGATTTACAATTATACCCTGTTAACGTCACTGTTTTTCTTTTTTTTATAAAATTGTTGGATAAATGCGGTGTCACTTTTCGATTCATTTCAGTTTCGTTTGATTAATTTTTATTTTTATTTGTTTTAAAGGCGATATGCTGAAATAGGTGATGTACAATATGTATATTAATAATTTGAAAATGGAGTTTGATTTAACTGAAATTGACAAAATCTAACGAAAATAATTTGTAGATGTTACCAGTACAATATCAGCAAAATTTAAATTAAATTTCATTCTTCTGTATAAATTACAGATGACCTACTTTAAAATACTGCAACCGAAAAGAAATAAGTTTATAATGAAATAAAATTCGTCGAATTTGCAAAATTCTGAGAGACCTCGGGTTTCACAGCAATCGTATAACCCAGAAACTTGAAACTGCCGGGTTAATTGAAAATTCCATAAAACTGGAAGATGGCAGTAGTCCCTAGAATCTTCTAGATATGCCTGCAATCTGGGCAAGATCTCAGGAAAGCCATTGTGTGGCAAGAATCCATAGGGACCCTAAGAACTTTTCGAGTTCTCGGAAATCATCGGAAACCCCTCGAGTCTCGAAGACCATCGGAAATATCCTCGAGGTGGGCCGTATCGCTCGGAACTTCCGGTCTTCGTGCTTCTCGATCCTTGCATATTGGAAATTTTGTATGTCGAAGAGCTTGAATTCGTCCCTACTCAATCTCCGATATCAAAGTCGTTTAGGAAAATAGAGATCAAAGTATAATACTTTATTTTCAGTTTTGGAAAAATTAACTTGATGCGCGTGCATTTGACTATTTATTATATAAAGAGAGATAAATTGGAAATTAATTGAGAGTAATTTGCAAGAAGCCATGTCGATTACCCGAAGCACCGATGAAAATGACGATACAGCGGTAACCGACTGATTCCGCTGAGTGGTTCATGAATTCCCAGGTATCTGATAGCGGAAGATTGATCTTCGACGTCCGAAAGTGCACGAAGCCCTCGCTAGTCGATTTTATTGATTGGATATGTCCGTGGCTCGATTCTCCGGAGGCTGCAAGTTGAGCTCCCCAAGTTTTCTGAGTGCATCGGTTCTTGGCCGATTTTGTCGAACGACTACCACCGTGAACCTCCACTACCTGAGATTTCATCCGCGATTGATGTTGGTCCATCCACAACTCTTATTTCACCTCATATTCCAACTCCGATGGAGTTTTAAACAAAAAAGACCACTCCATTTCTAACATTTTATCTATAATTCTGCGGATCGAGTGTCTTCAAGTTTAGAGAAATATTCGTGCAAACTGAAAAAAGTTTTTCCAAGGTGCGTCATGTGGACATGTGACGCACTTTTGTAAAATTAACAAATATTTGTCGATACAGTTGGTCACTTTACTGGCAGCTAATACCACATCGAATGCTGAATTCACCCTCAGAAATATTTCGCAGAATTGTATTTCGTAGCCTTACAAATTCAACTTTCCACCCTCAGAAAACTTCTTATCGCTTATAGATCTTCAAACACCTTCCAAAAAAGCGATTTCCAGCCAGGAGTTTTATTTTCGTAGTAAAAGGTGTAACAGCCCTTTACTCTCCAGCAAAAAAGAGGTTCTTAACTAAATTGTTGATGATCGAAAATTGAACGTGTACCGTTCTTACAGAATTAATTTTGACAACGAACGACAGAGAGGGGTGGTCATTTCCCGTTATTTCTCGGAACGTAATTTACCTAACGCCACAGCCATGCATTCTGTCGGGGCTCATCGGCGCGAAATGTGCTGTTTCGGTCATTTTTCATCGTCCTTCGTGGCCAATTCGACCCCATGGAAAAGCCCGGGGTTTCGGGCGGTCGCGTTAAAAAATTAACCGGCGTGACAACGCTCGTGAAAGCCAGCCGCGTGTCCGGCCTTTTTCCATATCTATATTTCATCCGATTCGGCCTGGAAAACACGTCTCCGTCGAGGAAATGGCATCCGAACCGATTCTATTATATATCATCGGAAATTTCAACGATGGCGTGCATGATGCTGGCCAGCGTTGCAAAACGCGGAGGAAATACGATGAAAGTGGCGCTTCGATGCAGACTGCGATTCATTTTACAAAGTCACACGTTTGTTCCACAATATTATTTTATTTAAAAAAAAAATCATAATTTCATGTATACTTCATACACACTTCATCAGTACACCTTTTCATTTTATTACACTCTTTGGTACAATAAAATATAATATTCAGTGATTCATACTTTTCACTTTTTAAAGGTGCGTCATATGTTCATACATGACGCACTGCCTGCTGATAAAATTTTCTTACATGTCTGATAAAATTATACAAAGGTGCGTCATATGTTCATACTTGACGCACTGTGTTTGCTGATAAAACTTTCGTGCATGAGTGATAAAATTTCACACATGTGCGTCATATGTCCATACATGACGCACTGTGCTCATAAAATTTTTTTACATGGCTAATAAAATTTTACAAGTGTGGTATCCATATATGACGCACTGTGTCTGCTAATAAAACTTCCTTACACGTCCGATAAAATTTTATATGTGCATTAAATACAACTATATAATTTAAGGTACTCCTTCCATGAAATTATGGATAATATCCTGAGTTTATTTCAGTGACCTTGAATGAGTTAAAGTCGTTATGCATGAAATTCTCAGTAGAAGAAAATGGAGCGGCATAAATATCCGTAGCGCGGTAATAATGTTACTCGCGGGTCTCCAGCGAGTTCCACGGCAATTTTCCCTAGACTACGCGGCAGTATACCGTCGTTGTAACTAAAGTTCGATGGAAACCGATCGAACGTAGAAACTCGATAGTTACACGCCTAGAAAGCTTCGGGCCGATTCAGTTCCGAAGATAATCCCCGGGTTGCTCGTCGCGAGGCGAATGATGGAAGCAATTCGGTTTCGTTCCTCGCCATCTGGCCCCGTTCTCCGGGAACGCTCGAAAATTAAATGGACCCATTCCCAACGAAACGTATCTGCGTCTACCGGGTCGCGGGGACACGGCCCATGGACCATGATACGACTTCACTTTATTGATATTGCCAATTTCATTTTCTTCATAAAAGAAAACGCCCTTTGAACGGTACTCGTATGACCTGACGTCGGGAACGCTACCAGATGTGTACAACGGTCCGGCAATCTGATTTCTAACGCTGATCAAATTATTACAGCCGTTATCGTTTTGCTTGATACTTTTACCGGTGTGTTGGATGATGGTATTGTGCTTGATTTGGTTTGGGTTGATTAGTATCGTGTTTTGGGGATGTATATTGGGGTGCACGGGTAGTTCAGAACTCGGTTTTATCTGCCTTGTGGATAGTGACATATCAAGTAAATTTTGGTCTTGGTACAATTCGAAAATCTTCTGATCCTAACATGTGGGGTTAGTTTAAATTATTTACAATATTAGTTAGGTTATGTATGTTCAGGTGTCACATCGATTATTAATGATCATAACATCAGTAGTTTGTACACGCCCACATTTTTCACAACTTGCTTTGTCAGCGAAAAGGTAGGAGTTTCACGAGACAACGATTCTCTCGGGACGTAAAACGGCAACAAAACGCTGCATCCTTGAATTTCGCGAAATATCAATCTGTCGGCTGATAATATCTTAGTCGAACCATAAACACACGAACGACGACGAATTTTCAATCCGGAGGCCGCTTTTCCGTTGTATTTTTCCTCGGAGAGGCAACTGCACGATAATAGCACGCCAAGCGTGAAGAGGGAAACGTTGCAAAGTTTCGCGTGCAACGTGCACGTGGGAATCGTGTCTCTCGGTTGAATTCGAGCCCGCGTGAATATCGAGTGAAAAATACAGCGAACAAAAAAAACACAAGTGACACGGGACAAAGGAAACGTTCGCGTTTTTTAGTTGCAACTGATACGCCCGTCTGATTCTACTGCAGCCCCGAATGTTCGCTGCGATATCTACCCGTCCTTTATTTCCACTTATGCTCCTCACTTTTTGAAAGAAATCTTTTGTGCGACGATAGCAGATCGGGTACAATTCGAGCTTTCTCTTGATAAGGGTAACTTGACAAGGTTTTATTGAAGCCTTTTAGTTTTTCATTTTTACATATTTGAGTAAGTGAATCTCAAGGTTGATTTTACAGCGTGTAGTAATTGAACGTGCAGTAATCCAACGTGTCGTTACACAGCACGTTGTGACACCACACAAATTCGCCACATAATTCAACTCGTCTAAAATCCCAAAATTACCAAAACACATCGAAGATCCCTCATATAAATCTTCAAAATGTCACGGTTAAAAAAATGAAATATCAGTGGAAAACGGACCGCGAATGATAATCATTCGTGAAGCGAGAAGACGAACGAGGATGGTAACGCGGCAACCAGAACGTGGCCAGAGCGAAATAAATCGATCGATCGATCCTCTCGGATCCCATGAATCTCTTTCTGCTATCACGGTGAAACGATTTCCGGGACGCGAGCAGGAAGCGGACGCCGCGGCGCACGAGGAACCGACTCCGTCGAAGAAAGAGGAAGGAAAATGTTGGAGGAAGATCGGCGCGATGGTGGATCCGCCCGGAGTTTTGTCGCGGCTGATACGATCACGTAGCATCTCTCTGTCCTGGGAATTCACCGCGATACATCAACTTAAATTGCAGATATCGAACGGAGGACGAGTGAAAAATAAATCAACCGCGAACAGTGCTTTGCTGGCTCTGCCGGACGAGCGGTTTTATAAGCGTCCTCTTATCTCTTCTTTCGTTAGATAATGTGATGTTGAGTACAGTTGAAATATAGTTGAATGAAAAAATTATACACTGTATACTAACAGTAACTGTAAAATTGTCCTATTCCCAAATTGTCCTATCCCCAAATTGTCCTATTCCCAAATTGTCCTATCCCCAAATTATACACTGTATACTAACAGTAACTAATTAAGTACTGTATACTAATAAAAATAATTTCTTGTGATTCGACTTTCATTTTATATTTCCTTAAAAATTCCGGAATCATACCGTAGATTTCTTTCATTCAGCGATCTACCCGCTGAAAAAGAGTGTAATTTCCTTGATAAAATTCGTCCTTTGTTTCCGTCGAACGATATTCCACCCGTTAAATAAAACTCTGACGAACTAATCACGAGTTTCGCCCGTCGAATTAAAATCGATATCGAACGCAATTACATTTTTTTCCCCGAGTCGAATTCGCGGGATTACAACGTTTCGCGAGTGAACGGTCCGCGTGTTTAGAAGCAAAGCAACGACGGTTCGATTCCTCGATATGATCAATACGCGATTCTTTTTCACGTGAAAAAATACACGTGCGCCGTTGGCTCGACTTTTTTTTCTGTTCACGGTTTAATTCGAAATATTACGTTCCGTCAGGGAACAAAGAAGGATGGATACTCGTTACTCTTCTCCTACCTATTTTTCTCGTCGTTGCACGTGTATATGTAGGGGAAATATTTTATTTTTGTTTTGTTTCGGTACGCTCGTCGGGTCTGCACGCTCGATACTGGGACAGAAACGCGGAAAAATTACGAATCCAACGTTTCGTTCCTGTTTTTCCGAGGAGGAGGAGAATACGTAATGGCGTTCTTCATTTTTCTATCGCAGAAATAGCTGGATATGGCGTTTATTAATAACTGCTACCTTCTACCTGCTACGTTTTTCGAATTTCTTGCCGTGCTTTTTCGGATAAATAATGGTATTTAACGGATCGTTCACGGAAAAACTTTTCTCTCTTATGGTTCATCGGTATTGATCGCTTTAAATCATTTTAAATATTAATCATTTCAAGTCATGTTAAGTACAGGCAGTTTTGATCACATGAATTCACTTTAAACATTAATATCCTTGATTATAATAAATCATTATAAAAATTGAAACTGTAGATCACCATAAAAATTCATAATTTTAAAGCTCTCATTAAGATGAACGGAGTGTCAGAAATAAAAAAATTTTCGTTGTAGAATATGGGAGAGGTCTAATTTCGAATTTATCCTGTACAAAAGAAAACTGTCGTATCCAGACCGGAACGAGCCCCTTTTCCCAGCAAGTGTTGAGAACTTATCAGATCTGTCCGGGCCATTGACTCGCCTCTATACATAAATCAGCAAGTTTTCCGAGTACAGTTGGCCAAAGCAGCCCTCTGTTCCGGCGAAGAATCAGGCATCGGCGAACAGAAGAGAGGAGAAACCCGAGTCGATGATATCAAAACGCGTTTTCCCCTTTGGCCAGAACTAAACCGACGATACAAAGCTAAACTTGCTCCATAACCGTGCAACCGAACAAATCGAGCAACCTTCTCGTTTGCATATTCCGCGGAAAAGAATGTTCAAAGTATTTTGGGAACTGGCAAGCCAATCTCGATGCTCCCGGGATCGATCGATTCGATTCGTTTCCTATGCGAACCAGAAATTTATTGTGCCAGATATAATAATGTTTGTTGGCGGCCACGTAATATCGAAGAAAAGTTTCGCAAGAATTGTACTTTGAAACGGGGCTGTTTATACTGCTTATCGGTTATGGTACTTCAATCTTTTTTTTTTCAGAGAGATTTTGCTTTATTTTTGTCGCTTTCGTGGATTCGGGTGGAGCTAGAGGGTTGTGGATCTTGAGAAATATGGATATTTTATGTATTATGTCATTTGGAAAGGTTTGCTGTTTTTTAAGGTATTTGGATTTTTCTAGTGGAGATATTTTAATTTTGGGAAGTTGAGAATTTTCAATGGTTACATTTCCAAACTTCCATATTTGTGAATTTCCAAATTTCCAAATTTTTGTATCTGCAAATTTTCATATTTCCAAGTTCCTACGTCTCTAAATTGTCCTATCCCCAAATTGTCCTGTCCCCAAATTGTCATGTCCCCAAATTGTCATACCCCCAAATTCTAATTTTCCCATTTCCTAAATCCCACATTCCCAAAATCCCCACTCTCTAAATTCCCACCTCCTAAATTCCCCAACTCCTAATTCCCGAAATTTCTAAATAAATCCCCAAATCCCTACACCCTTAAGCGATCAAATACCTCAAATCCGTCCGAGGCTACTAGTAATTATTAATAACGTCATGAAACTGAACGGAAATCGAGTTTCATAATCGAAGGTCGTTGATATCGATCCCCTCGAGACAGATCTGATTACAAAATGGCGTAACCCGCACGCCACCAGGAGTAAGACTGCCACAAGTCATTGATCTTCCTCAACGATAACTTTATTATCGCGAACGTCGAGTTCTATCCCTTTACGTGTTTACTTTGCAGAATATCTACCCCTATTTATCTATTTACCCGTGTCTCGGCCAATAACGCAAATCCTCCACTCCTATCTAAACTCTCGATAACTCTGACATTACACTATTTGCATACTTTATCATTCGTCGGTAAAGTTTCTGCAAAACTTTCTCTAAAATCATTTCTACAAAAACTGACACTTCTATATTGTCTCAAAACGAATTCAACTTAAATAACATTGGTATTTATATATTAATATGATTAGGTTAGGTTATGTACGTCATAAGTATACTTTGAAACCTCAAAAAGGAACTTAAAAACCTTGAAAATTTAGATCTCTGAAAACCAGAAAAAAAGTTTGTCAATTTTCAAATTTAGAAACAGAAGCTAATTCTTAAACTTCAAGTTGTAATTATCTTTTCAAATACAGACATTGCCAAGAATATTAAAACCCATAAAAGGAAGCAATGGATATGACTGAAGGTGTCAATTGTCCTTCAGCTCGGACTCCAACAATAATATAAAAACCCCATGGACGTAGAACGTTCGATAGGAAGTTTCCATCGCGGAGAGAGCTTTGTCATCCTTTCAATCCCCGATACCTTTCGTCGTCATCTTGTACACGGCACGTCACGTTACATAATGCCGCAGAAGTTTATCGAACAAAACCTTTCCTCGATCTTCCCGGAGACGTCATTGAACCAACAAACCCTCGGCGAAAGGACTTACTTTCATCCCGTGCACTTCTCAACTTCATCGACTCGCCGACCGATGTTTTATCGATATCCTCCTCCAGCTATTCACAGCCGTCGAATAGGTACAAACGTCGCAAAAAATATTACAACTTTCGTGATCTTCAACTTTATGGAACCCCATTTCATTTTCTACGATCTTGTTGTTTAATTGGCCCGGCGACGATCAACGTTATCCGCGGGATTCTACAGGGAATTGCGCAAGATAAGTATCGAGTTGAACGCAAACTGAGAAAAGTAGGACAATTGGAAAAATCGGTGGATAAAGAAGAATCGAACGGTTGTATTGCTGTCGGAGGTGCAATCAAGAGACACTTCCGTTTTGTGATTGTACCATATCTGGACATCGAAATATATTGGAAGAAAATGCACTTTATTGAAGGTCTTGTATGCGAAGGATTTTTGTATGGTAAGTCACTGCAAATGGAATAATAAAGTAAAGTGGAGTTTGTGAAACTTCGAAATTTGAAATTGAAGTACTTCAGGGTTTTAAGTTAGAGACATGTAGTATGATTGATGACCACTTGATAGTATTTAGTATAATATAGTTAGGACTACCATCGAATTACTACACGTGAAACACTTTCGCGTTGAATTGGCACACGTTGAATTGTTGTGCGTCGTAATACCACGCATTCAATCTGTATGAGTCGAATTTACCACGCGTGGTGTCGCAACGTATCGAATTACCACGCGTCGAATCACTACGTATCGAATTACCACGTATTGAATTCCTATGCGTCGAATTTATCACGCGTGGTGTCGCAACGTATCGAATTACCACGTATTGAATTCCTACGCGTCGAATTTACCACGCGTGGTATTGCAACGCGCCGAATTACCACGCATCGAATTACTACGCAGCGAATCACCACGCGTCAAATCACCACGCGTCGAATTACCACGCGTCGAATCACCACGCCCCAAATCACCACGTGTCGATTCACCACGCGTCGAATTACCACATACCGAATCCCCTTATCAACACCCTACACTACACACTTTCAAGTATCCATATCAATCCCAACTCCAAACAATTACCAATAAAACATATTACCAATATACCCATGTATTTACCTAACCTATTAATGTCTTCCGTAATATCAGACCCAAATCCAAACGTCGTACGTACACGTATCGACGTATCCTATGTATCCAGAAGTTATATGATCGAACGAAGAGAAGGCAATCTACGATAGAGGATATAGAGAAAAAGGATGGTGGTCGAATCGAGAGACGACGAAGAGGGGACAGTCGGGTGGCGAAGAGCGGAACGTAGGAAATATCAGCGAGATAGGTACAAATACGGCGCTATATATGACAGTTTGATGTATAGTTGAATTTTTATGCCGGCGAGAGATGTTATTGCCGCGTCACAGGATGAATCTCTGATATGTCGAGGGCGGCAGCGAGGAAAGTTGGCAGCGAAATCGATATCGCATGATTTATGCCTAGATTGAGTTTTTCCGTTCTTTCTCTATATTCCGACCCGCTATTAGAATTTCTCTTTCTCTATCGCCGCTCTTCGTCTACCTATCCTGTTTGCCGGTACGTCAGCTGTAGGACAGAACCTAATTTCGGTGAGGATTGCACAGACGAAATCGAGTCCCTATTCGGGGATATGCTTGTTTCTCTCCTCGATCTTCCTCGATATTCACAACAAATCTACCCGTGAAAATAGCCCAAAGGCTACCCTTTTTCGGCCTTTTTGGATACCTTCAGTTTGGATACCTACACGAATATTTCATTATTTTTTAAGTTTGGTTAGCTTTTTAGTTTGATGTTAGCTTTCTAGTTTAGGTTGATGTTAGCTTTCTAGTTTAGGTTTAGCATCTTAATTTAGGTTTTTGATTTGGGTTGATAGCTCTGTAGTTCAAGTTGATGTTAGCTTTCTACAAGGTTGATGTGGTTAGCTCATCAAAATACATTGATGTGGTCCTTGACAGTCAGAAATAGTTAAACTAGGTTAGGTCCGAAGTTGGACCTCTACTAGAAGTATCTGAACTGTGAGAGTTATACTAACTTGCATCTTAATGTTTATAACATTCATGTCATGTGGGCTGTGTTTGTGCATGTATACCTCAAACATAACATATGTAGATCTACACATGACCGTCATTCAAAGTTTGCTCTCAAAAAATATTAACTGCTCTCTCTATTTATACCATATATTTTACAAGTATATTTTACAGTCATTGTAAAAATGTAGCAATAAGTGAAGAAAGTAATAAGAACGCGAACGTGGATTTTTGCGATAGAGCCCCGTGAAATGTATTCGTATTTGAGGCACTCCGAACAAGAAGCACTTTTTTTTTTAGATCGTACAATTTCGCGAGGCATTTTCGAGGATACCCTTTCTGATCGTGAAAATTTAGAACCTACGACCGGGCTGAATATAAATTTCTTTTTATCGAGTATATCATAGCGCCTTACGACTCACGGCCAAGTTAAATATAAATTTCCTTTTATGGAATTGGCACGAGGTAAGCGTTTCCGGGGCCTCTTACCCGCACGAGAGGGTTTTACATAAATCCAATACATTTGTCGCCATAAATTCGAAATTACTCGTGGAAGAGGCCTTCTTAGAGCTCCGGAACGATATTATCCACCAGTGGAATCAAGTTCGACTTCATGAAAAAAACAGCCACCCCAAATTTTTGCTTGAAAGTTTCATCGTGTTAACATCTCCAGATCACATGTGGTCGCTGCGAATTTATTTTGGTCAAACATTTGGATCAACTTTTTACATGGACAAATATTTAGATCAGGTTTTTTATAACATGGACAAATTCAGAATCTATAAATTTGTACATTTAAACATTCTAATTTGTGCATCTAAGATTGTGCATCAGAGTAAACAGTTCCATATGTTCAATATCCAATATGTTCCACATATGTGATATTCCTAAATATTCCATTCCTAGTCTCACATAAGTAACCAGTTGTTTCTGAAGCATCAGAGTAGACCACTTAATACAAACATATCAGACAACACATGTCTACGTCAGATATTTCTAAATTGCAACATGTGAACATTCCTAGCCCAACATAAGCAACCAGCTTCTCACAACCTCACTAACCAAAACTATCTCAAAATAATTTAAAATAACTTGAAATACTATCTAAGACAAAAATCGTTGCATCATCCAGAAAAATGGCGGTCCCATAAATTGCGTCAGTGACGTCCTCTACTTCCCCGCGGGTTAACGTCCTGGCGTTAGCTTTTGTCGAACGCGAAAACGGACAAATCATGTTGTCGATTGGGAAGAGACGTTCAAAGAGTAACGAAGAGTGGGTGTCGTCCACGCTAAAGCCATAAAAGCGTTTGGCCTAAGTCCAGACGTGTTCCGTTGGCTACGTGCGAACTTATTGTCGGAAGGGAAACGAACGCGACTGTTCGCCACGGAAGTTGACCATTCCTGGCGTCGCGACGCGCACAAAACGGAACCGGGACACACGTTCGTGCCTCCGTTTTCAGCCGACGACTTATGGCTGTCGGTTGAACACCACCCATTTTCTACGGGAACTTCGGACCCATTCAGATATTTACTTCCCTTTGGTTATTTCGAGACCTCTCGGGTGCAATTGGTTTGTGTTGGGGGTGGTGAAATGTGGGAATTTGGGGATGCTGGTATTTGGAGGTGGGAAATTTCAAAGTGAAAATTTTGGGGTGTAAGATAATAAAGAAATGTTTGAATGCAGTATAGGTATTTAGGAAGATAGGGATTTATGAAGATATGGATTTAGGAAGACGGGGATTTAGGAAGACAGTAATTTAGGAATCTGTAAATACAATTATCCTGAAATTTACAAATCTATAAATCCAGAAACCTGCAAACTAAAAAAGCACATAAATTTACAATACCACGATAATTCCATAATAAATCGCCCACCATCTCCCCAAATCTAATGATTTAATTCGCAGAAAAATAAACGAAAGTTTCGCGATAAAATTAGTTCCACGGGAAAAATAATTAGATCTCCCAGCTGCAAACATAACCGTGAATATATTTTTTTTTTTGGTCCCGTTAACCCGGAGCAAATGAAAATAAATGTTCCTCTACGTGCAAGTAAAACGACGCATCCGTAAAATGAATCTATCCAGCAGAACAATGTGAAACATTTCCGATGGTTAATTGAAACTGAAATTAAAGCAGCGGTTCGTCATTAATACTTGATATTCTCGACGATTAGATTTCTCCGGTGTATCAGCGAACCGTATGAAATGACAATTTCTGTTCACGGAACAGTTCGCCCGCCTAACTGATAATGAAAATCAATATTTCTATTTCCCGTCAAACAGATTCGTGTTTCGTTCGTCAAAATATAAACCACTGGAAACCCTTCGGAAAGAGTTAATTGAAAGCCGAAAAACGATAACTCGGATCATCAACGAACCAGCTTTAAACGAATTCAATCCAACCCTATTAAGTTTCAAAGCTGCTGAAACTGTATACGCATATAACAGGGGTTCTCAAACGTTTTCGATTCACGATAGCTTTTGCTGGATCGGATTTCCTTCCACGCATTCAATGTTCTACGGTTTTACAACTTTATAGCGTTACAACTTTTTTGTCGTTTTACAGGTTTTTGGGTAGCGAAAATTTTGGGTCTCGAATTTAGGAATTTTTGCATTTACAAATTTTGAAATTTCAAGTTTCAAGGTTTTCGTATTTTTTTTATCGTTCAATTTTTATATTTTCAAATTTGAGGATTACTGGATATCCAGATTACTATATTTTAAAATTCCAAAATCCCCAGATTCCTATATTTCCATATTCCAAAATCCTCAGATTCCTACATTTCCAATTTTCTACACCCCCAAATTTCTAAATTTCGGAGTTACTGTATTTCCAGATTCCCACATTTCCAAATTCCTATCTTCCTAAGTCCCTATCTTCCTAAATCCCTACCTCCTTAAATCCCTACCTTCCTAAATCCCTATCTTCCTAAATCCCTATCTTCCTAAATCCCTATCTTCCTAAATCCCTACCTTCCTAAATCCCTTCCTAACGTCTCACCTTCAAAAATTCTCAAACCCCAAGACCAGGAAATCTCCAGATATCTATAACCCACAACTGGAGAACCACTGGCGACGAATAATCAGGTCGGTGGTTGATGAATCTGTATACAGAGAAAAAATATCCGCGGACCGTATCATTCGTGGGCATATCTCGATTAATATTTCAAATCTCCTCCAGCGTAATCCAAACCTCTTTTCGGAACCTCTCTTTTTTCTTCGTCTCTTTGCCATCCACTTCCACGAAAATGCTGGCTTCTATCTGCCCTCGCGTTAATTGGTCATCGACCAAATGCACCCACGCAAATAGCAATATCGCAGTTGCCTGATGTGCTTGTGAAATGAAATTCGTTATATCTCGAGGGTTCGTTATATTATCCTATGAAAAAATACTTGGAGGATTTTCGATTCAGCTGTGGAGTTTTGTGCTTTCAGCTTATTTGAAAATATCCCTATTTCTTTGCTGTATTAAAACAAATAAACTTTCTCATTCGCACCATGGCAACCATCTTGTTCAACAGCTAAATAATCAAAATGGCGGTCTTCGACGACCGCAACCTCGAACCATAAACCAAAGATCAAGGTTGCCCAAAAGATCCCCAACAAGGGTCATCACGGTACATTGATTTTCGTGTTTCTTTTTTCACCAACGTTGTATCGTATCGGATACTGCGTTGTTCTCAGACAACTATAACACGTGAACGAATTTATCTTACCTCGAACAGACGTTGTCTTCTTATTGACGCGTTATGGGACAATGCTGGTCAGAGAGCTTCCGTGATAAATTTATGGGCTTGCACGGAACAGTCGCAAGATGGATGAACGTGATTGACGGAGGGTGGTAAAAAGACCCTCGAATCAATTTCTTTTAATATTCTTTATCGCTCAACCGCGAATGTACAGGCTTGTTGTGGTGGAAAGAGATTAAGGGTTGAAAGAGACACGTTCGTTTATATTTGATAATTGTGGAAAATATTTGTGGTTAAGTGAGGTTAGGTTACATTTAGGGGTTGAAAGAGACATGTTCGTTTTAATTTTATGTGTTAGTTCTTGTGACATTTAAATTTTTCTTCTGGGATAAATTTGAACATTTTACTAAAATATTTTGTGAATGCAGCTAACAATTTCAAAAAGAAGCTATAATATTATTAACTGTTTTTGTATTAAGTTACTGAATACGACTTCCCATACAATAATACCTCATTACGAATTTTAAGTACATTAATTATCATATAAATTGACGTTCTAATTACTTCACACATAACGAGTATACAATTACAAACGTAATTAATCATTCAACGCAATTTAATAAATTCCACATTGAAGTCTTATTACAAGTAAATTCCGCTAAAATAAATTAGTAGATTGATTCATCGAGCCAATTCATTAAGTATTCCACTTGATTCATACCGTAGATACTGCCAATGATGGTCGAACAAGAATTATCGAGATTCCGCATGTGAAAGATTAACCGATTCATGTTACGGAACATCTTTAATTAATCCTACCCCTCGGAGTTTCAACTAATTAAGAAGTCAAACTTTCAGCAAGAATTACTGAATATTACAGCACTTCTTTTCCGACTTTATTTCGTACTCCGCAACTATATTTAAGCGGCTATATTTGAAAACTTGAATGAACCTCCACTCCCGTAAGAAAGATAAATTTAAATTAACAGCGGGGAATAACTCTACGTTTCTTAATATAAATTACTCACGATAATCTCGAAATTTTAACCACCGTGGACTTACCTGAAATCAAAAAGAAGATTTTGTTAGTTCAAGGTTATAGTGATGCAAATTCAATGATTTGCTATATTGAATAATTTGTTAGAACATGTTACATGTTTTCAAAAAGTGTTTCTGTTATACTGTTGCAAATTCAGTGATATGCTATAGTGAATAATTTGTTGAACAATATTATATGTTTTTCTCAGAAATTTTTCTGTTATGTTGCTGCAAATTCAATGATATGCTACATTAAATAATTAGGTGCATGATATCATATATTAACAACAAACTGTTTTATCTGAACATTTTTAAATTATCAAATTTGTAGATCACCTCCAGAGTTCCAAACTTCAGGACTCAAACAACAAAACTAAAAATTTAGACAAGAAAAATTTGTTTAGATCAAGAATGAAAAGGGTGCGAATTCTTATCTGCACCGAAGCAAGCTCCGCTAAAGAACCGATCGAAATAAATATCCGAGCCCATCATCCCTTGTTCGCGACCACAATCCAACCCTCGGCGAAATCCAGAAAAATCTAGGTGATATATTTGGGGGTGATCGGAAAAAAGGTATGCAGGCATTCATAAGGGTGTTCCAACAAGGGTGTGCATTTCTTGACGCTTTGTCTGTCGCGCTTTATCCCTTTTTCCAGGATATTATTCGCCGGTCACGTCCTAATAAATTTACGAGCGCGGAGCTGCAATTTTAATATCGAATCTGTAGAAACGTGAGCCAAACCGATTCCGGTTTCGGTTATCCGGTGTCGGTTATCTGGCTGGCAAGGACACAGGACACGCGCCGTCGCTTTTTACGCACTAATCTGCCACCGATCGATCGTTTAATCTGGATTAGAGTTACGAGTGACACAGTTGGAATAAGTAATCGTGCCGGCGGGCTGCAATTTAATTCGTCGGTTACCGTCTTTCCGTGGAGCTCCTCCGTTTTGGTCCGACGTGTCTCTGATCCACCCCGTACGAAGGTTAAGCCACCCTATCGCAGCCCACGCGGAACGTCGAAAGGTTAATTAATCCGTGCTAATTCACCGGCAGCGCGACGAGATAGCGGCCAGCGGGGCTGTCTTTGAGAACGTCGTGTCAGATTTAATCGGTCTTGATCAATTCGCCTTTAATCCGATCTGTGATTCGATGCATGACGCTTGCGCGCTTGCGGCGAAAGGTGATATCTTGCGGGGCGATGAAATTCGACTGAATTGTATGAAAGTACAAGTTGTATGTGAAGGGTATACGAGACGAAAATGTTAATTATTTCATCGTAGTTTGAACTTAGTGCTAGTTTAATGAACGCCTTGGCCATATGTACGTTTCATAAGATTTTATTTTTATTGATGATAGTGAAGTATCGAAACGGCGAAATAATAAAACAGTAAATTAGTGAATCAGCAAAACAGGAAAATAATAAAACAGTGAATTAGTGAATCAGCAAAACAGGAAAATAATAAAACAGTGAATTAGTGAATCAGCAAAACAGGAAAATAATGAAACAGTAAACTACTAAAATAAGAGTGAAACGACAGAGTAGAATAGAAAAGAAGGTGTGCGAGCAGAGAGAGCGAAGACGCGATCGGCGATAAAATGGCGGGCGTGGATCGTAGCTCATGAATCAAACGCAGCCATCCGTCACGCGATGGATCTTTCGACTCCTCTCGAAATCCTTTTCCCGAAGGGGGTCCCGGTGTTCCAACCCCGTTCAGCTTCTCAGTCTCATTAGAATCTCGCTTCTTCGGTTGGATGGTTGCCGAGTTGAATCCCGGCCAATGCGGTGGCCTGCTGTTTTCGGAATTCGACGCGGGCCACCGTTGTTCCTCCGTGACGAATGGCTCGCATGATTACTTTGTTTAGCATGAGAATGCGCTCGCTCGATCTTCGAAGCTGTCGCGCTAGGATTCCGACGGAGCCCGTGCAACGATTTATGAAGTATCTGATAGGAGATGGAGCGGCTCGTGACGGCAAACTTTCGATTGAAATGCCACCGCCCATCGGACGGGCAAACGGCAGCCCCGAAACAGACACCTGAGTAATTTACGACCCACCGTCTCGCCAATCGTTGTTTAATTGCTCGATCATTCCCGATCGGGATTGTTTGCCGCCGGGATGATCGATCGATCGATCCTGCGATAACAGCGAACGGGATACCCCTCGTTTAGCCTAATTTATTCGCGACCCTATATTTTACCCCTTCGTACCAACCGGGAGTGTTTTGGACGCTTTCGGGTTTATTCGAGAATTTGCTTCTCGAATTGCTTTTACTTCATGGTACAATTGGAGGCCAATAGGTTTTTAACGAATGTTAAAATAATGAAAGAGAAAAATATTAAAATGGTAAGATATAACAACAGTCCTACCAAAATGGCAAAAAAGTTGTCCAGTAACATATCAGTCTAAAATAATAAAACAATGCAAAAATAACAAAATGGCAGTACCACTTTAAGTCGGTGTTCGAGCCGTCAACAAACAAGTGTACGCCGTTAAGGGGTACAAAAGTGGAGCACCCAGGGGAATATCGTTCTTAGGTCAAAACCGCCTCTGAATTTTAACACGCATAATCCTGCCGCCTCGTAATACTCTTCTACGGGCATCAAAACCTCTTTAAACTAAACTACCAGACACCGTGCGAAGTCTCACGAGGGAACATCCAATTTTTGTTCCACATGCGAAGGAAAGAAGGAAATAAGTAAAACAGGGATCGGAGTTTAGCGGGAGAAAACAGGGGCTTGAAAACGCGAACGGGACATGTGCTGGTGTGGAAGTTTGCTGCTTTGAAATTTCTCTATTATGCGCTCCCGTAATTATTACTTTGATGTTGTAATTACGTGTTTGCGTTTGTATAAACGAACGCAAAACGGTCGGGCTTCATGATTTAATCCTTTCTCTTGTGATTCGGTTCTGGGAGCGGAAATTTTACTGTTCAACAATTTTTACGTGTTTACTTTCGAGTTTTAGTCTGAAGGTTTTCAGGTTCTTCAACTTTTTATATACTTTTAAATCCATTTTCTGGTATTAGGTTTGTAGTCTTATGATCTTCAGGTTCTTCAACTTTTGATGGAGAAATTTGTAGGTTGTGACAATTTTAATGTAAAATTCTATTCCTATCCCCACATTGTCCTATTCCCACATTGTCCTATCCCCACATTGTCCTATCCCCAAATTGTCCAATCCCCAAATTGACCTCAAAACCCCAAATTCGTGAACCACCTATCCAAGTCCCCACTGTCCCAAATCTTCAAATCATCCCTTTTCCCAAATTCGCCAAACTCTAAGTCCTCGAAATCCTCGAGATACGAGAGTCCCAATTTTCGCACATAACGCAGTAGAAAAGTGAAATGCAGAAACGACATCGGAATATCGGCGAATCTCGATCGTTCATCCGCGTAGTCGTGTGCCAGCACTTTCGAAAGCGGCTCGGAGCATTCCAAACAGCGTCACCCACCGCTTCAGAATTCTATAATCGTTTCTCTCGCGATTCAACGAGGAATCTCGGGGCTTGAAAGACACCTCGTCCCATTTCAAATCCGACACGCGAAGAACGAACATCCAAACGTTCGCTTAACGTTCCCGCGAACATGCTGAACGACCAGGAAACTCGACAGCCGAGCACAATCAGCGGTGCACAAAGGGGAGTCGATGAATCGATCAACGCGAAACACGCTGAAAAGACGCGGAGAGGACGTTGTTCGAACCGAAAACTACGGCTCTCTACTCTTTTTTTCTGCTCGTTTCTTTCTTTTTTTTTTTTTCGCTAACAGATACGGGATCGCGAATGCGGGCAGACCGAAAGAGAAGAGGGGAGCGGATGCAAGCGGGAAAAGGGAGGGTGCAGAGGAGCCGAATTTAAGACAGCTCGTTGGAGAAATATTAACACGACGGGATAATGTACGGGTCGAACTTTTTTTGGAAGCTAATTGAATATTTGTTTATGGGTGCTGTCTTGTACATGTCTTACTACACGAGCAAATATTTGTTATTGTATGAACAGGTACCTGAGGGTGAAGTAGTTGTGTTTATTTAGAAAGATATGTGCCTCTTTCTATTTAATTTAGCAATTTAAGAATTTCTTAATTTTTTCAGTTTTTTAAAATGAGAATTTTTTAATTTCACAGAGGTAAGAGGTTTTAAAATCTTTTAGAGTTTTAAAACATAAAAATGTTTACAAACTTGAAAAATTCACGTTTACATATTGATACCACTGAAATCAAAGGTGCATACAAAGTACTGAGATATGAAATAAAATATGTGTTTTGACATAGTAAAGACTTCACTGAGATTTTGTGTTTTTGAAGATTTTTTAAATTTGATACCTTATGACTGCTCGCTCGTTCTCAACTTTTATAATAAATCATTCATGCAATGGAAAAGCAGAAGGGCTTGAGCAAGATGCATCTATTAAATATTTACACAACATCTTTGATGTATACTTATCTTTAACTAGAACGAAACTGAGCAACAGCAAACTATATAGGAAAAGTATATTTATATTTCATGAGAGTGTAAGATTCGAACATCTGGTATAATTCATAATACAAAGGTGAAGTATTCTAACCTTTTATAATATTAAAGGTTCAATTTAACCTCTTCAAGGATACACATATGTTTATATTTAATATAAATATAAGAAAGTGTAAGAAAGATTAAATAAACACCCGGTATAAAGAAGATTAAACGCTCTTGAACGACACCGGCAACACAATAACCGAAAAGATCAAACAATCCCCAAAACGTTTACCAGTCAGCCAATCAGCGTAATGACCGTAAACCGCATTCCCGTTCGACAAAGAAGCCTCAACACTTTCGGTGAGGAACTCGTCCGTCAGTCGGTCAGATTTGAAAGCAGCGTCATTGAAAAAAGAACCGTTTTACGCGGGAATCCATTGAGCGAAATCTCGGGATATCGCCGGATCCTCCGGGGCCGTGCATCATCGAGGACACGGGATGCTCTGTCGTGCACCTGTGGCCAACTAGGTAGTCGGTGTTGAAAAAGGGACACGAGGCATGAGAGAAGCGTCCATTGAAGCGTTGAATGGACGCATTGTTACCTGCGGGACCGGGCAAGTGGCCTTCGTGGACTTACTCCGCAGAGAATTCGAAGACGCGGTGTATTTATGAGCAGCCACGGCTCCCATTCTTCCCACCTTTTTCCCTTCCATCCTTTAGAAACCGAAAATAAAAAAAAAAAAAGAAAGAAAGAAAGAAAGTAGAAGAACAAAAACGGAAGGAGAGGAGAAAAAAACGAGGCGGGCGTTTGGTGGAGACTCCGCTACGGCTTAATGAAACCGACGATTGTGTAGCCAAGGCCCGATTGTAATACAGTGACCTGCGGTTTCTTTTGCCCTTAAGCCCCAATTAAGACGTTTCCTAGGTCCGGATTAAGCACCGCCAATGGAAAAGCGGATCTCTTTTCTTCGAACTGACTTCCATCCCCCGACCTAAACCAACCCCATCGACTGCCTCGACTTTGCCCGCTTCCTTCTTTCTAGACTTTGATTTTATCCTACGTTCCTTTAAGCCGATGCTTCCCAAACGGGAGAGGCTTTCGGGCAAACTCGCGCATCCTGCAAATCTAGGGGATTTCTTGCTCTACAAACGCCACGAGTTACCTCTCTATGGTGCTCTTGTTAGGATGTTCGACTGGCTGCTCTTCGGCTTTCTTTTGTTGCTCCTTTAAGTCTTCGGGTAAATGTTCGTTAGGGTTTTAGTGGGCTGGACGTGGGATTTCGAACGGACTAGGGTCTGTGGGGATTTGAATTGTAACTAGGCTGATTGGCCACTTGAGGTTAGGCTGATAGATGCGAATTTGGAGATTGGAATTTCGACTTTGGGATTTTAGGACTTTGGTAGTTGTGAATTCTGGAGTTTTTCTGGTACTTGGGAATTTTTGGGTTTTGAAAGGTTAGACTTTGCAATAATGGAATTTTTAAGTTTTTGGATCTTGGAATTTTGGGATCCAGGGAATTTTGTGATCTTGTAATTTTGAGATATTGGGATCTAGGGAATTTTGTGATCTTGTAATTCTGCGATTTTTGAATCTAGGGAATTTTGGGATTTTGAGATTTCGGAATAATGGAACATTGAAGATTTTGACCCTTGAACTTCTGAACCTTGAAACTGGAATTTTTTAATTTTCTTCTCATTTCGAGATTTTGGAATTTTAGGACTTTTGGAACAATAAAACCTCGAAACTTTGTGACCTTGAAATTTTAGGGTTATAAGATTTGTTAATCTTGGGACTTGTGTAACTGCAGAATTTTGTGACCGACCAAAATTGGTCAATATACTAAACTACAATAAATTTACAAACGAAACGAAATTACAGCGAACAAAAAATTGAACGAAAGATCGATTCGATGTTTGAAGTTTCTCGAGTTAAACGAATAACAGCGGTGATTCCCGATGTCAATAACAGAATCAATGGAGCCGGTTCGTTAAAAATAAGTTCGTCAGGGCGTTGACTAAGTATTTGTCCGACGTCGAGGAGTTTCACCGAGTCATCCTCAAAGGGATCGCTTAATTACTAATGTTTTCGTCTTCGGGAGCAGAGTTCCGTTCTTTGTTCGCGAACGTTCAAAGCGGTCGAGAGTAAAGAGATAAGGAAAAAAGATAGGATAAAAGTAGCAGAAAGCGAAGGAAATAGGAGCAGCAGAAGCTCCAAGAGAAAGTCTGTCGGAATTATTCAGCTGTGCGATCGTTTAAGGAAGTTCCTGCCAGGACGTTTCCAGATATCCTCAGACCTTCCAGTTTGATGAATATCTATTAACCCTTTTACTACAAAAGGTGCCTTCAAATCAAACTGCCTCTGTTTTAAATACTATTATCAAAAGTTTTATGGATACAGGACAACTGCTAATTCTGTGAATTCTATTAATTTCGTATTCATTTTAGACCCTCAAAAGTCCCAGTATCTCAGGTTTGATTAATTCTATCAGTTATGATTAATTTCCATTATTGGAATTCAGTTAAGAACTACTCATTTCAAATTGTATAAGACCAAACGCTGTTCAAAGTTAGACCTCTGTCCAAAGTTCGACCAAATACTCCAAGGTTCACTTAGGTGATAGACTGACTTGCTTAACAGTTGTATTCTGAGTGGTTAGATTTAAATTGAGTTCAGTAAATAGAACGAAGGGATCATTGACTGGTACAGTGGCCACAGGAACTTTTTTGCTGATCGCAGTAGGGTGAGAGGTGCTATAAAGGCCTCTTAATGTTTCACACTTTAGGTGTGAACCTATGTAATGCATACGAGAGCTTAGATACTCGGTTACGTCAGCTGAGATACTCTATACTTGTTGCTAACCGAGAGTTAGGTCGATGGAGCCTAGGGTTACCCTACACTTAATTTATATTTATTATTGAAATATATATTGTCATCCTCTATTTTGAATAATATTGTATGTAGTGGTTTTATGATATTACTATAATATTTTAATAATATTGTTACTGTGAGTACTTCAATAATGTTATTACATATAGTACCTCAATAATGTTATTACATACAGTACCTCAATAATGTTATTACATATAGTACCTCAATAATATTAATCTCTATAGTATTTCAATAATATTATTATAATCTTGTATTGCAATAATTTCCAACAAAAAAAACTTGCCCCCGTAATTAAAGTCTGATGTGCCAATTAGGAAAAATTCCAGCATCACCAAATTAACTCATCTGGAGTTCCGAGAATTACGAGCAGTAAAAAGATCCACTGAACACAGCCGAGTAAACTTTCTCCACGAAACGAATCAATAAGACATCCATCAATTACGTTGGCTCGAAGTAAAAATTGTTGTCGATCGAACGAGTATCGAGAGGCTCATTCGAGCGCTGAAAGGAACGAAGCCACGAGATGAAGGAGAATGCAAAGGGACAAATGAACAGGATGCAAACTAGCGTGCACAGCTAAGTGGGTTCGATTGAAATAAAGGTCGGGATTCGATCACGGAACGACAACGGGGAATCGATGTACCGGCTGCAACCTGTGCTTAATCTCAATTTCAGATCAGCCATTGAATTGCAACGCGTCCGCCTCGACGATTCCACCAACTGCTCGAGCTGTTTAGCAGCCTCTGACGGCGAACTTAATCGTTAGCAATTAAACGAAATTGGGAAACATGGGTTCACCTACGTACACGGATACATTGGAGAAATAAGAATTTACGACGCGAATTTACTGAATTGACGTCCATTGGTCAAATTAAACTTTAAGCAACTTATATTTCCAAGAATTCTTACAAATATAAATAACGAAATAAATTCAAATAATAAAAATTCTTGTAGCTACAGGGGTTAATGACCATAGTTCTAATCAATCATCCTAATCGTGCACCCACTAAAAATCATTACAGTACACTTGCATCGGACACTCAATCAATAACCGACGTAAACATAATTTCGACAAAAACCACCCCTAAATTTCGCAGTTGCCAGACACCTTAACTAACGCGCATAAATCTTACAGCAAATATTCCTCGGCGGAATGATTAACTGTACAAGGTACAACAGATCATTTTCGAACGCGTTAAATTGAATCGAGGAAGAGAAATACAATACAAGGTGGTGTAACAGCGCGAGATCAAGTTGTCGCGGGATCTTAAGAGCAAAGATGAAAAAGAGAAGTAACAGCAAAGGGGAACCGCGTAAAACGTGATTTTTCATCGTGGAACGCGAGAGAATCCGTAGCAATTAGAAGGAGCTAGCCGTTTGTCACGAGGCCAGCCGTTTCCGGCGAACTGGGACGAGCGAAAGGGCAGCTTTAAACAGGCTTCATTGAAATCTAGGTTAACCCTTTGCAAATCCTTTCTCTCGCTGTTCGTCGTTAATTTTCCGACGAGCTCCGGGACGAAAGAGAGAAAAGCTGCGGGACGAGGGGAAACGGGGTGCCTGTCTTTCCACCTCATAACTCGGCCGGGAAAAGGGGCAGGATTTTTTTTTTCTTCCTCTCTCTCTCTCTCTTTTTTTGTTGAATATTTCATCCGACACCCGGCGTGGTTCATTTAACCCCCTGCCCTTGCTGACGGGCTTGTAATTGGAGCGTTTGTAAGGCGGACGAGCGTTGCGAAACGTTTGAACTGCCGCGCCAAGATTAGAGGAAACTCGTGTCTCCGCGTGGCTTCCGCTACCTGTGATCTTCGACCTTTCGCTTTAAAGACCCGTCTTTACGACCTGTGCCGTTCGCTTCGTTCTACGAATTTCAGAACGTTTTGATCTTTTGTGTTTCTGCGGTTTGAAAGTGCGCGGGCTGCTGCGCTACTGCGCGTGCGCGAACTTGGACCCGCTACTGCGCATGCGTGGACGCACTGCACGGATCAGCAACCTCTTTCTTTCATTTCGTTAAAAATTAAATATAAAACGATATATTCGACGATATTTACTTTAATAATACTTTATATACTGTTTTAAAGATGCTTCTTTTATTAAAATGATTGTTAATATGTATAATTACAGATTTTAATAAGCTGTACTTACTAGTTTGTCCTATTTTATTAAAAACGACAAAAGTAATCGAAAGTTTAAGACTTTAAAGAGAACAAGATATTTTATCGCATATTTTATACAAAAGCAACAGGCAACTTTTATAAATTGCAAATTAGTAATATTGTGAAGCCTGAATTAACGAAAGCGTTATAGCATGGGTCATACTAATTGCAGTAGCGGCAAATTCGTCCGTGAGGAGTTAAGAATGAATGACACTTGATATAATTCTTGTATCTCTTCTATTCGATGGCCGCGTGAATGAAACGACGCCCTGGTGGCGACAGTTTCGTGTCGGACCGTATTATAGGCTTAATTACGCTTAATCGGACGAAACGAGCGGCTAACAAGTTCATTCAAGAGGCTGGATAGCACACGAAGACGTGTGCCTTCACGGTTTTTTTTTTTTCGCCGACGAGGCGAAGGCGATCCAATTCCCAGCAATTACGCGAGCACCGTGTAATCGACTCCTTTTTTCTCCCTTACGGACACTTAATAATGGCTCTAAGTGAGATTTAGTGAAGGTGTTACGTGGAAAAGTGTTTCTTGCAATTTTCGATCGCGAGACTTTTGGGAGAAAATTGTTCTTTTTTGGCATGAGTTCTTGAATTTACAAGTTTACAAATTTATAAATTTATGAATTTATATATGGAGAAATTAAGAAGTTTACAAATTGAGAAATTCATAAATTGGGACGTTTATAGATTGACAAATTGACAAATTAAAAAATTTACAAGTTCAGGAATTCACAAATTCACAGATTAAATTTACGAATTCGTAATTTGAGAAATTTAGAAGTTTAGAGCTTCAGAAAGTGGCAAATTATTAAATGGATAATTTGTGAATAGACAAAATTCGGAGTTATCGAGCCGAAGGCAAAAGCCGTGAAAGGAGTGGCACTAAAACGTGACGCAGAGTCGTCGAAGGGTTTCGATTGCCGGACAAAAGCCGCATTTATCCGTCGTTTCCCGATCCGTTCTCCGTCAAGTAGCTGGCACGACAAAAAGGTTCGAGCAACTTAACAAATACGCCGGTCCGTTTCGAATTAAAAGCCGAACCTTTTCCACTCGATGCAATTTCTATGTCGCGAAGAACGGACGTAAAGCGGTCGGCGAAGGAAAAGAAACACCGCGAGCGGCGAAATAACAGAAGAGTAAAGGGCGAGTTACGATCTCGTGGACGAAATAACAATGACCATTGACAAAGAGGATTGCCAGGTTTAATATCCGTCCAGCTTTCGTTTCCAATTAAAAGACGCGACAAAAGTCCGGCTGACGTAAATACGCGTCGCGAAGTGACGACGGTGGGGTGGTTTTTTTTTTTCTTCGTTTCTTGTTCGACTTACGGGCAAGAAACGAGCCACCTGCAAGCGGATTAACGTTGTTAGACAATCCGAGACGTACTTATCCGCTTGGCGATCTGGCGTTGCAGTTGAATAACAAGGCGAAAGGGATCGACAAAGAAACAGGAGGCAGTGAAGTTAAGACCGCCAGGGCTTAATTACGCGGCCATTTAACCTGAAAAACGTCCGACCAACGCAACCGGGGGAGAATGAGTGGCATGGTTTTTCATTCGAGTTCCTCACGCCGTGTACCTACTTTTCACCACGGACGGTTTTGGTACTTTGGGCGTTTGGGTATTTTGGGAATCTTGAAATTTTTCAATTTAGGATTTTGGAAATTTTGGGACGTTTTGCATATTTAGGAACTTGAGTATTTGCGGAATTTCTGAATTTGACAGTTTGGTAATTTGGGAATATGGAATATTCACTTTATGGACTTGGAAATTTAGGAACTTGCGAACTCGTAGAATTTTTTACTTTAGAAATTTGGGTATTTGGGGAATTCTTGAATATGAATGTTTGGTAATTTAGGAATTTTGAATATTGATAAATTTGCAGACTTGAGAACCTGACAACTTTGAGGAAGTCGAAAATGTAGAAAATTTAAGTCGAGGGAATCACTGGTATTAAAGTCCCAATAACAACGTCCCGATAAAAGCAAATGTCCCTATACCCAGAAAAGCAAGCTATTCCATTTAAAAAGTGGCGCGGTAAATCAGCAGCAGCAATTAGAGGAAACGATGCAAGGCGGCCGGTTACGAAGCTGTTCGCGGAGTGAATGGGCTGAAAGTTGTTTTAAGGCTCGCTTTATTGAAATCTGGGTTAGTCCTCGGTTCCGGTGGTGTTCATTCGACCAAGGAAAAGGAAGCGAGAAAAGAGGGAGGGAAGGAAAGCTATCATCAGCAGGGAGCGGAGCACGCTGTCACCGAGGACGAGACGGAGACGCTGTCGTTGAATCCGGAGAGAATAAAAGCCCCCGAGGGGGTTAGGCAAATGCCCGCGATTCCCTCGAGTACCGTAATTACTGATGTTGGCAATTAAGGGCCCCACTTTGCGTTTCGCGCCTTCGTCAATTAAGCTTTTCAACATTGTCCATCCAATTTCTCTTTTACCACCCTTTATTGCTACCTTGTATCATCCAGTTTCATTTGATCGCTTTACGATCCTTTATACTACAATCTTGTCTATTTTTATTATTTTTGGTGTCCTTTATTATCTTCTTTTCCTGAGGTATTAATAGTTTAACTAGTATTATTTATGGATTATTATTTTTGGGATTGTTATGTCCTTGGGGTATCACGTTTAACAACCCCTTTTGTAAGGTCCTATCGTTAACCAATCTCCAGGTCATTCTTATAATTAAATAACCTTTTTTAAGGTATTATGTTTCGTTTATTTATCTAACCTCATCTCTATGTTATTCTTAGTTAACTACCCCCTTTTCAAGGTATCATGTTTGGTATCAGTAACCAATCTCATGTCCAGGTTATCATTTTTAATGTAATTAAGTAACCTCCTTTTTAAAGGTATCGTGTTTAGTACCATTAACTAACCTACTTTTTAAGATATCATGTTTAGTGTAATTAATTAACCTCGTCTTCTAAAGCATCAGGTACAGTATCGCTAACTAACCTCACCACTATGTTCTCATTCTTAATATCATTAATTAACCTTCTTTGTAAAGTATCATATTTAGTATCATTAACTAACCTTGTTTCTGAAGCCTAATATTTAGCATCATTAACTAACCTTGTCTTTAAAGTATCATATCTGGTATTGTTACCTAACCTCATTTTTATGTCATCATGTTTAGTATCATTGAGTAACCTCATTTTTAAATTATCATTCACAGCACCATTAGGTAACCTCATTTTTATGTAATCATGTCTACCCTCGTTAACTAACCTTGTTTCTGTGTCTTAACCTTGAAAGAGGTTATCAAGATACACACAGATTAACGATGGACGAGGTACTCTTTTTTTTTAAATGGAAGTTTGAGGGTGGTCGATCGATTTGTTTTCCCTACACCTTCGTAAACAGATTGTTCGGGCGAAAGAGGAAAGTTTTCGAGAATCCCCCGCGGTGAGCTTGAAAATTTGATGGAAAATTGGGTCGCGTTTTGTTCAACCAGTTTGGACTAACTGAATTAAAACTTTGTCGGCTGTTTTGATTTCATTGTCTCATTGACACAGACGCGAATAGTTTTCTGATTGATAGGAATGAAAGATCACTTGCAAGATATGCAAGATATGCAAGCTACAAGTTATGTGAAATTTTGAGATTTTGAGATCCAAATTATTTGTCTTTGATATAAAGAGACAATTGTCCAACACGTATTTAATTATCAGATAATATTCTGAAAATAATCGAACTCCAAGCGAGAAGCACGGACAAGAATATTTCATTAGAATAATTCCCTGTCAAGAACAATCGAAACTTTTAACTAAAATCGCAAAAGTTTCGCATTGTATCGGACAAGTTTCTCGGATTGCAGCCCCGTGCAGAGCACCGTAGTCCGAACATGATGACATCGCCAAGAAAATCTGTTCCCTGAACAATTCAATTTACCTCCACCTTCGAATTACCCGAAAGGAAGCGTACACAATGACGACAATGGAGTAAAGATTACCGGAGGGGGGTGTCGGTTCGATCGAGGGCCAAGAAGTAGCCACGAACAAGTACAAGGAACAAGAAGGAGGACAACGATTTAAAAGAACGAGAACAACGGAAAGAAGAAAAAAAAACAGAGAGAATCAGTCGAAAGGTCAGGGGACGGTGCATCGCGTTTCCGCCGGTAATCGGAAATTTCACAGAAACTGCAACTTTCGAGTTCAATCGATTTCGGTTGTTCTACGTTCGCTATCGATCGAGTCGATAACAATCTTGTCGAATCGGGTACGAGATATATTATCTAACTTGGCGTTTGTAGTTCGTAGTTTACATTCAAGGTTTAGTCAATTGTTATTCATTTATTTCATGGTCGATGCGTGATAGTAGGTGTATTGAATACTTACATAAGTGATTTGCAGTGGATGATATTTATTATACTAGGTATTAGGCACGTAGGTATCACATATGTAGGTATTAGGCACATATGTGTTACATATGTAGGTATTAAGCACGTGAGTATTACATGTATATGTAGATATTAGATGTACATATAGGTGTGCATATATGGATATTAGATGTACATATAAGTGTGCATATGTAGATATTAGATGAACACATAGGTGTGCATATGTAGCTATTAGGTGTAGGTTATTGGATAGTTAAGGTACTAGGTATTTAGATCATTTAATTTTTATAGATTCTTTCTACAGAATAAAAATTAAGAATCGTGGAACTACCCTTTAGACAGAATAAAAATCCCGAAAAAAACCCTTGATTAAAGAAAAATTTGAAAAGAACAGAGCAAGCGCAAAGAATGCAATAAAATCAGCAATCCTTCAATCCCGGATCAAAAATTAATCTCGAAACGAAAAATCAATCCGGGAACGGAATTCCCGATAAATATCTCCGGTTAAAATCGAGCATCGATGGAGGAATCTCGCGTGACATCACGAAAGCGAGTCACGAACTAGCTCGCGATTCGCCATGAGCTGCCAGCAATTAATTTCTTCGTGCTCGCGGGAAAACCGCGTCGTTCGTTACCCTGGCCGATATCTTCTAATTAGCCCGTTGGATCGGATCGTGTTGGATCGGCTGGCAAAGCGGAAGGACGAGCACGATCTCGAATCCGATTTCCGGACGCGGCGTGTCTAACAAGCGTCATAACTTCGCCAAGTAACTCGGCTAATAGGAAGCTGCACGCTTCGTGTTCAACATAATCACGGGAATGCTCTTCAAATTCCGTGTAATCCACGTAACACCCAAAAATTATACAAACTATTCCTTTCGGTATACCTTACTTTATTAGTATACTAATTGTGTTTACAATGTTGGTACTTATGTCTGTGTGTAACATATCTATTTTATACATAATTGTACGTGTGTTTAGATAATTTCATGTGTATATGTATATCACTAATTGTACTCATACATCTATATAACATATCTATATCATATATAATTCATTGTATAATACATTGGTATAGTCACTGATACATTGAGTTAATATTTATACATTTATAACATTTAGTTTATATAATTGACCTTGCATAAACCTTGTATAACAAAATAATTGATTACAAAATGGATGACAATTGTGATACTACAAAATGGAAGTAAATGTCACATCACAAAATGGAAGACAATTATAAGACTTCAAAATGGAAGAAAATGTAACACTTCAAAATGAAAGAAAATATAAAATTACAAAATGAAAGCGTAATTCCTGTACAAACGATAAATCTACCAAATGACACGAAAAGTATTACGGAACCTCAGTCGTAATTTTCCTTAAAAACTCTAAAGTCTAACCGTAGGGTAGTTACCGACGGAGTTTTATTTACAGACTCAACGCGTCAAACGTTTCTCCCCCGACAATGAAGAGAATACGAGGTTTATGGTGGCATTTCTCCTCGGCGATCCCGGCTCGCCGATAAAACCGCGCGTTTTTCGATCGGATAAGCCACGCGGAAATGAGATGGGACGGATGAAAAGCTGAAGGCGTTCGATTCCGTGTGTGTATCGACTAAAAGAATCCTTCTCGATCCTGTTGCCCTCCGGGAACCCCTTTTGTGCCTCCTCGCTCGCTAACGTGACCAATTTCTCTTGCTCCGGGGCTGTTTTCAACACGACAATCACCCCGTTCCTTCGTTTTCGTTAGCCGAAGACAGAGAGCGGAATTTTTCTACCTTTCGAAATGCTCTGTGGATTTCTCCTGATCGATACGATGATTTAAATTGTTGTTGACTTTGGTTACTGTATCGATTTTAGTAATTGTGATGCACAGGGTGTCTCGGAAATGTACTTCATATTTGATAAAATATATATTCCTCATCTATTTATTTTATCATTTTTATCACCGTCCATAAATGTATATTGTAATAATGTATTAGACATATGCTAGTTATTAAAAATTAAACTGCTTCGCAACTGGAGGAGGCTTTAAACTTTGATCGTTCTCTTTGTCCCTTCTTTCAGACATTTCCGATACACAGAGAATCCGATGAAGCTACTCGGTGTCCCTAAGCTACAGCTGTGTATGTCCCGAATGGGTTATCGGTTTTCTCCTAGGGTTTCGTATCTGCGGATACGAGTTTATGGGCATCTTGAGATTATCGATTGCTGAGAAAGTACGTTTAAGAAACGATTGCGACTGTTGTTCTTCGATCGTATCTTAAATGATGAACGTCGTTTCCGACGTCATTTTATATCGAATAAAAATAATTTGCAGTAAAATTTTTTAAATACCTCTTTATGTAATCTTTCGACCTTTCACCACTTAGCAAATATTGTTCCGATATTGCATCGTTAATTTAATCGCATTTGGTAGAATTTTTTATTGGACCTTTTTATCCTTTTTAGAGAACCTTCAAATCTCCGATTACCGTCGTTCGCTAAATACCTGTTATCGATAACATCGACGAGAAAACATTTAATTAGGAATTTAAGTCTTTTCAGTTACTCGACTACTTAAACTGTCACAGCGGTGTATCGTTAGTTGTATATCTATCGATGAAAGCTGATTAACTATCGGATTCAGTTGTTCGTACACGAGGACTGTATTTACTAATTATCTCTCGATTCGCTGATACTCGGAGGGAAAAGGCATTCAGATTAATGAGAGCTCCCATTTTATCGGTATAGTGTACAGATAATTTCAATAGCTATTTCAAATCTCATCTCGACGAACTTTCATCTGTCAGTCGGTTGCTTTCAATTTTATCGTTGTAATTTTCATTCATAAATCCACTTGATAATTGTACCATTATTAATCGCGTTTACGTTCCGATGATCGAATTTATGTATTATATTGCAGCTGGTAAATTGATCGATGTTTTAGAAGGGAGGTTTATTTAAAATGTAACGTGATGTTCATTCATTTTCATTTTGTACATTTGGATGTTTGGAAATTTAGATCCTTGAAATTCTCAAATTAAAAGCTTCCAAACAAACATAATCAGCGAACAAAAAATGAATTCTCAGATTCACCAGCTGAGTCTGCATGAAGACTGATCTTTAACGGATCTCCAATCACTAAAATACCCTCTTCCTTTTCAAAAAATAATCCTCCCCATAAAACTCCAAGCCCAAAGCCATCAGCAGCAACCTTCCCCCTATCTCTAATTAGTCACTAGCTCTCGAAGAAAGGTATCCGCCATAATTTCATTCGACGAAGCACCTGATATCGGCTCCATCTATCCGATTTACCGGCAAGATCCTTTTTTCCTTTCATTTTCACGGAGGGGGATGGAATCGATTCGCGGATCATCGCGAACTCGAGTGATCCTAACGCGGAGTTTAAAGTAAATTACATTTCCCTTCCGGTTTAATCGCGTCACGACGGAATGGGATAGATTTCATTTTTAGCCGACTAGCAACCATTTTGCGTATGCACGCAGTCGCGAACTACCTCCATGGCGGATGTCGCTGTTTAAAATTCACCCTGCGCCGTGTCACCTAATTTTCTCGTCCATTTTCCATTGATCGTTTACACCCGCGGGAGTAGCATTGATATGGCTAACGACTATGTACAACGACAATGTACAAGGGCTGTTTCCACGGATTTTACATAATTAAGGGTGCTTATGATTTACTGTCTATACCAAAATTATGTTGTTGTGAAATTTTATTTCTTGCATTTCGTATCTGCTTCATTTATATTATGTTCGTACATAAAACTTCATTTATATGAAATCACAAACATTGTTCTTTAAATCAACTTCATTTAGATGAAGTCATAAAAGTTGTCATATAAATGAAGTTCATTTATGAAACCATATAAGAGCAGTTATATAAATGAACGTTATGTGAAATCATAAAATTTGTCTAAATGAAGTTGTCAATGAAGAGAATGGGTATTATTAATTTTTCTGAAAGGAACATATGTGACATAAGTGTAGTAAATATATCTGAACTATATGGCCGCAGAACAATACTTCATCGCATTATCCTTTTCACGTCGGAATCAATGGAGGTTCGAAACGAGAGGCCATAGTCCTCGATCAGCGTGGAAACAAGTAAGTAAATAGCAAATGGCCGACAGTTTTCGTCGGCGAAAAAGTGGACAGATTTTTCTGGCCGAAGTGACGGGCTCTAAAGTAAATTTCGAGTAAAAATGATGGTGGCCGTCGAAGAAGGAAGATATATAGACACCTGTCCGTGTATACGAGGGGCATTCTCGTGGTTTAAGGGTGAGGCATCGCGAAGAAGGATGAAGTTTGTTATCTTTCATCAGACCTCCTCTGTTATCGCCGCTAACTTTTCACCCTTTCCATCATGTCTCGTCCAGATTTTTCGTCGGCCCGTTTCCCTCTGCTTTTTCGCTGCGACGCCTAACTTTCGCGAATCTCTTTTCGCCTCGCACTTTTTCGTCCTCTTCTCGAAACACAGAGGCGCGAACTTTCGAAAGTGTAAACGCTCGGAAGGACATCCGCCCCTCGGACGTCTTCACGCTGCTTCCGCTCGATCCTCGTCGCGAACTTTAGCTCGCTTTAATCGGTCAAGATGGATCCGCTCGGCTGGAAATTCTTCGGGTTGGATTTCTTCCGGCTGGATCTTGATATCGCTTCGCTACATTTTACTCGACAAATTTCTCCTCGCGTTGATTAAACTTCAAATTTCTAATTTAGAAATTTATTTTCTTCAATGTTTCGTCACTTTGCGAACTTAAAATCCAGACATGTAGAAGTCTACCAATCCACCAATCAAAAAATTCCGCAATACATCAATCTACCAATTCATCAATCTACCAATTCACCAATCTATCAACTCATCAGTGTACGAATTCACGAATCTATCAATTCAACAACGTATGAATCTACCAATCATTCTATCAGTGAATCAACTTACAAATTTATGAAAGTTATGAAAATGATAATTTCGAGTTTGTCGTACAACAGCTCGCAATCTTTCGCAAAGTTTCGCGAGCCACGCGTAATTAACAAGAACGATAATTTGCGGGACGAATTTGCTGAACATCCCGATGGACATTTTCCTGTCGGCTAACGCGGTGTCTAATTAAGCGAAAGCATAGTTAGTCAGTGGAAAATGTGGCTAGAAAATCAACGATGGAATTTAGTTTCATAACGTAGCTATGTTTCTCAGGGTCGCTTGCGGCGGCCCAAGAATTTATTGATACTGTAGAACGCGGGTTATTCGAACAGCGAATATAAGAGCGTTGATTCACTGACGTTCCGCTATTCGAACGTATAATCGTAAATTCTTGTACCTCGGATATGGACAGGGTTTCGCTCGAATAATCGAACCGACATAACCTCCGCAACTTTTATACCTTTTCCCTTTACCTACCTTCGCTTTTACAAAATTTACAAATTTCAGAATTCACTGATTTTTCGAGACCTTTGAAAATTTACAAATTCAGGTACAGGGGTACTTTCTGCCACAAGTCACGTAGAGATTTCATAAAGAATTCTTTTTATATTAGTAACAGTATAGTAAGCTTTAACCCCGTGGTGAACATATCACACCCTTAGTTGGAGAGCAACCCTTATTTACAATTATTGTGTAGTGATGACTTTAAGTCGGCATAGAAATCAAACAAGAGAATTTTTAGAAATCTATTCTTTATTTACAATGACTATTGTACTCATCTTCAACCCCTTGCTTTATGATTTATTTGCCAGGTGCCAACAATATTAAAACAGATCAAGAAAGTTGAAATTTTATGTCACTTCACTTGAACATCAAATTAAAACGTATTCAAAATTGCAGTAAGATTTATAACAATTTTGTCACGTACCTCAAGGGGTTAAAACTCTAACTGTCAGGTCAATCCTGAATAATAAATATTCGAGAAGATCTGCTCGGTAGAATATTAAAGGGTGATATATTTATCGACCTTTCGACAACCGACGCATAAAAAAATGAAATTTGTTGAAAGGTTCGAAAAGCACGGAGTCGAATCGAGGCAGGGGTTTCCAATCACCGCGGCCAAAGTAAACCGTGTCCGGGTAAAAACGCGAGAACTCGAGCGGTTTATTTATTATTCGGCCAGCGGAACGCCACTTTGGCGGTCGGTACACTTTGCCGAGGTACCTTTCGCGGCAAGGGAAACTTCGAATCGAGTTTCGACGAAGGGGTGGTCGTCGATTTACCGTCCGTGGCCCTTTTCATCCGGGGCCAGAAGTTACACGGACGCTTAATGGCGTGCCTTTTAGCATTCCCCGTGGCGGATTATCACCTGCCTTTGAGCCTGTACATAATTCAGCGAGCGTGGTCGCTGCGAAAGGCCGGCTATTAGCGAACGCGTCAGAATCGCGGCAATGATGGACGACGGATCTTGTTATTCGAAACACCCCTAAGAAAATTCAGACGTTTTCACCTCGCATACGATCACAGTTTCAACTCTATCATTGTTTCAATTTTCAACTATTCTTGAATCGTCGCGAGTGACATCCTTAACGGTGTAGAATTGCACTTGTTTGTTTACGGCCATCTTGAAACAGGTGTTGAAGATGTTTAAAGGTGCTAATGTAAAGATGGCCGTAAACAAGTATGACTCTACGACTTTAAGAGACTCAGTCGTAAATATGATTTTGGTTTGTAGTATCTGAACTGTAATGTGCGTCATGGGTGCGTCATGAGTGCGTCATGGGTGCGTCACGATATTATAAGCATAAGGGTTAACACCATCATTATAATCTTATTTTCTGAATTTCCTTATTTCATTTATTTAAGCGAAACCTCTGTTCAACACTGTTATTAAAATACACTCACAAGTTGATCTCAGGAAGATATTGCAAGGTTAAAAGATAAAATGACAAGAAATTGCGATCATAAAATATGCACGTTTTCGAAGTGAAACATCAAAGTGTGCATATTGAAGAAAATACTTGAGGGTAATAACTACGGTATTTACGAAGAGCATTTCGTGTAGCAAATTAAATAGCACGATAAATTTCAATTACAACCATCAGCGATTTACATATTTCCAGTTTATCACCTGTACGCTCGAGATTAATAATCGTCGTGTATATCGTAGCCATCACACTTATCTCCATAGGAATCTGCAACGACCAGGTGTATGATATAAATTATAACCGTTGAAAAAAATGTTAACCCCATTTGTTTTACTCGGGTTTCGTGTTCGACGATAGAAAAATACAAGATCTTACGTATCGCTTCCGGTGGTGGTTGTTGACGGCGCATCTCGTGAAATTCGTCCATTAAATTTGCATTTCCCCCATTACACGGTGCTTCATGGTATACCAGAGAAAACAACAATTCTTTGTAACTTGTACGTCATGGATCATTATCTCTGTCGGAGGATGGCTCGTGATGTTAAAAAATGTTTAATTGGTCAACAGGGTCTGATGAGATATTCAGTTTTAACGAGATATTTGATATTACTGATTGTATGTAATTAAAATGTTATTATACAAGATGTATATAAAATAATAGGAGATTGTTTACTCCTTTACAAAAACTCTTTAACAACCTAACCTAATAATGCACCTTCAAACAATTCAAAGGTCAGAAGTAACACCTTCAAAATGGAAGACTCAGAAGTTCTAACATCGTCGTGACTCGTTCGACTACCGTTATCGATATATTATCGATGTGTTCAGAATGCCATAATTCACCACGACCGCTTCGCGTTTACCGTTCATCATCGATCGAGCTGTTATCTTGGAGCTTCAGCTCGCAATTAAATTTCCTACGCGATACCGACCGAACACCGATGCTAATTTCCTTCTAACCCTCCACGATCGGCACCCAGAATTTAATATACAGTACACTCCGTTATATTGCAACTTTCGTGCATGCTAATCACGCGATAACTGAGAAACTAACGGTATATTGCCACGTGTTATATCGTCCACCGTTCGGACCGAGAATCGTGGTAATTTGTGCACCGTTCGATAGGGTGTTCAATTTACATCGAGGGTTCCAATTTTCAAATTTTTAGGTTTCAAGTTATTTATGTATTTTTTTAAATAGAGGAATACGAAATTTTTTAATTGTTAGGTTGACAATTTTAGATTTTTGAATTCTGAGTTGTTAGATTTTTAGTTTCTAAATCTTCAAATTTTCAACTGTTCAAGTCTGCCAACTTCCAAATCCCCAAATCTCAAATTCTCAAATTGTCAAAATCCTAAATCTGTAAATTTCTAATTACAGAAATTTTCAATGCCTTAAAGCCCCAAATCCCCAATTGCCAAAATCCCTAAATTCCCAATTCCCAAAATCCACAAATATTTCCTAAAATTTCCAACTCCCCAAATCCCTAAATCCTAATTCCCAAAATCTCCAAATCTCCAAATCCCCAAATCCCTAAATCTCCAATTTCAAAAATCTGCAAATCCTCAACTCCTCAACTCCCCAACTCCCTAAATCCCCAATTCCCAAAATCCCCAAATCGTAAATCTGAAATAGTGAAATTTCCAAATCTCCCTTACCAACACCGACAAAACAATGTCTCCATATCACGACACGTCCCGTTTTTCTAAATTCCTACATAAAGTACGTCGTTACTTCGCTTTTGTTATCGCGGTTGTTCATTAAAGTTAGACCTATCACGTCGTTTGATAAGAGAAAACGAGTTAGTTGAATTCGCTGACGGGGACACAAAGTGAGGTTGAAATCAGACGGAACGTAACAGCGTCAAATAATCTGGAAGACATAATGGGTTGACTACTGCGCCGGCTTTCCCTGCGGATGACAGTCTCCTCTTGAGACTTTGCCCTAATATATCAGCGTCGTCTTTTAACCTCAAATAATTGTACGATTCTCGGCGGTATACCTCGCGTGTTCGCCTCGAAAACCTGCTTCCTCTTCGCATTTATCCTCGCATCGAATGCTTCCATTTCCTTTCACATCAAACTTTCTTCAATCTAATTTTTATCATACTTTTCATTCTAGAGTGAACTCGACAATTTTTAGACAATTCAAATTGAAATCTTTAGAAAAAATTTACTTACTACAAGTTTACAAAAATAGGACACTGGTGGGCTACTTTGTTTCTGTTTAAAATAGGTGCTTTTTAATTGTGCATAAAATACATACATGTATAGATGAATTATGTAGTCATGTGTGAGATCCACATATGCAATTTAGGTTCATATGTTATGGATTATTTAATTTATGTTAAATTTGCACAGTTTTAGTAGACAGCACTATTAAATTTATTTTCAAAATTTTACCAAATTTCCAACACCAATCTCAATCGAGTGCATAATCCGCCTACTTTTTCTTATTACGTCCCCCCGTTAAATTATACCCGACGGTTATCCAGAATTGGTTGTCAAGGAAGAGCATCTTTGAAAGCTTGAATGCACGATATCGATTTCATCGAAAGTATTTAACGTCTTGCCTTTGTGCGACGAATCCACCCGCTACGGGCTTTGTCAGACCGGTAAAAGCGCTAATTTCCAACCGTTTAATAGCAGCCGACGGAGCAACGCTTGTTCCGGTGCACACGATGTTGAAATGCAATAATACATTATTCTGCACACGTAGCCGATACAGCTCGAGTTGCTGATTATGGAATCGTTTACTGAAAAACGCACGAATAGGAATCCGATATCCAATTCGACGCGCATACCGAGCCGATAGTACCGATGAATAGTTCATTTCGCGTTAAATATGGACGCGAAAGTAGCTGCGACACGGCGGGAAAATTTGATGGAGGGATGCGTTCGATTGTACAACCATTTTACTGTCTAAGTTTTTCGTGTTTTTTACTATGTACATACATCCAGTATCCTTTATTTTACTTTCAAAATTAATTCGGTTATTTATTTATTATTTATTCATAGGGTGCTTTGGGTACGTTGTGAGATAAGGGATGACTTTACGTGAAAATATAAATTCATGGTATAGAATAAAATTTGTTCGTATGAGACTCAACTTTCAAAGTAGCATTAACAACACCAATCTTCTTTTACGAATAAAAGACGACACAAGGGGTGATTTTACGTAAAGAAATAATTATAAGATGCACAATAAAAATTGTTCATATGAAACTTGATTTTCTACAAAGTAACCTTTACAGTACAAATATTGTATGCAATTAATTAATTGATGTACAGATATGTATAGGGTGCTACATAAATAATGATGCAACAAGGGTTTGTACATAGAAAACGAAGATTAAAAACAGAATAAAATTTGTTCATATGAGACATGATTTTCAGAGTACAAACATAGTTCACAATTAATTCATTGATGTACAGATATATACAGGGTGCTTCATAAATAATGATACAACGAAGGTTTGTTCATGAACAAAAAAAATTGAAAATAGACTAAAATTCGTTCGCGTAATGCTTGATTTTCGATGAAATTCAATTGCAAAATTCGTAGAAATATTTGTAAGAATATAAGTTAAGGTACTGTATAGAATGTCAGCGTTCGCACACCAGTAAACATTCGAAGCAACAGATTCGCAGGAAAAATCGTTGGGTTAATCTCTCATCTGACCATAGAGGAGCGATGTGAAAGGAGCAGAAAGGAAGGTCGATCTTGGTGGAAAGTGGAAAGCGAAGATAAGAGGGTAGAGAAAAGGGAGCAACACACGCACGGTATACAGGCACGGTTAAGAGGTCGAACTGTCGATGGGACAGGATCGATGAGAAGCAATTACCAGATTAAATTAATTGAATTAATCGACTCTGTGATGGATCGACGAACCGAACCTCGGCCACGGGTATTGTTGGGTTTTTCGTCCCGGAGAGAACTCGGTCGACCATTCGGGACTTAAAGTCTTAAGATTCCATAGAACAAAGTGTCGATCGAACGTCCGGCAACCTCGTTGTCCTCTATACACCACAGATTGAACTTTTCTTCGCCACCTTTTTCTCGATCGTCGATTCTTTGCGAGTGTCCACCGTTGTCTCGAAATAGTGCCACCTCGCGCTACGAGTAGCGTAAAGTTTAAATCGTTCGGCAAATAGAAAGAAATCCGATCGATCGGAGCCAGCTTAAGGGATGAAACTGTTCGAGGTAACGACGAGAACTTGGATTTAGACGATGTATTTTAATCGGACAGAGAGCCGTTTGATTAATTTTCAAAACGGGAAAGAGCTGATCCTCTTACTCGATTGTTTAGACCCGAAGTCAACTTTCGAAGCTCGAATCCGATCGGACTTATTAGAAACATTCCGAGATTTCAACTTCGACTCTCTATCGATATCTTCCGCTTCCTGATCTTTCAACCTTTAGTTTTCAATCAATTACGTAACTCGGAACTGTCTCGTACAAGTTTCTTTGAATTTTCGAACGGTAACGAGTTAACGTTGTTTAGTTCCATTGGCTGTTTCGCGAAACTTTCGACGTTAATCTTGTCGAATTCTCGTAAACACGGTGAAATTCATTTTAACACTTTCCTTCGTGATGACATTGATGATTGATATTGATGATTGATATTGATATTGATATTGATATTGCTTTTGCTATTATTATAAATCATGCTGTTATTATTGCTTCTATTTGTGCAATTGCTCTTGCTATTGCCATTAATATTGGAACAGCTCCATTACGCTGTCATCGCTACAGCTATTTGTACATCTGTTACAGTAACAATATGCATTCAACCTAACCTAACCTTGTCCAATATCATCCCTAATTACAGTTAAACTTAAAGGTAACAACCCCCTACAAGTCTCTTTCAATTTGCCACTAATAGAAACGTATTGAAGGACAATTTTGAAAGGGTAAAGTTATCAACGGAATACAGTCAGAAAATTGCATTCTTCGTCCTTCCATTTCATCCGGCCGGCGAATACTTAATTCCAGTACACCGAAACCTGGCAGCAGCATAAAAGAAGTATTGAAAAGCGGAAAAGCCGCGGACACCGGGCGGAAACGCGTCGCAGTAGCCCGGCAATTGATACGTTTTCCCCTGGTAATAAGGTTTCTCGTTCGCGAGGATTGCCCGTTTGCGCCTCGAAACTCGGCTAATTCTGTTTCCTCGTTTCCGCTAAAAGGTTTATGGAAATCATTCTTCTTCGCCGGGCGAACCGGATTTCACGGGATTACGTTGTCACGGAAGTAACGTCGGTGAAACGACGTCTGAGTGGCTGGTTCTGCAAACAGGGGGGAGGGCGCGAAACGCCCGGACGAGGGATGATGGTTACAGAGATCGCGAGAAGGTCTCTCTCGTTATGAATTATTGTTCTCCCCCGATAGACTTTCGATTTGTACCTGTCGGCGTGCACACCGGAAGCGGAAAGTTTTCGCGTCGAACGCAGCCGCGCCAACCGTGAGCCAAGGATTATGCTAATGGCGGAAGGACCAGCAGGGCCGATAACTAACTGAATCAAAGTTTTCAATTAATAACTTGTCACCGACGGTAATATCTTATTTGGAAAGTTCCGATATTAGGCGGCTGCCAGCGCGAGGGACCCTTAATGGAAACCGGTAAAAAGCACAATTTTCCTGCCAGCTCGAAACGATCCTGTTTAACAACGCGAACACCTCGTTCACAAGGAATTTTCGTCCGTACTTTTACCCAGAATCCATTTACGGTTTCGGTTCGTTAGAATCGCACGGTGGAGGGATACACGTACACTTGGATAACTGCAACTTCAATTATTTTTTATACAAACGCATCAGGGTTTCAGTTTTTTAATTGTATTATGTACGGAACTTTCAAGTGAGGTCAATGATGGCTACGTATTTTTTTTTTGCAAAATTATCAAGGATGGAATTATAATTAAATGTGATTGTACCCCTTATGATCATATTGACAAATGAATGAAGTAAATTTTCACACCCCTCAAGTAACAAATTCGAAAGCAAACGAAGTCGCAGTCTTGTTCTACCCTCCGTTCCCGTTAAAACAACGATTCCTCCAGAGTATGCATAATGCAACGAGAAATTACTAGGAGAATCTTGTACGAAAATATTTGCGGATCGTCGAGAAAGCGAATACCGTTCAACAAAACCTTCGCAAACGTCCATTGGTTATTCGACGCGAACGCTTATCCCCTGCTAATAAATTATCAGGTAATTCGCGAATAATCGCTTATTTCGCGCTAGCATTTTCAAAGCACGATCAGTGTGCGCTCTGTTGCGCGTTTAATTTGCATAATTCACTTACGGTTCGAGAGGCTCTTTTCGCAGATATTCAGCGATATTTCGAACGTTTTTCTTCCCTGTTTAGTCGTTTTTTTTTTGTGTGTAAAAATCTGTATCGTTATATCATAAAATTTCAAAACCGTAAAGTAAATGTGTATCTATAAAATAAACGTCTTTCGAATGAACGACAGTATGAAGCTAATTCCCGAAAGCGACAAAACGGAGTATTAAAAGATCACCGATGTCAGACATTCCCGTCAATTATGATCCGAAATGGTTGCGGACTCCATCGTTTCGAAGTAGCAACTTAATCAACCTCCTTCCCGGAGAGGAAGTTGAGACACGACCTATTATCCGCTTTCTCCATTCGTCACGTTCGACAGCATGATTCTTTGAACTTAATCAATCAGCCCCCGGTAGCTTCTCTACCCGTCTAACGTTGCACGGACCCGCATCAGGACTTCGTTAGCAGAATTGTTCAACTTGTAAGTCTATCGATCACGAACAACTTGTAACGACACATTCTAACTACGTACGTGCTGTATAGGGCTCAGCAACACATCCCATCTTCGATAAATTACATCGCCTTTGATGAATTAAAGGTGATTACACCTTGTTTGCTTTATACTTCACCTACTAGTTACTTTGAAATTTCTAATATCCTTTCAAATTTACCTTTACAATATCACTATATGAATATATCAATGTATGAACATATAAACATATACACATATTCACATATCAACATGTCCACATACCAACATATCCACATATCATCATATTCACATATGACCGATATCAACATATAAACACATCACATATGAACAATATCAACATATCAACATATGAACATATGAACAGATGCACGTATGAACGTATACACATATGAATATATGAACATAGTAACATATGACCATATCAGCACACCAACCTGTTCACATATGAGCATATGAATATATCAACATTAGTATCATTGTCTCAACATTAAGAGCCATCAAAACCTTTCCTTAACTTTACCAATAAATAATTAATTAAACTGCGTCGATAAATTTGCAGCGTCGACCACATATCACCGTGACGATCAACGACTATCCACATTTGAAATTCACTTAAATGTTTCAACATTCATAACTCCGTCTAATTGAAATCAACTCTATCTAACCTATCCACAACACAAAAAATTCTCAGGTAATGAAGTTGCGATAAAAGTATGAAGCAACGAATGGTATAAACACGTGATTAATCAGGCTCGAACGATCGCGATACTCGTCTCGTAGACAGCAGATTTTCCGTGAAAGCGAGCCGTGGCTAAAGAGTTAATCGCGGCATTAGCAACGGAGCTTAATAAAAAATCTGCGCCGCGATTCGAAGCGATCGATCGATAAGTTCGCCTCTTGCCGTAACATTCGACCGGTCAGATAACGGCGGATAGCCACGCGAGTTGGATGTTTGCTCTAACCGAATTATGCAGATTGCCGTCCGCCTGAAATTAGCGTACACGCCCGCTGTGATAATGTTAGCGTGTCGCGTGTTGCCGGCTTAACTGCCGTCAAGATCGCTCTCTGTCTCTAACGAGATGATTTTCATATTTTACGCTCGATTCGCGTCGCTAATGCCCTTCCCTTCAATTACCGGCACCCTGACCCGTTATTTCCCGCTGCTTAATATCACGGTTACGCGATGAATACATAATCTTTCGTTCTCGCATTTTGATCGCGATTTTAAATATTCTAAGATGATCATTCTGTGACGATATTTGAAGTACAGATATTGAAGATACAAGGATGTCTGAAATGAAGAGATACTTGAAGAGCTAGTAGGAATATTTTGAGGGGAATATAGCATTACATTTTAGATTTCAAACTAAGGGTATTTGGAGAGCTAGAGCATCTTCACTTCCCCAATATTCAATTCGTTGAACCTCTCAGTGCACCTCGATGACCAAATATCAAGTGGACAAAAATATAGACCGAGATGAACCTTCCCTAATCAGCCAGGATTTGTCCTAAATCCGTCGATGAGAAGATCTCGGAAGCGAAAGGGGTTTGCGAGGCCGAGAGAGAACAGCGAGGGATAAAGGCAGAAAAGGATAGAGGCGAATGTACCGAGATAAGAAAAGACTGAGGGCTCTCAGTTTGCGCTATTTTCTTGTCGTCGGTCCCAGAGAGAGAATAAAAGTTAGAAGACGGCCCTGGGAGGCGCGGAACCAATTTCCCAGAGGTACTCGACGATCCTAAGAGTAGTCTCTCTCGCGTGAACACACACGTCTTTGCGCGTTTTACCTTCGCTCTTCTTTCTCTAGAACGTTCCCCTTGCTTTTGTTTCGTTCCACGAACAAAGTGTGCGTCTACGTGTTTGCGTGGATGGATACAAGTGGTACGCGACCGGAAGATTTCGAGCCGTTTATGAACGATCCAGGAATCGTTTCTGGAGCAAATGGAAGGGTCGGAGGCTGGCTCGTCCGCACGGAATGTCGAAAGAAAACGGCATCGGAAAAATTCAGACGCAGACGTCTTTCTCTGCTTGCCAGTCTTTCATGGACTGATATATTGTACTTCTGACTTCAGTTCTGAGCATGTAAATATTTTTTTAAATATTTAAGAGTGTCTTTAAACGTGAACAATTTACTGTGTGTCTAGACATGAAGACATTTATTGAAATATTTAACAACGTGTTTAGACATGAATATATTCATTGAAACACTTAACAGTGTGTTTAAACATGAATACATTTATTGAAACATTTAACAATGTATTTAAACATGAAGATATTTATTGAAACATTTATTAAGATTTTAAAAAAAGAAGGTTCCTGTTTAAAACATTTCATCACATATGTACACATGAAGATATTTATTGAATCACTTAACAACGTGTTTAAACATGAAGATATCTATTGGAACATTTAACAACGAGTTCAAACATGAAGATATTTATTAAAACATTATACAACGAGTTCAGACACGAACATATTTACTGACGAATTTATCAAGATTTTTAAACGAGAAGATTCACAAAATGGCGGCCATCGAAGTTAGACTGTTTATGAAAGTTTTTTTATTGAAATTCAAAGGTGATTCCCGGCTCGGGAAAAAATTGCAAATTCTGAAGGGGGAGTGAGCGTAAGTACTCCGTAGACGTTTATTACAAAAGAACAGACGTCTCGGAAGCTGAGGCTCCCGGCGTGTCTCGCTAAAAGCTCCGATAACGTTTCCCGTGACATACGAGAAACCTGCGTGTCTCGGCTTACGTGAATACGCGGGGCAAATTCCGCGCGGAATTTCAGGAGCACGATTATTCCTGCGATTTTACGGGCTCTGTGTGCACACGCGTGCACAGGCATTCTGTCACGGGGCGGTTAAGCGGTTGATGGAAAATCGCTGGAGAAATGGCGGTCGCTGGAATGGTTTATCGTTTTATAAACAATGCGACGTCTACGTTACGCGTGAGGTAAGCACGATCATGGAATGGATGACAACGGATTAAGAGATTGTATGTTTCGTTTTATCAACTGTGACTGGGAAATCTTATTTCACTTTGGTATTAAGAAAATGTAGGAATTTGGCATCAGCATATGGACATTTCAATGTATGAACATATCCACATATGAACCTATCCACACATGAACCTATCAACATATGAACATAACAACATATGAACATATCAACATATGAACATATGAACGTATCAGCATATGAACGTATCTACATATGAACATATCCACATATGAACATATCCACATATGAATATATCAGCATATAAACATGTCCACATATGAACCTATCAACATATGAACGATATCAACATATGAATATATCAACATATAAACATATCACATATGAACTATATCAACATATAAACATATGAACACTTGTATAAAAATTAGTACCGTAATATTTTAATAGGTTAACAAGTGTAACCAAATTTCTAAATAAAAAGTCTATCCTGAGAGTACCTGAAATGCAAGAAACGCAACAAAAAGCAGCATCAATACAGTGATTAACACAAACAATAATACAGTAATGAAGTAACAACGAAGACCATAAGATCCAGAGAGTCCTCAGTAAATGTCCAGTGTCCCATTCGTCCTACATCGCAGATAATCGTACAGAAACGATAAAATAACTAAGACTGCAAGCCACTCGAGCCCGATGAGAGCAAAAAGAATGTCAATGGGCCGACGAACAATAAACCCCGTTCGAATAATAGAAGATAACAGAGGAAAATCAGAGTTTACGTAATACGAGTGGTGGCATTGTATTATCTCCGTTGAAGAAGGGAGAAAAATTCCCCCGGTTAAAAATTAAGCGAGTTAACAAATTCTGAATAAACAAGAAGGAAAAATTAGCGAGAACGGAGACGAAGAAGAAGGGTATAAAAAAAAAAGGAGGGTTGTTCCCGGCGAAAGACAAAGCATCGCTTAAAGCGAAGAAACGGAGAAACAAGAAGAGGTAGAATAACGGAAGATGGCGAAGCAACTACGAGCCTGTCGGGTCAAATTAATTGTAAACAATCAAGAGGAACTGCAGAAGCTCGCGGGAGACACAGGCTGCACAGCTGCACGTACACCAGCCGCTAACAACTCCTCGTAAATCGCCGATTGCCATCGTCACGGACCTCCATCGGTATTTTCTCTGTGTCTGTTACGCTTTTGTGCGTGTTAAATGCGACCAACGGAACACGATCGCGACCACTCCGCCTCCATGAATCAACTCTCAACGTTTGTCGAAACAGAAAAATCGATGGATAAAGGGTATACGGCTGTTTTCGTTATTATTCGCTCGGGGTAAATCTAAATTTTGTTACACGTGTATGGAATTTTCGTATTTGCAGGTTTTTTAGCATTTTTGCATTTACAAGTATTTACGGATTTTAGAATCTATAGTTGTGGATTGTGGTTCTTCAAATTACTCAATTTTTAAGATAGGGGACTTTAGCATAGGCAAATTTGTAAATTCACAAGTTCTCGAATTGAGGGTTCCTAGGTTGTTCTATTGTCGAATTGATAAATTTACAAATTTCTACATCCCCAATGGAATATTATTACACCCTAATATTCCCAAATTTCTACATTCGCAAATTGCTGCATCCCCAAATCACTACATCCCCACATTCTCACAACCCTAAATTCTCACATCTCCAAATTCATCCACCCCTAAATCCTTGTCATCGCAAATTCCTATATCTCCAATATTCTACACCCCCAAATTCCCAATCCACCCCCACATTCTCAGAATCAAAACATCTCCCAAAAAACGCAACGTCAAATCGTCATAAAAAAAGAATACCAATCATCCCTCAGGTTCCAAAAATTCAAGTGACGTTACTGAACAAAATTGGTACCCGTATCGAGATGTCCACACGAAGGTCAAATCCACACTGAGAGGAACACGACACGAACGACCACGCTCGATGCAATTTATTTATTATCCAACACGGTTATCGCCACGGTTAGGGGGATTAGCGGGCAGATTAATTAACGATTAATTAATGTTTGCTTGCGCGTTAAATAAAATCCGTGGTCGATCGATGACCGACGCACACTGAATATTCTCTTTGTCGGATCGTGTCAAAAGCGAATCACTCCAACTGAAAACGTTTTCCTTTATTTTTGTTTTGGACAGAAATTTAAAGCTGAAAGTAGCGTTCGATGATGCAGCCTCCTTGTGTTTTATTATGCACCGGATTCCGTGAAATTGCGGGACAGTTCGGTGTGTGTATAAACACTCGAAGTGAATAAAACGTTGAATACATTTCATCAAGTTTGTTTTTTGCTTATAATATTCTGTATAAAATATATAATTTAATCTACATCTACAGAGAGCTTTAAATTTTCAACTAAGACGAATGATTCCACTTATCCGAAAAGAAGACCAGATTGAAATTTACAACAAAATTGTAGTCCGATAAATTAAAAATCGAAGAAAATAATCGCAGGGTGAAAATAAAATAAGGAAACATTTTCTCGAGGGTAGAGCAAATTTCTCGATACGAGGAAGGAGCTCGCGAAAACGAAGAGCAAAGAGAGAGAAGCTTTTCCACAAAATTTCATCGACATTTTCTTCGTTTTTTTTTTCTCCGTCTCTTTTCGCAACGAAACTTTCGAGTAGGCGATGACTCGTTGCAGCGCGGCAACGAGAGGACGTCGATCTCTCGCCGGAAATCCGGAAGAAATCTCGAAAGAGAGAGGCCGGCTCCCCTAAACTTCGGATCAGGTGCTTCCATTCCCTGGCTCGTTCGTGAAACTTTCCTTCGACCACTTCTGACGATTATTTTAATGAAAATCTCCCGTACAAATTAATCCCGTGCCTATTTTTCAAATTCTTGCATTTTTCTATCACCGTAAGGACTTTAAACATTTACGAGGAATTTGGGAATAGGACAATTTGGGGATAGGACAATGTGGGAATAGGACAATGTGGGAATAGGACAATGTGGGGATAGGACAATTTAGAGATCAAGAACAAGAATGTACAGCTGCAGGAAACTATTCATATAAGGATTTGAACGTAGAACTCTATGACTAGGTTCATATACCTGAACATCCACACCAGCATAGTTTGATTAAAAACCCAATTTCTGCTTTGTCAATTTCCCAAAAATTTCGTCCCTGCCAAATCCAGCGTACCCAACTATGAGTTCAAAAGGTACTTTCATAAAAGAGCGAACAGCAAAATGCACGTAAAATATTTTATTCCTGTAACGATAAAAAATGTTCCTTTGTCAGAGCAAATAAAGTTAATTACAGAGAGTAAAATACAAAAAAAAAAAACGCCACGGAGAAAGAAACGCTCGTTGTTTACCGGAGAGATAATTCGCTGTATTATCTCTTCTTCCATCCTTTCGATGCTTCACGTTTTTACTTCCGCCCCTTTTTCCTGTCTTTTTTAACGACTTTTTTAAACGACCATTTTCGAAACAGCCGAAAGTACCGACCGATAAATCGTGGAAATACGCGAGAACGTCAGGTGCACGGTTCGCGAACTAGGAACGTAATGGGAACGATATTCCCCGGGGGTTATTCGGGACACAGAAACCAGTTCGTGATCAGACATGTCCGCGCTGAAAAGCCTAGCTGGTCAAGCTCCATTTGGACGACGAATAATCAAACATCGCAGGTGTTTCTCTTGTTTTCGGACGGTGTCCGAAGACACGTTAAATGTCTGCCTTGAACTCTAGAAAATGCACCGGGGGATTTATATATCCTCAATACCATTTTTGTCCAAAAACACCATATAGATCTCCAACGACCAAAACGTTAACAGTCCATTAGTCGTAGACATAAACATGCATAACTTGCGCACACCTTGACCCCTAATTCATCGATCTGCTCCCATTGACTCCGCGTTTAAACGAGTAAATTGAATCGCACAGAAAGATCGTCCAACTGTTTACAGAAACAAAAGACTTAATCTGAACTATGCATGGAAAAAAATAGAGACACGAATTTACGGGTGTCGCGTACGTTTCATACGGAGAAATGTTTTGATATTTGACGGGTGAATGGAACGCTGGAGATATTCCCATTTCTAAACGCAACGACACTCGAGTTATTCGCTGACGGTTGTTTGCGTTCCGTTGATGGAAATGGCGTGAAAATATGATCCCACGTGAACGAATACTAACAAGATGTTGGCGTTGTGATTTTATAGGTTCTATTCAGAGTCATCGAGATTGGCTGGTCGATATTTGCTGTTGCGATTTGCGGCTGACGCTGTTAGGCGAAAACGAACCGTTTTTATCGACGCTATTTTGGAGAAGCGTTTTCTGATGGATGATGCTTCACACTCTTTTTTTTTCATTTTTACACTTATTTTTTAACGCGTTTTTCATTTTGTAACTTGATCATGTACTTGCATGTATACTTGACAATGTTTTAATTTAAGTAACATGTGTGTAAATTTGACCATTTGTTAATTTAGCAATTAATTTTTCAAATCTAATACCCAAATCCTGAAATCTATGAAATCCCCAAATCCTCATATCTGATGCATAAATCCCAAAATTGCCAACATTTCGAACTCCAAAATCCCTAAATTCCGAAATTGCAAATTTCCAATCCGCAAATAGGTCACAACAGAAGAATCGAAATACTCCGCCACCAAAACTCTTCCCAGCATTTTTGAACTTCGCTCCTGCCACCCGACCATCGAAGTCGGTCTAATTTTCGAGCGCAGAAAGCCAAAGTTGTCGATACTCGTCGATTCGAGACATGTATCGACTTCGTTTTATTCGCGTCACCGGCAACGCGTCAAACCGATGTGAACCAACGGTGACAACAGAGAATCGTAAAAAAAAAAAAAGGAAACGCGAAACGCTTTAATGCGTATCGAATTTTTTCCAATCGAACGGAATACGAATTTTCCTTCGTTTTTCTTTTTTTTTCTATGCTGTTCTATTTTTCATTTCGATAGTTCGATTGAACCGAAACTGAAATTTCGAAACGACTCGAGAGAGGATATTTCGCGATGGATTCCCGATGACGGCCGCGTCGATCGTCCACGAAACAACTATACCGATACCGGTGTTGTAAATGTGTAATGTCACGTTGCCATCGTTCGATCCCGTAATGGATGTATAATCGTTGATCGTGCCACTGGCTGCTCGGACAACGATTCAAACTGCCAGATTTTTGGCGAACACGTGTTGCAAACCTGTGTGCGATCAAACAGGCAGATGATACTTTCGTTATTGTATGAAATTTTGTTCGATAATATTGCGAGGACACATTGCATCAATTTAACATATTTCATTATTCAACATAATTTTCTATATTTTAAAAGCTCATTACAAATATAATTCATTCTTTATCTATATTTTAGGTCAAGTGTATATTAATCTTCATCTAAAAAAATCTTTAAGATAGTCTCTTTATTAGATAATCGATTAATGGTGCAGATTTAAATTTCCGATTTGCAACCCCTATACCCCAGCGCAAATATCGCGAGCACCTACTTGTACCGCTAAAAGAATCGGTATAATAAATCATCGGTAAATAAATCATTAACGGATTGAACGAACTCAACTAACATCGGATTTGGCTCGTTCCGAATTACCAGCGGCCCACAGCATTAACGTGTTTACCCGCATTGTAATGCAGCATTATGCTATCGTTATAACGATACACTAATTACTGGATATAACTCCGACGATGCAGCTTATGCAATTATTAAACACCGTCCAAAATCAACTTGCAGGTCAGCCGAACGAGCGGAGCCAGTCGTGTGTACAGCCGCACACTTAATGAAATTATCTCCTAAACTACCCTCTGCTGTTCCTTAAAAAACACGCCGCGAGATAATTATTACACGGTGCAACAGTTCTGTAAACGCGATGGTTTTATTTAATGTAACCACCGTGGGCAACCATCCGTGAGACGATATCGATATCTAGGTCGAATTATACTGTCTCGATACTGGTAAATATTGGAAGGGTGCATACTTGCTAGGACACATTGCTGCGTCGCGAAGTTTATGTTGTTTGATTTTTTAAGGGGAATTGTGGGGACATGTGGGTATGTTGTGGATGTATGTCAAGTTTTATAGAGATACACATATGTAGATATGTAGATACGTAGGTCGTGTTAGGTCATGTAGGTACATGTAGATACATATACGTTAGATCATATAGATATGCATGCAGATACATATTAGGTCATATAGGCACACATGTAGGTGTACATTGGATCCTATATGACATACATGTAGTCATACATTACATCATATATGTACATACAGATATACATTAGATCATACAGACATACATGTAGATACATGTATGTATTAGACCATATAGGTATACATGTAGACATACATAAGATCATATAGGTATACATGTAGTGTTCATATGAAGAGTATGTGAGACAAGATAATTACAAGGAAATATAAAATTGCAAATAAATGACAGGGACTAATGAAACGAATATGTAGATGCAAATAATTAGACATAGTATCGCGAGGAAACGCGGTAGCTTAATTGCGTCAAGAAGCAGACCCTCGTATCCAGAAGGAAACACGGTATCCCTAGGGGGCTGTCGCGTCTCAATTATCAACACGAAGACGATGCGTGCACTCCGATCCCTGCGATCTGTAATAGACATCTAATTACGTTAATACGGTAATGAGGTCGCATACCACCAACTATCACATTCCACGGTAATACCGTGCAACGTTTAGGCTTCGAAAACACGCGGCCGATATGGCGGTATTCAGAATTAAAGCACCGTCAGAATGTTCGATCACGCGCCTAACGAGCTTCCATCTCGTTATGCACATTTTTAAACAGTAATCATGTAGAGATAATGTATAGGTGATGTGTATCTTCATATGTGTACATATATGCATATGGAAATTAATGCATATTGCTTGCAATTTTCACCCACCTCTCTGATTATTTTTATTCTCGTAATATCAACTCGAGTGTTCAAATTGCGCATTATAAATTTTCAGTCTAAATTCAGTCGATTACAAAATAAAGTTTTTCACCAAACATTTTCCTATTTCACAAAATTTGATTAACAATCGCAGTATCCACGCAGCGAAAAAGTCTACTAACAGCCATGGACTGCACGTTAAAAATGAAAAATTTCCGCGAGAAATAATTTCAATTTCTGTTAAAAGCTCGGTGGATATTACAAACTGCCAATCCAACGTTTTCAATATAATTTGTTTAACAGCAAAAATTTGCAATAGCTTCCCTGACGGCGATCATGTAAAACGTATATAATAGCAATCAATATGTACGCTCTATCGACGTGCTGAATTTTTCAGATCTTCCGTGAAAAACCTCTCTTTTTTAAAGTGTAAACCACTTTTGTGTCATACAAAGAGTAATCGATATTAATGAAAAAATGTAAAAATTTCGTCGATGAACAGAATGAAACTTCAATATGCATTCCGTTGGAAATTTTCGACAAATGAAATGTTTCTGATTAATTATTAATTCAGTGTATATCAGAAAATATAGGAAATTTAAACATATTTATTTAATATCTTATATTGAATTTAACACCCCTCTGTTTAATTTCATCTCCAAAAGCATCTGAATAAATTTTATTATTCAAAAAAAAAGAACTTAATAACTGGGTCTAATAACCTGTTTGGTAATTTCAGTGATAAATAAAAGTAAAAAATTAATAATTTAATAATTTTTTTGACTTAAAACTGAAGACCAGAAATTAATCATCGACCACGTCTTACAAGTTGACAGCAATTGTAGCGTTCCGAAACCTGGATAATTCATCCCCGTCGACAACGAAATAATTGCTCGAAGCGTCTCGCTCGAGTCAGCCGCGTTAAATATTGCACGCTCGCAATATTCGTGCTTTTTACGGTCAGCTCGTGTTACGAGCGTAAACAGATTAAGCACAGCCAACAAAACGGGGGTTGAACAGGAATATAGGGTGTGCTACGCGAAACGGGGGTGCGAAACGTCGTGCTGCGGTTCCATCTAACCGACGATATCCCCTAAACGGGAAGACGTGACGTTCAAGATTCGCGGACAAGAATGTTGCTTTCCCAGAATAATCAACGACCTAGGGTAGTTGTAAATAGTTTAAACGAAAGCTTCTAGGGATTAGGCGATTATTGGGGCAAGTGGGAAATTAATGGGATTCGAGAGAATTGATCGATTGAATAACCTTGTAAGTTCCATCATCAATTTCAATTTCATTAATTTTAATAGTTAAAATATATGAAAAGTAAAATTGCAAATAGACGTCAACTGTAAAATTTGACAAGATTTCACATAAATTTGAATCCAAAACTGTTCGAACAATATCTATAGTAATCCTACCTTACAGTATCGATTTTAACGAGCTACGTACATCTACGGGATTTAATATTTTAAGCAATTTCATTTCCATCACAGTAATTTTAATCTTCTCATACGTTGCGGATGATCATATCTTATAACCACCCTCGTTTACACGAAACCTTACAGAAACGTTACTCTCATCCAACAATATCATTGTTAATTGTACACGAGCGTGGAACGTTGTTGCAGAGATTTGAAAGGCCGCAGGTTACCCACATTTTAATTAAGAGCGAAGGTACCTTCGAATCGTGAAGATTCTTTAGCGGAAATGTTGTTGGAAAACATTTCATAAACCTGGAACGTTTCCATCAAGAATGGCACGTATCTTAACGACGGTATGTGCTGGAAAGCTCGTTTTCGAGCTATGAGCTTGTTTAACGTTCGTATTTTACCTCTTACAACAAAATGCCTCCACGAGTTTTGTAATTGTACTGAGAAACACTTTAACGATATGCGAATTTATCCCTTATATTGCTCTTTTTGCTATCAACAACAATTTAATTTAGTTGCATTAAAACAAAGCTTTATAAAAGTACACACTGTAGACACATAAGTATGTGCATTTCAAAAAGAAATTTTTTAAATGAAGTATACATACATTTTTTAGAAATGAAGTACACATCAATTTCATTCAAAACGAAGTATACATACATTATTTTTATATGAAGTACACAGACATTTTTTGAAATGAAGTATACATAAATTATTTTTAAATGAAGTACATATACATTTTTTTTCAAATGAAGTACACATCAATTTTAGTCAAAATGAAGTATACATACATTATTTTTAAATGAAGTACACATATTTTTGTTGAAAAAGTAATATAAGTAATATAAACAAAAATTTGTTTAAAAAATAAGTGTATTGAAACATAGTAATAAATGTGGTACGAAATAAAGAACGTAAAGTGAATTGATAAAAGTGGATTTGAATTTCAAAGTGCGAAGTGTAATTTAGAAATCGTCACTTTTCGCGGATGAGTAATTGGCAGCATTATTCGTCCGGGAAACTAGTTTTCCGGCAAAAGTGTCGACGAGCATCGCGCGCCCCGTTTTGAAGTTTTCTCAAAATAGAGAGGGAGGAACAGCCCCGTAGAACTTTTCCAGTGATAAGAACTAGTTCTGACATTAACAGGTGCACGTCCATGCTTTTCTGCCGGTAAAAACTTGTTTCGCTGAAACTGTCCGAAATTCGCCAGATAAAAACCGAGCAGAAACAACGAATTTCCGAGGCACGCAATACCGGAAACTTTTTACACCCGTGTGACATAAAACTGTTAAGAGTTTACATCCAAACTATCTGTACATCGGGTTACCAAGATTGAAATAGGACAATCTGAGGGTGAGAGTAAACTTCTTCGCTTTCGTTCCTTCTATTTCAATCACAATTTTTTTAGAATACTCTGCAGATGTTTGTTCTTTCATCCATCCGAGATAAATTCCTCATCAACGATTTTCCTGTTTAACACGTTATTTGTTAAATCGAATGAATCATATTAACTAAACTGGTTCTCCTAGATGAACATCATCATAAGCCTTACAGTTTAGTATCTAATCTTGAATTCTCCTTTAAAAAATATTGAAGCAAATCGATGAAAAGTTGTTCTCGAACGCGAAAGATAAACGCACGATGATGATCCTCGTATCTCGACGAGATTTAATTCGTCGTCGACCACGCTGCAACCCATTATCGGTGGCTCGTTTCACGGGCTGCCGAGATAAATCCAAATCGAAATCTAATTCAATCAAACGTGATTTCCCGCTCGTTCCGCGTGTCGCGTCGAATGTATTTTTCCCGCGGCCTAGCGATCCCGTAGAATCGACATCGGTACCGGGGAATTGGAATTCCACGTTTTCCACCGAGTTGCCCGAGTTAAACACACTTCCACGCCATTGTAACCGGCGCGAGATCCTCTCCGACTGGCGTGTATCATCGAGAAAAGTGTATGCGTGCGTGTAACTTCGCGGAACTTTCCGCCTAAAGATTTCCACGGGGAGGCCTCGAGCAAACTTTATCTTTCAATTGCCTTCGTGGCAACTGAAACCCGCTCGATGTTAAACCACCCCCTCGCCTTCCTCTTCTTCTATTTCTTCGCCTCGTTTCCGCTCTCGCGGATCCCTGCCAGACTTTTCTTCCGAAAGGAAACCGACAAACCTTCCTGCAACACGGGTACGTGGTGCGAACCACCGAGAGGTTCGTATAAATGTTTACTGCACTCGAGGGTGCTTTATTCTTAACGTTTCTCTTGATTTTCGCGATGAATTTCGATGATCCGAGTAAATTTCAGTCATTGGAGTGGTTGATTATTGAAAAATTTTGTGTTAGATTCAAAGGAATATTGTCAAAAATTAGGGAAAAGTAGACAAGGCAAGGATATGTAGCACGGACCATGGAGAGTGTCCTACAAATGTGTACTGCACTCGAGGGAGCGTTCTTAACGTTTCTCTTGATTTTTCAGGCGAATTTAAGCTATCATTTTTAATTTTTTATGAAATTAACGCTAGAATTATCAGCCACTTTCTACGAAACCGAAGAAGTTTCACATTTTATGAGAAGAATGGTCGAAAGCTGGTTAATCTTATAATGGAATTGATGCACTTAGAGTGTAGCTTTGCTATTTGACGCTGTGTGAGGGTAGTAGCGAATTATTAATCGATTTAAAAATGTAATTCCAAGAAATATATAGGACTATAAAATGATGAAAGTGGCAATATTGTAAAGGACGGAATATTCGAGAAGGGCAAGATTTGCACCTGGAAATACCGAGCCACAATCCCATTCACGAGTCTTCCGTGAAATTTTGGATTATGGTGTAAAAGCATTCTGTTGACACTTCGGACAGCTGAATCGAACGAAACAGTCCAGGAAACGAGAGATTCGGATTTAAACGGACCAGCTGGTCCAACAGTCTGATCGATCGATTTTCCTGTTCTCTGTTCGTTTTCGAATTGCTGGGCACGCCGAACTTCCTACATGATTTAAAACAAACATAACACAACTTTTCCAAAAATCCAACACGAATACGAGATCGACACTTCGCGATGATTTACAGCTATCTTCCCGCCATTAAAATTGGAAAAAAGTACCCAGAAAATCCATTACAGCAGGGAATTAGTTGAAACGATGATATAAGGGAGGAATTACACGTTACAACTGTAACACCCGCATGACCGTGAGAAACTAAACGAGGAAACGCATTAAAAGGAAGAAAACAGCTTTCCTGGCGAGATCTTGGATTTTCATTTGACCCACTTTTTGGAAGCGGTAAAATTTCTCGAGAGAATCCCGGCGAAAAAGCAACGGGGTTGCTGTTCCTCGTCACACGCCGCGGTTTATGTTTCCTTAAACAAGAACGATGAGGTTCAACATTCAAATTTCACATTGTGGACGGCCTGGAAACGGACTCCGGTCTATTAACCCTAAAATGCCGTTACGAGCTACTCGGCTATATACTCGGCTTCGTCTAAAGCACCTTCAAACTTTCTTACAACCTCTTTCGAACCGGGGAAGTGCCTTTAAAGGGAGCAACGACACGAATGACCAAGATCTGAACAACGATACGATGCCGCTGCACTCAACTTTCCCCCAGCTTCTTTCTCCCTAAACGTACGTTCATTTTTCACGCGGTATTCACCTTCGAGCATGATAATACTTAACCCAGCTACGGTCACACCATTTAACTCAACCACCTACTTGTTAAGTTCCTATAAAATATTATTTATGGAGACTTCAGTTTTATAGCGTTTTAAACCACTTCACGTTTGGATTATATTCCTCAGATTTGAATGATGGGTCATCTATTTTAGATCTACCTATGTTTAATAATATATCATCGTCTTTGCGTCAGACACCAAAACATGCAGCATTAGGTTAGGTTATGTTCGTTTCAAACAAGTGATATCCTATGTGGACATCATTCTTCACTTTTGTCTACTTTTTCATTATTTTTTAACCTACTTCATCAAGAATAAAAAGTATTACAGAGTAGATTTTATTTATAGATTACAGTAATGCATCAAAAAGGTCCAAACATTGTTCATATGAGAAAGTTACATGTGGCTTCAGCTCGTTTCATTTCGCCCAAAAAGAAGGCTGACAACCTAATATGCCACTGTCACCAGCAACGTCACGCTCATAATTTGACTGTTTACTCAGAGCCTCATACATGTGTTTGCATAATAATGCGGTATCACGGATTTCCACAACGAAAGTCCGTTCGCAATGAATAAATCCCACTAGAAGCCGTATATCAGACGGTCTCTCTCCATTTTCCTGGTAATTTATGAAATTTCCCTCTAAGCAAAGGGAACACGTTCGCCGTCCCTTATTTTGAACGCATCCTTTCTTATTTATCTAATTCAAGCATATAATTACGGAAAGTCGATTTTTCGGGGTTAAAATATTTAACGAACGAGTCGAAGAGAGTTAACACCGTGAATATACGAGTTAATGATTTTCACGGGATTTTGCGAGTTTTACGATCGGCCTACTTTTCGAGCGCCACAAAAGGTCGGCAAATATTTTGCATACAATAATTCGTCGCTTTATTACGATAGCATCTTTATTGAATTTTTATCGGATAAAAAACAGCGGTAAAAGGTAGTATTGTGCGCGCTACTATTGAAAATTTCAGTTTGGCCCGTTTTCGTTGATGTATCCGTTGGTTATCGTCATTTCAATAGTGACATTTTGCTGCTTTCGCTCGGCCAATTTCCTGCGAGGAAATATGGGGTTTTTACGAACGCGCAGATTTTTATTACCGTCCGGCTATTTGTCGAAAATTCCGAATTATTTCATCGTTCTCTACCTTTCACCTACGTTCACGTACAAATCCACTGTAAACAGAAATACGGCGGAACGTCGTATTAATTGAATAACGGATAATATGTAATAAATTTGATGCTTCGATTTCTCCCATATTTTTCCCGCGCGTCTCATTCTGTTTGCCCGATCGTGTTTCATGGAATCGGTAGTTTCACGTACGACGTTGACGGATTATTAAATTTTACAGTTCGTAATTTATTTTTTACTTGTCAGGCAAGAATTCCTGGATGTTCTGCTTTCTTTTTGCAATTTGACAGCTTTGAAATTATGTAATTCTCTTATTTGATGATTACTAAATTCAATCATACAATGTGAGATTTTATCAATTTTTTAATTCACAATTTTCTAGTGTGAATTAGTTCTACATATAACTTTTTACTGTGAAACCTTACAAATTTCTCAATTTTTCACCTGAAGAAAATGTCAGACAGAAGGGTATCTCAATACGTCTCAATTTTCAGATCGGCTCATTAGAAATTAAGCACATACACAACCCTCCAAACGTAATATCTCACAATTCCATAATTTCTTTGTATATACTAATACCTCCCATGTAAGCACCCGAATTTATCCAGTTATAAAGAATCCCCAGATAAAGTTACAAGCTCGGTGTCCATCCGAGACGTCCGTTTTACTCGAATTGTAGCGATAAAGTACAAGCTGAAGCAGCTCATAAACAAGGTAAAGAGATGAAGCGGACTATCGGTCACGTTTCACGTCGAGTATCTTCGGTATGATTTCCAGAGAAGCTGAGGGTGGAAGTCAGACGAGGGCTCGTTTTTCCGGACAGAATGCAGCTGCCTGAATACGCGGATCCGCAAACAGCCTGGCGAGTAAATACTGTTTATTGCCTTTTAGAAACGCCTTCTAGTTTATACCGACGGAATATACACCGGCTAGAAAATGCAGCAGGAACTAAGATTAACAGTTGGTTAAGTTTAAATTATACGCTGCCAGCCGCGGAACTCCGCCTCAAACTTATACCGAGCTTTTAATTAGTCCGAGCTCACCTACCTACGTCTACTGTCGCTCGGTGCATCTTTATTGACGCAACAATCGCCTCTGCAAAAAGTTCCGCGATGGAACGTTGCTAAGCGAATTTTGGAACGTTTCATTTTGCTACTCTAAGAACGTTTGATACCATTCTGCAGAGACCTGATGATATTCCTGATTGCAGATCTTTTCGTGCAATTTTTCAAACTTTCACATCTACATTACTCTCCACATTCGTCACCAAATCACACCCTCTCCTTCCACTCTGAACCTAACCTAACATTATCATAATAGTTGTCTCAAATCACCTGTCAGTCACAAACGAATTTCACTCAACTACCACAAAATGACACCAAGTCATAAGTGAAGTGAAAAGTGACTCGGACTTTCATCGAATTCGATCAAAAACAGTTCTAAAGTAACAATCCATAGTAGATAATTTGCGAAGCCGCCTGTTTCAGCAAGACCTTTCAGCCACTTACGGGCACTTTGCGTTAATTGATTTCGAGTGTAACGAGTTGTTTGGAGAATCGCGGAGCTCCGGGTTAGAGTGTCACACCGCGATACCTGGTGTTCTCGAACCCGTTTTCTCCCCAGACGCTTTTACTAAAAGTACAGCACCAGTAGACTTCAGCAGGGTAGTATTTTTGGACAGCATTTAATAAGGTCGAATGGTGAGACAGCTAATGTAAAGATGGCCGTAAAGGAACAAGCGCTACGACCTTAATGCAACTGAGAATTGGCCACGGCTATCTTTCCTCGCGAAACAATTACTCGCGCCTCGCGATGCATCGCTCGCTAATTCTTTTGTCATTCAATTTGCGAGCAGCCGACATCCATCAACGTGTTACCCGTCCCGCGGACGACGGAACGGTTTAAATTGTTCCAGTTTGCGCGACGGCGAGTTAGAAATTTGTATCGTGAATGCGCGACGAGCTGGTTTGCGGGATATGGATGGCGAAATTCTCCGCGAAACGGCGATGTTGCAATTACGTAAGATCGCGTTAATTCACGAACGAACTTCCAACGATTATTTTTTTGGATGCTCCGTTTTCCACATTTTTCAAGAACAAACAATCCTCGACAGAAAATGGCAGGATATTTTTTAAGAACAAAATGATACTATACCCTCGACGCGAAATGGAAGAAAGAACAAAATGGCAGGGTATTTTCTAAGAACGAAGTAATACAAAATACCTGCTGTCCACATGTATTAACAACAAAATGATACAATTGATACCTGTTCTCCGTTTTCTAAGAATAAAATGATACAAACTATATAAAATGGAAGACACAACGACAAAACGACAGAAAAGTTACGGAGAATACAGAAGAAAATAGCAACAAAAAAAAAGATTAGCACGGTAAGAATCATTACGCAATTTCACCGATCAACTACGTCCATCCATCGAGTCTAAGAGCACGAAGTAATCAGGCGACTAATTGAAAAAAGAGAAGAAGTAATCGACGTATCCTCTTTCGCGTGTAAGCGTCTATTTTTCCAGGTTCGCGTCTGACGCTTTTTCCCCGTCGGTACGATGATCGTTGGCGCGATATCAAGATCGATGAGGCCGCGATAAAGCTGCTCAACTGGTTTCGTTTGGCAACGGGCTTCTCGTTTTTTCTTCAGCCACACGGTCACGTACTGTTCGCCTCTCGAATCTGTCACGCTTTGTTTCGTGCTCGTGGAATCGACGACGAATGCCGCAACAACCCGGACGATATTAAAATATCGATCGATACGTGACTGGTGCCCTCGCGATTTCTACCCAACGCTCTTTCCGTAACGCTTTATCTCTGATTTTTGCGGGCTTTTAATTGACAGACGGATTTCGGAATTCGGGAATTTTGTAGTTTGGAGATTTAGAAATTCGGAGATTTCCAAATACAGAAATTGAGATATTCGGAAATATAGGAATTCGAAAGCATAGCAGTATCCACATAACTCTCATTCATCACGAAATACTCTCCTTCCACTTGTCATTCTCTAAACCCAGCCTAACATTACCATAATAAATGCCTGCCTCGAATCACCTGTCAGTCACAAACGATTAATATCAGTCAACTCCCATCACAAAAAGCACGCAATCTCGTTTTCTCTATTTCCATCGGTCCTCCACTCGGTCGAGGCGCCATCGAGGCACCAAGAGACACCAATAGATACACTGGAAACAGGTTGTCTCCACTTCCGATTACAGGGTGTCTCACAACTAGTGTAACTCTATGAATTACATGATGGGGTTCGTGATTCTGAACAACTTTTCCCTTTACAAAAATTCGGTTCGAAGCTTCGTTTTTGAGTTATTAAGCAAAAACACGGACCAATCAGAACGCGAGAAACGCGCTCAGTGATGGTTTCGAACCTCACTGCTGAGCGCGATCGTGAACAAGCACCTTTGCGTCTGGACATTTAATAAGTTTATGTCAATACTCAGTTAATAAACAGAACAATTAATAATCTTCACTTATTCATTTCTCACGAATAATTAACCGTGACCGAGCAAATGAATGTAGCTTCAAATGTACATAAACGAACCGCGTCTCGAACCATCCATTTCTAAGAGTTACACCATTTGTGAGACAGCCTGTAACGTTGATTCCCTGAAGATCGACTGGCCAGATATGTAAATAGAAATTCCTATGTTCAATACACAGATAGAACTCGATACCGGACGCACTATTATCCATTTATCGAGCCGGTTCCCTTAGTTTGTGCCGATAATCAACGTCGTGTGTTACCGCGCTATTGAATTTACTGCTGATACAGGATGCATAACGCGGTGCATTATAATGGACAAGATGGCCTTTAAATTATTCCGTACTTCGCGTGGTGTCACGATCTATGCGGACGATGCTCGTTTTGCATCTGTCTTGAAGAAACCCTCGGAGACGCTTTAATAGTTGCTCGCATGCTGAATTCACGGTGCTACCGCCGCCATCGTGTTGTTCGTCTTTCTTTCTATGCTAATCGTGGCGCTTTCACGGTTCTTACGGAATATCTAATCTGATGAATCAAACGATTCGATGGAGAAATATTTTTGTAGACTATTGGCGTTTCGTTATATTGATCGATGTAAAAATTGAATTTGAACAAGAGTGGTTCATATGAATCATAAAAATTGAATTTAAACAAGAATGGTTCATATGATTCATAAAATTGATTTATAAAATGATGCTTAAAATTTAAAAAAATAAAGAAAGTGAATAAAGGATTTCAATTCATAAATTTGAGACAAGAAGTCGAATCAAAGCGATTCATTTACAGAAATCAACATTTACCGTCGTTAATGGAAAGATACTTGGCGACGATAATTTTTTAATTAAATCATATCCGCGGAAGCCGCGTCGGTTTGTCCGTGACAAAAGTTAATCGAAGTGGCGTTCGACCGTTCCGATATCTTTTTTCTCTCTGGTCGGCAGGTTGATCCATCCATAAAGTTGGGCAAAGAACTTTCCTTCTATCGGGATAAATCATAATCGGCGCATTGTGCGACGAAACGCCGCGATCGAACGGGGATTTCCCGTTTCCGTTCTTTCAATTTTCAACCCGAGCTGATTGCAACGGGACCTACCTTCGGGCTTTTGTTCCCCGCGATAATTTTAATTTCCCTCGCAGATCCGTCGATCCGTTATTGTCTCGCGGTAATAGAAAATATGTACACGCTCTGCATACCGTTTCCCTTCTTTTTTTTTATTCGGATTGCGTGGGCGGAAAATTCTTTGCTAGCGTATTTTTCTTGGTTTGCAAGGTTTTGTGGAGTTGTGGGATGTTGGGGAGTTATGGGGTTGGATATTAGGAAATTAGGGAGTTGGGGAAATAGGAAGTAGATTTGGAGAATGAAAAATTTAGAATTTCTCATACTAGAAAAATAGTAAAATTACAAATTCTTTCATTGTGATCTACTAGAGGACACAAATAATCTATAAATTTACACATCCCCCAATCTTAAACTCCCAAAAATGAAAAAATTGAGAAATGTCCAAATACAAAAATCGAAAAATGAATTCATAAAGGATCTGTTAACTGTTAAGAGAAAATATGAACACGTTCTCCTCCGTTTTATTTAAACATTGAATGGAAAACTCTTGGCGAGGGTAGGTTTTCTCGGTCGAGTACGCTCGAAGAACGAGGCGCATCGCGAGAGAGGAAATTGATAATTTGAATGTTTGTTTAATGGAAAATTTATAGCCGGTTCGATGGGAATTATAACCGGACACGCCACTCACTGTCGTAAATTGAAATTGACAGCGTGAAATCGCGTGCTCTGACAGTGACACTGTTCCGTTCTCTCGTCGAATAAATTCATGGTTAAACAGAGAGTGTTCCCGGTTGTTCGCGGCAAACGGAAAGAGTTTTTTACTCGACAAATAAACACGACTAATTGGCCGACAGCGTGTAAATAAACAGCGGATTGTTTAATATCCAGCTTGAATTTGTTCGCCTCGATATCCCTGCTGCCGGTGCTTTCCATTATTCAGCGCCGGAAATAATAACGAGGCTTACCGTAATCCGTTTTTTATTTCGGAAATGAATATTTGGTAACGTGATTACGAATATCTTCGACACAGCACGGGATTTTTGTTTCATACATTTATTCGATGAGATGAAAAATTATTGATGGAAAAATTATTTTGGTTCTAGTTTGAGAAACATGTCACTTACATGAAATGCTACATGTATAGCAATTTATTCATAAATTAACGAGCTTGATCAATTATGATTAATATTTTCTATCTTCTACCTCATTTAAAAATGCATACAAGTAACCTCTTAAATCCATTTCCTTACAACCTAAATGCAGAAGAGCATACAGAGATACAAATACGGAATGAGATCAACGATTACGTGAATTTATAATTCACTCGTAAATGTTTCGAGTTTTGCAATAGTTTTTGATCCAGCTGAACCAAAGTCAATACGAGATACGAATAAAAGCGACAATTTACGAGGACCTCCGACTGAATTAGCATAGAGTCGAATCGAAGTGGAAGTGGATTTATAGCTGCCGGCTATAGATAAGCTAAAATTTATTCGCGTTAGAACGTGAGCCAGTCATTCTTCTACTAAACGAAAAAGAGACGAAATTTCGAAAGGTTCCCTCGCAATTTTTGTTTCTATCCGACAGTTCCTTCGCAATTAGTGACTCGTTTCGTTCACGCTACAGATATTAACTTTCAGGATAACTCGAGTTTATGACTCTCGTCACTTATGCTGAATAATTTCGGAAAATACGTCGAAGAATCTCCAGCAGGAAATTCATAATGGCTGCAGTCGTGTCTATAATTTTAATAAAGTCTAGTAAAATTTTGGTAAATTGATACGTTTATTACAAGCTGTTTAATGTGGTTATTGGAGTACAGTAATGAAAGAATCATAAAATTGTACATAAGTTAGAGTACAATAATAAAAAATCCCCTAGAAGAGTATATAATAGAGAATAAAAACAAAAAATCCCCTACAAGCATATATACTAGTAAGTAATCATACAAAATCCTCTAGAAGCGTATATATAAGAGAATAATAAAAAAATTCCCCAGAGACCTATATATCAGAGAATAATAATAAAAAAATCCCCAAAAGCGTGTACACCAGAGAATAATACCAAAGTCCCTAAAAAGCACGCATAATAAAGCATACCAGCGCATAATAATAAAAAGGTGAATAAGCAGTGAGACATTTAGAGGGTAGAAGTACGTACATTTTATTAAGAAAGTTCTGACCACGTCGCAAAGGATGAAGGGAAGTTAAACGGAATTTATGTCGGTTAAAATGAAAACAAACGAGATCTCGTAACAGCTCGTTCTCGACTAACCTCTGACCCACATCGATAATTACACGGGCAAAGCCGGAGGAACGAGTAGCACAACAGGAGACTAAGAAAACGCTGGAGGAGATCTCGAAAGCGGAAGCGGAATCGCAACCTCTGTGGCAACAGAATTCAATTTGCAACGGGCGCGGGATAATCGAACGAGCACGGGCCACAATCTTTCGAGCAGCAATCGTAAAGTCGACCAACGAACCAACTTCTTCCGGTTGCCGGTCTAATTATGATGCTCGTTAGCCGCACCGAAAACGTTTCTCTCCGCTCTTACAACTTTTGTATTCGACAACTTTTTCATCGATCTACTCACCCACTTTTTACGTAATTTACTTGTTCGTTCGGTACCCTTCGCGTTTTCGGGTTGTCTTGTTTCTGGGGTTTAGATATTTATTTGGGGATGTTGGAATTTTTAGGGTTTTTTGTTTAGCAGGTATATATTTCGTTTGTGGATTTTAGAATTTTTTAGGTGGAGAATTTTCTAGTTTTTTTACATTTTGAACTTTATAAATATGTACATAGACATTAATATAGATATTAATGTAGATAGCAATATAGACGTTCATATAGACATTCATATATGTAGACATTAATATAGACATTCATATAAACATTCATATAGACATTCATATAGACATTAATATAGTATGTAGACGTTAATATAGAAATTAATATAGACATTCATATAGACATTCATATATGCATTAACATGCATATGAAAATAAATAGATAAAATAATAACACAGTGAAATAGCAAAATTTAACCTCTCCATCCAACCCCCCGTCCAAAAGTACACAATTTCCACAACTGCAAATACTAAAATAAAAATAGCACTAAAAATAAGTATATTAAATAGTAGAGCAAATAGTAAGGATTTCGCAGCAAGAGTGGATTTCTAATTGAAAGGAAGGGTGGCGCGAAATGCATCCCTTGCTTCATGCTCGACGCGTATCGCGCGTGATCAGCCTGTCGTGGAAGCGGAAATTAATTCCGATTCATAGTTAATATCGTGGCTAATGCGTTTCCAAGTAATTCGATGTACACGTCGTCGCTTATTACGGTGGGCGTAAATTGCGCCCGGTAGTCGCGTTTAAAAGTCAAAACGAATTTCGAACGGGCTACGCGCCACGTATTTATCGGCTTTCATTCTTGGTTAACTGGTATTTATCGTGATATAAAGCTCCGACCATTTGCGAGCTACCAACTTTTTGACATCGCGATTTTCGACCGCTTTTAATGCGCTACAGTCAGCGACAAAAGGCTACCAATAACTTTATTACGATTTTGTATGATTCCTTTTATTTATACGGTACGATCGGTCGGATACAAAGCTTGAAAATCGATTGGATTAAAATTTTTGCTGTTTTTTCGATAACAAATATTTATAAACACTTCTCTTCTCTAATTTTTATTTAATAATTTAACAAACATAACAACTCCTCTACTAACATATATTCTCTATATCCTTTATATGCTTAATTATTTATAAATTGTGAATCAAACTCAATTTTAAATAAAAAATGGGAACCAAACTGTGCATCGATTTTCTTTGATAGATATAGCTACAGAATTGACAGTTTTCATAATTTAAGAAGTTAAAAATTCCTCTTGACACGTTTTGATTCCCTAGAATATTCTACTGTTTGTACACGTCAGCTAACAAGAGTTTCCGGTATTTTTGTAACGCGATACCGCGCCTTCTGACAAATTTCAGCTAAAAGCTTTCGACCTAGTACAATCCCTTTTTTTCTAAATTGAGCTCGGACACTGTTGCACGCGCAAATCCATTTTACGTGGAATTAAATTTTCTGTAAATTTGTAGGAAAATTGAAACTAAACATATTAACGCGTTACCGTGCTTCTTTTTTACTCTGAAAATTTTCGACGTGCACCAAGTTCGAAACTTTATTGCGGTGTTACCTGGTAAAATTTAATTAGAAATCTGTAACAACGCTTCTACAAGTTTCTACCTAATGAAAAATACGAGAAAATGAAAATATTTTTACTAATATGAATATTGAATATTCACGTGTCCAAAAAAATTATGCAATGTGTAACAAAATTTTGTGTAAAGTGGATTTTAAAACAATTTGTATAATGTGCAGTTTAAAACAAATCATATAATGTAGAGTTTAAACCAATTTGTATAATGAGGTTTAAAAAAATTTGTAGTTTAAAAGAATACATAAATAAAATATAAGTAAATCATTTCAAATTTAATAAGGTATGAGAAATAAATGTAATTCAGTATACAATCATAATGAGTATTAAATTATTTAAATTATTCGATATAATATTTATTAAGTATAATATACATAATTCACCGTAATACAATAATTAACAAAATCAGATTAACCTCGTTACGTGTTTCCCCGATTAACCTGTATTCCCTAATAAAATGAAATTATCGACCCGACGTTTAAAATATCAATTCTTTTTATTTCCACGTAGCGATTAAAATGTATCTGTGCGCAAAATTACCACGTGGAGAGAAGTAATCAAAGTTTCGCAAGAAGGGAATAACATGAAACGCCTCCGATCGGAAGTAAGACTAACAACAGTAGCCTGAGACGAGTTTCCTCTTTAATTACGGCCAACTGCATCGATCAGGTTTCTACGGTGCCTCAAATAGAGCTTCTCTTAACAATAATTTTCGCTCGCCAGAAATTCCATCCTCTTGTTACTCCGCAAATTATGCAAAAATATTTGACGCGTAAGAATATAAAAATACCTTGTACAATACTAATTATGAACACAGTATTTTTTTGTAGATAAACACTGCCAGAGTGTATTTTCCTGAAAGTGCAGATTTTCCCTAGAATGCTAGGAGATAATCACGATTCGAGCCGGTAAGTTATCGTCCCTTCTCAAAACATCTATGGAGGATTACGGGGCCACGTTCGTGCAGCCTCGATCGATATCTCGATTCATCGAAAGATCCCCGACAGGCGAGGAGATTTTTCAAAGATCCTCGAAACTCTCCAGGAAGTACCTTTGAACTGTCTCGAAAACTATAGCGATTTTCCAAAGTCCGGTAAAAAAAGCAATCGCGAGTCCCGAAGAAAAATCCTCGACGATAGGCTTATCGTGGCTCTTGCCAACTATCTCGAGGGTTATCGTCGCTCCTTAGCGAATCTTCGACAAGCTTATCGCCGTTCTTGCGAACCTCCCTTTTCGAGCTGCTCGAAAACGATCGTAGTTACCTGCTTTCAAACGCTGCCATTGTACTTTGTTAACACTTGCGTGTTCTTTTCAAACGCGTAACAGATTTACTAGATAACTTTATTTTTAGCGAGTCTATTTTATCAGTGGAGATTTTAGTATACACAGAAAAACGCGGAGGTAGTATGTACATGAAGCAAAAAATTAATATGAAATAACGATTTCATCAAGTTAATGTACACATGTTATGTGTGCTTGCATGAACATACAAGAAAAAATAAAATTGAAATAAAATTACAATTTCATCAAATTAATGTACACATGTTATGTATACTTGTATGCACATATAAGGAAGAGTAAAATTAAAATAAAATTACAATTTTATAAAACTAATACACACATGTTATGTATACTTGCATGCACATACAAGGAAAAATAAAATTAAAATGATATGCAAATTTCATAAAATGAAATTACATATGTGTACTTATATGTACATAGCAAATATAAAATATTACATTTATTTTGGAATACTCCCAGAATAAAATATAAAATGAAAATAATGAATTGATAGATTTACTGTTACAGTTTGCGAAAGAGATCGAAATGTTTGTCTTTACAGATTGCCTAAAAGAAGTTTTATTAGGAACGATACCGCAAACAATCTTTTGGAAAGTTGACGTAGAAGTTGAATTTACTTCGTTAAAAGTATAACGACTCGACTTCTATGTTAACTCGAGAGCCCCATTCAGCCTCCACTACCGTATTCTTTTGTACACTGAACGCCGGAAAATCATCTTAACTTGCATTAAGTTATCGGGAGGAGAATGTTTTTTCTCCGAAAAGAATTTTTTAATTCCAACCTTTCTTAGGGTATAACGACTCGCGAAACCGGGGGCAAAGAAAATTTTCTCGCTTCAAGATTTAATACGCTATTCCGAAGTTTTGTGGGTCGGGACCTACTTTTCAAAATTCTAATTTCATTCGCTCGCTGGATATTCCGAGATTTTACGGTTTGGAAATTCTGACGTGGTCAAGGCTCGAAATTTAAAAAACTTCAAAGTTACATCTTAGGTCCGATATTTTTTAAATTGGACAGAGTACGAAATTTAAAAAATTAAGGAGTTGAAATTGAAGAATTTCAAAATTCCAAGCTTTGAAATTTAAAAAATTCCAGAATACTGCAAAAGCAATCCAGCCAACCCCATGTTATAGCTATACGGTTATTTCTAGTATGACAGAGATAATTTTTATTCCCAGTCGTACATGTATCGTGTTACGAGAAAAAACATGAGAATATTTCATCCGAAAAATAAATGGAACCGGCGAAACAATATTTTCCGTGCAAACTTTCATTTTCGAGAAAATCGGCGTTTATGTGTATTTCGCTAAATTCCGATTCACCGGTTCTCTCGTCTCCTCTCGCGTTTCCCATGAAATGTATCCGCAGCCATAAACGTTGCTTCCTTGCTAAAAATATCGAAAATATTTTACAGTCGCAGTATCTGTACCGATTTCCAATTTGTTATTCTCTTTTTTTCAGAACGATCCTATGCTCCGGTGAATTTATGGTATCCTATATATTGAAACTTCTCGTGAGTAGATTGTTGGGAGAAAGAACTTTTTTTTTATATTTTTTACTGTAAACCCTGACATGCAATTTTTTTTCATATCTCTATTGCAATCATGTGTGATGTATGAGAGAATAAATAGCTATTTAATAATTTTATTGATATATTGGTTTGTTGTTATGATGTTGAAAAATTCACATAAGACATATTATTATAATAAAACACATGTGTATAGTACTGATTACGTGTGTACTGTTGTCATCGAACAGACAATTATTACTGCTATTATTATTATTATATACATTTCTAAAAATGTTTAATTGAATGTATTTAGAAACCTTTCGTTATCGTTACATTTGCCGAAAGATGATTAAGTACAATTCTATTAAACTCTTCTGTAAACTCTTGTACAACTGATCATCCCTATCAGAAGATGCATCAGTACAATTATGATTATTATTAAGACGAAATAATTTTACTGCCAAATTCAATTTGTCCAGCAGCTCCAAATTTCCCAAATTCACCCTCAAAAGTCAGAATCCGAAAAACAACTACCCAGCGTAAATAGTAAAACTTTAACAAACGAACCGTCCAGGACTTTTATTTGCATCGAAACATATTAAACGGTTATATTCGCGTAAAAGAGTCGTTCGAAAGCGTATCACGGTGTGGACCCGGTTTCGCGATTCAGTGTCGGAGAATAATGATTTCGCCGCGTGTAAATAATGTGTAGCGATATCGCGGTTCAATTCGCAGGCAACACGCGTACAAAAGGCTGTACACAGGTTACAGAGGGTTTCAAAAGTGTCGGGGGTGTTGTTGTGCGCGGCCATTCTCGCCGGCGTTCTAATATAGTCGTGGTCCCCGCATTTTCCGCTCTATATAAGGATTTCCAGCGACGCCTGCAACGCCAGCGTCGGGGCGGTGGATTATTGTGCGGACGAAACGAGTATTGCGCTGCAAATGACAATTTGTTAGAGTTCCCCGGGCGTACCCTCCCCCGTCGGTCTCGCCACCGTCGCCTACACCGAAACCCAACCCCTCTCACCCTGGATACGTTCAGCCAGCAGCAACCAGCTTGTCCTGGAAATATTTCAGGAGCAGCTCTCGGTTCTTGGCATCGTACATTTCGCGAAACAGGAGGGAGGGTGTTTGTTGCGGCTGCCTGAAACGCTATGCTTGCGACTGCAACGCCATCGCGATTCGAATTCTACTTTTGTCTTCTTTCCGAAGTCCAAAACGAACTTTTCACCGGCAATTTAAGGGGTTCTAGGTGACTAGGGTTTAGGTACAGGGTACTTTGTAGGATACTTTCCTGAGATTCGACTATTTGTGTAGTCTGTTGATAAAGTTAAGCTTCGGCAATTTAAGGTTAGGTAACTAGGTTAGGTATAGGGTACTTTGTGGGATGGGAAGTACATTGAGATAGCAAGGGAGGTACAAGGTCTCTTTTGCAATTTGCATAATATTCAACTATGTGGTTATTTATAACTGTAGTCCATGGTTACTGAATTAGGACTATTCTCCAGGAATGAAAAATATAAGGGTTGGCAAGATCTCTTGATATTTGCATAATATTCAAAGGACTGATGTTATTTAAAACTGTAATCTAATTAGAACTACTGTAAAGTAAAATACAGTAGCAAATGAATTGATCTAATAACAAACGAATAAATAATAAATATGGGGAATATTAATGCAACTGTAGACATCGCCGAGTCCAATATGATAAGGACGTATTTCAAGGTTCGATGAGCATCGGTTTTCCTCCATCTCCTTGTACAACCGACATACCGCATTCTTCCACGGTACCTCTCAATATCGGCAAGTTCAATTGATCGTAACCCATTTTATATATTGGAGCGGTAAAAATGTCGCGTTTCCTTTTTTCCCAGTTCCTCCAATCTCGAACGACCTCCACCTTTGGCCACCTTCCTCATTCTTTCCCTTCCGCGTCTTTCGTCTTCCACGTTCAAGTTTTCTTTTTTTACCAGTTCTTTCTGTTCGTTCGACGTTTCCTTCCTTCGATTCGTTGTCTTTCTCGCAAACGTTCCCGAGATAGAGACGAACTGCTACGAAATCTTTCGGGAGAAACGATTGCGCTGGAAGGAATCCAATAAACGCACTCCATTGTTGCTCGTAGCTATGGCTAATTGCGACAGGAGGCGAATTCCATGGGAAACCGAAGTCGAAGATGTGTCTTTGAGGTAAGACATCACATTCTCGATCGCTGTAGTCGGAAAACTAGAGATTTTCTTACCGTCTTCGAATCTGATCATTTCATAACCATACATTATTGTATGGGATTAACGTATCACGTTAACGTATAGGATTAACATATGGTATTGATGTATGGGATTAATAGCATTGATGTATGACACTCACATATGGGATTAACGTATGCGATTAATGTATGACACTCACATATGAGACTGATGTATGAGATTCACGTGTGACATTCACGCATAGAATCAACATATGGGATTAATGTATGACACTCACATATGAGACTGATGTATGAGATTCACGTGTGACATTCACGTATAGGATTAACGTATGGGATTAATGCATCACACTCACATATGAGACTGACGTTTGAGATTCACGTATGACATACACGTATAGGATTAACATATGACACTCATGTATAAAATTAAGGTATAGGATTCACGTCCATTCATATATCTACAGAAATGTGACATATGTATCATATATGTCTGCACAAAAAAGACATCAATGTGTCATACATATCTGATTCATGCGCCTATAGAAATGTGACATATGTATCATATATGTCTGTGCAAAAAAGACATCAATGACATATCTCATTCATATGTCCATACAAACGAGACATGTGTGACATGTCTACATAAAAAGAACATCTATATGTCATACATATTTTATTCATATGACTATACAAATGAGACATCTGTATGTCTGTATAAAAAAGACATGTGTCCTATATGTCTACACAGACTTTGACATGACATATGTGTAAAAAAGAAAAAGTTTGAAGCTGACAGATAAGTTAATTTTGAAGTTGTGAAACAAGGAGAAATCAAAGGATTCCAGGGAAGAAAAAGCTGGTCCAGAAATGGAACGAAAGCTCCGTACGCTTGATTACGAAGAGTAATCACGATATTCGCGGAATCAGCAGGCAGTTATCGAGATTAAATCAATCAACTAAGAGGTTCGAAACGATAACCTGTTTAAAAGCGGCCTTAGATCAGATCTGTGAGTAAGAAGAAAGAAGAAAAGGAAGAAAATTGCGGCAGAATCGAAGGAGAGCCAATCAAGCATCGATATAAGAGGAATTAAGAGGTCGATCGAGAGGTCGAAAAGTAGAGGAATGGCCGAAAAAATTTCCCCGTGAATTTCATCCAGCCCCATTTCGCCCCATTCATCCACAAAAGAGTCTTATCGATACGCTATTCGTTCAATGCCCGCCCAGCCCCTCCAACCGCCCTCTGCTCGCCGTATACTCGTTAATGCCCGCGTTCAAAGAGTTGGATGACCTAAAAGGTTCCGTTGCCAGAGCTCGGTGAATGCATTCCATTAAACGAAGGCCAATGAAAAATTCACTCGGTAAACAAGAAGAAAGCGAGCCAGCTTCCCGAAACATAAAAAAAAGGTGGAAGGAGAGAAAAAAACATATAATAGAAAAGGATCACGGACGATTCCATTTCTTTGTGATCGTCGAAGCTTCTGAGAACAGAATCCAACCTGGACCTCATCCTCCTTCCATTTCTCTCGGCTCGACAACGATCACGGATAGAGGAATCCAATAAACTCACCTCTCTGTGTCGTTGCCACGAATCAACCCCCTGCCTACACCCTTGCCTAATTACAAGAGAACACCGATTCGTCTCGAGGATCGATCGAATTTTCCTCGAGCACGGTCTGTTACAAACGTAACTCGATGCCAATTCGAACTGCTGTGTCGACAGATACACCTACGCATTTTCTAATTAACAACCGGGGTTTTGGGGTTTGGATGTGTGCTAGAGGATTAGGTAGATTTTGGAGAATGGGTCGATATATCTTCAGTTTGGGGATGAAATGTGTAATGTGAGCAATTTACAAATTTATAATTGTACAATTTACATAATTAAATTGTTCACTTTAATATGAGCTTTCGTATAATTCGTTGTTACAAATTTATATATGAACACCTGACAGATTTACACATTTTTAGCTTGCAGTAGCTCTATATTCAAACTTCCTAAATCCTCACACCCCTAAATCCCCATCTCCCTAAATTCTCAAACAAGTCTAAAACCCAGCCAAAACCTCAAAAAAGCACATCATCACAAAATCAACCCTTAACATTCATACTCAACGAAACTAACATAAACTTCGTGCAAAGTCGAATTTTCTTCGTCATCTTCTCGTAAAGTCTCTCACGCTCTCTTTAACATCGTTTAACGAAATTTACGCGAAGACCAGGATTGTAGAACAAGCGACAAAGCAAAAGTTACGTTTCTTGGCAGAGAACCGTACGAGTAGACTGTGTTTTTTGCACCGGAATCCCTTCTGTCTTTTGCTGTTGCTCGAGCAACGTTCAAGCTTGTACGCTCGCTGCTACTTGGACACCGTACTCGCTCGAACATGCTCGTAAGTATCGTAAAAAGGAATGGGGCACACGTCGATTGAAAAACTTTCCAACTCGACGAGTTTAACCGTGGCTACGTGTTCGATGGATCGAAGAAATCGTTACGCGTTCCTACGTACTTCGGAATGTTTCGATATTTATTCGCTGACCGGGGGTCGTTGGATAACTTATTCAGAGTTTCACACGATTCAGTTTTTGGTTGGTCAATTACGGAGTGTTATTACATTTGATCGACGCAACATTTAGTTTATAGTTTATTGTATGGAATATGTGTGCGTGAGGGTGTATGTTATTAGAGAGGTTATTTATTATTTTTTAATGTGAGGAGTCGTGGTTCTAGTAGAGTGGTGAAGGGAGGATTGATATGTGGGTGACATGTGAGTTTATCAAGAATAGTCAAGAATTACGTTAGGTTATAGTAGTGAGTTACTAGGTGTCGAGTTACCACGTGTAGTTACCATGCGTTGCATCCTTATGGGTCAAATCATCACATGTGTAATTACCACGCGTTGAGTGTATCACGCACCGAATCAACTCAACTACCATTTGAATGTATTTCAATTGCTTCTCGGTTTACCTATCTCGTGATTCTGTTTGCGGAACATCCATTTCTTTGCTTTTTCTTTGTGAGCAAAAAGCTTGCATCAAAGCATAGCTCGCAGCGATTAGGTCAATACAGAACTTTTTCTCATTCTGAGATATAAATATGATAGATGTTCTTCTTTGGGTTGAATGACAATCGACAAACGTAATTTAATTTTAATTTGACTGTGTCATAGTAATTCGGCGTGAGTGACTCAGTACGTGGCAATTTAGTACTTTGTCATTCGCCACGTGATAATTCGACGCGTGGTAATTCGAATCGTGGTGATTCGGCGCATGGTAATTCGATACGTAGTGACTCGACGCGTGATAATTCGGCCCATGGTAATTCGAATCGTGGTATATTCGACGCGTGGTAATTCGATACGTAGTGACACGACGCGTGATAATTCGGCCCATGGTAATTCGGCCCATGGTAATTCGAATCGTGGTATATTCGACGCGTGGTAATTCGATACGTAGTGACACGACGCGTGATAATTCGGCCCATGGTAATTCGAATCGTGGTAACTCAATACATAATATATTCGACGCGTAGTATTTCGAATCGTAGTGAGTCGACCCGTGGTAAGGCAATGCGTGGTGATTCGACACATAGTAATTCGACGCACGGTATATTCGATGTGCAGTAATTCTACGTAGTGATCCAGCTCGTAGTAATTAGACGTATAGTGATTCGACTAGTACTGATTCAACGCATGATAATTTTACGCGTACTATCTTGGCGCGTGATGATTCGACGCGTGGTAACTCATCTCATAGTAATGCCTCGCATCATAATTTACTGCATAATGATTCGGCGCGTTGTAATTTGACGCGCGATAATTCAACGAGTCGGAATTTGACGCGCGATAATTCGGCGCGAGGTAATTCAATATGCGTTACCTCAACGTGTTACAATTTCACACGCGATTATTCAACGCCCGCTAATTCAACGCATGCTAATTCAGCGTCCGATCGCGATTTCTAAATATACAAAAGTTCACCGCGTAATAATTCAACGTTAATTCATCGCGCAGTGATTTTTGAACATACAAAAATCCACCGCGTAACAATTCAACGTTCAATAATTCATCTCCCATTGATTTTTAAACGTATAAAAATTCACCGCGCGACAATTCAACGTTAATTCATCGCGCGCATAAAAATTCTCCGCGTAATATTTACGTTTATTTATTATGAATATTTATGATATTCAATATTTATCGCGTAGTGATTTTCGAACATACAAAAATTCGCGTTTAATTATCGTAACGACTTTTGCGCTGATAAAAATTCTCGTAATAATTGAACGTTTGATAATTCATCTCCCCGATGAGAAAAAAAAATTCTCCGCTGGCCGTAATAACATCTAAAATTTAATAAAACTCGCCCCGTGGCAAAAGATTAATTGCGCGCTAGCCGTGTTTCATTGGAGGCATTATATAAAGCATCGAGAAAACGTTTCAGCCAAAAGTCAAAGGGGGCAGGAGCGTTTCGAACGGCGCAACGAGAAACAATGAATGAATAATGAGCGTGCATTGGCAAAGCAGTTGAACGAGCCACGACCGAAAAGCCCGTGCAATTCGCACCTTAGACGAACAAGACGGGCCCCTCTCGAGACTTTACGAGCGAAAACTGCCACGATGTTACGTGTTCTACGATTAATCACCCTGAACGAGAACACGCTGCACCGTTCTCTTGTACCGTTTTGTTTACCGAGTCGTTCCGCGGCTTCTTTTTAACCGGCCTGTAACCCCCTCCGTACCTCGCTCGTTTCGAAATGTTTCCCTACCCCCCCGGACGAAAAATAAGTCGAACACGACCAAGTTTACCCCGTAGCTTGTTGCGAGAGGCTGTTTCTCGTCCAGTTGCCAAACGATCGAACTCGAAACGGGAATAACGAGTTCCATTCCGTTCGCGACTCGTTTCGTTCGGTTGTCGCGAACGGCGTGAAATTAATTGGATTAAACCGCGAGTTTGCGACAAGCAATCAATTTTTAGCAAAAGTAGAAACCAATCCATTAGGATACGGACCGTATTAAAACGGATACGATGAAAGTTAGATCGATGGGGGCGCACGGTGAAATACGGTGTTTTGCCGTTCTATTCGATCAGCTTTTTAACTCTGACGATTAATTAGTCATTAATTCTGATCATTTTTGCTGCAATGTACGACATTGGAAGTTTTAGGTTATAGTTACTAAGATGTTTCTCCTTCTAGGACTTAGTCATTTTGTTATTAATAATTCTTACCATTAACCCTTTGTTCTAAAATATCGTGACGCACTCATGACGCACACTACACTATGAGATAAACGACAGTTGTATTTTCACTACAATTGAATTCTGCGTTCAATTCTAATTACAATCTGTATAAAATAAAAATACACCCTACCCGAGTAAGTCCTAATGAAACTTCTAATCATAAGCAAGTTAAAATGAAAATTAAAATAACAAGTAATTCAAGATAACAATTACAACAACAAGTAAAAATGAAAACTAGAATCAGCGAGTTGAAATAAAAATTAAAATAGCGATAAGAAGCGTTTCATCGGAGAAAACTTTTCCGTAAGAAAAAAAAGTTCGAAAGCAGAGAGTTAATTACGGGTTACACGGATAACCTAAACCAATTTACGACGGCGTCTAATTTTCCACCGATACCTATCGATGATCTATTTAGTCTCACGCAGCCACCTTACAAACGACGTTATTAGACTTAATTGGAGGGCGGTTTTCCCCGTTTTACCCCCGTGCAAAAGCAACATCGTAACAGTAGCGATGAATTCGAGCCGTGCGCGAAACAACCCCCTGTAATTTAGGTCGGCGATGCAAACGCATTTATAATGAATATATTTTTCTCATTGCCTTTTCCATTTCGCCGTTTATCGCAGATCGTCGCGAGGATACGGGCACATCTCCAACGATACAGTCACGGTTTCTATTAGACACGAAAGTCTTTCGAGCTCCGGGCTGTTCCGCCGTTTTACTCGCTTCGCCCTCCGTTCCTTTTTTTTTCTCGTCTACGTCTTCGTTGGCGTAATTAAAAGATTACGATCAGAAAGCTTTCGCTACTGTCCCCGATTCGCGTTCAAGTAATTTGCAAGTTGGCCGACGTCTAACGAGAAAAAACTTCGGGTCAAATGCGAAATCTGCCCTATCGTCTCGTCGACAGATTAATAATCATTCCGTGTTTATTTAATTCTCTTAACAAACTTCAGTTTCGAACACTTTTAAGGATCGTTATCGTCCATTAATCTCTTAAAGAAGCGTTCTAACTGAGGTACATCGACACGACTGTATTTTGCACACCTTTCTGGTACACTGCATGCAGAGTATCTTTAAGTGAAAAATAGCGTATCAAAGCGTTAAATTGATTGCAACACGATCCGATAAGAACAGCTCACGAGTCGAGAAGTCTAATTAGACGAACAAAAAACAGTAGCACATTGTACACGATCGACGACACAATAATTGAAAAGGTAAAACACGGTTAAACGTACGAAAGCAAAACCGATCCTCGACGTGTTGTGCACGCTCGAGCGGACGATTAAGCGACGTCGAGTGTTTTATTTAATGTCGAAGGCGAAACGGAAGTAATTACGGATCCTTGAAGCGTAAAGGAAGGTCTCTAGGAGAAAGGGGGTTGGAAGGGGGTGCGGTTACGGGCCTGAGCACGGGAAACCATACGGATAACCGAAGAGCAGGGAAACTCGTGCTTGATTGAGCACGTGGTTAGATAACTTGACCACGGAGAATGTAAAACGAAAATAGTTTCGTTATACGATCGATTAAAAGTGTCATCTTCACGTTAAATATTTTCTATTTTGTATATTCTTGAGACTCTTACATTTATTTTTATTTTTAAGGGTTTATAGGTGCAAGTTCTTCAAATTTATCAAATGTGCAAGATGTTCAAATTTATCAAACATGCAAGATGTTCAAATTTCTCAAACATACAAGTTTTTCAAATTTCCCAAACGTATCAGTTCTTCAAATTCCTCAAACATACAAGTTTTTCAAATTTCCCAAACGTATCAGTTCTTCAAACTCCTCAAACATACAAGTTCTTCAAATTTCCCAAACATATCAGTTCTTCAAGTTCCTCAAACATGCAAGATGTTCAAATTTCCCAAACGTATCAGTTCTTCAAATTCCTCAAACATACAAGTTTTGCAAATTTCCCAAACATATCAGTTCTTCAAGTTCCTCAAACGTGCAGGATGTTCAAATTTCCCAAATGAATCAGTTCTTCAAATTCCTCAAACATACAAGTTTTTCAAATTTCCCAAACGTATCAGTTCTTCAAGTTCCTCAAACATACAAGTTTTTCAAATTTCCCAAACGTATCAGTTCTTCAAACTCCTCAAACATACAAGTTCTTCAAATTTCCCAAACATATCAGTTCTTCAAGTTCCTCAAACATGCAAGATGTTCAAATTTCCCAAACGTATCAGTGCTTCAAACTTCATAAGTTCGTGAAATTACATGAAACACAAATTGTTCAAATTCCTGAATTGTTCCCAAAATCCCCAAATTCCCACTGTCCAAAATACTCAAATTCCAAAACACCCCTCCAAAATCGCTATACAACTGAAACGAAATAAATCGTCGGAATAAAATTCAGCTATCACGAATTCACTTATCAGAGCCGATAGCCTCTGTACCCGAATTGCAGAGGCGCGAGTTGGAACGAAGCGTATCCCAGAGAGTAACCCGGTCTCGAATTTCTTTTTGTTCCGCTTTATTTACACGAAGCGATCCATTGTACTCCGTCGCGGCTAATGCACAAATTGAATCGGCCAGCGGCAACAGCCACAGAGTATACCCTGGCCGCGTAATTTCGTAGGTCCGCGAGCGAAAATGAGGGGTTTTTAACTCGTTTACACGTTGCGGTTCTAACGAGGCGTAGCCAGCGTTACCTGGCCAACGTAGCCGCGACAGATCCAGCAGAAAGAGCCAGGAACACCGGGACCGATTGTTTGGCAAATGACGTTATAGCCGCGAATCGAGCCTCCCGAGGGACGCGAAAACCACCTTTGATCCTGCGAATTCGACCTAGCCGCAAACGCGTTTCACGTCGATACCATTCGATCCCATTCGATTCGATTCGTGGCCTTAAAGTCGAATGCTACACCAACCGCCCGTTAATTGCCACGGGAGATTGATGCGGTTTCCATTCCACTTTTTTCTTACGGTCATGATTATTCCTACGACCGTTTCAATTCGACTCTATTCCTCAAATTTATCTTCTTTATGCGTACAAATATTCTTTGTTGCCTTTTGAACAATTTGAGGGTTTGGGAATTTAGGGATTTGGGGGTGCGGAGATTTGCAAATTGTAGGAATTGGAAATTCACAAAGGAGATGTAAAAATTTGGGGAAATGAATTTGAGAATTTAGAAATTTGAAGATTTCTAAATCTACAATCATAAAATCTGAAAACTTGAATAACTTCAACCGAGAGATTTGCAATGAACGTACATTACCCATCAATCGAATAAGAACATGAAAATGAATATGAATTTAGTTAAATGTTACATGTACATAGATTATTGTTTACGAACGTCAGTTATATGTATAATATATATGTCTTCGCATGTTTTATTCAAATGTTATTTCGATTATAGATATAATATCCCATCAGTTGGTTTGATTTGATGAAACACGTCCGCTGGCGATTTGCATTAATGTAAATCGTGTTTAACCATTGATAACCATTGAAATTTTATTCCATTGAGAAATAAACGATACTGGAATTTAACGCGCCTTTATGTTGCAAATTTAAACGTGCAAGTGAACACAAATTCTTCGCAGTTTTTTTTTTATATTCCATGAAATTTAAATGAATGAATATTCAAATCGATTAGAAAAGAACGGTGACACAAATCATACAGAAAAGTGTAGCAAGTTTTGTTGTGACACAGTCGTTTCGTTTACTAATTAATCCTTGGGGAACGGAGTCGTTCCTGGTCGAACGCGAATTTTCTGCCATCCCACTTTGCGTTCCAGTCGGCATAATTACACACATTGTACCAGCAATGCCGGAAACGGGGGACACACACGGACAACTGGCCGTCATACGGTAATTAATTAGATTTCGTGTGATCCGCGCGACGGCATAACACAGAAACTCCAAATTGATTTTTCGGTTAATTATTTGCTCGAGTACGCGGAAGCCACAGGTTGGCGTGCCTTATTTAGCGTTTTATTTGAACGATCGAAACAAACAAAATGTGCGCCGTACTGTTTCATAAACTGAACTATTTATTAGGCTCTTTTATCGAGAAACGATATTTATGAACAGTGTGATGGTGCAGAAAAAACTTTTAACCTCTTCGATAATAGTTGCATGTGGATCATTAGTTTTTTCAATTTATCAGACATGTTACGTACGTATGTTTTGTTACACATGTGATATCACATGTCATGTTACACGTGTGATATGTGTGTAATGTGTTTGTGTTCATCAAACATAATACATGCATATGTGGTATTACATATGTGGCATCACATATTCATCAATCATGTTACATGCATATGTGACATCACATATGTAATGTCAGATAAGTATGTAATATGTTTGATGAATACTTGGACTATGTGGACCATGGTTTCTAAATTCATCAAACATATTACATACATATGTGGTATTACATATGTGACATCGTTGTATTTTTTTATTATGTACTATTGTGTATATTATGTTCTATTGTATCTTCTCTATTGAATATGTTCAAAATTGAATTAACAATATACATATAACACGTTTATTCTACAAATTGTAGATAACAATATATCTAACGAGTGTTTGAACCAGCAAAAACTATTCTGCAACATCCTAGCACAATTCAATACAATCACGGTTTCATTTCAATTATACGGAAAGTAATTTTAAAATTAAACGAATTTTCCGAAATTTGATTGAAACCGGTTAAAAACCGCGCAATAAAAATTTCGCGGTATTATTGCACAGTTTCGGTCCGCGAATGGAGGCAAAGCGATGGAAAATTTGAATCCATCTCGGTCTCTCTAGTAATTTAAAGCTTTGAATTCGCGTAAAACTTTCGCAACGTATTTAATCCCAAATATTATATTCAACGTAATTATGAACGTTACTAAAATACGTCTCGTATATTCAATAAAATGTAATATTTCATTCAATCTTCTTATTCGATTCTCCACGCATGATAATATAACTGCGACCGCCGTATCCGGATACATTTCCTTTAACGGTATTATAAAATATTTGTCCTTAATTTATTTTACTGAGAGATATAAAAGAGAAGGTATAGGAAAATCTGTCTATAAGAGTCTTTTTCTTATTGAAATTGAAACACATTAATTATTAGAACCGATCATAGTTTCAACTCGTAAGTCAATAATGTCTTGAAAGATGGCCTTCAGATTGAATAGCCACCACACTGATCTTTACACGATTTACATATCGCTATCATATTAGAGTTCATATACGAACATAATTTTCTCCGTTATTTTAGAGAGTTGCACGCTATCGTTGTAGATGACTATTACCTTCGATGTGCTGTTCAAGTACACAAAGTTTGACGAAAATCGGAGTTGCAAAGTTCGTACATTGCAATTTGTACGCATTTGCAAAATTGATTTTGCACGAATTGTTCGAGTGAACGAGTTACAACCCGAGAGAATGACAACCGGACTACAACAGTGGTAGATAATAAAAATATATTGAAATGTACTCACCTATCTCCTGGTTGGTGATCCTGCCACGGCAAAGTGTAGAGGCAGCAAGGAGGAGAACGAGCGAGAGTACGGTGTGAAGGTAGGCGGCCATCTCATCCCTGGGCATCTCGACGGCTCTACGTCGATGTCACGTCACCGTCACGTCACGTCACGTCACAGCAACGACACGCGAACTCTAACCCTTGTCCGTTCGATCGCACTTTCGCGTGTCCTTGTTCCTCGTGGATCTTCGTTTCGTCGGGAGAACCGCAGACCACCCTCCCGCGGTTCGAGCTTCCTCTTCCCTTTTTTCCTCTTTCCAATGGAGCTCCTCCAGCTCCCCTTTCACCGAGTTAACTCGCGCCAGCCTCTCTCGAAAGCACTTTTTTGCCTTCTCAAACTCTCTTCCCTCGATTGCCGGCACTTTCTTTCTCGCTCGTTTTCGTTTGCCCGCTCCCACGATTTTTCGCAACCTTCGGAAACAGAAAATCAAACTTGTCAACCACCGATAACGATAGCTCGTCTTCTTTCGACCATCGATCGAACGCAACTGGCTTTTATGGAAATCAATTGATAACATGTGATGGACTCGATCGATGCTCGAGCGTTGCGACATTCTTCGAAGAAATCGAGTTAACCTTTAACCCAGCTTCTTTCTATTGCTATTTTATTTGTTCGATGCTTTTAGAAATCGATGGGCAAGTTTGGGACTCTATTTAATTAAATTGCAAGGAGTGTAAAAAAGTTCATGTGCAATTTAGAGTAAAGTATGAGACTATTTGAAAGGAGACTACTTAGGAAGCAGAGTTACATAAAAGAACACGCAATGCCCACTGCAGTACACATGTGGCTACATGTGACTACATATGACTACATGTGACTACATATGATTACATGTGGCTACATGTGACTACATGTGACTACCCGTGGATGCGCACTTAATTTTATGGGAGTGTGCACCTTAAGGGTTAATATTGTGGACAGGAGTCCCTAGGGTGTTGACAAAAGGGCAAGTTGAAAACTCGTTATCGCGAGATTCGCGAACGAACGCGTCGCGACGCACTCGTCCCATTCAATGTTCATCTTTTCGCGTGGCAGAATATCGCAAGCTGCGATATCGAGCTGCAAACGTTAACGCGTGAATTTCACTGGATCGCGCCACTATTCATGCACCCTCTGCTACACACCCCCGTGTTATTCACCCTGTTTCGCGCCCAACCCGTGTCCCAAACGCATCTCCTCCCTCTTCGCGGATCCCATTCTGCTGATTTTCCTTTCTCGCGGAACCAAGCCTTCGTATTCGTTTCCAACAACCATCGCGTCCACCCTCTGCCTACCCTCCTACCAATGTTCGTTCGTTGCTGACGTTACGCGTTGTAATCGAATCCTCCATTTTTTTTTTTTTGCACTTTTTGCGATTCATCAGCGGTGGTATTACTATGACTGGGGTGGAAAGTTTTTTGGGGAATTTGGAGGAAGGTTTGAGAATTGGGGGGTTGATTTTGGGGAATTCTGAATTTTGGGATTTGAGAATTCGGGGTTTGAGAAATTCGGGATTTAAGAATTTGGGGTGTGAGAATTGGGGGTGTGAGAATTTGGGGGTTTGAGAAATTTGGAATTTAAGAATTTGAGGTGTGAGAATTGGGGGTGTGAGAATTAGGGGTGTGAGAATTTGGGGGTTTGAGAAATTGGAAATTTAGAAATTTGGGGTGTGAGAATTTGGGGGTTTGAGAAATTGGGAATTTAGAAATTTGGGGTGTGAGAATTTGGGGGGTGTGAAAATTTGGGGTATGAGAATTTGGGTGTTTGAGAATTTGGGGTGTGAGAAATTGGGAATGTAAGAATTTGGAGTGTGAGAAATTGGAAATTTAACAATTTGAAGTCTGAGAATTTGGGAAAACTCTAAAACCATAAACCACAACTATCAATTTTCCCAAATCGTAACTACAAAACACCCTACGTCCCACATCCCTCATCCCACATCCCTCATCCCACATCCCTCATCCTAAATCCCTCATCCCTAAATAATCAATTCGTATATCAAAAGACTAAGCCCATTTACGGTATTGCTCGCGAGGCTTCGCAAAATCGTTGATGTTAGGGGTTGGAATTTTTTTCGCATCGACCGCAAGATTTCTGAAACGGTTATTCGTCAAAGAGTAGGGAGAACGACAGAGGAGGAGGTTTTGGCAGGAGACTTTGTGATGCAAAGTGGTATTTGGTAAAACTGAACAACCGTGACGATCGAGTTAGAGGGTGGCTCTTTCGGAGAGGATGGAAACGTTTGGGATACACTGATTGCTGTGAATGGAAATGTTGATACAGGATCCCGGTGGAAGTTTTAGGGTGAGTTTGCAATCGAGAGATATTCGCAAGAATAATGGTACGCCGTGATGTTTGCTCAAGGACTCGATATCGATTGATCGAGTAATTAATTAACTACTGTACCTCCATTCATATACATTTCTACATTTCGCGTTTGCTTCTATTACCTTTGTAAAAACAAAATTTGATCCACATAACCGCAATAAATTAAATGTTCAGAATTATTGATGGAATAAAAAACATTTTACGAATTGTTTCATAAATACGTGCAATCTAATGGAAAAGCTGAAAATGACCTCTGGACATGTCGACGTGTTATGAAATATGAGCATTATTAAATTTTTATTTTTCATTCGAAAGTTAGGTGAAATGTTCACGAAATGGATCAAATAAAAACAATTTATTGGAGTCAATAACCATGATTGATTCAAACACTTCCATTTACGGTATTCGGTGTCGTGCAATAAATACTATTTGGTTAAATCGGTCTTTCATTTCTTTGGAAAAAATTACTACTCTTCGGACTCGTCACGCAATTGAACTTTTAATGTGCTTCAATTCAAGTGCAAATGTTTAACTAATGTAATGTGCGATGTAGATTTCTGTACGTAATGAATATTATAGCTGATCTGACTGACCTGACAAATTATAAGGGGTTATCTTTCAGTGGGTACAGAGTTAAGGGACTGAATGTTGATGACATCTAAAATCTCGGACGAAATATAATGCAAGAAATGTAATCGAGCAGCTGTCCGGCGGATTTCCATGTAAATGGATTGAGACGTGTAACTATTCGGTCAGACTGAGATTGAACCCTAACGATCCTCTCTTCACTGATCTCTATACGGCCGTAAACGTAACGGGGAAATAACTGTAATCTGGCGCTTGGTGACTCGGTGAGTGGTAATACTACTCGTGGTATATTCGACTTGGTGGAAATACGGCGCGTGGTAAATTCAACGCGTAGTAATTCGACGCGTGCTGAAATCAACGCGTAGTAATTCGACGCGTGGTAAATTCAACGCGTAGTGATTCGGCGCGTGGTATATTCGACGCGTAGTAATTCGACGCGTGGTGAAATCAAGGCGTAGTGATTCGACGCGTGGTAAATTCAACGCGTAGTGATTCGACGCGTGGTGAATTCAACTCGTAGTAATTCGACGCGTGGTAAATTCCACTCGTAGAAATTTGAAACGTGGTATATTCGACGCGTGGTAGATTCCACTCGTAGAAATTTGAAACGTGGTATATTCGACGCGTGGTAAATTCCACTCGTAGAAATTTGAAACGTGGTATATTCGACTCGTGGTATATTCCACTCATAGAAATTTGAAACGTGGTATATTCGACGCGTGGTAAATTCGACGCGTGGTATATTCCACTCATAGAAATTCGATGCATGGTATACTCGTCACATAGTATACTCGACGCGTGGTAACTTGACGCGTAGTGATTCAACGCATGATGCCTTGATTCGACGTGTAGTAATTCGACACGTAGTAATTCAACACGCAGTGATTTGTCGCGTAGCGATTCGCGTGGTAATTTAGCGCGTAATGATTCACCGCGTGGTAATTTGGTACGTGGTGATTCCAGCGTGTGGTAATTCGGCGCTTGGCACCCCAACGCATGTTAATTCCACGTATGGTTATTCGGCACGTGGTAATTCGGGGCGTGGTAATTTGGCGCGTAGCGATTCAACGCGGAGAAATTTGACACATGATGATTGTACTCACGGCTGTACACCCATAATACAAGGTAGCATCTCGTAGTGATCTAACAAGCGCATCCAATTGCGAAATCTCACAAATTACCATCCATCAGGATTCTCAAATGAAACTGTCAAACATTTGACTCTAAATGTATAAATCTTCATAGCTTCGTCATTTTTCTTAAATTTCATCTACTTTATTTTTCATAAACTTACAGATTTACTGTCTACAAACAAAAGCTTACTATAATACTTAAAGAGGTAAATTCTGTTAAGATTATTATTTTTGTACTATTAGCACTATTGCCTTACTATGTTTATACATCACATGTGTATTACATGTGTAGTCAAAAATTTATTTATTTCAAATTTTTGAGTTACCTCTCGAAACATCATCTGCATCAACACATGAGTCCGACTCATAAGTTGATCTTTCCAATACAAAGGATACTCGAAAGATGATCTTAATTGAGATTCTGTCTATGTCTCATTATCAGTTTGAAGAAGGGTTCACACGTGACGCGACGTAATAGGTACGATACCAGGAACAGTTATAGTTAGCTTAAGGATCCGAAATTAGACGCTGGTCGCTGGTTAACCAGCAATTTTCTTGAAAGAGAGCCGCGGTCGGGAAAACAATTTAGACCTTTCGCGGTCACGAAATAACAAGGAATCGTTTCTCTCGAAAGACACCGATTGTCCGTGTGAAATTCTACCTGGGATCATACCCCATGATTTTGTGGCCGATCGTCCTATTAGATACTACACCCTTTCTCACGTTTATCAATTTCGATTACACCCTTCGGAATCGTTAGACTCGGTCGCAAATTTTCTCTGGCGCAAGAAAAAGTTGCGAGTACGCTCACGAACGTCCATGAAGATTCTTTAAACTGTTTTCCGAAGTTTCTGAGGCAACTGGAAATCGAGTTATTCTTTTCAATTGTTCACATTTTAAGAGAGAGTCGGGTGACAAAAAGACGAGCGGTATTACGACTTTTTCTTCGCGAGACTGTTACAGCTGGAATTGTTGGGAAATTGTACTTAAAGTATTTTATGGGCTCGTTCTTCGTCTTGCATTTTATGCCGGTATTTAAATTGCCCGGGAAGTAATTATATGGATTCTCGTGTATCAGATGGAAATTGGATACTTTAAGCTTTGTTCTAAATGTGTTCTTTTGGAAATAGATAACTATTTTCTTAGAGATTTTTATGCAAACTAACCTAACATAACCTCTTAACATTCAATATCGTGACGCACACTACAACTGCATTGTGATTAACCAGTCTCATATTTTCACTGTAATTCAATTTCGGGTTCAATTCAATTAAAATAAGAAAAATAAGTAAATACCCAAGAATTAACACCAAAGTCATACGGTGAAACGTTTCACCAAAATATAGCATGAAACGTGAAAGCAGTTTCGGTAGGCAATATTCACGAGTTAGATGTTTGTAGTAACGAGCGAGATAGTTTCAATACTAACAAGCGTTCGCAGTATTAGCGAGGGATTTCCAGTTTTAACGATTCAGGTAGTCGAAATTGGAGCGTCGAAGCAAAGGTTCGGTATTTATTTTCGTTACAGGGGCATAAGTCTTCTTTGACGGGGCTCGCAACAAACAGCCGACGCAAGGAATCAAGCCGGGATGAATCGAACGCGGGAATCGGTCCCGGATTCGCGTCGTTTCCGTGCCATTCATTTATATTCCTTTTAATATTCGACGAGCGCGTTCGCGAATTTGAGGCACGTCCCGCGTGTACGGGGAGCGTGCCAAGGCGCGTAGCCGAGGACTTCGAGCCGGTTGCCGTGAATGGCGATCGTCAAAAAGTGCATTAAAATTCCAAGAATATTCATAAAGCACGTTGGTTCGAAACGTGGCACAAAAGTGGAGAAAAAAGAGGGGCGGAGAAAAGCTCCGGGCTTTTCCTGCGTGTTGAAAGACTGACGTTGCATTTGAAGCGCATATCTGGCGCAATCGAATTCCCGTGGCCCGTCGGATTCGCCTATTGTCAAGCCCGCTCTTATTGCGCCGGCACGTTTATGGCCGTATAGAGATCAGTGAAGAGAGGATCGTTAGGGTTCAATCTCGGTCTCGTGCTGACCACCGAATAGTTGCACACGACTCCATTTACATGGAAATCCACCGGACAGCTGCTCCATTACGTTCCTTGCATTATGACGTTTCTTTGGGGATTTTATCGACATTCAAATCCCTTAATGCTTTACTGGACGCTGTTATACCACGCGATGGTATAACACGTGTTGTGTTGTCACGCGTTTTATCACTATACGCTGTAATATTACGAGAGGTTGTATTAGCAGTCGAATTGCTATGAGTTCACGCGGTGTAACTAAGGGTTGAATCACCATGGGTTGAATTATCACGCGTTAAATCACTACGAGAACACCACGCTTTGAATATACTAAGCGTCGAATCGCCACACATTGAATTTTCCATGCGTCGAATGTACCACGTATCAAATATACCACGCGTCGAATTATTACGTGTTGAATTTATCACGCGTCGAATTACTACGCACCGAAATTACCACGCGTCGAATTTACCACGTGTCGAATTACTACGCGCCGAAATTACCACGCGTCGAAATTAGCATGCGTCGAAATTTCACGCGTCGAGTTATTACGCGCCGAATTATTACGCGTTGAATTACTACGCCCCGAAATTCTACGCGTCGAGTTATTACGCGCCGAAATTCCACGCGTCGAGTTATTACGCGCCGAAATTCCACGCGTCGAATAGTACACTGTATCATCCCATAACACACTCTGATCGTCGAGTAAGATGAATGATTTTGATCGTTGACACAAGGGTTAATGGATCGAAAGGGCCCGTATACGCAATAAGGTATCGACAAGGAACAATCGAATCGAATAATAATAAGACCGATCGGTATGTTCCATTGACGATGGCGGTGAATCGAGCGAGATAGAACGAACTGTAATTCATGACGCTCTTTCTGACATCGTTTCCGTTTCCCTGTCGTGCTTATTCATTTTTACAGCAGTTGCGTCCGATGGAGGCGCAAAAGATGCTCACGACCCAGTTTAAAGGAGTCGAGCAGCGGACGATGTAATTATGATTTAACGTTGCTATGCTCGTTTCTCTTCTACTTCTTCCTTTTCTTCTTCTACTTATTCTCCTTCTTCTTCTCTAGTGGAGTTAAGAATGAAAACGTCTTTTAGACCTTACTTCTGCGAACACCATTCAAGCGTTGTCTTCCCTCGGAATGCACATTTTTCTTCTTTCAAACGTGTTATTAAGTGATTATTGTTTATTTCACTGTGAGTGTTTTGTAATACGAGAGATCGATTGTTCAGATATTTGAATTATATGTACATTTACTATTATTTTCTCATTACCATATCCTTGTTGTTATATACTATTATATAATGCTAATATACGATTCATACATGTGCCATTGATTTCATTGAAGTAATTGTATCGAACGTCAGAAACGTTTTACATCTTCTATTAATCACAGCAGTTCCGAATCGCAGAAGTTTGACACGTTATTTTTTTATAGACCGTTTGAACCGGTGCCTCGATTATGAGGTACTCGGAAGATTAATCACGCTCCGAAGCTTAGAAAGCGAGAGAACCGTTCCACGTTATTTATTCTTCCAGGGAATCCTAAGGGGTCGTGTTGTTCTTTAATCCTTGTTAAGATTAATTACGGAACATTAATTATTCACCGTAACGATCCACGATTCTAACCGATCCACCTTAACATTATTAACGAGGAGTTTGCTAACTGTTCTATTAGCATAATACATTATATCGGTACACGATGTTTTCGAACACGTATCCTCCCGAGGATATTTCCTGAATCAAGCCCGAGAACACTCGTTTATCGAGAGCGGTTGTTCGGACATGCACGTAACAACACGCACGGTTAATTTGTTCGTCGTACAAAAGCAGTTCCCGGCACTAGTAAATTCAACGAATTTAATTGATTCAGCGAAGAAAAAAGGTCAAGACAATGATAGAAGCTGCTCGCTAAATTGCACGTTCTTGCGATAGAACCATTGTGCTCGAGCGTGGTAGTAAATAATCGGTCTCCAAAGAGAGCTACCGTTTCTAGCCAGTGTAGCTGGCACATTTAAATTACTCTCAAGGAAGCTTTCGGGCCAATGAAACTGTTTAGAAGCTCGTACTACGAACAAGAGCTCTCACTTTGCCAATTTTCCTACCAAAAAGTATCATTCTTAATTAACTTTTTATCGGGTTCGTCGAAAAACTCGGATTGGATCATCGCGGTTTTTAGGAAGCTCTCGTTATATTGCCGTACATGGGATTGAAACGTAGAATTTTCGCAGGTGGTAGTACATAATACAACGCGTGGTATTACAACCGCGTGGTATTATAAAACGCTTGACCATTTAACATAGCGAAAATATTATGTCATCGATAACCCGTTTTGTTCATAAAATCGAAGAAATACAAAACCTATCAATGGCCAAAGCTTTCAATTATAAAACTAATCAATGTTTCGAACGAACGAATAATTTAGTTGATAATTTTCGTTATAACAATCAACGAATCCTGAATCGACATACGAGCCCTCTATCCCGAATAATTCTGTGATTAAAGTTCTCCCCGATCCCGTTAACAAACTTTCTAGAAAATCCAGTTGGTAGTCCGCGGTTCGATCACGCGTGTGTATGTACATATGGGCATACGTATGTATGTATGACGGTTCGCCGTGAAAATTTGGCGGCGAGCAACGCTCAAGCCCCTGTCTTTGTACTGGCTGACATCGACTACTGCGGGCATTCGCTCCGGGAGCACAAGTTTTAAGTGGATTCCTAACCGCAGACGCCCAACAGCGCAACCGGGTTTCTTTAGTCGTAATCAACGGGTTTCAACTCGTAATTTGCGTATGAATTTTGCGTGTAACTGCGGCGTGCTGCGCGTAACGTTATAAAATTTTACCGATTGTGCAACACGTCGCGGAGATTGAAATTGGTTGTTTGGACGAATCGGCGGATGAAGCTTTCGAGATACAATGTTGTAAACAACGTCGAGATATGTGAACGTAGCAAATATTTGTAGCCCCGTAGAATACTGATGAATTACCGGTGTGCACGCGAATGTGCTCTCGAAATATCGAATGCCACGTTGTAAAATTATGTCTTTATTTTTGCTCGGGAAATTGTTCGCGGTCTAGGTATTTCGATCGAACTGATATTTCGCGTTAGGACTCGCGGTGTAAAATTTAGATGGTTTCGAAGGCACGTTTAACTGATAATTTGATACTGTAGAAATAGGTAGTGCAGATGGATGTATCGCGTATAGTTTACTCTGTAAACTGTTGCTTGTTTGGTAATGCAATATTGGTGGGCTAATTAATTACGTAAGTTTATGTAACTCGTTATATTTCTCCAGTCTTACGAATACACTTAATTTGAAATATTCTGTACGAAAAGGGCAAGGATCATTTTAACACGTAAAATTTTCATATTAATTACGGGAGACAATTTTAATATTGTACAAAATTTTCATTTTAATTACTGAAGGTTTTACGACATGAAGACTAAAATGTAATAACATAGTTCAAGTTTAAAATTTTAGTTCAAATTCACTATGTTAAGAATATAATTTAAAATTATATGTGGATGTCATCGGATATTTCTAAGCGATCAGCTTCTGTTAATTAAAAAACTTTCTTGCACGTTAAAAGCATTTTGCTGACTGCACCAAGTATTCAACATAATTTTAATTCGCGCTTTAATTTTTATGCGTTGTTGGACATAATACCTGTACGAGCAATTTTAATCCGTACTCAACTCTCGAATTTTCATCCAGCTTAATCCTTAAGCACTTTGGTCGGGTCAGATTTGATCCTATCAAAGTGAAATCTATAATTTCTGCTCTACTCGTTTGTGCGCGGTGGTGTACGTTATTTCAAGAATTATTCCTCTTGCATGACTTTCTCGGTTTTATTAAAAATTTCTTTCGAGTGGAATCTCCTGAATTACTTTATTACATCATTTATTAACAGATCTTTATATATTGCAAATGAAATTCAGTGATTGTAACAAGAAGGTAAATAAATTTGTGTGATGTTACAAAATTTAAAGAATGTATGTGTTATAATATTGTAGTTACAATATGTTTAATTTTATGGATACGTAAAGAGACCAAGTACTTTCGAAGAAGAGTGTCCATAAAAAACGGCAATATACCGCGTGGAACTATCTACACGTTAAAACGTGTACGTTACTCTAAGTCAGGTTAATTACAACGGTGAGAAACATAATATTTTGTATCGAATTCCAGCGACCTCCCAGTAACCACATTTCATAGCAAACGACGGAAATCGAAGGATATTATTATCCAGACCCATCTAATTGCACCAGGCACACGATTGCACTAAAAACTGCACACCATAACCCTCCCGACGGAAAACGGAGTTTCCATCGATCAGTATCACCTCGGGCATCGCGTGAGTCGTATCACGAAGGATCAAGTAGAATCCCAACAGGAAGGGCATTCTCAGCTGAGCGACAAAAAGGCTAATCCGTTCACGACTTACCTGTTCGTCGCAGAAGTCCCCGTCCGCGCAAAAAGGAGCAGCGAATCTCGCACAATTTCCACGGGATCGAGATCCTCCGAGAGTCACGGAGAACTTCTGCCACGGCGGAACAATTCACTGCAGGTCCCGCGGGTGAGACACGCACGCACACATACACAGATAGACACACCGCTCGCCCTTAGCCAAGGGGGTGGCAAGTCGATCGTTGCAACTTGTTGAAAAGTTCGGTGGATCGGGGTCGCGTGTTACCGCATATTCTCGCGGTCCGCGTGCAGACCCGTCAAGCCTTCCTGGCTCCGGGTCTCATTGTCCGTCGCCGTTCGCCACGCGACCGAACCATTGTACCCCCGCGGCCAATCTCCACGACGTCACCGAATTTACACTGCACCCGTTTACCGACACGATCGCGCGTTGCATCCGGTCAACGAAGCGGAATCACGCGTAGCGCGCGCACGATTCAAAGCAACCCCCGTGTGTCACGGCAGCAACGGCACTCGATCGACAGAGGTCGTGTCGCGAGGACTGCACGGTAATCACTGAGAGTCGCGTACGGTGGGACACGAGGCGCGCGCCGACTCGCGGACGGAGCGCGCCCGGAAACGGCCGAGAGACGCCGAGCGGCCACGAGCCGAGCCGCGAACGACAGACGGGGTTACCGAGCCACCAGAGAGAGAACGATGGGCCCGCGGCCAGCCACACCACCTACAGCCACGAGATTTCCTTGTCGCGGCTTATGAGGATGCATGTACTCTTCGCTCACCCCTGCATGCAACCACCCTACAACACTCTACTCTGCCCCATAGATTCCACCCCGCCGAAGATCTACGCGCGCCGATTTTTTTTTCGACGTTTGGGACGCACTGTAATTCTTTTCGCAGCGATGGATTCTTTCAAATTAAAGATTAATTGTAGTTCTTTTTTTGTGGATGTAAATTTTGTACCTCTAGTCTGTAAATAATAGTAAAATGCTCCCAATGATCTGTTCTCATGAACCAGGGATAGTACAGAATTGTACAAAATGTTCTAAATAAACGGATTTAAAAAAATAAACAGTTTTGAACATATTATCCCATCTCCTGAAATTTCTATAAAATTATCGATAGATATTTATTGAAATATGAGCGATATATTATGCTTGCAAGTTTCGGTGATAATTTCGATACCTGACATTAAAGTTTTTAAATAGCAGTTATAATAAACGATTCTGTTGACAGGCTAATACCTTTGTATAAACATTGTAACATTAATGTAACGCGTGAAGCAAATTATTCTATTCAGAAGTAACAATTCAATTTGCAGGTAGTCGAGAACAGAAATACAATGAGTGTCGATCAATAAATATCTCTATACAACATTAACATCGTGTTCAATGAATTCCACGATGAAAGTATATTGATTAATGTACCCGTGAATATAAATTAGCCTGCGTATCTGATAACACGAAAAATCCTGTAGCTGTCTCTGATTACGGACACGGTACAATTATCACGGAAATTTCGTACCGTAATGATTAATATTTTATCATTGTGCTATGGAACTTTTTAACTTTCATGATTATTGATTTTGGATTTCAAATATGATAGAAATTTTAAGTTTAATCTTGTAATTTTGATATTGTAAAATAATGGAATTATGGAGTGTCAAGGTTTTGGATTTGTAAAATTTTGGAATTTTTGGTCTTTGGAATTTTAGAAATTTGGACCTTTAGAATTTCAGCTAATCATCAAAAGTGCATTACTTTCATCAAGCAATTTATCTGCCTTCAAGTTGTCGAATCCGGATAGCAGCATTTCGAAACGGCAATCCGTCAGACAGTGCGGTAATGTATCGAGGTTTTCGGAATGTAGATTTTTCGCGAAACAGTGTACCTCGAAAATGGCAGCGCTAATGCAAAACATGTGTTCAATTTACAGCGCCGTACGCGATGGCGTCGCTGCGGAAATGTCCGCGAACTCGCCACATCTACGCGTACATATTTTTTTTATAACCCATATACACATCCACGTGCACATATTTTCTGCTGGACACATCGGTGACCACGTTATCCCGTGAAATGTTTTATTTTATAGCGTCCGAAATGTTTCCCCGTAACGAAACAACGAATTACAGTCCCTGGCCATCGAATTAGGGCCACGCTCGAAAATTCCACTTTTATGACTATAACTTTGTGTCATATGGAAAATTGGGTCATGCAAAATTATTAATACGTTCATATAATGGATTTGTTACTCGGTAATCAAATTGTGTTGGTGAGCGTTTAAGAGCTGTGCGAGCTTTGAGGTTAGGTTCGACATACGTGAGGTGAAAGGTAAATGAAAAGAAAATGGAGCTACTCAAAAGACTAGTTTAATGTAACCACTGAGTTGGAGAGAATTATCTTATCTCAGTTGAAAAGAATTATATTTGGGAAAATAATGAAGGTACAAAGCATATGATGTATAACATACCAGGTACAAGCTTCAAAGTGTGGAAATACAAGATGTGAACATGTGTTAATAATGTCAGATACAGTAGTAGTATCATGTGTAGTAAATTATGTCATTACAATTTGAACAGGTCTTTTCCAGAAAACGAAAAATTCTGTAAATTGACTAGTCCTAACTCGATGGCTGCAACGCCGCCAAAAAGGGATGTAGAGAAAAAAATTACTCGAACGTGTGATCGCGTTAGAATCGATCGGACATGGTTCGTCTGGAAAGGTGTCGTTGACGAACGAATTGGTCCAACTATTGTTTCGTCTTATTCGAGCCGTGTATTTCCGCCAACTCGAAAGTTTTCTCTGGCGCTACGCTTTCGAGCGTGAAACACGAGTCCGTTGTTTCGCGAACTTCCGGCTACGAAATCTGCCTGGAGATTCTTGGCCAGCCGTAAAGTCGGGAAATTTGCATTTCATCTGCTGTATTTATAAACGCTTTTAATATTTCCCGATCCTCCGCGTACTTCGGAACTGATGTTGACGCCGCGACGGAATAAACCGACCTGTAATCAACGCACAGAATTTTTATCGCTGACTCTACATGGTGGCGGTGCCGTTTTAAATATTCATCCATTTTTATTTCATTTTACTTTGTTTTTCATTTTTCGGTATTTTGAGAATAATTTTAAATCGTGTGTTAAAATAGTTGATTATTTTTTATTAATATTTTTTTTTATTATCTATATCTTTATTCTTAAGATGAAGAAAATAAGTTTTTTAGATTTAGGTGATGTTACAAATGTCGAGCAGTATATATACAATTTTATAACATCACAGTTGAACGCAGTGCATAAGTTATTTCGATGAGATTCGGAACGAATGAAGCAAATTGGAGCAATTTTCTTGCAAACCTATCGAGCATTGTTATATCATCATTAAAATTGTTACCTAAGTTCCTTGTTAAAGAATGTTTCCTACTGCTCCTTCAATCCCAATTCGAAGTTTGCATTTTAACTTCACCGAGGGTACTTCTACGTTTATACAACCATAGAAATATACACAGTAATTGCATAAAATATTACAATATCTTCAAAGAGACACTTAACCAGTCTATAAACTTATTAACTTCAATTGAGGCGAATAATTAAATCCATGAGTTGAATAATTGAAACAAAACGAAAATTTTCCTACTGACAATACTAATATGTCAAGGATGAACAGTTAAGATTTGAATTGATCACTATATTCGAGAGAGAAAGAGTCCTCTGCCTGAAAAATAATTCACTTAACATCCTATCGAACGGAAGCCTAGTGATGGACTTTTTAATGTCAGTGATAATTGGCTGAAAACGAATTAACAGAGCTTTGATCGCTAATGATGCATTTACTGCTGAATTGCTGCGTTAAAGTCAAAGTACGGTGTGATGTGGAGGAAGTTAACACCCTGGTGGAAATATTTATTATGTCCATCCAAATGTGCATTATCCACGTGCACTTTCGTTCTAATTCTGCTTTTGGATGGTTGAGAAATTTGCGATTTGGGGATTTGGGGTTTGGAGATTTTGGGGTATGGAGATTTTGGGGTGTGGAAATTTGGGGGGTGGAAATTTTGGGGTGTGGAAATTTGGGGTATGGAAATTTGGGGGGTGAAAATTTGGGGGGTGAAAATTTGGGATGTGGGATTTGGGGTTTGGAGATTTTGGGATATAGGAATTTGGGGTATTGAGATTTTGGGATATGGAAATTTGGGGTATGAAGATTTTGGGATATAGGATTTGGGGTGTGGAGATTTTGGGATATGGGAATTTGGGGATGTAGGGATTTGGGGACGTAGGGATTTGGGAATATAGGAATTTGGGGATGTAGAGATTTGGGGACGTAGGTATTTGGGGATGTAGGGATTTGGGGACGTAGGGATTTGGGAATATAGGAATTTGGGGATGTAGAGATTTGGGGACGTAGGTATTTGGGGATGTAGGGATTTGAGGACGTAGGAAATTTGGGGACGTAGAGATTTGGGTATATAGGAATTTGGTGACGTAGGAAATTTGGGGATGTAGCAACTTGGGGACGTAGGAAATTTGGGAACGTAAGAATTTGGGGGTGTAGAATCCCAGAAATGATAAAATCTAAAAATGATGGAATTTAGGTATACCAAAATTTGTAATGTTACTTTGAAAGCAATTCACCCAAATCCTAACCAAATTCTCCCCAGAATAAAAATCCAACAATCCACCATTTTCCCCTCAATCTATAATCTATCTGTACATCTCCAGCGTTAAGCACCCCATTCGTCTTCTTTTCCGATCAACCCCCAGTATGAAATTTCGGCGTCAGAAGTTGGCTGGGATCTGTGACACGCGTCTCGTTTTTATTCATAGACTGACATGTTCTCGCGACTGCAGGAAAGGAACCAAGCGATCCAGCGAGGCGAACGAAATACGTATAAATAAATCGTCATTCGGATTACACGTGTCAGAGTGGCGAAACATCATGATCACCGGATACAGTTCCCCTCTGTCCGTCGCCTCGGGGATCCTAGGCACGTACGTTTTGCGTACAGCAGCCGCACGTCTCCGCGAATACGTCGAGATTTGCTTGTCGCGGCTTATGAGAATGCATGCACTTCCTCCTGCTGAGTGGATCGACTCGGAACATGGCGACATTTTTTCCCTGGTACGCCTTCTTTCCGCGTGCACGCGTCCCTATTTGGTGCATTATTTTGAAATCGGATGCAAAAATTAATTGTCTTGATATGCTGTTTTTAGAGATATGTCGTTGAGATAAATTTTGAGGTATACTGTTTGGAGACAAATTTTTAGTAATGTAGATAATATAGATAATACTTGATAACGTAAATAATTTTTAGTTTTGTTTGAATTTAAATATAAATTATCTGTAGAAGAAGTATAGTTTTGTTTGTTAACGAGATATGTTTTGCAATATTTGTTGAATTACAGAGATGTAGAAAAACACGTAGAATGACGTTTAAAGTTATATCAGAATTAATAACAAAGCAATTTGTAGGTTTTATGGCGCCATACAGCTGGCAGCAATGCCTTCGTTAAATTTCGTCCATTACGGACATTACCTTGTCCTTTATCGCTGTGCTCAACTTAACAACCACTTTTATACGATATAAAAATAGCTGTATCTCCACTTGTGGGGAAAAAGGCAGATTAACATCCGTTATATCAATTTTAGTAGCGGTGAATGATTGTGGTCATGCTTGTAGATTTGTTATTCAATTTTATGTGTTTACATATTTTTTAGTTTAAAAATTTCTACAATTTTCCATTTCCATATTTTCTAATTCTCATGTTTCCAAATTTTCAAAGTTCTCAATTCTCAAATCATCTAATTCCCTAATTTCCCAATTCTCTAATTTCCCAATTCCCTAATTTCCAAAATCCCTAATTTCCCAATTCCCTAATTTCCCAATCCTCTAATTTCCCAATTCCCTAATTGCCCAATTCCCTAATTTCCCAATTTCCTAATTTCCCCATTCCCTAATTTCCCAATTCCCTAATTTCCCAATTCTCTAATTTCCCAATTTTCTAATTCCCCAATTCCCAAATTTCCTAATTCCCTAATTTCCCAATTCTCTAATTCCCCAATCCCCTAATTCCCCAAATCTCTCATTTCCTAAATCCCCAAATTTCCAAATTTCCAAAATCCCCCAAATCCCTCAAATCCCCCAAATTCCCCAAAATTCTCCAAATTCAAAATTCCAAAAATCCCCAAATCTCAAACATCCCAAACTTCAAAAAATCCGAAAATTGCAATGAAATTCCGGATTACGAGTAAATTTATCACCGTCGAAAATAAAAGCACTACGAGGCAGCTGCCGGTAAGTGTTTTCTCTCCCGTGAATAAAGGCGAGCGCACAATTCGCCGCAAGTACCACGGCGAGAAGGTTCGAAGATTATAAAGAGGAACGATCTAACGCGAGCGTGGAACGATCCTCGCTTACAGTGTCAACCCAGCAGGTGCTCTCGTGAGATTTGCTTGTCGAAGCTTATGAAGCTGCGCCTACCTTACACTCTCAAGAGATATTGATATCGTGACTATTGACATTCTATGAACACCTTCGAGATATCGAAGCCAGCTCTCAATATACCCTCCGCGTAAACTCCGACAATCTTAACTTTTCTGCCAAAGAAAACCTACTTATTTTCTAGTTTTAAATTTTACGATTATCGTCCTCTTCTTCTTACTTTCTTTCAGTGATTTAGTTTCTCTCGATTTAACTTCTTTTGTTTTTGTTACGATTTTATTTCTTTTGTTTTTGTTACGATTTGACTTCTTTCGATTTTGTTACAATTCAACTTTGTTCGTTCTTGTTACGATTTAGCTTCCTCTTTTGTTACGACTTAACCCCTCTCCCTTGTCAAAAAACTGTCCAAATGCATAAAAATCGTCGAAGCAAACGTCCACGTGCAAAATGTATTCGAAGTTAGCAGAGCAGAAACGCTAAAGCCCCATCATAGATTGAAATAAATTCCACGTGACGGGTATTTAGCATTAAAGTTTTATCGTGTCCATCGCTGGTACTTTCTTGAATGAATTCGCTGGTCGACCGCGAACGACGTTCACCAGCTGATGCGAGCACCGCATAAAACGTTCGTTTGCTTAATCCGCGACTTGTCGGGTGGCCAATTATTCAAATATAATTGAATACATACATAGGAAATTAAGAGGGCCAGGATGATACCGGGAATGATATATACGCGAATCGGTTCGTTGTTTGTTCGTGCAACGACACTGGACTTTCTTGCCCCAGCGATGCGTACTCCTCGGTTATCCTCTTTTTCCTCCCGTTCGTGACCTGTTACAGGAGCAAAAGGACCCCGCGAAATCGTTGCAATAAAAGTACACTGCATCGTGAAACTGGACCACCTCGGGTCTGACGTTTCTTTTCGAATCCCTGTCTCGCCGCCTAATTAAGGTGGATTATAAGATTGTACAGTGTATGATGCTCTTTAACGAATATAGTGTACGTATAATCTATTTATACTTTGCCTATGTATATTTATAACACAATTTATGTATGTGCTCATATCATCATTGTATAACCATGTGTATATGATAGCATCATGACCTATACGAATGACAGTAGAATATGTAGTATAATTAAAGTTCTGGGTCCTTGAACCGAAGTTTAATTAAGCCAGTGAGTGTTCGCAATAAACCCGAAAAAAAATCCTTGGTATACCTAGAGAATTCAGAAATTTTTTATCATCCCGAAAGAAGTAACTTAGCGATGGGCAAAACAAACGAGAAAATACGTGATTAAGTTATGTTTTTTGTGGTCGTTAATCTTGACGTACGGTTATTCGTCACGGAGTGGGCCACCTGCAGTCAGGTAATCAAAATGTATCCTCTTCAAAAAAAGCGTATTAAAAAGGTGCCACACGCTTTGAAACCTCGTCTGAGAACTTATTTAACGATACAAACTCTATTTCCTGTAACTATTTATTTAATTATTTGTATAACTTTTGTTATACAACTATTTATTTCATTGTATTTTCAGAATTCTGTTTTACAGAATTTGTTTAATGTTATGCAGTTAATTATATCTTTTACTACTGTTTGTTTATGTACTGGTACTTTTCTCCTGGTCTTGCAGTTTCCATTATGTCAGACTGAGGATGCTTGAAATACTCTACCACTCTTCTTTAAACCCGATGTAAAACAATCCATAAAACATCTGTACACAAATTTCACACAGAACGAACTTGTATAATTTTCCTTCTACCATTCTACAAATACAGTACATTTCTTTACCTAAAATTATAGAATCATACCGCAAAGAATTAACATGAAAAACTTTCCAACCACATAAAACCCCAGAAACCGTGTACCTAAATTAACAGTAACGTTAATACAGCTTGTATCCCCGTTTCATTCCAGTATCGACCACTGACTGACCTACCTTTCTCCGCAAACAGTAGTCCACGATGACCCACGAAAAACAAGAAACCAAGTGGGAAATCGGATTGAAAGCCGCGTCTCGCAATAATCGGAATGGCGAGGTCGTTTTATCGCGTCGAAAAAAGACGAGTAGAAGCTTCGAAAAATTCCTTTCTTCGTTGAATAAGTTTCGGGAAACGAGCCACGGTGCCCTGCAGTCCCGTCGTCACGGTTTATGAGAATGCATGTCATTGTCCCTATTGTGCAGCTCATGGACCTCAGCGTGAGTTACAACGCACGGTTCTTCAAACTGCTCGTAAGAACGCTTCTCCACGCATCTTCCATTGTTATAAACTGGGATACCCTGATTACCTATATTCATTCCGGAGGAATGTTGTTGTCGGACCTGTCTATCAAAAGCGTTTACGAGAACGCGTTACTGAATGAACGATTCCAGATTGATTTCTTGAATCGAATGGACAGGAAAAGCTGCGATCGGAAACTCGTTTATGTTGAACCAATTTGAAGGAATTTTCAGAAACTCAGAAGTTTTGAAATTCGAGGGATGGGGGGTGGTTTCATCGACAGGGGTTAGTGGAGTTATTCAGAAGTTGGTATTGTGGTTGATTATCTATGAGTTCGACAAGGATGTTTTGCAGTTGATAGTTGGAGGATTTTTGGAATTGGGATTTTAGGTGTTTTTATCTTGAGAAGTTGAGGAATTGAGAAGTTGAGACCTTGAGAAGTTGAGGAAGTGAAGAGTTGAGACCTTGAGAAGTTGAGGAATTGAGCAGTTGAGACCTTGAGAAGTTGAAACCTTGAAAAGTTGAGACCTTGAGAAGTTGAGATCTTGAGAAGTTGAGATCTTAAGAAGTTGAGGAATTGAGAAATTTGGACCTTGAGGAGTTAAGACCTTGAGAAGTTGAGAAACTGAATAAACTCTTAGGTTTATAGAATCTGAAAGTCATCCAAAATATTCCAACGTTTGCATTCTTAAATTCTCAAGCCTCGAAGTTATGTACCAAAATTCTAAAACCACCCCTAAAGACTTAAAATTCTAAGGTCCCAAAGTTCCAAGCTTCTAAGCCTTACAATAAAAAACTTCTATCATTTCACCAGTTTACTAGTTTCAGTGTTAATATCAAGACAACTGCAATTACGTGAACAATCACAAAATGCCTAAGATAAACCATCAATCACCCGATACTATTTCATCGAAGTGATCACCCTGTTCAATGATCAGAAACTATAATCGAGGATAAAATAGAGAATCCGGTCGGATGATTGGTTGGAATACTCTTATATATAGATAGATTTCACGGCATGTGCCTAATGCGCTTAGACTGATCCCGAGCTGTGTAGAGTGTACGTCGTAGACAGAGGTATTAACACTATGCCTCTCCGATGGGAATTCAAGTGACACGCACCAGTTCCCTCCAATTGTCGTAATCTGAAGATGCTAAGCGTCTGATCGACGATTTACGTTTCGTGTTTCTGACGCCGTAACGGGGAGCATTGGGAAGACTTGATCCGACATTTTGTACTTTCGATTGGAACGATTAACACGTTCTTGCTCGCCTAGTTTAACAGATTTATTCAATCGTGGATGTGGGACTTTTAGGATGCTGCGGTTTACGAATTCTAGGGATTTAGGGGAGCTGGGGAACCTGGGATTGGTATAGTTTACGGTGTGGGACTTTCGAATGTGATTTTCGGATTTTAAGGATATAGGGATCAGGGACTTGATAATTTTTGATCCAGGGATTAAGAGTTTGTGGATTTATGGAAGTAGTCAAGGTTACAGGTACTCATGGACCTAGAACTTTATTGATCTAGCGAGTTATGAATGTGGGAAATAAAGGTCTAGGGATTCATGGACCTAGGACGTTATTGATCTACCGATTTATGAGTGTAGGAAGGGTCTAACTATTCATGGCCCAAGGACTTTATTGATCTACCTTATGCATTTAAGAATTTGAGAACTGGAAACTTTGTAATTGTAGACGTTTAAAAATATGGGAGGTTACTTCAAAAGTAGTACAATTCCATAAATTGAGAACTTTGAAAACTATAAAATTTCGAAAATTAAATGTCTAATGATGGTGTCCGATGAAGTAGACATTTGGCAATGAGGAACTAGAAAATTGAGGAACTCAGATGTTTAATGATCTAGAACTGCTATCCAATGTAGTCACTTCTAATATAAGAAGTTCGCATGTCCTACTCGAAGTAGAGCTTACGTAGCATACTGCTTGTTCAGGAAGTCTCAATGCACGTTCGATCCGTCGGCAATTGATAAGCGGAAACTAGAATTTAAATTTCGGCCGGGTAAGTTCTTGCATAATTTCTGGGAAGGATCGTCGGTGGGTTAGGTCAATAGGGGGTTTTAATATAACTTGCGGCGGAACGAGCAAACAAGGATCCCGTTCTGCGCAAAACTAAACGTAACGTGTCACCGTCGTGGAGTCAGGATTCCGAGGATTCCAATGGGATACGTGTCGGCTCGCGAACGTTCGAATAAATCCAGTTAAGAACCGAGCCGGCTTGATTTCGAATATCACGGGTTTACCTGCATACGTAGCAGACGTTCTATCGTTAAACAATCTTGGTGAATGTCGGTGCAAATATCAGATCTCTCGTACTGCAGGATTCCGTTTCACCTACGTTTCCTTAGGAGGGTGACTGTTATTGGAGGATCTCTACCTTTCATCCACCCTATTGCCCTTCGTCTTGGTTACTCCTTTACGATTGCCTTTCTCTATCTCCGAGTTACAGCCATTCTACCTTCTTGTCCGAGGATGGACTCCTTGTTCTAATCTTCGATTTGTGTAAATGACTGTGATGTTTTCAATTTCGGGAATTTGGGAATACACTTCAGAGATCTTCAGTTTGGGATTTGGGGATGTGAGTGTAGAATTTGGGAATTCGGAATGGTATTGATCTGAAGATGGGATTTGGGTATACATGTGAATTTCAGAGTATAGGAACTTGGGTATTTAGATGTAGGAGATATAAGAATTGGGAATCTTTGAATCAGGGGATGTGGGGATGTGAGTGTGTGGAATTTGAAAGACTAGCAATTCGAGAAGCTGTTGATGTGGAGATGTAGAGATTTGGGTATACATACAAATTTCAGAGTATAGGAACTTGGGTATTTAGAAATTAGATGTAAGAAGTTGAGAATCTTTGGATCTGCGGATGTGGGGATGTGAGTGTGTAGAAGATTAGCAATTCGAAAATCTATTGAGATGCAAGAATTTTTCACTACAATGATCTCGTAACGTAAATATCTAGAAATTAGAAAGAACTTATGAATCTTAAAAATATACAAGTAATCTTACGTATATAAGTTTCAAATGAAGTGACTCATGGACTTGACCGAAATATCGAAGATACATCTAACATAAAATCACACCGAAACCCGCTAACATAAATAACCAAACCCAACCGCGGCAAAATAAGGAACAGCATAAATATTGCAACCGATGCAACTGTGAAGCGAAAGTAAAAGAATGATGAACACCGTAGACGTTGTAATAACTAGAAGAAACACGACGCGGCTAAAAAGAGGACAGGTCTCATAATAATGGGCAGTCTCGAACGTTTTAACACGCGATTCGACTGCGCCATGTTATTCTCAATCCACTTTGAGAACCGGTCCAAGCGACCCCGTGTGTAAACATAATTGTCCGATGATTGGCGGGTCAGAGCAAGGTGTTTTAGGGTCGTCGTATAAGCCGGTCGTTTAGAATTCGAAAGATTTCTTTACCCTGCGGTCTGGTGGTAACACTCCTGGGTACAGTCGGAGCAAATCTTCCCTAGGCAACATCTTTCAGACTTTTTTAGCATTTTTAAGGATTTTTAAGGATATTTAGGAATTTTCAAGGATATTCGGATAGGTTATCTGTAAAAAGCCTTGTACCCGAGTACCATCGAATTAAAAGCAATGGATGACGCTGAAATGTAACTTCAAAACTGAACATTTGTTTAAAGAACGTGCATAGGTTATTTGAAAAAAGCCTTGTACCCGAGTACCAGGAAATTAAAAGCAACGAATGACGAAACTTGAAAATTTTTTTTAAAAAACGTGCATACGTTATCCGCAGGAAGCATTGTACCCGAGTGTACTAGCATGTATCTTTATACGTCCGAGCATGCAACCGCAAGCGAATAAAATTCGATCCTGACGAAAATATGCACGCCCACTTGTTCTTCTTGTTCCCGGTGGTCTTTTTCTGGGTAGTCGGCTACTACCCCTTGTAAACCCCCGGCGTCATCCCTGGCGGCGTTCGATCCACGGTGCCCGATAAAATAACAGAATAATCCTCTGGTATATCGCCGGACGTCGCAGCAACGTCCCGTGGCACATTCAATTCTGCGGAATCTCGTATCATCTGATATACGCTTAATCCCTCGAGTGGTACCCGGAGATCACTCGTCGAGAGAAACCTGGAGTCCTGGAGAAACGGTGGAACAACATGCCGCCGGTAACCCGAAGTCTAATGAGCCGAAAACTTCATCGAGACGCGGTTAGGGTCCAGACCTGATAGGGTCGGCACACTTCTTTCGGATTAGCGACCATCAGAAACGATGGACTTCAAGTTTCGGGGGGAGCCTTTGTCGGATTTTATCGAAAATTTGCTCTTCTTTCGGGGTTCGATCTACTTTCGATTCTTCTGACTTTTTTCATTCAAAGCTTATGGATTTGGGAATTTTGGAATTTGGGGGCTTTTTAGGAAACCCAGGAAATTTACAAAACCTATAAAATGCATAAAATTACAAAATTTGCAAATCTCACAAATTTGCAAGTCTCCAAAATCTATAAAATCTAAAAACTCTTAAAAACCAACAAAATTAAGATAATTTACACACCAGCTAAGATTAAAAAATTGAAATATGTCAACCTGAAAATCCTAAAATGTAACATTTCTGATAAAAAATATCACCCTATAGAAATATAACAATGTTTTCCACCCAGTCCCCATTGAATTACCTAATACACGAAATCACTTTAAAAGGGTAAGCCCTCCATTACAACAGCAATATACATCAAAACATATATTGTACTCGAAACATATATTGTACTATATTGTGCCATAGAAATGTCAGATTCTCCATACGAGGGTAAAAACTAACGGAGTCAAATAAATTCCCGCAAAGAATCTCTAAACTCTAACTTATTCCGAACGAAGAGAAAGAATCACGATAAAGCAAAAGTTATGTCTTTCTTTTCTCTATTTGTAACTAAATAATTTATTCAAACATCTCGGTAATTGAAAAATGGCAGATTGTGTTCCCGTTTAAAATCACGAGTTAATGGTTATTTTTTTAATAATTTTCACCGGTCGGAGATGGCTGATAAAACAGCACCGTGGAAGCTTCAACGTAATGTTTATTCTCGCGAAAATATTCATGAAAATTCCTGGAATAATGGTATGTAAAAAAGACGAAGGGAAAAAAAATATGCGGCTGATTATAGCGTGGCATCATCGAGTTTCATTTTTCTTTGGTACTTTTCGTTCTACCTGTAAATATTGTTCTGCTGATGTAACTGTTTTATTATTCCTGCGTTTTATCGATCCAGAAATTTTTATTTGACTTCGGTGCAAAATTAAGTGCTGATCGATCGAATATCGTTTATTATATTTACTGTAGTATACACATGAACTTGTTACTTTTTTCATATTAGAAGTGTGCATATTTAATTATATTTTAGTACACTATACTGTTTAAATATACTTTGTATATTGATACACTTTAGTCCATCATTGTATAATACATTTGTGTCCAACTCTAATAAAAATCTGCTGCATATGCATACTCCATTCATCTACCATATTTAAGTTTCAAGTTTTATACATTTATACTTCGTTTGTACATCAGCCAGCAAAATCACCATTCCTCAATTACCCAATCCTCCACAGACTTGCAACTTTCAACAGTGTCTAATCCCGTTTGAAACTCCGGTGCAAGAGGAATCAACGCAGATATCCTCCCTAAACTTCTCTAAGTAATCCCGAAATGATCGCTGATCTCCGCGTTCCTCCGCTACAGCCTCGAAGTATATGTAGAAATAAAATTTGTACGATCGTTCTGTTCGGTCGTTGATGTCCGATCCGGGTGAAGAGATTCATCTTACTAATCTTAGATCACTTCCAAAGTTGACTAATTACAAATTTAGAACAAGAATTTAGCCAACGTAAGATCTGAGGGTCTGGAATTGGACTTGAGGGTCCGTGGATTTGAAGATTTGGAGATTTGGGGATTTTAGGGGGTAGGAATTTGGAGATGTAGGGATTTGGGAATGTAGGGATTTGGGCATGTGTGGATTTGATGATGTAGGGATTTGGACATGTGTGGATTTGATGATGTAAGGATTTGAGCATGTGTGGATTTGATAATATAGAAATTTGGACATGTGTGGATTTGATGATGTAATGATTTGAGCATGTGTGGACTTGAGGTGTAGAAACTTACAGGTCTACAAACTTGAAGATAACCAAGTATGAACATGCAGGTATTAGATCTTCAAATTTGAAAATCTAAGATGTTTGTCATATACATATTTGCAAACCTTGTGATTTAGAACTCTAATGATTTAACAGCTAAAAAATTTGTGTCTCCGCAAGTTTACCCAATTAAATCCTCAGAAAATCGCAATCATCAATTCCACTTCTACATTCCGAATCCACACAAAAGCTAGCGAGTTGACGTGAAAAGGCGTTACACGAAGCCGATGCCCCCGGGGCATGAAAGAAGAAGGGCAAACGAGCCGTTGAGCGAATAAAGGCGCAAGATTGCGCGTGATTATTGGTAGGACGGAATTTCGTTTCTTCCGAAGCCGCAGACCTTTTTCGGCCGGGCACCGTTTGTGTGTTTAACGAGTGAAACGGCGCTGACGCGAGCGAAATGATTTATAGCCGTGCGGTAATTACATGGCCGACGTGCTCGAGATCGTTGGTTGCCGGTAGTTTTAATCACTTTGCTAGCCGGACCGGAATTATTGAATACGAATGGGACCCCACGCGAAACGACCAATTCGTTTTGTCGTGAATTATGGGGAAACGAGGGAATTTTCGAAAGGTCCAAAACGTTGTCGATAACGTAGTCGATGACGGAAATGTTTCTTCCTTTGATGGCTGAGGATCTGTTGTGTCGAGAAAATTCAAATCGGTCGTAAACGGGAGGTTTCTCTTTTTAGTCATTTCAAGCTTCATTGCTGAAGGGAGGTTATAATTTAAACGATTATTTTTAGTATCGGGTGCAGAATATTGAACAGCAGTTGAAATTCGTATCGGCAAACGGGGAGAAATAAGTACTTTATATAGGTACGTTTCTGTAATTTGGTGGTTTGCTGGATAAGTACATTTTGGATGAGTATGTTTTGCTGCAGGGAGTTTCATGAATTTATGTTTGCAATCTAGTTAAGGGATGTTTGTATAGGGATGAATCAATGGGAACTAGTTCTCAATTTCTAAATTTGTGTGTAACATGATGTACACAATGTACATCACATGTACAGCACTATGGTTTCAATTAAAAGCTACATGTTTCACAATATTGAATATGACTCTTCGAATGCAAAGAATTTCCAAATCTTCATATCACATATAAACCTCGAAAATCTTCAAATTCCCAAATGCTCAAACACCCTAAATTAACATTTCCCAACGTGCAGTACAAAATTGAATATCTTTGCATACCACACGGAAACTCGATAACTTCTCTTTTCATGCCCCTAATAATACGTTAAAGCCGGCCATTACCGGTATCTCGAAGTATCAATAAAATGCGGAAACTTCGATACGATCATACACATTTATCAGGCGCAATTTATCTCCGAACATTGCGGACCTAATAGCTCTCCTTTTAAATTATCCCAGTTCCTCTAACGATACGAAATTCTATCACGAAAACTAAATTCCGCACGCTCCGTACGAGCAACGTATCAGCTTGTCGCAATCGGATTCGCGGATCGCGGAACGTATCAAAGGATGGGGTGGTCTCAGACATTTCAGCGATTCGAAGATCGTCTGCTATGACTCCTGTACGCCGACGTGATCCTACGTGATACCACCATTATTCATGTGTGTTCTACGTTGGCAAATTGGACATATACTGATTCTTGTTGATTTTCGTCACTGCTTTATTTATTGTTAGAGGATGATTATTTGAGGGTGACACAAAAATAGAGACTTTGATAATATATTTTACTATACAGGGTGTGCAAATAAGAGAGATCTGGAATTATACTGTGCGTGATATTTGAATTGGACGCTCGAGAGGGGTCACGTGACTCTTGGTGTATACAATATGTATATATATATATTATTATTATTATCACCATCATCGTTATTATTATTACTTTTATTATTAGGAACATCATTCTTCTTCTTCTTATTATTATTATTATTGTATATGTAATACATAACGATTGGGGATGTAAGTAGTCCAGGACTACCGACGCGGTCCGAGAGCCGCCGGAGACACCCGAACGGTGCCGAGCGGGAAATTTGACTGCCTTTTTGTTTCTCCTTTCTCTGTATACTGTTTGCGTTCTTTCTCGTGCTCTCATCTACGCATCCCCGCTCGAACACAATGTACAATATACCTATTACGATATATACAATATTATATACAATATATCTATACTTTATTATTGTAATGATTCGTGAACGCCATAGTGGACCGTCGAACAGATATCCGAAAGTCACTATAGTGATGGTTAACCCAGTGCTCATACTCTTGAAATATTAATATAACTGTAATTTCCGTAACATGACTTCCATGAACGTCAACCTATCGGCTCGATCGACACCGCTCGATACTCTTAAGATTCCTTAATTAAACGATCTGACAGCTACATTACTAAGATCCCCGTTATCGAACGGCTCGATCTCCACCATTCCACAGAAAGGATCCACCTTGGTTCTCGTTTTGTTCCCTCTTTCCGACCGGCAACCAAGCGATTTCTGTCGCAGGATCGTTGGAATCCTTGCTTCGAGATCCTTGTTTTAAATTGTTTTGCACAAGTCCCCGAGCGGCTAGCTCTTTGATGCTCGTTCGTTCGACGTTTCCTTCGAAGCCGTGATTGCCTGCTCGTAGAATTATGTGCGAACGAAGAAGAATTGCCGGGTATCGGACTGCATTCGTTTCGGGAGATACGCGAATCGTTTTGGGTGGTTTAGTGGACGGTGTTAATTAGGGAGATACGGTCGAGGGCACTTTACGGTGATTACGACTTGGAATGGGTGTATGAGGCTGCTAAGGGTTTTTAATGAGCCGAGCTGGGAGCATTTGGTTAGGTTTGACGAGAGATTAAGAGGTTTTGGGGAATTTGAGAACTTGTGCTTTTGAAGGTTTTGGAATTTTGTGATTTTGTAATTTGGGGAAATGAAAATTGGAATATTTGGGAGTTGGGAAAATTGAATTGTGGGGGATGCAGAATTTGGGAATTTGGAATTTGGGGGATATAGGAATTTAGGACATTTAAAATTTGGGAGATTTGAAATTTGGGTAATTAGAAATTTGGGGGATTTGGAATTTGGGACATTCAGAATTTGGGAAATGTAGAATGTGGAAGATTTGGAATTTGGGGGATTTGGAAATTAGGCTATTTAGAATTTGAGAAATTTAGAATGTGGGAATTTTGGAAAATGGGAAATTGGAAATTGGGGAAATGGGAAATTGGGAAATTGGAAATTGGGGAAATGGGGAATTGGGAAATTGGGAAATTGGTAATTGGAAAATTAGAAAATTAGAAAATTAGAAAATTAGAAAATTGGAAAATTGAAAAGTGAAAGTACTACTGAATAAAATTTCCAACAATATTGTAACAAACGTATGAAATAGAAAAGTAGGTAAGAAGTCGCTGTAAGGAAGAGGTACCGGCGATAAAAGAAGTGGCACGTCCGGTGTATCAGACCGGGAGTTACGAGCGGATCGTTCGACGCTAGTTTTTCACCGACACTGAGTTACCGTAGGGGCGTCTGTAAAACATCATATCGGAATCGGCCACTTGGCTGATTCCTGCGGAAATCGCAAGATCTTTCCGCTATTAAATCGAAGCACGTTTCTTATCACGCGACCATATTCACCGACAACGCATCTGCCGAGCAAGCTGCTTTCGCACGAAAACAGATCCTGCGACACCATTTTCGAACTCTATTCTTCTGCTTTCGCTTCCGTGATCTCGCTATCTTTTTCTCGAACTGTTGTTGGAATCCCTTCTTGCGATTCCTCGCGGAAACTCCAACAGCGTAAACAGTCGACTTCTTTTTCTGGCGATAGTAAATCAATCTGGCTACTGAATAGTTGCGTCGAGTTCCCCTCCCGTTCAAATATAACCCCATCAGAAATTTACTGTTACCACAACGTCTTGAAATAATCAAAATCTCGAAGCATCCCATTTCCGCTCTTGCCCCAACTGTCATTAGAATTTCATGATACGTTTCTCTTCACGTATCGAGTCCCATCGTCATGACATACCTTATCCTCGCATCTCTATCGAAGAGAATCACTTCTTCTGAACCGGACGCTCCAGTTAAAAATCCCATGGTGAAGATCTCTCTCGCGGCGGTTCTTCGAAATCGTTACCGTTCCCTATCGGTTAATCAGTTTCTCGCGCTAGCTTTAAACAGGTTTAAACGGAGAGGAGCCGGTTGATTAGCATATTACCACCTGTCTGTTGTGTCTCGCTCCGGGGAGGCTTCATTGGCGTTGCAAAATTGCGAGGAACGCGCGGTTATCTCGGCCGATAAAGGGGAATCGTCGTTTATCTCGTTCAAGAGGCTGCGCGAAATTTATTAGCCTCGCGATGCAACTAGGAAGGTTGCTTCGATAACGTCGAAACGCTTGGGATCGTTGCGAAATAATCGACCGGCCACCATCTCTTGTTTATGGTTAACCCTTTACAACGCTCCTAACGTTTCCTCTTAATGAGTAGACCGCCAACTTTTATGCAAATGTATGCCTTTCAACCGATATCGGTTACTGAAATAGATGGCACAGTTATGTGCTTTGTCTTGTTTTATTGCGTCAAATTTTTGTACAAATTCAAACAAGTTCATCAATCAGGTTCATTGATCAAGTTTATCAATCGAGTTCATCGATCAAGTTCACCGATCAAGTCATTCAATCAAGTTCATCGATCAAGTTCATCAATCAAGTTCATGGATCAAGTTCATCGATCAAGTTCATCAATCAAGTTCATCAGTCAAGTTCACCAGTCAAGTTCATCAATCAAGTTCATCAATCAAGTCAATCATTCAAGTTCATCGATCAAGTTCATCGATCAAGTTCATCGATCAAGTCAATCAAACAAGTTCATCAATCAAGTCAATCAATCAAGTTCATTAATCAAGTTCATCAATCAAGTCGATCAATCAAGTTCATTAATGAAGTTCATCAATCAAGTTCATCGATCAATTCAATCAATCAAGTTCATCAATCAAGTTCATGGATCAAGTTCATCAGTCAAGTCGATCAATCAAGTTCATTAATCAAGTTCATCAATCAAATTCATCAATCAAATTCATCAGTCAAGTACATCAATCAAGTTTATTAATCAAGTCAATTAATCAAGTCAGTTAAGTATCAAGATTGAAAGTTAGTGTAACGATAAGTCAGATTCGATTCGGTGTGCGAAGACAAGGGTGAACGTTGAGTCGGTAAATCGCACGACACTCGGACTCATTACAAAGGATAATGGCTGCCAGGTTGAAGCAGTTGGAGCATGAATTATGGAATCATTGATGCGATTACTCTTCCCAGCTATTAACTGAGCTCGATATATCTCTGAGCCAGCAAGTCGGGAAACGTGCTTTCCAGAGAAATCTTCGGCTGAACCGTCGAGAAAGCGATATCGATACCGAGAGAAAGGACATACTTTAGATTTTGTCAGCGATCGACTAAGAGTGTTAGCCTTTACGATCTCGATGTTTGTTTAGCCGTGATTGAAACGGTTGTTTAAAAGAAATCTTGCTTGAAACATTTTCAACCGTTAATAACTCTTTACTTTATATTCTGTAATGTACACGTAATAACATATTATACTGTAATAATATACACATGTGTAATAATATGTGTATAGTGGTTAAATTATATTTATGTAATTTATACACATTATATGTGTTTTATTATATTTATATTTTATTTCATATTTCATTGTATTGAACATATGCTGCATGTAATATGTGTGTTCCATGTGTGTTCATATGTGTGCTCCATCGTATGTGTATAATGAAACTATTGTGAGGGTAACAAATATTTTTAGGATATTTTATATTATATAAAATTTATTGTGTGATGTGATTTAGTAAATTTCGATTTAATGATTCATGTTAAAGCAATTTAATTCAGTAAACGCCATGGATTATGATTTTCCCCGTGGAACATGGTTGCTGCGAAAGTTCCGATCGTCTCTTTATTTCATTTATGACATATAATTACACTGTCGTTTTAATAGAAACTTTAAATTAAACCGTTGTGATAAGAAGGTAAACATACTTTGAACTTTTCCAATTCCCTCCCATCAGCTTTAATTCTGGAATTTTAATGTCTCCGACTTTTCATCGCCCTCCTTGCAATCTCTGAATATCTTATTTCTCGCTTAATTAAATTTATAGCTCTAGGGAACTCTATGGAATTTTTACGTGATACAACTTTTATGGAATTTTATGCATTTAGAGATTTGGGGATTTAGGGATATTGAAATGTGGGGTTTTTGGTACTTTCAAGAATTGAAGAATTGAAAAATTGATAAACTTCGAAATTTATGTCCCTGACAAGCATACAATCAACAACCTATTACAGTATCTCATATACCCCCAAAAACATGAAGTTTCCACGATAATTATCATCGTGACCATCGATTTTCCTCCGTTATCGCGCTATTAGTACCATGTAACGACCAGAGCATTTAATTAAGGAATCTTAAGCGTGTCGTTGAGGGTCTCGCAACAGGAAGAAGAGTAGCTTTCCTTTAGTCGGTTAGATAAGGTCACTATTCGTGTCGGTCCGCTCTCGGTCCCTTTGACGAATTGTTATTGGCTACCTGACGGTGTACACTTCGTTATTGGGCCAACTGAAACGAGCCAACGATCCTCGCTGGACCATCTGATTTATGGGAAAGAAACGGTTACAATCGAACCGCTCCCACAATATTCGTCGTTTCATCGAGCTAGATTGCCGCATTGTAACGAACCTGACGGCTCATTAGCTCGAGGGCCCTTCTGTGGCAGCTTTCGATGCGGCTACTTACAAAGATATATGTAAACGAGAAACGGGAAATTAATGTACTATTTATTTTCTAAGTAGCTCACGGACTCCGTGTATTTTGTTTTAATGAAGCAATCTGTTACGTGGAATGGAAATGTTATTTGGGATGGGTGGTTCTGCTGTAGAGATTAGACACTTTTTTGGGTTTTATAGTTTGTATTTTGAGAGAAACTTATAATTCGTAACCTAACCTAAACATGAATCAAAATAAACCTAAACTCATAACATAACCTAACTAATGCTAATCTAAATTTGTAAAAAACATCCTAAACAAAATATCCAACATAAAATACTAATAAAGAATCCATATATAAAACAAATTCGACCCATCGGCTAATTATAAAATGTGAAGACACGATTATTACAGAAGGAACGAAAGGTCGAGATTAGCAGCGATGATTCGAGATTGTATTAAGAAATTTATGAATCCCCCAAGATCCGTTCTTTTAACACCCTATTCAAACGAAACAGTCCAATAAAACTCGTAATATAACGCCGGCTGGGTTTCTTCGGGTCGAACGACAATAACAAGATAATTGGACACGAATGGGTGCAAGCGTGTTCGACGATCAGAATACAAATGTCTTCGTTCTTTGGTAATTTTCTGAAAAGGGCTGTTTCGACGCAACGCCACGGCACGTTTTCATTGGTTCTATGGTTGGCACGCGTTTCCACACGCTGATGAAATTATTGCGAAAATTAATTGATTCCGTAATTAGGATTCAATGAAATCAGCTCGGCTACCGTAATCGTGACGTGATTTATGGAACTAATTTGATCAGCTGGTATCTCCAGATTATTACGAACCTATAGTTTTATGTTCTTTAGAGAATTAATTGCATTTGCATAATAAAATACTCGTACCAACTCCTGTTTTTAATGTTAAATCCGAAAATATGTGATGAAAGTATTATGTACAAATGGGGGTTGTGATATTTTATTTAGTGGTTGGGGTTAATTTTAATCTTCAAACGTGATTTTAGAATTTTTTTTGTCTTCATTTTGCTAATTTTTACCCTTCTCCAGTTATTCTCCCTACAACTCCCTAGACTAAAAAAGTGTTGAACATAAATTCTATACATCTCTTCAATCTCCTATTAATATTCTCCTCCGATTTATATGACCTCTCCCTTATTCGCAGTATGTTAATGACACGCGAAACTTGACGTTTCAAAAATCACTCGGTTAACAGAGACCAAAGATGAGAAATCCATCTTACGAGGAAAGCTCTACAGCTATTTCAGAGATATTGAAACGAGCTTTTGCACACTGATAGATCTTGATATCCCGGAGCTTCCTACGCGCTAGAATATTTGTTTTCGCTGAAACTTTCGAAGTTCACAGACTCGCTCCGGATAATGACTCGGGATTTGAACAGAGCACTCTGGAAGTCAGATAGACAATCTTTCGAGATTCGAATTACAAAATGATTGAGTACTGTTACCAATTTAAATTTACAATTTTTGCTACGGGATAGAACTCCATTAACGCGGGAAATTTAAACTTGTGCAAAAAAGAACTTGCAACTTACAGAAAATTATTTTAAAAATTACTCATCGTGATTGTATTATGGATTTTCTAATATATATTTATTTATTTGACCTTCTTTTTTAATCTCGTTTGTATTGTTCGTATTCTTTGCACTCGTTACTACAATAAACACTGTGGCGAGAGCGTGACTCTGATCGAAGACCGATCCACGATCGAGCAAATGATTAATATTCGTAGCGTGAGCGAGATTATCGTTTCGTGTTGCGGAACAATATTACATTATGTATGATTTAGGTGATTCAATATCTGCAAGACTTATAACAGCCACAACATCAAAGGGTAAGCCCTACCGAACGTTAATTATGCAATTACTTTCTGTATAATTACTAGCAATTTGTGATGACAAATATATGGGATGCAGAATGTTTGTCTTAATTAAGTAATTGCATGTGGTACAACAATTGTATATTAATTTTAGTAATCATAAATTTTTAATTCTTAAATCTTGGTAATTTCTAAATTTCCAAATTTCTATATTTCCAATTTGATCAATTCTAAATTTCTAAATGTCCAATGTAATAATTTTTAAATTTCTAAATTTGCAAATTTCAATATTTCCAATTGCACACCCAAGTTCCTAAATTTCTAAATATCCCATTCGACAATTCCAAAACCTATAACATTAAAAATCGATGAGTCCATGAATTTCTAAACCCGCTTCCACCCCAATAATCGCTTAAGTCTGCAAACCACGCCCGACCACGAATACAAAAATTCCAAAACTCCCAACCACATCGTTCCAATCTCTAATTCATCACTGATCTAATAAACCCCGGATTCGCGAAAATTCCTCCGTCATATTACGACACTTGAAAACGTACGAATATTTATCGCACGACAAACGCAATTTCAGTTGATCACTGTACGAGGGCTTTTTACAGCCACGAGTAACATCAGCTCCCGTGACACGTCATACGGCGTGATTTAAATAATGACAATAATGTTGAATAATTACGATGCATAATTGCCAGTATTGTTCTGCTGATAATATAATGGAGGCGGGGGAGATCGTGCTCGCTGTTGTATGCTTCGAATCATTCCCGTTGCCGCCCCTTCTGGGCTCGTTATATTGTATCGGTTTTCATAAATATCGTCCTGTCGCTCGTTATCGTGACGCTCTAAGGACGCTCGTATCCGACGGATAATCCGGTAAATCGATTAATTCGTTGCAGCAGAAGTTGTAATTTAAAGTATCGTTCTTTCCTCGAACGCCATTTCGAAAGGCAATAACACCGGCTGCGAACCTACAGAATTTTTATTCGGGTAATCGGATTTTATTCCCCTTCCGCGAATTATTTTACTACGATTTACGATTGTTCCATGTATTAATAACTAGAAATTTCCTTTATTTACTCTTTTACTCATTTTATCATCTTTATGTTACTATTTTTATATTTATTACTTCTTAGCTGAAACAGGAAATTGTAGATCTAGGATAATTCGTACACTTATAGAATCCGACTTTTACATTCAATACCTAAGAACTTCAAAAAAACCTTGAACAAATTTAAAAAACTTGAAGGTTTAAAAATGTATAGGTACAAAAGTTGGATAAGAGACCGTACGAGTAATTTAAGAGTATAAAAGCAGCAGTCAAAATCCAGAAGTCAGCAGCGGTATATGAGCGTTATTTGTCGACGCGTTGATTGTAGGTCAGCCACGAGACGATCTAGCAGTAATTATGACTGGTTCGAGCAAGCTGCCAGCAGAATGGTCGACCCGACGGTATAGAACGAGAGGGAAAAAGAGGGTACCGATACACGTTGCGTAGAAGAGGAACCAGAGGGAAAACGCGAGCGTCAACAAGGTTCTACATTGTGTCGTTGATGCTGTTGCTGCTTGCATTGATGGCATCGTCATTGGTGTTGCACGGGCCGATGTACCGACGCGAGGATAGGTCTACAAAATATCAGCGGTGTTTGATCAGCTCGCCCATTTACTCAAATGGCGTGAAATTCAACAAAGCTGCTGAGTGGCATTGGCTACCGTTGCCCTCGAATATCGCGTTCGACGGCCATAGACTCTTCTCCTCCTCGTTCAACCGCTCTCTCCTCCTCCCACCACCTTGCTTGAGCACCCTTTTAAAGCACCACTAAATTCCATTTCGCCCTGGGCACCAGCTGATTAAATGCTTCTGCCGGAGATGTAAATTCTGGCTGGCGGGAAAAATGAAACGCCGACTCCACCCAGGACCGGAACATCTTTCTTGCTTTCTTTCTCTTTCGTTATAGTGCCCTTCGAATACTGTATTTACGGGCACTGGCTATCTTTATAACACGTTTACTTTTCGAATATTTTAAATGCTGAATTTTTCAACCTCGTAATTTCGACATTTTTTCGGGTTAGTTTATTATGGTTTGAGTCTACGTTCAATTTCTCTCGTATGTTTCGATTACTGTATTTTCCGAGTACCACATTTTCGAGTTGTCACATTCACCGGTTCTACGATTTCTACATTTCCAAATTGCCATATTCCTCCATTTCCATATTCCCATATTTCTCCATTTTCGTGTTCTACATTCCTCAATTCCCAGTTTCCTATATTCACTGATCTACATCATCGAATTTACATGTCCACATGTCCACGTGATCAAATGTTCAAATGTCCAACTGTTCAAATGTCCAAGTGTCCAAGTGTCCAAATGTCCATATCTCTAATTGTCCAAATGTCCTACTCTCTAATTGTCCAACTCTCTAAGTGTCCAAATCTCAAATTGTCCAAATGCTCATATATCCAAATATCCAAGTGTCCACATGTCCAAACATCCAAATCACTAATTGTCCAATTGTCCAAATCCCAAATAGTCCAAATGTCTAAATATCCAAATACCCAACTGTCCAAATTCCTTCAAAACTAAATTCCCAACATTACAAGTCCCCATGTCACCCAATTCTCACCTTTTCAAAGAACTCGACACCGTGACATTTGACCAGAACATCCAGTCAAATTTTGTTCGACCCCAGGGTCATTTTCCCTAGAAGCAGTTGGCGGCTCGTTAACAGACGCTACTGATCCTCCATCGGCTACGATATTAAACCGAATTCCTGCGTACACCCGCGCATGATGTTTTCATTTTCACGGCGGCACCGAAATTGGAACAATTTGCAAGTTGATGGTAAATTTAAACCGACTGGGAAACGTACAGGGAGAGGAGGTGGCGACGAGATAGAGTGAGATACCGAGTAAAATTGTAATCAGATCCTTAGCGCTTCGCTGCGAGCTGAACGATCTACTCTGCTAATATTCTAGCCATTAGCTGACAGAAACAACCTTCGATTCTTCGGAAGTTGGGAATCTACTGCGGCTTCGCTTCGGGAAATTATTATTGCCCTCTTGATTATTTTGCTTAATTAAGATCGTGAGGGGGAAATTAAACAGGTGCACTCTTTTAATATTATTTTATGGGGAATCAGAACTTGTCAAATATTCTCGCTTTTAATATTAAACACGGTGAAATAGGCAACAGCGATTATTGTACTGCCACATCGCATACCACCACATATGACGCTTTAATTTTCATACGATCACATATTATTAAAAATTTACTTACCTCATTGAAGACACTTATATACACTTAGAACTATACATAAGAAATAACTATCGTGAAAATATTTAAAAATAAATCAAAATACGGGTCTTTAAGTATGAACTGTAGCGTGCGTCACAGGTGCGTCACGTTGTAGGGTAGTTAAGAAAAAAAATTTTTTAAATTCATCAAACCTTCGGATTGGAAATAGACAGCTTCCACATTTAAGGTCGTCTCGGAAGCATCGGATCGTTGCACATCGGTGTCCCCGATCTGCACGAGTTCTCAGGTGGATGTTTCTCGGAATTTATTAAGGTCCCGGAGTTCGATGGAACATTGTATAAACGCAGGGCGAAGAGACGGCGAATTGTAGGAAGGAAGTCGATTGTCAAAAGCAGAGAGGATGGAACGTGCACGCCTAGGCGAAATTACACGCTGGACGACGAAGGAGATACGGAGCGGATCGATGACGGCAATCAACGAACCATCGGTTACCATTCTAGCAGGGAATATCTAGCCGGCTCCCGTGTCTGACAACCGTTCATTCACAGGGGCCATTCCTTGAAATCCAGGATAGGTCGTCCTCGGGACGTTTCGGCGAGCAGGTATTTAGCCTATCAAACGGAACACATCTGACCGCGTAACACGTAAACGATCCTGCAATTAGCAGCGTTCCACTCAATATCAGCGGCCCAACGGGCGTGATCCTTGACGATAATCTCCCTTTCCGAAATTCCATTAGACGCGACCAACGAGCCAACCGATATTATCGTAAATTGCTCGTTCGACGGATTTTGCCGGCGAAATTTCTTACCTCGATCCTTGCTCTCAGATATAACTATACCATTCGAAATCGAATAACAACCGACGTTAATCTGACACCTCTTTTAAATAGATTCGATATGGTTTTGTATGCTTTTTATAGCCAGATACATAACCTTATGATCTGAGGTCTGATTGATGTGGAGAAATGCATTTGCGTATTCTCCAAGGTAGTTGGAGGTTATTTCTGCTCACTTTTGGAGGATTTATCTGGGGTCGTTGAAATTTCGGACATCAGATCTTTGGGATTTTAGGATTTTGGAACCTTGATGTCACACTTGATGTTGACTGTCACATTTGATGTAAATTATCGCAATTGATGTAGACTGTCATACTTGATGTTGATTGTCATACTTGATGTAGACTGTCACATTTCATGTAGACTATCACACTTCGTGTTGACTGTCACACTTGATGTTGATTGTCACACTTGATGTAGACTGTCACACTTGACGTCAGTTGCAAGTAACATCCACATAATTGTTCTAACATGACATAATTCTATCACAATCAACAAGATTATTCAAATAACAAACCCTTGTTACTACAAAAATCAGTCTCCAACCCAGTGCCATCCCCACTCGAAGAAGCAAAAATTCCGTGTCAAGTATGAAATTATTTTCAGAGCAAGCTTAAGTATAGCCCCGCGTTTGATCCCGAAAGTTTCCTCTCGCGAGAGAAGGGTCGTCCGCGCCCTTAAGCGTTAACGAAAGATCGTGGTAGCGGAACCAAGAGACGAGTAGTATGGGGAACAACTTCATAGTCGGGGTAGAAGAGGGTGTATTTATTGTCAGGATGGTAAACTGGCGGGTGTCCCTTGGTGCAAAGGATTCGGGCCGAAGGCTCTTCTAGAACGGACTCGAATAGATGGTAGGTGATGATTACAGGTTCGAAAAAGGGGGACCGTGTATAACGACGTACCAGCGTCGACACGCGTGGGGTTATAAAGTATACGAGCTGTTATTCGTGACAGCTCGAAGATGCCCGGAAGAATGCGGATCGGACAGCATTTTCTGAAGGGGCTTCCCGTCGCCATTTGCTTACGCTTGTCGGATTAAACTGTTAACTAGATGATTCTTTTCGGGAGATTTATTCTTTATGAAGATCATCTCGGTGCCTCTGATTCAAGGGAAATGTGGATGACAGGACGCAATTTCGCTTTAAAAACTTTTTAAAAAATATTTTCTGTTGTTTATAATAGTAGCTGTTTGATGAATTATAATTATGTTTTCTGTTGTGATGAATTTGTTCATATTTGCTAAGGTTTGAACACGGGTAACTTCATAAAGTTTAACGACAGGAAATAAAATTTGATATTTACATAAGTTGTCTAAAAAGCAAGTATAAAGTACTTTTAATGTGTGCTTGTTCAAACGTTATATCAAATATAACGTGCAACAATAAGAGTAACATCATCATCATCAACAGTGACAACAGCACCTATCTTAGACTTCTTATGTATTTGTACAAAACTTTAATCAAGTGAAATCGTAAAAATTAATTCAACCTTCTCAATTTACAAATTTCCCCTTAAATCAAGTTATCGAACACAGCAACTTTCTCCGTAAATCGACTATCCATAAAACAAAGCGACGTATCGAAAAGATCGGCCTAACCTAACCTAAGTTGAGCGCCATTCGAAAGTGCTGCGAAGAAACGATCGCCGTATAAAAAAAGGAGCAATCCAATTTTATCCACGTTGTATCCCGGAAACTTGCAGATACATTCGGTAGAGGATTCATCTTCCTCGGTAATTACGTAATTACATTTTATACACCGTTCGAAAGCGCATCGTTTCCAGCGATAAACGAGAAGAACAAGACACAAGACTGATAAAAACGAATGGAAAGATAAAAAAAGAGATACTCGAACCCGTAAACCGACTGAATGGATTTTTTCTCCATTTTCTCTTATTGATCCCCTTCCGTTCTTTTCATTATTTCGCTCGATGTTTACCAAAGATGGAAGTTGCGCGTCGAGTTCCGAAACTGAGAGCGATCGCGAGATAAAATGGAAGCTGCGAAGAACGAGACGGAAATTATCGAGCCGGAATCTAACGCGTTATGATAATCAGGATGAATTTGGACGGGAACAATGATCCGACAAACTAATGGTCTCGCGATGTGAGCAACACGACGTGAAACGAGCTCGCCTTCGCCGCTGTTTGCTTAGTTTGTTTGCCTCGTCCAATTATTGCTTCAAAATTTGAGGAAACTCTATACTGGTTTGTTATCGGTGCCTTAATTATGCGCCGACTGTTTCACTCACGCCTTCGTGCTCACAAATTTTCTGCTCTTACGATTTTTCGAATATTATGAGTTTTGTATTTTAAATTTTCTTGTTCTCCAATTTTCAAGTTCGTAAATTTTCAAATTTCTTTTGTGGTGTCCAAATTCCCAAATGCAGAAATTTGCAAAATCCTAAAATTCCAAAACTCTGAAATCCTGAAATGCAGCCCACAAAACAGCATTAACTCGTTCAGAACTAAACGTCATTGAAGAACGTGCTCTGAACCGTAAACGCAGATCGTTGTTCCGAAGATGCGAACCGTAAACGCCGTCATTACACGTTGTCTGGTAACTTTTACGAACGGAACGATTGAAAAGGGACGTTGTATCGCGATTGTTCTCGTCTGCGTGTCGATGACTCGGGCAAACATCAATTACCGTGGCGTGCATACACAGAATGGCGGAGTGTCGGAAGTTTCGCGTCGCGGAGCCGGAATTAAATTCGCTCGGTCGTCGTTCGGAAACTATTTTCGGATACAATATGAATCGGCAGGATTTATATCTGACGGTGGCTACCATGGGACCAGGCTTTTATTTACAGCGAATCCCGAGTGGCCGCGATAAACGTTAAGCGATAAACAACGATGCTAGAAAATGGCTGGTAATATCGTGGTCTCTCGCGACCCGGGAAAAACCGTGCCTTACACTTTCAAGGATCAAATACGTACTTCTATCCTTCATTCAACACCGTGCTGTGCCATTAGTCGTGAGTGATCGTTGACGTAATTGGAAACACCGAGACTTTGATTGCGATCATCCCATGTTTTCTCTTATCTTTGCTGATTACTCATACGACACACATGTAAATATTATTTGAGATTTTAGCATAAAAAATTAAACTAATTCTAGCATCTTAAACTTGTTTCTAATCACTCCCATTTTGAAGTTATTCTGTAAATGGAATAAAAATCATCTTTGACAAACGTGTTGCTATCACTTGACTGACAAAAACCTCGTGACTATGTTACCTATAAACAGCCCATATTATCTATAAGCCTTTGTCTATATTATGTATTCACATATATTATGAATAAACAGCCTATCTATGTATATTGCCTATTCACGTATATTATCCACAAACAACCCATAACGCAATTGAATCGAATTCATTGGCAGTAATTCATAAAAATGACCAGCAAATTCGACGCTGCGGTGTTCAAAAGCCTGGGAGGTGTATTCAGTGAGCAAAACTCGCACGGCAGTTAGCTCTGTGCACGGTTACGAATGCAAAGTTCTATCTGTAATACGAGTGTCAAGTAACTTTATGCGAGTACGTTCTCTACGTGTGTGTGTGCGAAGTCACAAAGTGACCCTCGCTTTGTGCGAGGAAAACGCGCCGCGCCGGCTACGCGATGATAAGACACAGTTTCCACGGCGCGGCAAATGGCGATCGTTGATAACAGAGGCCACACACAGGGCTCGCTCGTATGGCGCGATGAAACGGAAAATCGGTTACTAATGTCACTTCGACACGGAGTTGAGCCATTATGCGTTCGACCGCGGGCTAAAAACCGACACTGCGATTCGTAATTGATTCGAAAAACGGGGACGGAGGGCTGTTAACATCGACGGGTTTAAGGACCGCACGAAAGTTCCGCGATTTGGATCACCCTCTGCAAAGAATCGTTTTATGACGATCGTAAATTTACGGGGATTTTAGGGAAATTCTGAGAGAGGCTCACATATGCTCTTTCTGAATTAGTTTTTAATAGGGGTTTTGATGAAGAGGATTCTTGGATTTAATTGTTCAGCAAGGGTGAGTTGTCAAAATTTCTTCTGGGCAGTTCATAAATTTATAAATATTTTTCAGATATTTCGAGGGAGGGCACATTTTCGATATTTTACTTTTACAAGATATTTGTTAACCCGCAAATATCTTCCCTTAATTATTTTCATTGATAAGTATGTAATTGATAAAAGTGTACTTACAAATAATTCATCCCGGTTGAATTTTGTCCTGGCTGCATTTCTGTCCTGCGAACAGAAAAAGTAATCTTTCAAATCGCCATAAACGCGGTGATCTTTCTATTTTTTGTCATCGTCGAAAATGCAATAAAGGGTGGTTGCATCGGCGCAGAGATACCGTCGGTCGAAAGTATAATAGTTTCCGGTGTTTGTCCGTTTTCAAAACGCATCGAAGTCCGTAACGGAAACTTCTGACATTCTTCGTAACAACTTAAGGAACGTTGTGAAACTTTATTTCGAAAGTGCAATTACGTTAATAATTCGGTTCCCGTTGGAATTTCGGGGGAAGTTAAACGGCCGCATCCCTGTGCCAACATATTTCAGAACATAGCGATCTCGTTAGATCGTCTGTTTCGTTTCGATTCCGAATCGTTTTCGTTTACTTAATCTACCACTTTGAATGTTATTTGCAGATCGACCATCTTGGAAATGTATTTTTTGTATATTTATTGTATTATTACTAAGGAGGGGTTGAGGATTTGGGGGTCTGAGGATTTGGAGATGTGAAGATTTGGGGATGTGAGGATTTGGAGATGTGAGAATTTGGGGATGTGAACATTTTGGGATGTGAGAATTTGGGGATGTGAGAATTTGAGGATGTGAGGATTTGGAGATGTGAGAATTTGGGGATGTGAGAATTTGAAGATGTGAAGATTTGTAGATGTGAAGGTTTGGGGATGTGAGAATTTGGGGATGTGAGGATTTGGGGATGTGAGAATTTGGAGATGTGAGGATTGGAGGATGTGAAGATTTGGGGATGTGAGAATTTGGAGATGTGAAGATTTGGGGGTGTGAGATTGTGGGGTCTTAGAATTTGCAGAATCTACAGATTTGGGGACTTGAGGATTTGGGAATCTGACTATTTGGAGATCTGTAGATTTGTGGATCTGAGGATTTGTGCATCTGACAAGTTGATGCTCTGACCATTTAGGAGTCTGCCATTTTGGTGACTTAGTATTTGTCGAATTTACGAATTTGGGGACCTGACGATCTGAAGATCTGAGGATTCGGAGATTCGAAGATTTGGAGATCTAAGTATCTGATCAGGTAATTTAAGAATTAAAAAGTGATTTGAAAACCTGGGGTGGTTTTTCCTCGCTAAATAAAATATCGAAAGGAATAAACGGTGTCTAATCACGATATAGTACCGACTAGACTGGGTGAAACCGATTGCGCGTGTTTCTATGACGCTGTCGAGGTTTCAGCAACTTCCAAACTCATCTTGAAATGTATCAATGGCGAGCAAGAAAAGGGCCTTTGACATTTCAGTTACAAAAGAGCATACATCTCGCTCGTCCTGGTTCATTCGAGACTTCTTGCTATACGCTTTGACGTCTATTTATCCGGTATCGAGTACTTTCATTACTCGAATCGAGAATCCTCTTACCTCTTCTTCATTTTATGTTAATCTCTTCTGAAATGATTCCATCTAGATTTTCCCCCAATTTCCTCTTTCGCTGCGGTCTTCGGAAACCTTTCGAAAATGTTATTTATTCTTCATGGATTGAGTTGGTTTAATAATTGAACGGTTATTTTATTTTAATCATTACTCTGTGGGTGGAGGGATGTAGGATTTCGGAATTTGGGGATCTGGCGATTTGGGGAGTTAATGGATTTGAGGATTTAGAAATTCAGAAATGTACAAGTTTGTGAATGTAGGAATTTCAGAAATATTAAAACTTGAAAATTAAGAATTTTGACTTTTGGAAACTTGAGAATTTAAAAATTGGAGAATTTCCATATTTATATACATCTCAACTTAATTTAAGACAATATGGAACCTGCTAAAAAACTGAATTGCTCATAAAGGTCAAATAAAAAATGAAATAGAATTCTATCGAAATTAGAGTATATCGAATTTCCATAGAACGTTAGAACATTTGTAAATGACTTGAGAGAAGGACATCGGGAATAGAATTTATGCAGCTTTCTACGCGAAGTACCTCGAGGAAGTCATAGAAACGCTTATTCAACGAAGAAAACCTTTAATGCTATTTGTCGGGGAATTACTACGCTATTTCTACTAAATCGTTGTTTCCCATTATACAGAGTTTCGTGAAAACAGCTCGGTAACCATAGCTTTCGGCGCAGTGTTTCCATTAAATTCAACGAAGCCGGTTATTAAACCGATACGTGTAAAACGTTTCAGTTCATTTCGTACGAGGGCGGTTTAAGAGACTTTTTGGTGGAATCCTCCCGCGGTGTTTACGACAGATTTAATTGCGAATTCTTGTGAAAATTTTATTATTAATTTCGTTATTGATATTTATTTGTATCCTATGTTCGATATTTTTAATGATTACCAAATAATTTTTGAATCACAAGATCATGTTCATAAATTACTCTGCAATCCACATATGTAGATTCCTAAATTCCTAGTTTACTAAGTCCCTAGATAACCAAATCACTGGACTGTCAAGTTAGGCCTGAAATTCCTAGGCACATAAGTCACTAGATCCCTAAATTCTCTTAAATCCTAATATTTGATAGTCAACTCCGTAGATGCGGGATCCCTAGATTTCCACATTCCTGCAGTTCCAAAATCCACATAGTTTCGAAGTCCTTATATCTAGAAATCCCTATATCCCAAATTCCCTATAGTTCCGAAATCCTTATGTCTCTAAATCGTTACATCTCGAAATTCCTAGATCCCAAAATCCCTATATCCCAAAATCCCAATATCCCCAAATTCCTATAATCCCAAAATCCCTATATCCTAAAATTCTTATACCCCAAAATCCCTATATTCCGAAATCCCAATATCCCAAAATCCCATAATTCCAAAATCCCTATATCCCAAAATTCTTATACCCCAAAATCCCTATATTCCGAAATCCCAATATCCCAAAATCCCATAATCCCAAAATCCCTATAGTCCCAAAATCCCTATTACCTAGTACCTACACCCCACGAACCCTACATCGTAAATTCCCTATTACTCCAAATTCCTAAATTCCAATTTCTGAAATTCCAAAATCTTAAAAATTGCCCAAATACCAAAATAGACAAGATTCGAGTAATCGATTAGAAATCGACAATGAACAATTTTCGACACGTTCGTACATTATCCTGTGCAACGAGAGACAACGTAGGAAGTTATTTACGATTCCATTGAAAATCTGCAATCAATTTGTATCCAATAAAAGTCTGGACGGAGTGATGTCGTTAAATATCGAGGAGCGTTTTGTCGGAGCTTAATGAACCACCTGGAAAGCAACGACAGGACGTTTCGCGAACTGTAATGAGATTCGACCGGAAAATTATTATATTCCAGCAGGTTGGCCAGAAGGTGAAACAGAAGCGCCGCAAGTACCAGTGATTAGGGCTGGAAATATAACGGAATTGTATAAACATTATACGTTAGGGGCTTCACAGGTACGTTCCAATTACCGCGTAGCTCACGGCGTAACTATGCGCTTTGCGCCGCAGTAAGTTTCATTCGTTGCCAAGTTACTTGACGAACTTGAAATGAACCGTGCCGGAACATTTACCTTTCAGACAGAGGTTAATCAATTTCGAACTGTTGCCGGCCTCTGACAGCTGAGTGTTTGTTTCCTTTCATATTTCCCTTTTTTACGGGATTCTTGGGAAATGTGAAACTGTAGCGAATTGGTTTTTGTATGGCTTAGGTAACTTTTTTGATCTTTTGTTTTATGATGAAACTTTTGATGCACTTGTTATTTCAACGAATGTTTTGGTTATCGTTACGTTCCTTTTTCACATTTCTAAATTCCGAAATTCCTAGATCAGTTCCGACGTTCCGAAATCACTAGGCACCAGATTTCTAAATTCCAAAGTCCTAGATCCCAAATTCCAAAATTCCGAAATCCTTAGACCCCGAATTCCTAAATTAAAAAATTCCTATACCCCGAAATCCCTAGATCCCACATTCCAATATCCCAAAATCGCTACATCCCAAATTCCTATATTCCGATAACCCTAGACCCCAAATTCCAATATTCCAAAATCCCTAGATCCCAAATTCGTATATCCCGAAATCCCTAGATCCCAAATTCCTATATTCCGATAACCCTAGACCCCAAATTCCTACATCCTAAATTCCCTAGATTCCAAATTCCTAAATCCCGAAATCCCTAGACCCCAAATTCCTATATTCTAAAATCCCTAAATTCCAAATTTTAAAATGCCCAAGTACCTAAACCCCAATAACCAAATTCTTAAATTAAAAAAAATACCAAAAAGCAACTATCCGATATCCCAAATTTGCCAAATTTCCTCCATTTCACATCACTCTCGCTAAATGTATCTTCTCTGTATCGCATCTAGCCGATCACGAGCAAAACCTGTTTCAATAAATCCCGTCCGCAACGAATAAAAATTCTAATGATCGATTGTCCATCAAAAGCTCGAATCCTTTCAAAAATTTACCGGAAACTGCCATGTTTTCGTCCCTCTTGCAAACAGAGGGACGCGCCGCGTATCGCGCATAGGAATTTCGTTACAACAATCAATTTTTAACGAATTCACCTGAATACACTTTCTGTCTAACGGTTCCACGTTCCGTACGTGTGCGTGTTTTCGTCGAAAGTTGTATCTAGCGATTTCATCGGCACGGGAAACGCACGGACGGCCGAAACGGATGTAAACGTTTCAACGACGATCGAAAAAATTGGTTTTCAGCCGGCGAACGGCTAAATCGATCGATGCCATTTAATGAGAATGGAAACGCGACGCGATGCGAAAACTCGAGTAACGTTTGAACGGACGTTAACGCGTCGTAAACGCGTGCATTGGCGTCGTAATCGTAAACAGCTTCTTCCACACAACGTTAAATACCGTCGTCCCATCATTTTATATCTCCGGCGATAAAAAAAGAGGGGATGTTTTCAACAATGTCGAAAACGAGCGATCCTCGCTGTGAATAGCAACGATTCGAACTATCACTCGTTTTATGCACACTCGGTGTCCTCGAACTTCTCATACCTGCTGTATTTTTATTTTGTTATTTTTACTTTTTATAGTATTTTATAAGATTTTATTTATTATATTCTTGTTAGTTGTTAGAGATTATTTTGAAAATTACTAAGAATAATAATTGTATTGTTATAATGTGAGTAATATGATTCATGATTATTAATGATAATAGTGAGATTGCTATAGAATAAATGATGTATTTGTTCATCGTTATTAATCGTTAAGTAGAAATCGATATACAAGAACGTAAGAATGAAATAATATTTACTAGCAGAAACACCCTTATTCGATAAGTTACATATTTACGAGGTGCACAATTTTAGAAGAGATTCAGAAGAATTGATCTCTATTTGTGCAGTCATGTTTAATCCAACGAATTAAACTGAAACACTGTTTCAATATCAGGTCGTTTTATCGCGGAACGTTCGTATAAATTCAGCGCAAACAGCAGAGTTTGATGTGCAATAAAACGAGCAGCTTGCGCAAGAACAGATACAACAGCTCAAAATAATATTTCAACGTCTTCTACTTAAAGTGTCTTCGATTGCACAATTATCATAAATAACGCGTTCATAAAACGCACTTAAGTAAACACGATAAAATAACGAATGCGAAAATACAGGAAACTGCGTCATAAAATATACAGTATTTCAAAAAATAATATAGCTTATGAAATATTCACCGACCGAGAGAAATTAAGCTGTGTACACAATAAAAATATCGCAAAAATTACTCTGCACGATGCGAATTTAATTGATACGCGCACACACGCGCATGCGCGGAATATTCCGGCTGGGATAACGCTTTATACTTTCGATTTGTATTATCAGAGTCGTGCGATCGGTGCCTTTCGGATTATACGATGGAACTCGAGAACACCGAGTATTCGCAGTGCACGGATGAAGAAAATAGCAAGAAGACCGTCATAGTCGTGCAAATAAAAGTGAAACCTTCTGTCCTTCTTTTCCGACAGAATGCACCTTTATTCCCTTTACACCCGCGATCAAAACCATCCCGCCAAATGTTTACGGCTAGATAAGCTTTTACATTTCATTCGGTCGATGCAATTTACTTATTGGGATGCTTTATTCTCGCCACGTTTCTTCAATAACGAAATTTTTGTTCGATTGACTCAGTGTTGGAACTTATATCATTCTCGTTTTTCGAACCTTTTGTACTGTGGGATTTTAATGATCATGAGGGGATGATAGGGATGGCGATACAGTAGGTTTTATTAGCAGTCTTTTGTAAATTTCAAGAGACCCTCAAAGACACCAAAAAAACGTGACACCCAAAGCAAGTATTTATTTAACACATCCGTTAATGCAGCATCGACTGTATCACAACGGATCACACTCCGTGCACATATATATCTTGGTAAAAAAAACAGCGCGTAAACGAGTAGCGAAAGAAGAGCGTAAATCGCAACGGAAATAGGGGCGCAGTATAATATCCGGAAACGCGTGAGGCAGATATAGGGACGATTCTTTAATCGAGGTCCCCGTTTATTCGGTCGGTTTGACAGTTTCCATTTAAATCACGTTCGAACACGGACGTACCTCTAATTACCTGACACCGGCAGTAAAATTAGGTACACGGTATCTGGCTGGTCCGAGTGCGTGGATGTGGCCGATACGTAGAAGCCGGAACGAGAATGAACGAGCGACATCGTTCTGCCGGTGACAAAGACCGAGGGAAAAAAAAGGAAATGCGAGCAAAAACGGCGAAACCGGAGGGAAAAGAATAAAAGGCTCGGGAAATAGGGTCGCTGGACGAAAGCTATGCGAATCGTGCATCGCGATCTGGGACGTGTATTTTGTTAAATGTTAAGGGGTCACGCTGCGTTATCGTGCTTTATCGCCGTCGGACGACCACCCTCGCAAATTCGACACCGTAATTCCACCTTTCGAATAAGCTCCACGGTTCGCGGACACGTTATTCCTTTCACATTTTCCACTCTGTTAACCCTCGCAGATCTACTTGCGAGAACGGCCGCCATTTTGTGTCCCGAATTGATCTCATCGGATTCCTTCAGAGTTACATATTAAAAACATATGTTATACTTAATATGTCCGATGACAAATCTACCTTGGACTACTCATCCATGCTTCCATATTAATTATAAATGACTAATTTAACTGTGCAGTTTTTATACAATACAGTGTGCTATTATACTACTATTACACCATATCTGATTAAATACAGTCTTACATATTCCAAGAAGTTTGATCCTTCAAACAAGATAACCTCTCTAATTAGTTACCAACTAAAATCAATTAATCCGAGATACGATCGTTGCTACCTACGTTAATTAGAACACAAGTGAATTGTAGAAATATTTATCAAAGATTCGATAAGATGTCTCGAACATTTTATCTCGGCGATCTACAGTGATTCACTGCTCGAAGCTTTCGGCACATATTTTCGGTAAATTCAGTCATTAAATATTTAATGAGTAGCTTTAAAAGAATTCTTTCATCAGATCGCCGGAATCTTGTTCAGTTGTCACGTCAAGTTGTTGCGACACGTTCGGGGAAGAAAACTACACCGAGATCCAATCGAGTGAATTCTGTCCTTGCTTCCAATTAACGGAGAAAATTAAGCGGACAGTTTCTGTCTTTAGCGATCTTAAAGTTGATAATTGATGTCTTCAAATTCGAACTGACGCTAACAACTCGTTAATTACGTTCGTGTTGAACAGCTGCGTGATGTGTAACGATGTGATGTAACACATTGACATCTACTTCAAAGATTTTTTAATTTTTAGTTACCGAATATTTTAAGTATTGGTACTTTATTTTTTGGTTGAATTTGATATTTTGTAATTTACTGATTTTACTCATTTTCAAATTTCCCCATTTGTAAGTTTGCAAATTATCTAATTCTGCAATTTTGAAATTCCCAAATTGCTGAATTTCCAAATTCTCGAATTTGCATATCTCAAAATACCAATTTTCAAATTTCCAAATACCCAAATTCTCAAATCCCCAAATCCCTAAATATTCAAATTCCCACATTCCCTCACACCTAAATCCCAAATTCCCTATATTCCTGAATTCCTCAATCCTCAAATCCCTAAATTTCCAAATCCCCAATTCCCCAATATTCATATCCCAAATTTCCTAAATTCCCCAATATTCACATCCCGAATTCCAAAATTCCCAAATTCTCTCACAAACCCCCTAAATTCCTTCCCCAACCCCAAAATCCCCAAATCCCAAAAAACCATTTCACCACTTATCCCTCATCTCGCACCCATAACCCCACCCCTTTCCACCCCCAAAATTACGCGAATTCCCTCAAACAAACGTAACATAGGTACACAAACGCGTGACCATTAAGCACCGAAGTTGTTCGAATGTTTGTCTCTGTCGAAGAGGGAACAATTTGTGTCGGATTCCTTTGTAAGATTTTCACGTCGGTCCATCGAGCTGCCTCGAGGGGCCACTTTCATCGATGGCATCACGGAAGCTCGTATGCATATAAACTATCCTTATCTCTATCTCTACGCCACTCATTGGACGGGAAGTCAATTTCTCGATAAAGAGCGTTGCGGCTACGAACAAGACTACTGATCATGATCGTTTAATGCACCCATAAACAACGGGACAGCCGATTCCTTCCCGATAAACCTACGATTTATATAATACCGTACGAGAATGATTTGACGCTCTTTAATTTCACTCCGGTCGGCGGCCATTTTGTCGACAACGCGGTTATAGCTTTTCTTCGCGCAAGGGAACTTTACTGCTTTATAGAAGCATATTTATTTTACAAATTTTGTACATTTTATTCGATTATTTCAAGGGTAAATTATTCTATGGGTTACTTAAGTTATTGTTGTAGTTTTGTGATTGATATACAATAACGATATTTTAATTTGAAGATTAATTTCTTTAGTTGTCTTTGACACTTTCAACTTGTGAACATAATGGAATATTCAATGCAAAATAAATTTTTGTGAAATAATTCTGTAATTATAATAATAATTTTGTATTTTATAGAGGTGGTAAAATATTAATATGAACTTGCTAGATCATCAGAAATAAATTTCATAATAATATAATTTATAAATCGGTAATATAAATTATTTCATTACCTCCCAAAAATTTCTGCATACTCCTCGAAGATCAATTTTGCCGATTCATCTGTTCGCTCTATCGTGTGAAATCGATGTTCGCAATTGCCCGCAAATTTCGAAATAAACGCACCGGACGGTGAATCGTCAGAATTTTGTTTTTTAATAAAAACGCAGATATCGAATCAAGTTTGAAGCGTATTTTATAAAAATCGTTGCGTTTGTTTGCTCGTCTGTTTACGCTTTTCCGCCAGAAAAATAATCTTGTGTATATTTCCGTGGAAAAAACACAAACACGAGCGACAACGTGCTCGGTGAAAGATCGATATTATATCTTGTCGCGTGTATCGATTACAGAAAAGTAAAAAGGAAAACGGAGAAACGCGTTCCACAGGGATTTCGGGGACCGGTTTCGATCAAGTCTCGATAATATTCTTCTGTTTTTAATTAGTAACGTGGAAGAGAACTGTGTATTTCGAGTCGCTTCTTAAGAACAGAAATTCTATGGACTTAATTGAAATCAAAACAATTACAAATTAAAGCCAAAGAAGAAGTTTTATAACTTTATGTTCTACAAAGCTACAAATTGTACAAATTTTTGAAATTACAAATTAAAAATATTTCCAGTGAAAATTAAAAACTACCCTATGTTCACATCGCAGTTCATTAAAGTATCTGATTAACGCAGAACAGATTTAAACGAAAGCTTTGAGCATCGCATTTATGAAAAATTTCAATGGCGACAAAAATTCTTCAACGTCGAACAGAATCCCGTTTCCCTTTCGCGCGTTCGACCAATTAAAACCGCAGCCATCCGATTGAATTTATTAAGAGTATTCTCACGGTGAATTACTTTTTTTGTCGCTATTTCATATAATCGTCGAACGAATGGATCTCGCGGCACAATTACGGACATCGTTGTTTTTTTCCTTCCCTCTTTTCATTTTATTGCAACGCAGCTCATATCACCGAGTCGGCGTTTGTCACCGTAATCCGATTTGCAGACAGCACCGCAATCGATACCGTAACATCGATATTATAAATATTAAAACGCGTTAATACGATTAAAAGAATTCTTTGTTCCCCCAATTTTTTTCACCTGAGTTTCAGAGAAAAATTAGCCGATTAACCGAAAATTAATTACGCCTCGTATTATTGATGTATCGAGCATTCCAATTAGACCGCGGATATTTATGCAAATATTATTGTGCTGCATGTGATGTGTGCGGTGTATCAAACAATACGAAACAATTAAATTATTAATTCAATTAATTTGAATGTATAATATGAGTGCTGTTTTGATGAACATAATCCGCAATGGCTTTCACTCTGCATCTAGCGTTCTATGAATTTGAAATTTTTGATAATCATTCTAAAATTTTCATTGAATTTTTTAAACCATTAGTATTATGAACGATTTAATTTTAATTTACCATGAGTCACAAGACGTGAGTCACTTCTAAAAAACAACGGTATTTAAATTAACATGACTAGCCAACAAGGTGATACTTGTTTTCTATAAAATAATCAAAAGCAGCTTCGTTAGCGATAAAAAAAGTTTCGCAGGAATAAAAAGTAGGAGTAAAAATATGATCGACAATATGGCGAACGAGTTATGAATCAACACGGTGCTCCTCGGCTGCGATAACGTTAAAGGCCCTAAACAGTGGCAACAGCTGCAATTAATGAGCAGCACATCCTTCGGGGCGTATCAATAATTTATCCGTCGTAAAATGAAATCCCGGCGAGCCGATCGAGCCATTAATATTCACCGACGTGTAAATAACGTGACAAAGGGACACCTTAATTTCGGGTCCGCCGTTGATATAGCGAAAAAAAAAAGAAGAGGGGAGAAAAAAAAGTTGAGCGAGTAAATCAATCCGGTCCGCTCTAACTTCCAAATGTATGAAATATTCATTACCGTCTGAGGAATCTGAGGAACTGCCTCGACTTTTCATCCTGCGAACACCGTCTCGAGGACCGTAATTTTCGTTTGGCCATGAGTTATATCCAGCCCCCTAATGAGCCACGTATAATGGAATAAACAATCCTTCTACCTTTTACTTTTTCCATCCTTCGCCCTTCCGCTGTTTTTTCAATTTTTATTCTCTTCGGGTAACGAATTGCGCGACACGGATTAAGTTTACGCTCGCTTTTTACCTACGGGTGTACAGGGTGCTTCATTTTTACAGGGTGTCTCAATACGAATGGGTTTATGGGAAGATTTTCCAAGTTTTTTAGATTCGGAAGTTTTTCAAATTGAAATTTTAATTGTTCATTATAATTTATTCACTATAATTGTTCAATGTAATTGTTCACTATAATTGTTCAATATAATTGTTCATTATAATTGTTCAATATAATTGTTCAAGATAATTGTTCACTATAATTTGATCACTTTAATTGTTCAACATAATTGTTCATTATAATTGTTCAATATAATTGTTCACTATAATTTGTTCACTATAATTGTTCACTACAATATGTTCAATATAATTGTTCAATGTAATTGTTCACTATAATTGTTCAATATAATTGTTCAATATAATTTGTTCACTATAATTTGTTCACTAGAATTGTTCACTATAATTGTTCATTATAATTGTTCAACATAATTGTTCAATATAATTGTTCATTATAATTGTGTTCAATATAAAGTGCAATATAGCGAGAGTACAGTCCCCAGACTTGCAGATCCGCGCTCATAGCTCATGAACGAAAGAAAAGAAGAAAAATCCTTGTGCAGATTTGTGCAGGGAACTTTGAAGCGTTTCAGTAACCTCGGAGAAGTTGCATCACGTACTCAATTACGGTTGCAGGTGGAATCCACTCAGGTTTTTCGCGGGACGACATAGCGCGTCGGTCGTAAAGGTGTATCGTTCGAGGGTTAATCAAGATTCCTCTCCGGAAGTTGATATCGAATCAGAAGCCCGGAACAATCTCCATCGTTAACGAGAGCACGTAGAGCCAGTAAACTATTGGCAGAAGCGGTGTCATAAGTTTGCTAGCACGATGTCGATTGTCCACCGCTAACTGCCAGGTCATATCGTTAGGTGGGTGAAGAACGGTTGTGGTCGTGGCACGTATCGATCGTAAATCGATCAGTCAACGTTAGCCGTAACAAGACGATCGAAATAGTAGGGGTGAGTAAGGGATGAAAAAGGAGGAACACGAAGAAAAGCAAACGGATCACGGTAAAACGTTCGATACTCGGCGAGTAAACAAAGGGCCAGAGGAGGGTATATCCTATATTTGAGCAAGGGTGTATCCTATATCGTCGCCGTTTCAAGTTGCGATAACGAGTCTCACAGTCGCTTCTGTACTCTTACGAGTGCATACATCAGCATGTATGTGGAATTTAGCCCGTTAAATTGTTCGTTATATTAATCCGAAGTCGGACGGTGCTGGCGCAGCTATATCGCCACTACGGGATCGTTTAACCGTGTTGCTTCGACCGCAACGTTGTTTGTCAGTATGCACTGGATGCTACGCTGGCTTTCTTCGAGTACCGGTTTCAACTTGGGATTGTTGTTTTTGTTTCGTGCGTGTACGTGGCAATTTGTTGGTTCACTTTTTGATTAATTGGATTGATACGGTACATATTTACAATTTTTAGATTATACTATTTGGTCAAATACTTTAAATTTTTACTAGAAAGAATCGCATTGGAAATCCGTGGTGGTGACTGTTAACCAACGCCGATTTAATTTAACCGAACGTTTGCGAAGGAATAAACGCCGGCGAATACATCAACGTTTACATTATTAACACCTAGATATTTTATGTACTTTCGTGTAAAATTGAAATCCCACTAACGAAGAATGGATCGAACGGTTATTTACAACCGTCGATAACATGTTAAACGCGATGTCGTAATTGCTATTCCTATTACGAGCAATCATAATGAATGTTATTACGAATACACACGATCCGAATTAATTTAATTATCCGGCATCCTATCATTTTTCAATTATCTCCTGTCCTCCATTTTCTCATCTATAAATGGATATTTCAATTCACGTGTCGTTCAGATATGGGTCAGAGCACGCAAAATATTTCCGATCGAGCCCGAATTAATCTTTGCCGATGGGAGATTACTATTTACCGAACGATCGAATTAAACTAGCAAATAAACGAATCAAATAGGACTGCAATAACATTGTAATTAATACGAATAAAAACTCGATCGAAACTCCGTGTATGAGTTTTAATATCGGTGAGTACGTACACGTACGAATCATTATGTTTTCGGAACAGGTCCGAAACCGATGAATGTTCGATTAATTTTATTCGGGCGAAGGTTGTTAGAAAAGACTAACCGAGTTATAAAGCATCAAAATGGTCGCCTAAGACCTTCCAGAAGCAGCAGCTTCATAAATTCCAAGAACTCAACCGTTTCATAACTGCTGAAATATTGTATGCGGGGGAGAGAACTGCGGAATTTGTCAAAGAGGTACTACGGAAAGTACAATATTTTCTCCAAAAACGAGACAACACAGCAAATATTCCAGAAATTACACGTTCATCTTTCGGAAAAAACGATCTACCTCTGAACATATTTCACGATATTGTACCGACGTAACAGGTACGTAACAGATGTACAACTTTAATTTCGTTAGACAAATAATATTCGGTATGATATATTGTACGGTAAATGTAATAAATATTCGACCAGGACAATTTTTAGTTTGTGGGGACAGTGAATTATTTAGATTTGTAGAGTGATACTTTTTAGCGATGTATGTTGTAGCAAATATTTCAAGTTTGGGAATTTTTTATATTTTTTGGGGGAAATTTAAGGACTTAGGTTTTTGAAGGGTTGGTATTTTGGGGATGTTGTGAAATTTGAAATGTGGGTATTAGGAGATAGGGGAATTATGGAGTGGGGGATTGGGGAATGGGGAATTAGAGAGTGGGGAATTAGGGAATGGGGAATTAGGAAATGGGGAATTAGAAATTGGGGAATTAGGAATTGGGGAAATTGGGAATTTGGGAATTTAGAAATTAGGGAATGGGGAATAGGGAATTCGGGTATTTGGGAATTTTAGAATTTGGGAATTTAGGAATTTAGGAATTTGAGAAATTCGGGAAATTGTAAAATTCCCCTAGTAGAAGAATATAAAATTTCCCTAATTTCTCAAATTTGCAACCTCGAAATGCAAGTAGCCGAAACAACTAAAAAATTAGATAAATAAAAAGTAAAAAAATTAGAAAATATCCCTGCAACCAAATTGATTTCCACACCGTCAATTAACGTTGTACGACAAGCGGTAATATACAATGAACACCGTGGAACTTTGCTGAAGCATCACACAGGTAACACACGATCCACTTAGCCCTTTCCATCAAACGCAAATTGCCCAAGGGTGCTGTCTCTTACGCGGAGCAGGCTCGAGCCATTTAAACAGGAAATCGCGATTATTACATAATCCTGTGAACACGACGGACGTTGCAAGAACGCGGGCCAAGCGACCGGAAGTCTAATCCCGTTGGGGGACGAGGTAGAACATACGCGCGACACGATAATGCGGGACGGTGGGGTGCTCGCTAGCATGAAATCGTTGGTCATTTAACGGGGTATCGTTATTGGTCAGCCTCTGGATTATAATGAGGCACCGAATCGGGATTATGCGCATTAACGTGCCGTGTAAACGCGATACCTGACGGCCGGGGAATCAGGAGGGCTGCAAACCGAGAAAACCTCTCCTAAATTCCCCACGAAACGAAATTCGGCTCGTCCTACTACACGCTTTTTATTCGTCATTTCTTTGTGGATTCACTAGTCTTTTTGGGGTTTACTAGTTCTTTTGATAACTGCAACCTTAATTATATTGTTATTGCAATGTTGTATTTATCTCAAGTAATAAAATTGTTGTTTTTATTTCAAGTAACAAAATTACTGTCTTTACTTCAAGTAACAAAATTTTGTTTATCTCAAGTAATAAAATTGTCTTTTCAAGTAATGAAGTTTTCAAGTAATAAACTAGTGGGTAATAGATACATGATCGAAGGACACAACCCTTATTTAGGATCCCCTGTTATCCATAACGATCATGAATTTCTTCTCCTTTCGCTCGCGGCAGAAAATCCGGCGGGATTTTGAAAGGGCAAAAGGTGGCCGCCTATATCAAACTCATTATCTATTGTAATAAAAGGTGGCCGCGTGCCTCATTGTTGCGATAATACAGCCGTTGAGTCTTCGCTATTCGCGTGTATTGTGCGGAATCCGACGGGGTCACGTCGACCGCCGCATAAAAACTGCGATGAATGCGATTAATTATGGGACCATGCAAATGGCGAACGAAGACGGTCATTCAATTGAAAATTGCGATACGCGTTTGAACCCCGTATAACAATAGAACCGAATGCTACGTTCGCTTCTTACGGGAGAGATACTTTGTGGTGCCTTAGACTGGCGGCCATCTTGGATCCTCCTATTGGTTATCGATATCTTAATAATTCGATATTTCTGTTATGTTACAGATATTAATTCACTATGTGTTTAGATAGTGCACGTATTAAATTACTGCATTAATTTAACAATCTTATTTCATAAATGTTAAATTTTCATATGTATAATAAATAATTGTCATTGTCAGTGTATGTTGATCTATGGGCTAATAAGTATGCTGATTTCTACCACAAAAAAATGTAAATGCTAATTTCAATCTATAAAGTAGGTACATAAATTTAAATCCAGAAAGTGTGAATGTATATTGTACCAAAAAGAACATACCTCGTGTTATATTGCAGAAGAGTTGTTTAGCAGTACGACACAAGTAAATGACAAGGAAAAATTCAATTAGCCGAATCAGAACGTAAGGGTTTAACGAATCGAGCAACGTGAAAAGTGGAGGGTGGACTCGAAATTGCGGAAACTGTAAAAGCTAGGAGCAGCAAAGGAGCAGAAAGGATAGCGAAAAAAGGAAAAGGTCCATCGGAATCGATACTGGTCCGATCAACCGCTCAAACGGCTCGAAATTCTTGCCGCCGGTTTCGAGCAGGTCTTTCACCGTAGAAGTCATAGAGAGAAACGCGAAACGAGATGCGCCGTTTCTTTCAGCGTGCACGGAATCCGATAAGACGTCCTGGGGAATCCGGGAACGCGGAGAAGAGGTTGTACGCGAGTCAGCCAAGCGAACGGCCTTTTCCGCGCCAGGAGAAAAAGGGGAATCGGGACGATTTTGGTGGGAATTTCTCCTGGAAGAGACAGACATTCGGATGGTCCGCAGGGCTATGCCAACGGCGACTGATACACGACAAAATGCTACACTCCGCCTTCCTCACGAAACTTCACCTACATACAAACAACAATTTTAAATTCCCTAATTTTCTGATGTTCAGATATCGCACATTTTGAGATTCCACGTTTGTATTTTAGAAAATTTTTAAACCGACAAGTAGACATATCTGGACCTTGATGTCCCTAGATAGTGATATTACTAGACATTTATGTGTACTGACAAGGTATCAATATCTATAGGTTCAGTTAGAGTTAGATCAAATTGGACGTGAATACTATACTTCATCCAAATAATCATATGAACATATCTACATAACCATAGATCCAAAATATGGTTATGGTTAAATACCCAAATAGTCATCCTAGTCCAAAGTTTCGAATCTCCATAACTCTCTAAAACTGAACAAGTGAGAATCTTTCTCCACTCAACTGTCATGTTTTCCCTAGGGAAACAAGATTTGCGGCAGACTGTACGGAAGACACGAGATTTGAGCGATGGAGAAAAAGGAACACGACGCACCGTGTTACGAGACATAATACATAAAACATATACGTCTCGTAGTAGAATAATTTCGTAATAAAACAGCACGAATACCATCAAACAATGAAATAGCATTCGACCACCCATATTAATTACCATTCAGACCGCCGAATTGTACAAGGACGAAATTAAAAAACATCCCAACATTCTCTAATTACAAATAATTGAGCACAACCAGTCCCCGCACACACTCGCAACGCAGTGTTATAATGATCGAGGACGAGAAAAAAGAAGAAAAGGAAAAACTGGTCTTGATTTCAGGCCGATGTCAGAGCGAAGACGAAGAGGAGAAGGTTGAGGGAAGCCCCGAGGCTGCTCGAAACGTTGAATGCAAGTCAACTCGACTACTCGTTCGAGAATCTCCGATGGTTGCCTGCTTTTTATTTTTTACGCCCCGCCATATTTCTTCTCCCTTCTGAAACTCCCGCGTTGCTTTTTCCCCCCGTCTTTGTTGGTCTCTCGCGACGGCACCGTGGAAATTGTTCCATTACCAGCTCGTTTCGTTCCCCTCGAAATCCGACGGGGAAACGCATTACGCGAACCCATCGCTGTTACCGGCCTCTCTCTCTCTCTCAAGAAATCCAACGACGTCGTTTCAATTTGCCGGCTGCTGCCATTCATATTTATAAAGCGGAACAAACGATTAGCAGGCTGACGCGCGGTTCGCGACGCTCCTCGACACCTTTAATTAGCGATCAAGCGAATTTCGATTTTATTAGGCTTTTGCTCGATTTGCGGTGATTTGGGAATTTGGGAATTTGGGAATTTGGGAATTAGGGAATTAGGGATTGGGAAAGTGGGGAATTCCCAAATATCCCAAATTCCCAAATTCCCCAATTCCCCATTCCCTAATTCCCCATTCCCTAATTCCCCATTCCCTAATTCCCCATTTCCCAATTCCCCATTTCGCAATTCCCCATTCGCCAATTCCCCATTCCCTAACTCCCTATTCCTTAATTCCCCATTCCCTAATTCCCCATACCCTAATTCCCAAATTCCAAAATTTCCCAATTCGATGATTCACGCGCGTGGTTCGAAATCGATGAAAATCGAGCAAAGAAGATCCTTTCATTATCGGTTCGCTTTGCTTTTCGCAAAACGACCAATCGACGCGACGAACCAGTTCCAAGTCACATAATAGTTAAGGGTGCTTTACGTCCGTGCAAAAACGAAAGCGCGAACGATCGAGCGGAAAATAATTGGATTTCAGATCGGGCCGAGTGGGACGCTGTAATAATCGAGAGGAGAAAAAAAGGAAACGGTGGAGAGATGCAGCCGGCAGGAACGTTTGTAACAGAGAGCAACAAATCGAACCTGGTAGACGTCGAACCGGCCGCCTGTTATTTGTTCACGACATCGTGCACGCTCAAAAACAGTCGTTTACCTTTTCATTATCTTTCGACGTGCTCCGTAATCAGGAGCTGCGATGCTTCACGGGGTCCCGTGTGAACCGGGATTGTTGGAACCTCGTCGGGGTACTGATGCGTTAATAATCGTTCGGGAATTAGACGGTTTTTCGACCTTCGAAGGTCGGAAGAGTTTTCATTTGTGATGATGTTATCTCATTACTGATAATGAGAATCTGGAAATTTGGAAGTGGGATGTCTGGCTTGGAGACATCAGAGGTTGTGGATCTAGGACCTTGAGGATGTAGGAATTTGGGGAGTTTGGGAATCTTATGACTTGGGAACCCACTTGGTCATCTACCAATTTGGGAACAGTTTGGGGAGATAGGCATTTGGTGATCTAAGTATGTATACCTATGAATTTGGAGACAGGCATTTGTGAACTTCAAGTCAAGTATAAATTGTACCCAGACGTAGACTTTGAAGGACTCGAGTTTTTAAGAAGCTGATATTTTATGCTCGACAGTTTTTTCGAAGTTCTCTCGTAAACTCGCTTTATGAAATCAGGATCACCGACCACCTTCGTCCTTTAGGGCGCAGGGAGGATCGATCCCTCTTTAATCCAATCATTTCACGCCTTCTCCTATCAACTTTCTACCTTCCTCTTATGGCCGACGAAACTGTCAAATCAATCGAGATCCTCGAGTGCCAGCAGTCGATCTACCTACACCGGGTTCGTCTTCTCAAAAGTACCGTCTTTTGTTAACTTCTTGCGATAAAAACTTTATTTACGCCTTAGAACTTTGTACCGCTAGTTGCGACTTTGAGGAGGGGTCTTTATGGTGAATAGATACTAGTTTGGTTTTATTCGGGGAACATTTAGGGGATATTAGGTACTTGAAGCTATCGAATTTCCCAGATTTTTAACTCTTCACAAATTCACCAGCTTCGCAAAACAATTCGCTCGCACAAACTCGTGCTCGTTTGCACTTATCCGGTTCGTCGCAAAATGGCGGAAAGGGAGCAATCCCTCCAATTAGCAACACAAGCTCGCGAAAGTTCGCGTAATCGATGTTCGTCGAGCAAAAAACGGTTCCGTCTCTATCGCAGGGGGTTCTCGAATCGGTAGACTCCACGCGATCTTCGCGATAACCCAATTATTTCCCGGGGTCGGTTTCACCCTGGCTACTCTCGATTCAACCTTTTTACGCGTCTTCTTGTTACGTATCGAGGTTCGATCCGGCGATTCGCCGAAAAAACCGAAACAAAGGAAAAAGGGTTGAAGAACCAACCGAACTCGATCTCACGGCTAATCAAACCGCTGTTTCTCGTGTACTCTTATTTTGATCGTAATCGTGTCCAGACATCGTCCACCGTACCTGGATCCTCTACGACACCGCTTCGCTTTTCGTTTCTTTTTGCTCGCTGTCTTGTCGCCATTCTTTGCTTCCTCGACGATCCTGTCGACACGCTTGTTCGATCAGCTGCTACCTTGCTTAACCTACGACAAGCGTGATAACCGAGGAGGAACAGGATTATCATTCCTGTCTAGGAATTTTTTAGAACCTGACAATTTATGGGTTCATTAAGAGTATGGGGAAGGAATTTCAAGATCTAAGAATTTAGGTATTTGAGAACCTGTTCTGGTACATATGTATTTTTTATTTATTTTTGTTTATTTAGTTGTGTATGTACATGGTTACGTATGTGGATTATATGTTACATGTGTGTATACGTAGGCATGTAGCTTATATGTTACATGTGTGTATATGTATGCATGCAACTGATAATTTACATATGTGTACATGCAGGTATGCAACATATGTTCTATGTGTGTATACGTAAGCGTGTAGCTAATATGTTTCATATGAGTATATGTATGTAATTGATAATTATATCTATACATGCAACTATGCAACCTTATATGTTACATATGTGTATATGTAAGTATGCAGCTTCTGATGACTACAAAATCGACACATTCATTCAGGCTGCAGAAATGATGAATTCTGAAGTGTTAAAACTTCGAGTACTAAGAAAATGTTTGTAAACGAAGAAAATCGATAATTCGGTAATAGGGAATTCCGGAGCAGTTCGAGCCTACGAGGCAGAGAAAGTTGGCGCAACTATTCGGAAGTTGCCGAACGATGATAAATACTTATCCAGACTGCGGGACGCAACAACGGGCAAGGATGAATAGAGATGGCGGAAAGTTGGCGCGAGGTCGGAATCAGTGAACACCGATGCACGCTTCATTTTCCGTGTTTGCCTTTCGAACAGAGCGGTCAAATGCATGCCCATTCTACACGCGGCTACCTCCGATAAATTCGTCCGCGAGTTTCAAGAGAAAAGCCCGATAACGTTCGAGATAAGAGAGAACGAACGATAAAGAGAGAGAGAGACGACCAACAAAGGGAGTGGAAAAGGGAGGATAGTGGACAGGAAACGAAAGAAAGGCACATCGGGTCCAGCACGGTCATTAATTCGAGTTCTGGCCGAGGTACGATGTGATTATTTTCATGACGTTTCGATTCAAAAGCATTGTTTAACCGGTGTCTCATTGTCCGACGCTCCAATTTCCAACTATATTTTACTCGGCCGTGTCTCTGCCAATATGCTGCACGCGTGACTCCAAACAATTCCGGTGACATCTAGGAAATGGCCGTGGGCAGCCGACGTTGCCCGCGAACGAGGTCGCCACCTTTTTTGCTTTTCATACGCTCGTACGGGAAACTGGGGATATTTGAACGCATGGTTTTCGGTCGAGGAAGTTTCATGCTACCACGGCCATCTTTTTTTGTGATTGCATACCGCGGACCTTGGCGCGAATGTTTTCTGAGATAACTTGGGGTTCTTGTGAGATTAGACAAATTGTTGGTTTTCAGATTTTTGGGGTTGGAGTTTGGGGAGTTGTGAAGATGGGAATTGGAGAATTTGGAGATTTAGAGATTTGTAAACTTTCAGATAATTTACATATGTTGCAGGTATGCAACTCATATGTTACATGTGCGTATATGTAAGCATGTAGCTTATACTTTACACATGTGTATAAGTACACAGCTTATAAGTTACATATGTGTATATGTAAGCATGTAGCTATTATGTTACATATGTACATAAGTATATAACATACAGTTTACACATGTGTATACGTAAGTAAGCAACATATGTGTACATATACTATGTATCCAACAAGTATCTAACTCATATGTAAGCTGCAGTCTTGCTTATCAAAAGGAAGAGTATATTGCAGCCGAGTGTTCCTCTTCCGATTTCACGTCTCGTAGATCGACAGACAGCGACATAGACGCGAGACATGTACGTAACGTAGATAGGTTCGAAAAACGAGAAGCGAGAAATTGCGAAACAAAAATGAAGTCCGTCTCGGCTTACAAGACACTATTACTGATCCTACGCGGCTTAAACTCTCGTCACGATGAAATCCGCTTATTCCCGTTTCCTTCTTTGAGGCCGCGCTTTAAAAACCCGGCTCAACGATACGACAGGACACCCCGTGGATATCGGTTACACGATATTAACTGAATTTCCCGCTTGTTCGCGACATGCAATGTCATTCTCTCGTTACCAAGATATTCTACCTGCATTAGGTACCTCGCATTCTAACTTTCTTCAGTCGTTTTCAAGTTGTACGAATAATTAACTGACTGTCCAGAAAATGTAGATTAAGGGCTTAAATATTTCAGTTACGTTAACCATACAAGCTTTAAAGTGACGTTATAAAATACGAAAAGGGATTACATTATTAACTGCATGATTTACACTGTCAAACATAAAAATGTTAGGTTTGAAGTAACGACCATTACCTAAAACACAGCATTCAGTAAGTTCTAGCAATTCTAGAAGGATGCAATTATTACCCGGCCACGCCATTTTTAACGTCTCGATCGAGGATCTCTCGACGACAAACGATTCGTTGCTCCGAGCAAACCCGATTACTCTTTGACCGATTACTTCCTCGAGGTATCTATCTTGCGCGACCTGGGACTCATTACTGACTTCGAGTGGACCGGAAGTGTCTTCCTGTTAGCTTGCAAACTGCAACGTTCAATTTTTCCGGTTCGATCGACTGAAGAATTATACAAAAAATTTGGAGAAGTCAGGTTACGTTAGAGGAATAATATAAAAGTATAAGATAGAGATATAGGAAGATATAGGAGGACATAGGAATCTAGGGATATTGATGTTTCGGAATAGAGAGATCTGATCATATAGGGATTTTCAAATTTACCGATTTCTAGATTTGTTAGTTGATTTGGGGATTTGGAGATGGAAACATTAAGAACTCGTAACTCCCCAAATTTACAAGTTCACAAGTTCCCAAATCTCCAAATCTCCAAATCTCCAAATCTCCAAATCTCCAAATCTCCAAATCTCCAAATCTCCAAATCTCCAAATCTCCAAATCTCCAAATCTCCAAATCTCCAAATCTCCAAATCTCCAAATCTCCAAATCTCCAAATGTCCAAATCCCCAAATCCCCAAAATTCGTCGCAACGCAAGCTCGATTATTGCACACAATGCACAGTACACGCAAAGCGTTTCGGCGTCCTATTTGAAGGATGTAACATTTGGAAGTAACGAAACCAGGGGACGAGATTTATCACCGGAAGCGGTTAGCAAGCCTGACGGTTCCCAAGTCATGGGATCCGACGCCGCAAGCGAGTTGCACGTCGTTTCACGCCGTTAACAAGCAAAAACGAACGCCCAACGGCGCGATCCTCGTCTCTGCCTATGGCGTTTGCGATTTCACGGCGAAACGTTAATTAAATCTACCTGGTTGCACGATTTCTTACCCCCCGTAACATGTCCATGTTGGTTACATTCTCACTACCCACCTATTCTGTTTTATTAAACACCTTTCGTGTTCTCCACAAACTTCTGGTTAAAAGTCAAAATTACTTTCTCATATATTGCATTTGACTCATTTGGTACAGTGTCAAATAAGGATTTATATATTTTATTCTTGTCATTTACAATACAATGAAATTTTTGTCATTCAAGTATTATTAAAATTCGTGGCTTAAAACAACGTCGTACTTTCGCTTCTGTCGATTAAATGCTTGTCAATCGAGACACGAAACCGAGATTTTTCCATGAAAACCATTTCGCTTTGTCCCAGATATCGAGGAAGACAGATGCAATTTTTGCGGGCAAGGTCGAGGTAAATTGAATGATTAATTGAAAGATGGAATAAAAAGATAGTAAATGTTTGATTATACATAATCGGAAGGAGAGCGTGGAAGTAGGGTAATACGAATCGATAACCATAACTCCCATTCGTTCGGGTCGGTATTGACGGCGGTGTTTAACATCGTATGAATCGCTATCGATGACCCTTGGGATTCGAGCTCTCCGTAGATTGTAGATGCATCGCTATCGAATTCGACTACTCCGGATCATCGGTATCCGGTGCAACGACCTATGTCATCGCTATTCAACATGTCTATCGAGATCTTCGTTATTGTACCTCGTAAATCTGCGAAATAATGTTAGCGTTCGAGATTGCTGGAATCGATTGGCTACAACCGCCATTTGTCTTTAGTCGCCTGCGATTCACACGTTTACCTTTATTCTAATTGGACGTAGGTTTTAACTTGTTCAATTCTGTTAGAACTTCCATCTTTGGAAGGTCTGGGAGTATTTGGGGATTGGTGAAAGTGGGAAGTAGAGAATTTGGGTTGTGAAGTTGGGGATTAGGGTAAAAATCCAATCTCCTCAAATCACCCCTAGAAAACTTCCCCCTTCCCTCAAATAATCAACAAGTACATAAAAAAACATCATTACTCAATAAATCCTCCATCATCTAATCCAAAAGACATCATATAAAGCAGAAACTGAATTACGTAAAGGAGATATGAATGGTAGAATACCAACCAAGTGATTAGTATCTAATAACGATATTGATGATAGTCCACGAAGCCGAGTACAAGGGACAGGATTATTTGGCGATGGTAGAAGCTCGTCATGAAGTAAATTAGCGAAGGCTGGCAAAGAGCTAAATGTACCCCATTGGCGTAATTTTAAATTCATGGCCTGGTGCCAATAAAAATGGCGCTGGATTCCGTGAGAAGGCAGTACTTGGTGAAATAGGACTGGCCACTGAAAAAGTTCCATCGTTTCTTGTTTTATTTTTCTTTTTTTTTTTAATTTAGTATCTTCTTGTTGTCCTTTTTTCGTATGCGAGTGGCTTAGTCGCTGGGTGACGCTGGAAAAAACACGTATGTCAACGTGTGAAATGCCTTTATGGATGATGCTTTTATGAACTTTCAGCTTAACTGATACTTCAAAAACTATATGCACGGTGTATGAAAATTATAGTGATGCTTTTGGTACTGGTAGTTAATAATAATTTGATGTTTGTATTCATTTGAAGATGTTAATTTTTCTTGTAATTTAAGCTTTCTAGAATTTTATTTTTATTGCAATGTTACTTGTTACGATGTTCATAATTACTGTTACTTCATTTATATTATTTAAAATTTTTATTTTTAATTTGCAAATTTATTGAGACGTCACACAATTTAAAATTGACTTCTCTAAATTTCTCTGAATCTAAAATTTGAAAAGAAAAATGGAGTTTTTTGTGTAGATCTCATGCGTGAGGTAGCGACAGGATATTATAAAGCAAGCGGTTAAAGAACCAACCGACCAATTTTTCATTAATATTCCACGGTAATTCCGTTTAATCGCATTACTTTCCCAGTTTCACAGGCGTCTCACGGCCGGAAAAAGGACCCGGGAACTTGCTTAAGTACAACACACTTTCGCATCCAATTAGGCAATCGCGAAAATCCCTGTGAAAATTGCGATCTCAACGTGAAAATCGTCTCGTTTGATGACGATCAGCAGAGAATCCTTTTAAATTCTACAGGAAGTCTCTGCTATTTAAGAAGAAGGAAAATTGTATCATAGAATTGGGGTGTACGACAAATTTAAAATTTGAGGTTATGAGTCAGAGCTTTAAAATGTTCCACTTTCTTTGATATTTTGAGTCCATAAAATCTTGTTTAAAATTATTGTAAAACATCATACAAATAACAGAATATTACAAAAGTACCTAAATACTTGATTAACCCTTAAACATTGATCATAAGGTCAACCATAACCCATCTACGAAACGTGTGCTGACAGTATTTCTAAAATTGAACCGAAGAATTGGCAAGCAGCGCAATTCGCGAAATAAGAAATGACATATAGTAGAAAATGAAATTTAAATCGTTATTGTCTCAGCAGCGTTCCGTCAAATCCAATTGGTAGAAGAGGTTCGTAGAATTCGAAGACGCTGACGAAAGTAGTATGGCTGAAAAATATACAAAAGGATTGGAGAGAGAGCTGTAAAAAGAATAAAGGGGAAAAAATTAAGCGGTGAAAAGAAGCTTTGATTTATTTGACTGGCGTCAGTCTTCCTGCGCAAAGAGGAGAACAATAATAATCAAGCTTAAAAAGGGCACGGTGATGCTAACTGACGGGGAAAAATCAAAAGGTACTCGAGAAGAGTAAGCAAAGTCGACGACCTAAAAGCGGAGTTGCTGTATAAATAGAACGATTTCATTAAAAATAGTGCTGCATATTACTATGTTATAATAAGTAATTTACAAAATTTTATTATTACTTCAATATCGTTTTAATCATGTGGATGATTATTCGTAGAAGTTAATTATTTTTATATATTTCATTTTACTGATGACATATGTATTGTTAAACATATTGTTTAATATGTTACTATGAATATATATATTTAATATGAAAGTACAATAAATATCAAGAGATAAAGTACAGGAGATATCGATATTTCATAGGCAAGTAACGAAGCGCACTAAGCGTGAACGAATTGCAAGGGTGTTCGTTGTTCCATTAGGAGTGAGAAATAAAAAAAGAAATTGGCGAACGAAACAAACGAAACACGAGCTTTAGTAGCGGGCATATTTTGCAGAGAAGAGCACATTACAAATGCAAAGTGCCATTTGGACGCAACAGCGTCGATCGTGTGGCACCGCACTGCAGAAAGCCAAATTGGCTTACTTGCGAGTTCGCGGCAAATGTATACACGTTGGCTCTTTTGCGCGTTCTACCGCAACTCGTTTGTAACTTTTACACCATAACCTTCTCTCTTTTACTTCTCCTTCAACCTCTCGACCGATCGTTCTTTTCCACGATTGCGGTCCCTGATAATTATCTGCGATAACACTCTGCACCTTAAATTTTCTACATTTCTTTCTTTATTTAGAAGGGTCTTTATGTATATGGGATGATGGACAATTAAGAATGACATTGTATAAGAATTTAACAAGAATGACATTGTATAAAAATTTAACTTGTAAATGTAACACAATTTAACCCCCGTAACATCAAGTCACGTGATTACAGTTCAAATGTGATACACCTAAGTCATATTACAATAAATTACATCCTGTAATCCGAAAGTTCGAAGAACAGTGAACGAATTAGCCGCAAAATAGAGGTTTGAGAGTGACAGAACAATTACTGGAATATTACTACGGAAAAAGGGTAAAAAAAGGAGGGTGAAATTTAGAAGGGTAGAGGGTGTCGCGCAAGCAGGAAATTCCAGGGAAATGCAGTGGTCCTCGTACGGACGGCAAATTCAGGCTCGCAATTAAGGAATATAATTAACACTTTAATCGCGAAAATTTCCGAGGCCATTTGTAATTTAATACCTCAGAACGGTGTCTCTCTGCGCCGCGACGCTCCGTTTCATTTGGGCGCGTAGCCCGATGCTCTTGATACGCTTGGAATTGCGTTTAACTCAAGAATGGGCTAGCACCGTTACGAAATATCGCCCGGGCACGGAGCCGGGCTTTTAATCCCTTTAAAATCCTCCGACTGCTAATCTTCTTAGAACCGTCAAAGCCACGCGTTAATTTACGCGTTCGTTTGGATTATTTCACTCGATGACGTTCGACCCTTCGTAAATATTTATTCGTATGAACGTTCTTTATTAGCTTTGTAGCTTTCGTTCTTACGCGGAGGCATGATTTTTTTGAAGGTTCTATACGCTTTTGCGAATTTCGGGATTTTGAAGATTTTGGGACTTGAGGGTTGGAAATTCGGACATTTGAGATTGGGGGATTTAGAATTTTGGGGGTTGGAAATTAGGAGATTTGAGATTGGGGGATTTAGAATTTTGGGGGTTGGCAATTGGGAAATTTGATATTGGGCGATTTAGAATTTTGGGGGTTGGAAATTGAGATATTTGAGATTGAGGGATTTAGAATTTTGGGGGTTTAGAATTTCAAAGATTGAAGATTGGGGGATTTGAAGATTTAAGGATTTAGAATTTTGGGGGTTGGAAATTGGGAAATTAGAGATTGGGGGATGTAGAAATTTGGGGTTTAAAATCTCAAAGATCGGAAATTGGGGGATTTGAAGATTTGAGGATTTAGAATTTTAGGGGTTGGAAATTGGGGAATTCGAGTTAGGAGATTTGGAGAATTGGACGATTCAAGGATTTGGAGATTTAACATTTAAGAGATTTAAAATTTTAGGGTATTGATATTTGGAGAGTTAGAAAGGGGGTTTAGAATTTCAAAGATTGGAAATTGAGAGATTTTAACTGCGAGATTCGAAGATTTGGGCAATTCAGGAAATTTGGGGGTTGAAAATTGAGAGAGAACATTTGGAGAGACGAAGAATTTAGAGAGAACAAGAAGTAACATTAGGGTAATTTGGGATTTAAAATATGAAATCTTGTAGATTTACAATTAGATATGTAATGTTGGTGATTTAGAATTTTGAGGGGTTGAAAATTCCTTTGCACAGTAAGTAAAATTCCCGCGCAAAGTAATCAATCATTAGTTAAGTTCGAACGTTATTATCGAAAATGGGTGAACAAAGGAAACGTATATCCGAAGGGGGGGGTGGATGCAACTGGAATTCTAAAGAATTCTATCAATCAATCACTGCCAGGTTTCTGGCGGGCCGTTTCGATTGGCGCATTATTAGAGCGAACGATCCTTGCCGATACTTCTCTTGCTATTCAAATATTCGCGAATAATTTTACCATAAATTTTTGAACTTGGCGTCGAATGGCCATCGGGCGAATTGGCTCTGGTTGCTCGGCAAACATTGAACTATTTGATATAAAATACTTATGCTGGCTCTGCCATGCAATTTTCGAAGAGTGCTGGAAAACACTGGACCACCCTCTCCGCCGCACCCCTCGCCCTTTTTATTTTCCTTAGAACCCGATGTTACCCTCCTCTCTTTCGCCGCGTCGACGAATTTTTCCTAGTGGCACAATCTCGCGTTTTGGAACACCAATACCTTTACCCGCCATCTTCTGAATTTAAGGCTCACCGCAATTTCTGCATTTTTTTACGGAAACCTCCCTTGGAAAGCTTCTCTTATATTCTTACGATGGATGCATTCGGAATTTAACGAAACAGTTCATAGGAGGTTGAAATTTTGAGGGAGTTTAGAAGAGTGATATACGGAGTTTATATTGAATTTTTGAATGTGTGTTTCCAAGTTCGCAATTTTTAGAATTTAAAACTTTTCAATATCTAAAACATGAAATACCTAAACTATCCCAAACCCTGAGATCCCGAAATTCCAAGATGGCATCCCCATCGATACCACCAGCAAAATTTTAATAAAGCAACGGTACATTTCACGGTCGCCATAATGTCGGCTTAAAGCGTCGTCAGTCGGATAAAAACGGTGGACGTAAAGGTGGCTGCAACGAGGTAAATCTCTCAGGTCCTGTGTCGCAAGGACAGCTCCGGTAGTTTCATTTCCTTCGTACGCTCTGTTATTAGCCTAAGTCTAAAATGGCTGACAGAAAGGTATGGCCATTTCGGCGTAGCTGACCCACCCCGAAAGTGTCAAAGCAACGCGCGTTTTCTCAAATTACAACCCCTTCGAACCCTTCTGAACGTGGATTACGAACAACCCCCTTCGATATTTCATCTTCCTTTTCATTTATTTTGCGATGATGAATGTAGGTCAATCTTTTTTCGGCCAGACATCGAATAATCCGATTCAATTTTTATGAAGCTCTTTCAAGCTTCTCTTTAAAGGCAGCTTAAAATAATTAGTTAGCTTGCAATTATCGGATTTTCGAACGGACCAAGTTTTTTAATTATTAATTATCCTGCTGGGGTTATAATTCGGCAGGGAAAATGGAGAGAATTATTCATTTTTAACGTTGGTGTTTGATTTTGTGATTTAATATGGTGGGATTTCTTGTCGGTGTTTTGAAATTTATTTGTGATAACTATTATTTATGCAGTTCGTTACTTTTGGAACACACATGTGTACATGTGTGATCATGTAGTATTTTTTATTTATGGACATGTATATTTTTTTCAAATTCATTTATTTAACTGCTGATCTAAAATTAGTAAAATAAAATTGCACATCTATTATTGATATGTGTGTACTTATTTTTTAAACATTATTATTATTGACAATTCTGAAAATTTAACAGAAATGTGCTTGCATGAAAAGTCAGATATTTTCCTAACCTCAAAATCATCTTCAAAGAGGCGTTAATTAAAATGCAACTGTGCCAATTGCAAATAAAATGGGTTCATTGACATTAATCAAAGACTAATGGGTAATAAATTTTAATGTAGCTAATTTTGACTTTCACAAAAATTTCCTGTTTTCCTCTGTCCACTGAAATATCGCAAAAATTTTGAACGTGCATCAAAGACCTTCCATAATGCACACTCATGAATATTCGTCGATAAAAGTTGAATTTCATTTGCGTCTCTATAAGAAATATCCTTCGTATCGTGCACCCTTTTTTACTCCCTAGTGTACTTCCCTGAATTATTTCGGGACACATCTCGTTCTGGTTTCTCCGGAACGTGGATATTAATGTAACCTTTGCAAATGTTAACATTTTCTAATATTTATTATAACGTGTAATAACACGAGAGTCTCCGCTTTTGTCATGAATTTTGAGGACATGAGTTAGCAACTTTTATGCACAGTTATGAAAGGTACTTTAGCAATGTAAATCCTTACCCTGATCTAGTACGACCTAATACGAAACAATTTAATCTTACTTAAAAATAACCTTAACTGTACATTGGTGTAAGTTGAACACAACCTATCAATATCCGATCTGGATGTTAGGTTCAGTAGATCTAATCTTGTGACATAACTCAACTTTCACATTTCTACAGTTTCAAATTTCTCATGTCCCAAATTTCTATAGCCCTAAAGTTCACAAGTCCCAAAGTACTCAAATCCCAAAGTCCTAAAGTCCCAAAGTCATCAAGTTCCAAAGTCCTCAAGTCCCAAAATGTTCAAGTCCCAAATTCCTCAAGTCCCAAAATCCCAAACTCCCAAAATTCCATAACTCCAAATTTCTAATGTCCCAAATTCCTACAGTCCCAAAGTCCACAAGTCCCAAATTCCCAAATTCCCAAAATCCCAAATGTCTAAAATCTCAAATTCCCAAAATCCTATAATTCCTTTCCAAACTCTCAAAGCGAAAGATCCTAACTTTTGCCTTTCGTCGTTACGATACACTCGAATGAAGAGCGTCTGCAATAAAAAGCGAGACACCCGTTATATGGACACGGTCGGTTCATTTAATAACGCAGACTAATATACCGTGCGTCGGTGGCCTCCTTATTTATTTTGTTTCGTGGCTCGGTTCTCGCATTATACCTCTCGCGGTTCTTTATTACGACGCACCGCATAAAAGCATCATTACGTGATTTTTCAGAATGATAAATTGTTCGCCCCCGTTGAAAACACCCTCGGCACCGTTCCTCCCCCCCCCCCCCGGAACGGCCGCAAAAACCGCCCTCTCTCGTTTCTTTTCTCAGAAGTAATATCGAAGGAATAAAAATTCATTACGTAATATCTCTCTATACCTTGAGGAGTACACAGCGTATTGTTAGCGGAACGATAGACTTCGCCGGCGAAAACAAAAGGGAGAGGAGACGGAAACGATGAAAGAAGACGTGGAAAAAGACGAAGGGCGTAAGCATAAAGAGGGTATAATAATCCACGTGGACGGATAATGCAACGTTGTAACAATTTACTTCTCTCCGATGGTATGAAATTATTTCGACGATGCCGTAGATGGAAGAGAATTGGTCACAATGGTCCGACGACCCATTGTAACCACCTGCACGCTCGTATCGTAAATAGAAATCCCGAAGGAACTGCTACAGTAATCTATGGACCCGTGAATTATGCCGTTTCAAAAATTATCGGCCACTATGCCTCTGTTCTTTTCGTTACTTATCGAGGGAGAAAACCATCTTTTCATAACAGGGCACTTTTTGCCGATTTGCCGGGGGTCAGGGTCTTTTACAAGACGGCGCGAAATAGAATTATTTACGTGGTGAATTTGTGCGGTTTTATCTGTGACTACGCATTTTCTTTTGGAATATTTGTTAAAGCTTTGTACGGCAACATATAGGGGCATTGGTGAAATTTGGAAGCGGCGAAATAGAGAATTGAGGAACTGAGGAATTCAGGGGTTGTAAAATTGAAAAATTAAGAAATTGGTAATTGGGAGATTGGAAATTTGGAAAATGGGAAATTGGAAATTGGGAAATGTGGAATTGGAGATATGAGAAATTTGAAACTTGAGAAATTGGGAAATGTGGAATTGGGGAAATAGGAAATTGGGAAATGTGGAATTGGGGAAATGGGAAATTGGGAAATGTGGAATTGGGGAATTTGAAATTGGGTAATCTGGAATTGGGAAAATTGGAAATTGGGAAATGTGGAATTGGGGATATGAGAAATTTGAAACTTGAGAAATTGAAAAATGAAAAATTGGGGAAATGGGAAATTGGGAAATGTGGAGTTGGAAAAATGGAAAATTGACAAATCCCAATTGGGAAATTAGATCATAAAATTGGAAAATAAAAAAATTGAAGTCCCCAATTAAAAAATATTATCAAATATTAAATCATCCCTTTCCACTACCCTCACAAACCCACAAAACCCTTTTCCAACGCATGTCGATCGACACCCAATATTTTTCAAGCACCCCCCAAACTACACCTCTTTCCTACGAACCTCAGAGACGCAACGCAGTGTTTTTCCGTCGAGTGAATAATCCAGGTCGATTTTTCGCGCGTCCAACACGGGAGTCAATACTTTTGCAGAAGCACGTGGCTCCATACGTGTCAATGGTAGGAAACGGTCGTCTCATCCTGTATTAACCCGGTTTCGGGCGTTTTTTCAGCGTCGTTTCCACCACCCTCATAGAAGCCGCTGGATTTCAGAGCGGTGGATGTAAGGATGATATATCGATGGTATACATTAAGACCGTGTTTGTGTTTTCTATTAGGCTAATCAGGACCGTGACTCGGAATACGGCCAGCTAGATGTGTGCTAGCTCTCCTAAGGAAGACATGTGTACCCACGTGTACGTGTGCGAGTACGCACGGTACGGCTGTGTCGAGGGTGAAGATTATACGGGGTGCAAAATAATAACCCCTTTATTCAAAATTTTGATATACGAAAATATTACTGGTAAAATTCTCGTTGATCGTTAAAATATCATATGTGGTATAGAAACTCAACATGTTGCTAACTTCAGTTTACAAATATTACCAAAATGGAAAAATGTATATGATACTATTCGTATCATTATAACGAGGAACATATTCAGAAATATTCTAAAACTCCGGAGACGAAGATAAAACAGAAATGAAATTTAAAGGGAAGAGGATCCTCGAAACCCTCGCAAGCTGCACGTTATTTTCTGTTATACAAATAAGCACTGTGTACCGATGCTAACTGTAGATGTCAGGAAACCTCGTTTAATGTAACAGTTTACTTACGTGATAATTAAAGCAGCTGTTTATGTAGGTCAGTTTCTCTTGTACGATAAGGGAGGGTAATAGTGAGACAGAAACAGTTTCGCGATTACGTTTTCGTCATATGAAAAATGTAGATGTAGAAGTTCCATTTTCATGTATAATGTTCAATCATAAAAATTCATTAAGCATGACAAATGTGGAGAACGTAGAAAAAAAAAGTTCAACTTATACACATATGTATAGTCAACTATTTTTCTTTCGATCGGTAATCTTTGTGAATTTTGGAAATTAGCAACATATTTATATGTTGTCTATTTTTTTCTCCCAAAAATAGCATTTAATTTTTCCGCGTTTCCGACACAATTGGGCCGGCGTTCGAGGGTTAGGAAAATAAAACGACTCTAAAATCCAGATCCAGAATGTTGGTACAAGAAAAATGAAAGTAGGGTCGAGCGAAATACGGTTGTCCGTATTACAAACGACAAAAAACACGCTCGAGCGCCTTTTCGAATGGAGGACTGGCTTTAGGGTTGGAAAAGCCGAAAAAAAAGGTCATATTCCGAGAGTTCGGCCGAAACGACAAGCAAGGATTCGTGTTGGCCGTGAAGAGGGTCCGCCAGGTTTTTCAAGACCTTCGAATGCTCAGACCGGGGAAATTTGTAACTTTATAAGTTAGCCAACTCTCGTGTTCTACAACGCCGTTGCGAAAGTATTAAGCACGGTGATATACGGGGTGTCGTGTGACTGCTGCTACGAGTAAATTGACATTTTAACGAAGGTACTACGACATCTTGACATCTTATTTACTCGTAACAAACATGATTTGTTTGTCTTTTATAAAATTCAAATTTATGTATCTGCTAAGATACATGTTTATATTATACATATTGAACATTGACAATTACTTTTGTTTCAATTTTTAAGTATTCCTTTAAATTGAAGACTTGTTTCCTGGCAGTGTGGAGCATCATTGAACTTTAATCATAATGGACACTTATTTTTAAATTAAAAACGAAGTTGAAGAATGAGCAAACGATAAAACATGAGTTATACACATTAATTCTTGATCTTGATAAAAATCAACAGAGACTTCAAGAAAATTATATTAACAGATGTTATGAATTAATGTAAAGAATTTGTAAAACGATGACCACTTTGGTACTTTTAGTATTAATGAAAAGATACATGAACTATAGTGTTATTGATAATTGACTGATAATGAAGAACTAGTTTGGCTACCTCAATTGTTCGTGTCACATCAAAATATAGTTGTTCAAGTTGAATTAAAATTGCACACACAATTGACACCCAGTATATCGGTAATATACTTCGCGGTGGATGTCTGTCGGGATTTCAGAAGCGACGATCGAATCAACGTTATTCTCAAAGGGGAGCTTACCGTCCTACTTATCCCCCAAACTCGAAGAAGCTCTTTCTCTTTTGCAACGGCACACCATACGATCGAAACTCGATATCATTGACGGAAAGCAGGAACGTTGCAATGTGTAAACTCCATTGTTCGAGCATTTGTACGTAATCGTGCTCAAACGTATGTGGATCCGATAGCTGACTTTGAGTATTCGAATATCATGCGTTTTAATCGTTTGATTATAGCAGGTAGTAGTTTTAATTGATAGAAATACATAACATTTCTATAGTCAAATATTCATTTAGAATCAAAATATCAGAATTTTTATTGTATACAGGGTTCTGGCACAGGTTGCATAAAATGCATTAAAGTGCATTAGAATGCATCTTATGAAACTTTTACCAATTGATTGGTTTTATACCATCTGTTTGGCAATTATACTTGGAGCTTAAGATATAGGCCTACTTATTAGGGTGACTGACGGACCACTCTGACCTGGGTCATAGTCTCCACAACCCTGAATACCCCATACCCCTGAATGTCCCGCATCCCTAAATGCCCTACACTGACTGTCCACCACTAATTCTCCGAGACCCAGAGGAGTACCTTAAACTCCTCCAAGTACCGGAATCCTCCATACCTCGGAATGTCCCACATCTCTAAGTACCCCACATACTAATTGGCTGACACCCAGATCTTTAAATGCGCCATAGCCTTGAATACCCCACATCTCTACATACTTCACACTACTGACTGTTCCAGATCTAGTGGAGTACCCCAGATTCCCAAATGACCCATACCCTAAGTACTCCACATCTCTATGTACCTCACACTACTGACTGCCCCAGATCCAGCGTACCCTAAATTCCGAAATGCTCCATATCCCTAAATACCTCACAGCCCTAATTACATCACATCACTATTTGTTAAAAAACTAGTGGAGTGTCGCAAACTCCTTAATGATCCAAACTCCTGAATACCCCACATCCCTAAATGCTTCACATCCCTAATTGTCAGGGAATGAGTGGAGTGCCCAAACTCCTGAATACCCCATACTTCTAAATGCCCCACATCCTTAAGTACCCCACACCACTAATTGTCCAAAACCTGGCAGAGTACCCCAAACTCCTAAATGCCCCATATCCCTGAATACCCCACATCCCTAAATGCTTCACATCATTAATTCGAGATTCAGTGGAGTGCCCAAACTACCAAATGCCCTACACATCTAAACTCCTAAATGCCCCACATCAAGTACCCCACACCGCCAATTGTCCTAGACCCAGAATACAATTGAATTTGACACGAATATAAAGTTTGATCTCAGTAATGAAGGTGTCTGTAATTTTCCCAAGCAGCCTACACAATTACCTCGGTGTTCTTGGCATCGTCGCACCGCATAAATAACGACAAAACTCGGACGATCCTCGGTCGAACAAGCAGAAAAACAGCGGTTATGAATATTCGAAAGAACCGAATGCCAGAATTCTATTTGCTCGGCGTCCTTTGGTGGGCGCAATTTGGCATGGCTGGTACGGTGCATAATTAACACGTAAACGAGGAGAAGTCGCGTTACATTGTTCCGTGACTCTCCATAGAGTTAGTCCGGAATGACGGTCGCATTGAATGTGAAATCTGTAATGTCCCAGGACGCGTTGCATTCTTCAGGCGGACCGCGAACTCCGGGTAAACTGTCGCCAAGGAAATCTCCGTGAGAAATCTTGATGGCACTCGGTACGGCACGGAACAAAGTTTTTGCGAAAGAAGAACAACAACGACACCACGGAGGGCGGTGGTCAGAGAGAGGAGGAAAGGAGAGACGTTGAAGAAGGAGAGAAACACGGAGTCGGGACAAATGCAAATTATATTGCCGACGAGCATTTGCAGCGACTGAGAAACGGCCGTGCGGCGATACAGTCGGGATGGCGTGCTTTTAAAAGCGGGCCAGAGTGGTACGAAGTGTAACCAGTTAAGGTAGTTACCACTCGTTTTTTCATGTACGCGACAACAGCAGAAAGAGGGCTGAAGTATTGTGCAAACTGACGTACGGAAAAATGACGACCTAGCTGCATCACGAGAGAGCCACCCAGCCAGAAATATGTTCGTCGGTCGGCTATGAATTAAATGGAACGTGTACCGACGACCGGAACTCTTCTGCAGAGATTTGTTTCGCCGAATGAGAACTTTCGAGTTTGCTCCATTTTTGAAACGGGCACAGCTCTGTGGTTGATCAGGCCCACACCTTTAGACATATTACACATTTTGGTACCTGCAGGTGTGCGACACAGTTTACATTCGGAAATTGGATTTCAGTTCTGGATTTGAAGTTTTGGGACCTGGGATCAATATCTTAGAATTTCAAGTTTGAAGAATTTGGGATTCTAAAATTTTTGAAGTTCGGAACATTATGACTGTGGCTTAACCCTTCGACTTATAATATCGTGACACACTCGTGACGCACAACACACTTCAAATAAACAAATCAAAATTATATTCGCAGCACCATTGAGTTTGGAATTTAACCTTTTAACCCACACTTACTTTGAAATTAAGAAGTTGAAAAATAAGTAAACGAATGGTAAAACATAAATTAATATACAGCATAATTCTTCATCTTCGTGAAGGTCAACAAAAATTCTAAATTTTGTAACTTAAAATTAACAACTTGTAAAAGGGTTTATTTCTAAAATAGCTCATTTGATAAATAATTAAAAACCGTGTTAACTCAACAACAATCGTTTCATAAAACCCTTGATTTGACGTCGGTTCGCCTCCGCAACTACCAACAATTGCACAAAGGAGGAAAAGCAATTCAAGAAGCAAATTCTCCGCTAAACCTCCATTATAAATCCACGTCCAATAAACCCGAAACAACGTCCAAAACATTCCTCGCGATATAACGTTCCTACCAAATATTACGGTGCTCTTAATTCGATTTTAAAGGGGTCGATCTTCGCGCGGAACGCAAACATTTGCGTACAAGAGAAAAAGCGATACTTACAAAAAAATTCAATTTACAAACGTGAATAGAGTTGGCCGAACGATGAAAAATACTTTCAATTAAAAGAGATTAAATAAATCCTATCAGCGGCGAAGATCGACGCGAAACAAGGAAATGGTAACAAATAAATTGGCTCGATGAGAACCGCGATGAAATTTTTCATGAAGCGAACAAAATGGCGGTCGAGGCTTTCGTAGCGGAGAGTCGCTCTTGTCTACGGCCATCTTTGTTTAACTTTGTTAACTTTGTTTAACTATGATTTGTAAGGTGTGTTAGTACTAGTCACAGTTACAATATTAAAACAGACAAAGTTGAAATTTTATGTCAATTTATTGTTGGACTTGATTGGACTTGAACTCGAGTAATATTGATCATGAAGTACGAGTGCGTCACTGTTGATTTTCTGCAAATTTACACAGAACAATTACAGAGAAAAAGTTACACACAACTCGTCAACGTGCTAACACATTTGTAACATACAAAGAAAAATACGAAAATTTATAACATACCAATAAAAATACGAAAGTTTGTAACATACCAAGAAAAGAAACAGTGAACTACCTATCCATGATCAAAAGTTTGGTAGAGAAGATGCGATAGTAATTTCAGAGCCCCGTAAACGAAGCAGTTCAGTTTGTTAATTACAGTTTACTAAGCTTTCACGGCAGTTGTCGCTATAATTCTGCACTTAACTCTCAATGTAACTCTTCACGAAACTCTCAGCACGTAGGTAGCGAAGGCGCGTTCTCACATTCGTACCCATTATACAACGCATTCATTAAATTTCCATCACACTGATGACGATGTGAAAAATGTCGCTATGTATCTACGTTACATTTAATATGTGCGATGACTCCCCGAGGTCCTCTACATTCTCTACCTTGAACTCATCGTCGTTTTTGTGAGACAAAATGCGTCCAAATTTTTTCAAACAAAAATTTTTTCGACAAAAATAACAAATGTAAGATCCTTTCGGGTTAATAAAAATGAGAACGTAGCAGAATAAAAATGTCCTCGCCATAAAAAGTTCCTCGAATTTGACAGAGGCTAAAAATCGGCGATAAGCATAATCTGGTGTGAAATATGAGTAGCCGATATGTCTGAGGCTCGTAAGAACCCGTTAAATCGCGCCGGCTATCTGGCATCCGGGGTGCAGGGTTGAAAAAAGGCTCGTATTATCCGTATCGATGCAAATGGTTTAAGAATGATGTATCCCCTGGCCGATGAAATATTTTCACGTGGAATTTCGACCGCACGTACGAAGATTGCGATACGTTACGATTCCTCTGTAACGCTGCGATTGGCTTCGTCGAACGCCGGACACGCACGGCTGTCCATAAAACTCAAATCGGATCGGATCGAACGCGTTATCGCCCGAATCGACAGGGATAAATAATCCGTGTGGATAAACTGCCGTTAACGGGATCGTCACGATGACGGATCCAACGATTACGAATTCGTCAAACATCCCGTATTTTAGTCGCTTTTAATTTATCCGAGGGGAGAAATTGTGAAAATGGCGGGGAAATTTTATGCACCCAATGAAAATTAATATCAGGGATAATTTGAGTAATGTCGAGGAATACTAGTATCTGAGTATAGTGAAATAGTACAACACAATTGTAGTATAGTAGTATAGTTGTATATCGAAATATTAAAATAGAAAGATAGTAACAAGCTATAATTCCCATAATAATTTGTATAGTAACAACACACCAATATAACAGTGTATCTAAATATAAAAATAGTAGAATAGTAATAACCTATAATTCCCATAATACGCAACAAGAAATTAAAATCGATTCCGCCTACACGATCAATCGAAACGATAAAGTGTTGCACAGAACATCAGTGTTGCAACAGAAGCTACGATAGATCGTCTACGTAGGCGAGAAAAAGAAAAATGAAGGGAAAAATCTCCTGTAATGGACAGTGTTAAATGCCAGCGGGGAAACTAGTTTCCAACAATGCCCATAAATTTGCGTTTGCGAAATAGCATTTTGCAATCTAAGTCGGTAACGTGACAGAGCTTGATGACGCAACTAACTTACCTGTAGGAAGTTAACGAACGTCCAAGATATTTCTTCGGCACCAGCGAACATTATGAACGTTACGAAATTTTCTTTTAAAACCTCCTTCGCTTCGACGCTTCTTTACTTTCTCTTTAATTTCTGCTACGTGCAAAAACGCGATGCTTTTTGTCGGCGGGTAATGTACTTTTATGTTGTTTTCTTTTGGTGCATTATTTTGTGGTTTTATTATTTTTAAATGAATATGAACTTACTAATGGTCGAAGGACTTAATCGACCAAATAAAATAGCCCCCCGCAAAATAAATATTTCCGAATAAATAAATTAATTCGTGCAAAGGTCGATGTAATAAAATGAAAGTAAATAGTAAAAAGTATTTGATCGTACACGTACGATAAGCGTGTCGTTTAGCCGGAATGCAACGAAAGTACGTCGAGATACAAGCGGTAAGCTCACGATTATGGAAGTAGTAACAGATTACACGTTTCAGACGAGTTTGTCGGACGATGGAAACGATAAGATCAGCTCGATCCACGAGTAAAGTCGGCGACAGAGTTCTAACGTTGGAGCCCCGTGGCAAAACTACCTCGGCAGAATCTCGAAATTCCCGAGCACGCAAATTTTAAATCTTCCCAAGATGAGATCCCGACGAATCCAGTGATATAAGTAGAATTTATGTCGGCCCGTGTCTGGCACGGCAAACGAAGCCGGAGAGAACAACCGGAATGCATAATTTAACGCAATAGGGGATCGAAATCTTCGTTAAGGGCGAGAACGAGCTGCGTGAGATACATATTTGAACGATAAAACGATTCTGCACGACTATCAAAATTTACATCTTATTCCTCGATCACCTGCCACGCTTTTATCAACATCGATTCGATCATTGTAATTTACATTCTGCTCCTCTACGCTCGTTTCGAATACGTTCCATTCTTATTTCCGCTCGCTTATTTCCCTTCGAGATTATTTCCGAGGAAATTCGAAGCTTACTTTTCTTTATTTCTGAGAGAACTCACAATTTTCTTACTTTTCTTATTTCTAAGGGTATTCAAAATTTTCTAAATGCAAGCAAACGTAGTTTGTCTATCAGGTATCAGTTATTTTAAACCTAACCTAACGGAGTGTAACCAAATTTAGTTACAGGACCGATTAGTTATTTCCCGGTGATATTTTCTCATTTTTAGTGGCGCAGCTGCATCGAAATGTGCACAGTTGACGCGTGAGATTCACCGATCGACGAGAAATTTATTCGTTCAATAAATAACCGTGATTAATTCTGATCACGTAAGCTTCGATGCTTCTCTCTTGCCCACACTTTTGTCTCTTAGTTTACTTCGGGCTGTAGTTGTCCTTACATCACTTCCTAATCACCCCCATTCCATCGGGAGAGGCTTTATTTACTGTGGCTTCGTTCCTCTTTCCAACGATGCTATGATTTTCTTCCTATCGATTTTCGATTCGCTCTTAATCCTCTCATGAACTAGTTATTACGCTAATTATTATTTGAGATACCTATCTTATCAATAACTGATAGCTGTGTAGATCTTGGGATTGGTAATTGGAAACGGGGAGAGGTTATTACTCTTCTTTTTATAGATTCACATTTGTTATAGATTTTTAGATACTGTTATTTTGTAGTTGTTATTATAGAGATAGTTATGTTTCTTATAAATGTTTATTTCTGTTAGATTTGTCTGATGTATGTGGAAATAGGGAGCGTGGAGATACGAGACGTGACAATATCACATATGACGGTATGTGTGATGATACCATATGTGACGATACCACGTATGACGATATCACATATGACAATACAACGTGTGACAGTACCAGTATGACAATATCACATATGACATTATAACATGTGACAACACTACGTGACGACACATTCTGAACTAATTTACTCAATCTCATAGAAACCACAGATACACTCAGTACCAAACTAGTAATACTCACTTATTTCTACACACCGTAAATCTTAATGATCCCCAAGTTCATTTCCCTATCTCCAAATCTTATACCTCTTCCCTTACTCTCATCACATAAATTCCACCATGTAACACTGTAACTCTCCTCTCGACAAAATCAATTTGTATCCAAATATAGCCTCAAGAAATCCCAGGAATCGGTATAATCGTGAGAAGCGTGCATCTTTAATGAGACACCGGATGTTTTTGCGTCTACAGTTGACAATTAGAAAATCCAGAGGGGTCGAGCCGCTCGTTAGTGCCTCGTATTTGTTACGAATTTTACGGTCGCGTTAATTACTGTGCTCCTTATTATAACGTCGTCTTCCGGTGTGAATCGACGGGCTTCGTTGAATCAAGGTATCAAGTCCGTTTCGGCCGGATGAGAACCACGAGGGAGACAGAAGGCTGAATACGTTTATTCAAAATTTAAACCGTGTCGTCGTAACGAACCTTCGTTACACGCGAGCTATTTTGTTTAAATCTAAGCCAGCCACGTTTGCCCAGGCTAATAATTCCGACGTTCAACCGTTCTGTGAATAATTAACCGAGAATGGACGGACACGTATGCCGTGTCTCTTTATTAGCTAATTAAACCGTTCATCAGCGACGCGATCGCGATTTTTCTGTTTTTTACACGATTCACGTTTTTCCAGGTCTTTCGTGCAAGCTCGTGCCGGACGTACGAAAGTTTAAAAGGTAAGCGACACGAAATTCCCTCATAATTTTAACGAGATGGAACGTTTAAAACGAATATTTTATACGTGCGATGATGGATCAGGTGCACAAATTCCCAGATTTTCATATTTCGAAACTTGCAAATTTCAGAAAATTAGATATTTGGAAGTTGATGTTTGGTATTTTGGGGATTTCGTAAGAGCTTGAAAATATTTCAGAAATTGGGACTATGGAATGTTTGGAGATATAAAAAGTTGAGAATTCGAAGTTGTTCATCACCGGTACACGCAAACGACGAGAAAAGTTGAGCCGTATCCCGTGGGATGCATAACGAGGAGATAAATGAACGACGTTGATTCCGTCCAACGTTAAGTTGAAAATCATAGCGTTCCACGTTGGTGTCCGCCTTGGAGATTTCAGACACCCAGTTTTCCCTTTCAGTCAGCAATATTACACTCGTTAGTCGTCCATTGCAACAAGGAAAGTCTTGCAAATCGCGATTTTATTACTCGCATCTCGTTTGCCTCGCAAATACAGCTCGTCTGTTCTTACACTCTTTCCTTTTGCTCTCTCATTTAACGCAACAAGAAATAACTCGTAATAAGTCGATTGCTACTAAACCATCTGTAAAATGTTCCTCGGCGACCTCCACGTTAATTTATTGCAGCAGTCGGAAGACGTCTAAAGAAGAAATTTCATTTGGTTCTCAAGTTTAAAATGATGTCCTCAAAATAGGAGGCTAAATTATTCAATCTTGAAGTAGTTAAAATTAGTGAAAGTTGAATTTCAAATTATTACTAATTTTGTCATTTCTTATTTAAAATTTAACTTTAACTAACTTCAAATTAATGACAGATGTAAAATTAGTTTAAATAATAAATTTTATTATCGAAAGTAACCGATGAGTCCACGAACGAAGTACAACTTATCGAGAATCGCTATCAATTTCCTACAATTTACGAAAACGAGCTCACCTGTCGAGGTTCAAACACGGTGGACGTGCCTAGAGAGATCTGTACGCGATACCGCACGGATGCATGCATAATTGGATAATGCATAATCATTTTTACGAACAACACCGAGCAGCTAGTTAACGTCCGCGTTTATCGCTTCCACGTACGCCGGACGTTTATAAACAAACATTCCCATCGTGTTCGATTTTCGATAACGTGATTTTATGGCTGCTAATTAGCAAGTTAGCGCTGGCAAATACACTCGTCTTTAATGTTGTAGAATCGCACTTGGTTGTTTATGGCCATCTTGTTTACATTAGCGTCTGAAACTTGAAGCTTCCAAAATTCGGCTTTATTACACATGCATGATGTATGATACCTGACTACATGTGTGATGTGCGGGAGAGACAAGTCAATTTCGTGAATTCGTCAAAACAGTAAAGAAACAAGATGTCCGTATTAACAAGTGCCACTCTACATCAAAAGCAGAGCAAAAATTTCAGCAGTGAGTAAACTCGAAATATTTTATTATACAAGTGGATGTTATAGTTCATGGCAGAAGAGGTTGAAACTATTGCATAGCGACGGATCGACGAAACCTAAACGAGACCTCACTCCTCTGTTTGAAATCCTTTGGGAGTTCGAAGGATTGCTCCTTAGCAGAGGATTAACGGTGGTTATGAAATTTACCGATCGATAGATAGTTTCGGCGTGATTGCACGACGATATCTTAAGGACGGACGAAGTATAATAGTTGAGAAGTTTGACTGTTGGCGCAAAAGCGCGAGGAATAGTTTTGGATGTTGGAAGATCACGGCTTGATGAGCACCATGAAACTCATTTTTCTTTCATGCTCGTGTGAAACGAAATGGTTCGGTCGTTATTAATAGTTTCCTACTCGGATACCTTAAAATTGACGTTGTGAAACTTTCCAAACTTTCAGAATGTTTCAGAATTTCTGAATAGGCGTCTTTCCCTGTCGGTAATTACAAATTATATGAAAATTCATACTGTATTATGTATGTGTATATGCATATGTATATGTATATGTATATGTTTGTACACATATGTATATAAATTATACATATTGCATATGAATTAAACAAGAATACATACAGTGTACACATAAATTAAATAAAAATGTATACAGTACAAGACAAGAACAAACGTAATCAAGTTACCGACATTCACGCTAAAAAAAGTTGACTGGTCAGATTTTTTTACCAAAACCGTGGCTTCAAAGAAAAATACAGGGACAAAAATCCGTCTAGTTTTCCCGCCAGTGCTATCCGTTTCGCCCACTATTTTTCGCGCAGCACATTGATTACTTTGACAAGTAAATCGCCCTCGTGGCGCCATCCGCGCTATCAACCTATAATTATCGCTGAAGGCCAGCCACGGGAACCCATGGAATGTTGCACAACATGGTCGAACCATCGAATCGATGGGTCAGCAAATAAGGTGCTACCGCAACGCCTCTCGTAAAACAAGAAATCCCCCCTCAACTTTATTATCTACTTTTCACTTTAACCCTCCTTTGAATTATCACCCGACCCCCGAAACTTTGGATCGAGCATAAATATGAGAAATATGATTTAATAATACTTGACGAGATATGTCTTTGAAACAGTTGAAACCTAACCGATAGAGCTGATAATGACGAATTTCCAGCAGATTAAAATGCACCGTAACTGAAAGGGTAAAATATTCGAATAACTTTCCTGATAGAACGTTCGGCAGCCATGCTGTCACCTGTCTGCACTTCCGTTCTCTCGTTTTCGATTATTAATGACACCCCTAATGATAATTGATCGTCATAGATCCAACGACAGAATACAGGCGGATCGAAAAGTACCGTTCGGCAAATTAATATACGATGCATTAGTCGATGTCGAATTGTGAATCGAGGAAGATTTTTTCAACCCCTTTCTTGCATATCTTTGTTCATGAACAAATTAATACTGTATAAGAGGAGCAAAGTTATTGGGAAAATTAAAGGAAAGTTTTTATTTTTCTATGAGTATGCTTGAACGAATTATGTATATAAAATATATTTGTACAAAATTAAGTATGTAAACTTGTACAAATTCTTATAAACTTGGCGAGAGAATGATGGATTGTGCTCATCTATAATATCCAGAAATGAATTTATATTCCAGACATTCGTATTATAATAAAACCGCGGTCGAATAAATTTACACGTTGACAGCGATGGTCATTAAAATACCATTAATATCTTCAGCAATTCTGAAGGTCCTGCCACGCTAGATACATTTCCACTATTTTCCTATGCCCCACTGTTTCTATTAACCCTTTGTCCTATGTCGAATGTGGCTTCCTCTTGGATCTTATAAATAATTCAGATAAACAGACTCTGCAATTATTAATTTATATTCTGTCCAATTATTAATTTTTTACAATTCAGTACATTCTTAAACTTGCACTATTTCATACATTTATATAAAAGAAAATTAGAGATACATCCACAGCCTTGTTAACTTGTACATTCATGTACTGGCACATTAATTTTACGTCAATTTTACCGTACACAATGAGTACCATTAACGAAGAGATCCTTTGCAATACCCTTACACATTCACTGTATAATTAAATGAATGAAGAATACTGACATACAATTTTCTAATTAAATATCAAGTGTTCATATAAATGACGAAACACTAACACGAAGGGCAGCATTCATCGATTTATCAAATGTCTGAATTTAAAAGTTGTCAAGTTCGGTAGCAGTAGAATTAGCATCGCGAGAATTTATCGAGGCTTTAACAATTTAATATGTAGGAATTTCTGGGGAAAGGGCATCGATCCGCGATATATAATCCCCCCCGATGATCCCCCCACGCCACTAAAATTTATTCGCCGTTCGAAATAAAATTCTCGAACCGCAGAGTTTTATACGTGTAAATTGTTTTACGATCCGGCTAGCTACCTGTGTAGGATATTTTATCGTCGTTCTTGTTTCAACGAGGCGGTCCAGATAATTCGTTCGTAGACCGATCAAGGCCTTTGTTAATGAAACCGACATCTTGATTAGTTATTTGGTCCATCGATACCGTCCGTTCGATGGAATTTATCGGCCGACGCCGTTTATAAATCAAACCGTGACGCCCGTTGAAAATCGTGCAATCATTATGCCGCGGAATTTATCCGGTATCGATATTTACATTTAATAAGGAAATTTAGTACCCTCTAGTTCGATGCTGAAAGATCTTATGGCCTTTTTAAATTACGCGCCAGCAGTTTAGGCGCGGGAACGAGACAGGTTAAACTATCTCCTATTTAATCTTTTTTTTTTGGTTTGTTATTGGGAAGTGTATAGTTCATTGATGTACTGTTGCAATAGTGTACAATTATAGTCACTTTTTGGCAAATTACTAATTTCTCGTTTCCCATTTTTCCAATTTTTCAAGTTTCGAATTTCTACTTTCCGCAATTTCACATTTCCGAATTTCCCATTTCCCCAATTCCACATATCCCCAATTCCACATTTCCCCAATTCCACATTTGCCCAATTCCACATTTCCCCAATTCCACATTTCCCAATTTCCCATTTCCCCAATTCCACGTTTCCCCAATTCCACATTTGCCCAATTCCACATTTCCCAACTTCCCATTTCCCCAATTCCACATTTCCCAACTTCCCATTTCCCCAATTCCACATTTCCCAATTTCTCATTTCCCCAATTCCACATTTCCCAATTTCCCATATCCCCAATTCCACATTTCCCCAATTCCACATTTCCCCAATTCCACAATTCCCAATTTCCCATTTCCCATTTCCCCAATTCCCCATTTCCCAATTCGAAAGTTCCAAAGACCCCAAACTCAAAATCCCACTAATATCCACGAACCACAAATACATCAGCATCCACACAAAAATCTCTAGTCTCGAATAGTACACGAAAGCAACGTTGCACGAGAGTGTACCCACTGCAAAGTGGTCCTCCGTGTTCTCCGTAGAGGAACGATAATTTCGGAAGCTTTCGAGATTGCCGATAACTGTAGGTCACAGAGCCCGGCAAGATCGATGATAGCAAAAACATCGGTAGTTGCCGTCGGTTTTTTCGCGGGTTCGTCAGTTTTCCTATTTCCTTCCTTCCTTCCTTCCTTCCGTTCTTGCTATCCGAGAAACGTGTCGATGGTGCTTAAAGAACAATATTTTCGCTGGATCTCTATAACCGACGGAATACGTTTATCGAATTCCCAACTTCATTCCGGTGTTCATCCGTTTGAAGTTTTCCTCGGCGTCTGGGCGGCAGAATTCTGTACACCGGCACGGCTATAAAGTAAAGCCAACGGAAAAATAACTTTCTTCTTTCTTCTTCTTCTTTCTGCGAGATCAGGCAAAGAACATCGGTCCGACCAAACGGATACCGTCGGTTCTTTCTATTAAAGAGGTATCCACCAGGCATTCCGAGGCTTTCCATGCTGCGCTGCCACCCAATTATGGCCACTTGGTGGCTCCATTATCCGTCGATTGTTTCCCTTCAAAGAACGCGTTATTCCCCCCCGGCTACAACGATGGAAACGTTCTATTTTTTTTTACAATGATCTTTATTAAGCTGATACAGCTTGGCTCGTTTCGCGGATATTATTCCGTTCGACGAGTGGCTCGATGAATACGCGTCGGGAAGTAGCGGGTGGTAAATAGTGGCTGGTTTAATCTAATTGGGATAAATATTACCCCCTGCATCGACCATCGTTTCCACGTTAAATGTTCACCCCTTTTTATCCTCTCTATAAACATCTCGATTATACGGTATTGCTTTCAGTTTGCTTTACTTTGTTACCATCGTTTCAACTTGCGGAAAGGATACTTTGTAATTGCTTTCTGGAACTTTATTATTCCGTAGATCCAATTAGAACGGTCGATATGCTCGATACAAATTATTTAAGTTACTGATATTTGTTATTGGTGAAATTTTAGATTCATGCTTTGAGGTTCTTTGGGACAGTTGGAGATTCAAGGGTTCGAGTATGGAAGGGAATATTGAAGACACATAGAGGACAGCAGAGGCGAAGAAAAAGAAGGCGATAGATCCGAGGAAGGAAGAAAGAAACGGTATAGCCGGAAACACGAGTTCATCGACACTGACGAGCGATAGCTTTTAATCTCGCGTCGTAGCCAGGCTCGTTTTTCTGCCGGGTTCGATGTAATATCCGTTGTAAATGCACTCCGGGGAAAATGTTACTCAATGCGGCCGTGTACGTACACATAAACCCCTTCTGTACGGTGTAATTTAGTATCCAGCATCGTGTGAACGGCGTTCGACTACCAGCCACCGCATCCCCAATGGTGTAGTCTGCGCTTGGAGTTCAACTTTTTCAGGCTTCATCTTAAATCTAGGCTTCCGGCTGTTTGGAGACTAAAGATTCTCCTCGAGTACTCTAATCGACCAATTTCACTGCCCCGGTTCGAACTTACGTTTTTCTTTAACGAGCGAAGCAGACTTTGCTTTCTTTTCATTTTCAAACTTTTGGTATTTTAGTCTCAAATTTGCAATTTTACAATTTTACAATTTCTCAAATGATCATTTCCCCATTTCTCAAATACCAAATTTCCCATTTCCCCGATTTCCCGATTTCCCATTTCCCAAATTTCTCATTCCCCCAATTTCCCATTTCCCCAATTTCTCATTTCCCCAATTCCCCATTTCCCAATTTTCCACTTCCCCAATTTCCCACTTCCCCAATTTCCCACTTCCCCAATTTCCCATTTCCCCAATTTCCCACTTCCCCAATTTCCCATTTCCCATTTCCCCAATTTCTCATTTCCCCAATTTCTCATTCCCCCAATTTCCCATTTCCCCAATTTCTCATTCCCCCAATTTCCCAATTTCCCATTTCCCAATATTCCAATCTCCAAATATAAAAATTCTGTTCCATACCTAAAAATCCCAAAACTTCTAACTTTTCAAATTCTGCCCTCTTCAAATACCTAAACTCCCAAATTTCCAATACCCAATTTCCAATTTCTCAAAAATGTACCCGAATTTTTAATATTTTCTCGTAGAGTTCGTGAAGCAGCGCGCATTTTTAAGCACGGCCATCAGAAGTTGACTTCTGGTTTTGTCGAAAAAAGGCTCGTTTGATAAGCGTGTATCGCGGATGAATTGATACGTTCGACGATCGTTTTTATTTATCCATGTTTGCTCGCTGTCGAACGGAATACAGGCGCGTTTGGCAATATCGGTTTTTACACTTTTTATTCGGTCTGCCAGCTGTACGTTTTTATAATTTCAAATCGCTGGCATTTCTTCCCACCGTTTTACATACATGCAAATTCCTTGTGTATTTATACATTTCACGGGTAGATGGATGGAAATTAAAATCGATCTATTACAAGAGTGAAAGAGAAAGAATCTCGAGAAAAAAATATTTAATTAGATACTATTCGTATTTTATATTCGACTCTTTTTGTTACATAACGTATTGATAACCGGAATTTAATTTTGCTTCTATTTTAATGAACAGGTAATAAATTATTACTTGTAAACCAGTCTCATTATTGCATGTTTTCAACGTATGTAATTATATTTTCTCTGTATTTTGTTATAGTAATATGTTCGCATATTTCCACATACATTTCAAGTACATATTCACTTTATTAGGCAATGTAATGTCACAATTTAGAATATCAAACTTCAAACGTGCAAAATTACTGGTTAGTATTCATATAACTAATACACGTGGAGATATATTATTCTATGTCTGACCACATACTGACACTTCTACTGCGGCACCCAACGTATTCGCAGTTTGCGTCACATCATATAATTTAATTTTATTTACTATTAACACAAAGAAAGGACTATTTATAATATACCAATCAGACGAATCATAAATAAAATTAAGCTCGAAATTTCCTCGTGACAAAAATATGAGTCATGTGCGTCACGTGTGGGATATCACAAGGCAAGTTAAATAATTAACTCGTGTATCGGTAACTATTGCGGGAAAACCGGCAGGATTTGAATGGAGAGGTATCTCGAGAATCGTCGTGGAGGAGGATCGCAATCGTGTGCGTGGCAAGAATGGTTGCTTCATCTCGTGGATAATAAATTGCACCCCGAGGGTATTCTCGGTGTGGTGTGTCTCCGCGTGTTGTCGCAGCCGAGAGAATGTAGGATCGACTAACGTATTACGACGGTAACGGCGTTAAAACAGGTATTGCGCACCGGATGTCGTCTCCTACCGGCGCTTCCGTGTCGCCTGAACGACCCTAGCGATCATGTTGCATGATTTCAATCGTTGCGTTTCTATTACACCGCGCTCTCGTTACATCGCCGTGGACGGGGCCGTTCGGGATGCTGCATAAGCTCTGCTGAGGTTCGTGTTAAGTTTCTTGGGAATTGACGATATTTGTATATTCACAGGAATTGAGATTAATTTGTAAGAATTAAGATTGAGATAAATTCAAACATTCCCTACTGCCATTTCCCAAAATTTCCAAATTTCACTCTCAAATACCAAAACCCCCCATATTTCAAAGTTCTAAATCATCCAAGGAGTGTTTCCACACCCTCTTCGCGTTCAACCCTGTACAAACCCGCAGAATAATTACAAGTATCAGTCGCATAATCCTCTGGATTTAACAATCGAAAAACTGCAAAGCTCGGTAAGCACGAGTCGATCGAAATCGAATTGGACAAAAGGCTTTCCACGACCGGGGTTTATATAACCCGTTTTTTCTCTCGCTCTTTTAAAAATTCTTCTTTTCTTGTACCGTTGACGTTCCTCTCCTCTCCATTGGGTTGCTCGCTCGTCGAACCGCGGCGAACCGAAAATCGCGGTGAAATTTATTTCCGTTATAAATATCGATGATTAATCGTGACCACGAATACACCCTGCGGATTCGAGTGGCACGGCTCTCTGATCTATCTCGCTGAAGCTGAAAGGGATCGTGGATCACGGGGCTCACAATTGCTCGCGACGAATTGCCGAACCGTTTCGAGATCTTCGAGGGAGCAGAAACCTCGCGAGAAATATTCATTTTACAACGTTTGTTCCGTTGGGAAACAAGGCGAGAACGGTATCGAGGGTGCGGACAAATTGGAGACACGATTCTTTCGAGACAACGTCGTTAGCGGACGAGGTTTACGACGAAAAAATATGCTTGATGTAACATCACATTGACATCACATTAGGTTCGTTTGTATTTTCATTTATTCACTTGTAATAACTGAAAAATATATTTGTCCCATACACCACACTGTTGCAATTTTATTAGAAACTCCTTTCTTATTTTATAAATTCCATTTAAAATCCACCCTGAATCTCCAAAAACCCTACCAAAAGTATTTCGTTAAAATATTCGAACAGAATTAAATATCCGATATAATTATCTCGAAATCGAGGTATTATTGAAATTCTAATTGAATCATTACTACCCATAAATATCGTGTCCGTGATATAAAGTCTCAACGCGTTCACCGACAGCGATAATTTGTAGCCAAATTTCAATATGTTAGCCGAATCGCTTCTAAAGCGGCCATGCTGCAACCGTTCGGCCATTATCATGCTCGCGAGTTAATTAAAAGTCTGGAACGTGTGCCGCGCAAAACGTGTCGCGCGTCGAATCCGCTGGCCATCATTCCTCATCCGTACTCAACGTTGCAAACTTAAATCTTCTAACGCTTCCAAATCATATTTCACCGATTCTCATTCGTCTTCGTCGCTGGAAAATGGTTCCGCCTAGTATTTATTCGCTTTAGACAACTCTTGTATCTTCATTTTTGGATAACGTTAGTAACTTTTGATTAACCCTTGATATGTGACCCTTGATATGTGCATCAAGAGTAATATGTGAGGAATATCTTGTTCGATGGAAACGTGTGTTATATCGACACATCTCACATCGGATGATATTATATATGATATCACTCTTAGATCTGTGTCCTTTAGACCAACTTCAAATTACTATATCATCACATTTATAGATCCCCTACTTCCTACATCCTAGATCCTGAGATCTACATGCAATTTCTGTATCATCAGATTTCTGGGTTCTTGTATATCTAGATCCTAGAGATCCACGTGTTCCTATATCTCCATATCAAGAGATACCATGTGCCAGTTCCTAAATCCACATGAACCGTAGGTCCCTATATCCATGTATCTCTGCGTTCCTGGAGCCTCACATCCTAATATCTTCACATTCTCAGAACCAATACCTCGATATCCCTCTATTCCTAAAACTCTATGTCCATATCTAGATTCTTATATTCCTAAAACCCTATGTCCATCATATGTAGATCCTTACATCCCTGATACCCTATGTCCATCATATCCAGATCCCCATATTCCTAGACCCCTATATCTCTAGATCCTTCTATCACCTAGTCCATACCCCTAGACTCCAATGTCCCTTGTTCCCCAAATTCCAATATATCCCAAGATACCCACATCTCCAAATCCAAAGATTCTCAGGTCCTCACGTCTCTCCCCATATCCCAATAACCCTACAGTCCCTATGTCCCACTAACATCCCAGCATCTCTAATCATTTTCCCAGGACCTCGATTATTTCGAGCATAGAGTGGGATAGTTTCCCAAGACTCCTAATGCCAATCGACGCTAATAAAAGGCAAGCATTAGCCAGCGCCTGAGTATCCTCTAAACGATCATCTTCTTTCAGGGGATGAGCTTGGCGCGGCTCCTTAGCCGAAACGCGATAGAACGGAATGGGATGGGTCGAATCAGACACAGAGAACCGAATCCACTCCGGGGCACTTTCCATCCCGTGGCTATACGATTCTCTCTGTTGCCCGAACACCACATGCACCGGCGAACGTGTGTGCATCCGTGTGCATGCGTGTGGAGCGGAGAAGTGGGAGCGGGTGCATACAGTGCACCATCGATTGGCGAATGCAGTATAGCCATTGGATAACTGAGGCGCCAGTGGTAGGGAACACCGGAGAAGCCGAGAGGTTACTGTTCAGGGTTTGATCAACTGGTCTGCAGATCCTATTTCCTCTTACTATCAGGAGGAAATTGCCACTTCATCAGCTGGATAGCGCGAAAGATTAATGTCCGTCGCTCTCTTGTCATTTACACAGTCGGCCGACCGACAGGACCCGGCCGCGAGTCCTGATGGAACGGACAACGAAAAAAGGATAAGGTGTACACGATCGATTTTTTAACGCTCCACGATTCGGAGCGAAAGCTAGAAATTCGGGAATTAGGTTCAGCTATTGTTTTGTCAATGGTCCAGGCGTTAGGTAAGTTCGCAGACCTGGCAACGATACTAAGTGTCCCTGTCTTCTTGTGGTCGCCTTGGCGATAGTATACGCACTCTTTATTTAATCCCTTAACCTACGTGTCACTACAGTTGGATTGTGATAAACCAGACTTTCACTGCAATTTTGCGTTCGATTCTAATTATAATCTGTATCAAGCTGAAGGTAAAACGTGCCTTTGTCTTAACATTGTAGCAATAGGTAGCAAATGACGCAACTGTCTAGTTAGACAAGATGGCCGTAAGTGAGGGCTGTAAGTGTGACTCTACGCCGTTAACGCCGACATCCAATGTTTTTATTATTAACTTCACACTCGATTACACTAACGTGCAAACTTTTTGAACGTTTCCGGAAATTGGTCGAAGGAATAGACGTTCCCCGATCGATCGGTATTTCACCAGTAAAATCGTTGTTTTCGCGATGAAATTCAGCGTAACGCGACAGCGACGCCGATACGTAAACGGTATACGACTGCAGTTTTCAAAGCAAACAAACACCGGATTGTTTATCAAAAGCACGATGCTTTACCGCCGGACATTCGGATCCGGTGACCATTCCAAGTACAAGAAAAACAGAGCGTCCGTAAGGAGGTAGAGGAAAAGCGAGATCGTAGCTGTTACGGCACCAAAATATTAAACAAGGGGAATGGTGCAGAAATTCTCTTAAATTTCTTTCCCCGAGAAATGGATACTTTTGTGTGGTGTACCCGTAGCTCACGGTTAGACGACATACAAATTTTAGTGTTTAAGTGTATATTGGGATCTGGGGATCTTAGGGATTTAAGAATATGAGATATAAGGTACTCGATCGTATCCTTTGTTTTTATATACATACACTCAATTGCAAATCAACGTAAAAATTGAACGGTGCAGACAAAGCTCCCGTTATATGGCCCTTTCCACAACTTGCTCCCTAAGCACTCCAAAATGTATGATTTCGAATGTGACCTAAATCATGATTGTTGCGAGACTTTATCCGTCGAAATCATGCTTCTCGCGGACAGAGGAGGTCGAAGAGTTTCATTGCCCCGCGGGACCGGCTATAAAACCTTGTTGCTACTTCGTCCTTGGAAATGGGCAGTGGCCGAGCAAATGGTTATTACACCGTGAAACGGTGGAACCCGGTGGACTTATCGTACCGGGGGGAGCCGCAGAATAAGTTGAACCCGGTGTCCGAGACACCCAGGGATTTCGTGCGAAGAAATAAGCTTTCTCGGTTACATCCGCTTTTCCTTTTTAATTACCGCTCTGATCCGTTTAAGGGACACCGGCTCCACATCCTGCGGTACATCCCCGTAAAAAAAAGTAAGAGAACGAAGAAATATTTTCTGCTCCGACGTGTCTGGTGTTCAGTTCGCGATTAAATTGCCACGATTAAATTAATATCGAACCCCCGACAGGACGGGGTCGAACGCGACTCATAATTAAACTTTCCATCGATTCGGGGTCGGAACGTATGAAACTGCGTCGCGTATATTTGTTTCGAGCCTCGCGAAGTTTACTCGGATCATTATTAGCTGTTTGCCGTTTGCGTATAATTAAATACACGCCATTTTTACCGTATTTATCAGCCGCTCGGGGCCTCTGTATAATTGAATGAAACGACGTTCAAAGGACACCGAGGAAAAACATTTCAGGAATGTTCAAAAGCGCATTGCCTTGCTCAGGAATCAAAGGTAGAAACTTTAAAGCTGTACTTTGAAACAGAACAGCGTAAATGACGACGTGTAAGTACGTAAAAATCAATCGATACTTAATTATTTTAAAAGTCGTTAACCGAATGAAATAAAATTCGTGCGAGTGAATTAGCGGTCTCTGTGAATTTGTGCGGCGTATAAATCAACCTCTATAGAAGGAAAAAGGTAGCACTAAATTGCATAGATATAGGTATATATATATATATATATAACTGTACGAATTATCCATCAGCACCGGTATTGATATTCAAATTGGCCGCATCAACGGCACGACCGAATTTCCAAGTGTAATTTATAAAACGCGGATAACCCGCAATTCCCTCAACCGGCCATAACGCGAATTCGCGCCGCTGCTCATCAACGATAACGCTGTTTCCCAAGGAAATGACCCCATAGTTCCGGTTGTATTCCATCCGATACGCTTACTTTATCTCTGCTAACGTTCCATCAACGTCGCCGTTCTCTGCTGGACGAAATTAAGTTTGCCCGCACTTTGATGTTGCGCCTAATAAGCCTCGAGTACGCGCCGCTTTTGTTACTTGGCCGAAAATGCGGGCGGACGAGGAACGGACTGGTTGCGGATCGAGTTACAACTGCGTTACAGATTTTCGAAGGGCGCGATTTTCAAATTTTCATATCGTACAATTTGCAAATCCCTAATTTTTTTAATTATCGAGATAGATTTCCACGTATACTAATTTCCAATTCCTTAGATTTTTGGAACATGTATTGAAATTCCCTAGATTTACAGGTACGCAAGCTGCAATTCTCTAGATCGTCATCACGTTGAAATTTCACGATTTAGAAATCCCTAGATTTCAAGATATGTTCTCGTTACTCCATATTTCAAATTCCCTAGATTCTATACGTCAACATTCCAAATCCCCTAGATTCTAAATTACATCATTCACAATTCCCTAGATTTGAAATTCCAACATTCCCAATTTCCCAAATTTGTCAAAGAGCAAAGAAACGCAGAAAAATGTAGATAAATGTAAAAAAAAGTAGAATACAAGAAACGTATTAAAAGGTTAATAGAATCAAATCGATGTTATCGAGAAATTTCGGTGAACAATGCATGTATCGGGGATATCGTATATTCGATTATATCTATTTCCCATCGGTCTGTGGAATTTAAAACAACGGGCACGATATCGCGTTTCGAGACACGTTATTGTCAAGAATGAAAAGTCTCCGGTGTTTCGTTCGATCTCGCGAAAGCGTGCGGAAAAATCGGTCTATCAGTATCGAGATAGGCGCGATTTTGTTTCCCTGGATGCAGCTGCGACCGGACGTGTGACTCCTATTTCATACTTATCGCGTAGCCAAGAAGAATCGCTATCATTTATTCGATCGACGCCATACCATCGATCATGCTCCTCCCGTGGCTTTTCACTTTTTCTTTTCCCATTATCGAATCTCTCGTTTGTTATCTACTTGTTCCTTCCACTGAAAGATGTACTTCTTCGACGGTTGATACTACCAGTCATGGGGTAACATGGACTTGGAAATCTAGGGATTTAGCTGTAGGACGTTCGAGAATATGGGGATCTGGGGATTTAGCAATAGGTCATTCAGAAATCTGGAAATTGATTTAGGAATAGGAAACTTTAGCAAGTGTTTCCAGGTTGAATTTCCCTGCACGCAGCGTATCAGTAGCGCGGGACTATTAGACCGAGGGGAAAAAGAAGGGTAAAAACATCGGAAACGGCGGACTAAAATTAAGATTAGAGCGACGGAGGCACGCGTAGCACGCGAACGACCACTTTGTTAGAAGAGATTAGATCCCGGCTCCTTTCCAATTTTCTCCGGGTAACAACTATAATCCAACGTAGGAACGCGATGTGCTTAAGCCGTTCGCTGGCCGAGGAAACTGTACAGATTGCGAGCCGACACTTGCCTTCTGAAAAGAGTCGCGGAATTGGGAACGCACGCTTGACCGGCTCGAGGAAAACGTGCCTCGAACCTTCAAACGCGATCTTCGATTCGCTTGATATTTAGGGGGACACCATTTTCTTCTCATCTAAATATTTACGGATATCTGGGGACTTTGGGGATTTTGAAATTTGGGGATTTGAAGATTTAGGGATTTGGGGATTTGGAGATTTGGAGATTTGGAGATTTGGAGATTTGGAGATTTGGAGATTTGGAGATTTGGAGATTTGGAGATTTGAAGATTTGGCGTTCTAGGTACTTGTGGATCTAGGGATTTAGGATCTGTTGATTTTTGAGCATCAGAAATTTAATAGTTACAAAACAAAGCAATCTACAAATTCAGAAACTTGGCAATTAGACCTTTTGAAAAATAAAATATTTCAGAATTTGTAAGCACATTGCATATATTGTATATACATATATACAATTTATTCAAGTTGATGCTAAAATTAACAATACTAAAATCGCGCAGTAATTGCTATCCGAAAGCGCGTGTACCGATATCGCGTACAAGAATAAAAAAATACGCAGTGGAATAAAACGTAGTTCCCTTTCATGATTTTGATCGCGCATAGAAGCTCAGACGGCAATGTGCAACGTTATAAAATACGCGAGAACAAAATCCAATATACGTGGACGGAAAAAGCGCGGGCGTGTAACGCGAGCACACGCAGAATAGGAAGCGTGTTCGTGCCGCAAGAATCAAAAACACCTGCGTGCGAATTACGAGGTGACTGGTATATCGCGATATCAAGTCAGAAATACGGGCGTGCACGTAAATTACGCGTTTAATATGTAAACGAGCCACATCGATCACAAAAATCGAGACGCGTTCGCTTATGCTTGATAAAATATCAGATTTGGTACGCATAGGAAATGATCGTACATTTCCCTAGGATTATAGATTATAGATTTCTTAGTCATCTATTTCCGCATTTTACATTTCTAATTTTCCCAGATTTCTAATTTGTAATTTCTCAAGTTTCACATTTCTTATTTTTCCAATTTTCTACTTTCACAATTATCGATTTTCTCAATTTCTCACTTCCCCAATTCCACATTTCCCCAATTTCTCAAGATTCAAATTTCTCATTTCCCCAATTTCCTATTTCCCCAATTCCACATTTCCCCAATTTCACATTTCCCCAATTTCACATTTCCCCAATTTCTCATTTCCCCAATTTCCTATTTCCCCAATTCCACATTTTCCCAATTCCACATTTCCCCAATTCCACATTGCCCCAATTCCACATTTCCCCAATTTCCCATTTCCCAATTCCACATTCCCCCAATTCCACATTTCCCCAATTTCTCATTTCCCCAATTCCACATTTTCCAATTTCTCATTTCCCCAATTTCCCATTTTCCCAACATTCCAGTATCCAATTTCCCATTTTCCCAACTTTCCAGTATCCAATTTCACACTTCACCAATTTCCCATTTCCCTAATTTTCCATTTTCCACCTTTCCAACCCCGAATTTCCCATTTCCTCAAATTTCAAAAGTTCGACGAATAAAACTGTGCTGGTACTACGAAAAGTGTTAGCAAAAGGGTTAAATATCTTTAAACCTCGGTGAACGTGTATCCGTCGGTATAAAGTAGATACACAGTGAAATTTTCAGCTCACGCTCATGACCGTGTTGGAATATGAAATGAACGCGAACGATCAGGAGTTTTTGGCATGGTGAATCACGTGTGTACACACACGTATAAGATAAAATGACGTGCCAAAGGGAAAAGGGGAAAAGGATCGGGCGGGAAAAGGCGACGGGGTGTACGCGAAGGAAGTGGCGCGCTCTGCCGGAAGTGGATGAATTGGCTCAAAGGTTATATGGTCTGAAAGCCCGAAAGAGGAGGATCCGGCACTCAGTGCGACATAGATTATTCATGTAATTCTGCACTCACTTTGGCTCGCGATCGATCAGTCACGGAACGATGCTCATCTGAATAATGAAATTCGAGGATTCCCTGTGCCGATGACGCGGCGACGAGCGACACCGGGTATGCCAGCCTTCTCAGATTTTTCGAGTTTTCCTCGATGCCCCCCTTTTTCGAATGCACAAACCGTGATCCGCTGAAGGATCGACGTGCTTTAAACCCGACACGTTCTATCGGAGAACGACGCTTAAGCATGTTACCCTCGATGTAATATTTACATTCCTGGTATCTCTATGCCTTTCGGTGTACTCTCTCCCTCGATTTTCCCTACTTTACGAGAATCGCCCTCTCGTTAATTTACACATTTTTCTCGCTGCTTATGAATTCTCTCTCTGGCAGCTATCGACGTTTCGTGTTTCGAAACGGAGATTTTTGTCGTTGGTGATTTAGGGATGTGGAAAATTGGAATTTGGAAATTTGAGAACTTCGGTTCTTTCGAGATTTTGGGATCTAGGGAATTTTAAATCTTGGGATTCGGGAGGGTAGGGGTTTAGACACTGGGTTGGGTATCTAGGAATTTGGAGATGTAGGAATTTCAGGGATATGGGGATTTGGTAACCTAGGGAATTGGTACTCTAGAAATTTTGGGGTGTAGGAAGTTGGAAATATAGGGATTTGGTAATCTAGAAATTTTGGGGTATATGGAGTGGGGAATGTAGGGATTTTGTAATCTAGGGATTTGGTAATATAGGGATTCGGTAATATAGGAATTCGATAATCTAGGGATTCGGTAATCTAGGCATTCAGTAATATAGAAATTCGATAATCTAGGGATTCGGTAATATAGAAATTCGGTCATCTAGGGATTTTGTAATCTAGGGATTTGGTAATCTAGCCATTCGGTAATCTAGACATCCGGTCATCTAATCATACGTTCCACACATGGTTTGCATACATCATTTTATCTTCTATCAAAAGTTCTTCCGAATCTTCTTTTTACCAAAAAAGACTTCTTCCGTTTGCCTACGAGCTGATTTAGGTACCGAAGATAAATTTTGCTTAATCACTGCCCGATTAACGGGACGTATTTACATTGTCGACGTTCCTTAAAAATAAATCAGGATGTCGAATGTCTGAAGCGAGTCGAACAGGGTGCAGCGAGTATTAACGATGTAAACGATAATGTAGAACATTGTCCTGTGATTCTGTACCATGTTCATTTGCATGGAGCTTAATGCGGCTGCCGATCGTTGTTTTGCTGTACTGTAGACAATGAATTTCAAATCAATTTATGCGAGTACGATCACAACCTTCGTGTAACTCATTCGCGCTTACTCTGTAAACCATCGATGTTTACCCTGCTAATCAACTGGGTACATCGTCTGCGTTTCTTCCCATGAATCTTCCATCTTTCAAGATTGTTTTTAGTAGTAGTCCATCATTTTTTATAGTACTTTATTTTCTGTATTAAAACAGTACATACACATTTTTGTACCATTTAGTTCTTATATATATATGAGATATGTTATAAACATATTCATAATATAAAGATATTAAACAAAATGCATGTTACGTTGGAGGGTGGAATTCACCCACAGTCCTGCTTGATATAACAAGCAAGATATATGCATATAAGAAGATATATACATATGATATATTATGAACATATTCATAATATAAAGATATTAAACAAAATGCATGTTACGTTGGAGGTTAGAGTTCACCCACAGTCCCGTAAGAGCCCACTGCAAGGGGGATGCGTCAATTAGACTCAAAGTTAAAACTAACACGATAACAAGTACCATGATAGTACAGACCTGTGACAATTAGATTTAAAGTTAACACGATAACAAGAACTATAATACAGACATAGAATTACACTTAAACTGAAAGTTAACCTTCCATCGGGCAATAAAGGCACCCCCGGGACGTCTATTTTCGCGGATAAACCGAAGAGGGAGAAATGATAGGTTTAAAACTAGAGCATTATCTAAGAAAATTTCGAACGTCGTAAACATAGTAGCGGGCGTATTAAACGACCCGAAACAATTCCGACCGGATGCGTGTCGCCGTAAAAGCGCAACTTCTTCAAATACACACGGTCTAATAAACGAGCGTCGAGCAATTCAGCATCGAATTCCCGCGGAGTTCCGCGAACTTGTTATTTTTTTCCATAAATTCATTTAGCCTTACCCGCGGCCACCAGCCGTTCACAGGGGGTGTAACAATAAAACTTCGGTTAAAAACAATTATTTATCCCGGTGTTCAGCAATGAGGGAAAATGAGTCGAAGTTATAAATATCGTGCGGGCCCGAGCGTATTTCTAGCCGCGCTATAGGGAGGATAAAAGGGGAAGATCTACGAGGACAGAACAGTCCACCGGCGCGGAAAGAAAAATAAATCTATTTCTTTTTTTTTTTTGCACTCGTCCATTTTCGTACCTTTTGTCTCGGTCGCCGCTCGCGAAATCACGGTGTCGCGTTTAAGTTACCGGACGTGATTAGAACAAAATCCACCAGAAATACGATGCCTCTTTCTTCCTTTCATTTTCTCCTATCCGCGTTCTTGATATACTCTGCGCCGCCCGACAAAAGCGATAACAACCTGGATGATACATTTGTATTAAGCTTTTTACCTCGGCCCACGCTGAAATATTTCCGCTTTGCGCTACGCGGCGCGCGTTTGTCATCCTCCTTGGACTTTTCGTTCCAACGAATTTGTTGACGTCGCTATGTGGTTTATGGGGAAATCGACGGTAATGAAAATTCACGGGTCGCCATATTCATGGATTTTCTACAAATTTTCATTTTCGACTACATTTTTATAGGCTTTACACTTGTAGGATGTACTTGTGATTTATAACGCTGTGTACTTAATTTGTTACATCTATCTTTCATTATTGTTCACAATAATTTATTATATATGGTGTTTCTCTATTATTATTATATATTTCTCTGTTAAAATAGTTCACTACTTTATGTTTATTATTATACAGTGCATAATAATGTCAGACGATAGCAAAGTTGCTCACTCACTTTGTACAGATAATTTATTTACAACTTTAATAGTTTACTTTCTAGTCAGACATCTTTAGACAGCAATAAATACCTCATGTTTAATAAAGTCGAATGGAAGGTGTTTGAGAGAGGTGCTAAACAAAATGGCCGTAAAGAAACAAGATGGCCGTAAACAAAGTGCGTTAAATCTACCCTAAATGGTAGGTTATGACATTCGGATGCCAACACGTCGGACACTAATTCCCGCAAAAAATGAATTGATCGAAAGATGCCGAGAGCACTGCAGCTTGCGTCGATCGTCTCCAATTTTCGAACTTGTCCCTAGAGAATCCTCCCAAACCCATCACTACCTCGTAACTAACAATCGCGACGAGTTTCTCACTTTCCCCGAACAACGTACGTTTCCTGTACGTTTCAACTGGACCCTGGTTTCCCTAGAAGGCACTTTTGTACACTGCCGATAAAAATGGGGTTGCAATCGAAAATTATGGTCTCCACGAGTTTCAAGGGTTGGTATAGCTGGTGTACGTAACGTTGGTGTATAATATCCGTCTGGTGAACCGCACATTGTGACTCACTGATCCGGTACAATGTTAACCACCTTGTATGTACAAGCTGTTTCATAGGGGAAGGTCGTTTCTTAAACTATGGACCTCAGGGTTGTGAATGTCGCTCGCGAAAGACACGAATTTAAAGAACCCTCTGAGAGAGTCCCTCTTGTTAATTTTGATGAGGAGTACAACATTTGCTTTCGATTTTGAAAAATAGCATGAACTTCAAATGTGAAGCTGTAGAATCTTCAAGTTAGTAACACATGCAAAATTGATCAGATTTCTAAATTTCAAAAAATGGGACTATAGTACAGTAGTATAATAGCTATGCAGTAAAACAGTATACTGGAATGTGAAACAATAATGAATACTAAAATAGTAACAGCAGAATAATGAAATAGTGCAAGAGTGAAGTGGTGGTGCAGTATAATTTATACTATAAGTATCAATGAAACCCTAAGAGAAATAACACCATAACAATCTGCACCAAAAGCTGAAACTCGTTAATTAACAAAGGGAAATAACCTTTTACATCCACCCTAATAATAACTTGTACACGTTAGCTAAAGAACATAATGTACATTAGCGCAAGCGATGATAGTTCCAGCGAGTCGTCACCATGAATCTCTCTGAACCAGTCCCACGTAATATTGTTCATTTCTTATGAAACACCGTGTACGCACGTCTCCACCCGCGCAGCCTCAAACCACCGACCTCCAGGTTTGTCCACGCTATACACTTTCGACTAAAGTAGTAATGAACGCGTTCTGCAGTTTGCACTCGGCGCGACCCCACCATTATTACATTGCTCGAGCTAAATAAATTATTCCGACGTGCTACCCCCGTGGCTTTCGTCCTATCGTTGCATACGGGAATACACACGTGTGCGCGAGTATACGTGCACGATACACGGGCACGCGTGCATCCTCGTTCGCGTATCACCTCGAATACTCGGCCATTCTTACTCCCTGCTACGTGACCGATCTTCCCTTGTCAACGCTATCGTAGTCTCGTGGTTGCGGTAATTACGACCCGTTGAAAGCTGCTTATGATACATGGCTTCGATGAACGTGTAAACATCCGGTCCTTCTTTTGGTTATTGCCCGTTCGCTGATTTCCTTCTTTCTTGAGTAGGACAACTTTTATCACTTTCATTAGATGTGGGGTAGATGTGGTAAACTTGGAGTTTAGGATTGTATTTCTGTGTCAACATGTCCCTACATTTTAGATCATTTGGGTGGAACATAAATCTTAATTAAACAGCTCCTGATTCTCTTTCCATCCAACATCGCTAGATCCCAAACTCGCGTATCCACCGAACTACATCAGCAGCCATATCCCTAGATTCTGACATATATACACCAGATATTTGTCCCTAGATGGTTGTATACCCAGTATAGTCGAAACGGAAACAAAGTGTAATTCATGTTCGAAGCAACATCGAACTGCGGTGGTCGGTCTTGTACGTCCGCGGTTAAATGCAGCATCCGTAAGACAATAATCGGTAGGATAATTATATTAATCACGGATGGGGGTCAAACGCGACCAACTGACATGTGCTGGCATGCATACGATAGTAAATACATAGACCGACCTAGTAAAAGGGGGGAGTTCGTGTAGAATACATATACACCGAGGGTTGTGTCGTGCTAGCTACGTAACTCACCAGGATATTGGATACTCTGTTATCATAGTAAACCTCCCATCCCTCAGCCAACCCGGTGACGACGTAATTATCTCTAGTAATTAAAGTACACACCTACTTTGCTCGATATTGGCTCTTTAGAGTCTGCCGCGGACGAAGGGCGCGGAATTATGGAAATCGTAAACAAGCAACCACCGCTCGCATCGAAACGATCCTGAACAACGAACTCGGATCAAATCGTGCTCGCCGAGCATTTCAGCAAATAATTACACCTACCTTCGGTAACTCAGCGTTCTGCTTTTCTCGGCATCTTTTGTATTTATACGATTGATATCATTTAACGTCGTTCGCGAAATTGTCTTCATAACTTTAACTGTTTGAATTATTGGGTACACTTAATCCTTCGCAGTCTTCAGAGGCAACAAATCAAAATTATGTTCACAGCACGATTGAGCTTAATATCAATAATTTGCATAAGGATCCCTAAATTCAAAATACACCCAACATTTTATTTATTTCAACGTTGCAAAAATAATGAATGATTTGTGCATGACTATGAATAAGATTTACTTAGCAATGAATCTCGAAAATTAAAGTCGACACGTGGAAAACAAAGTAATAGATTCGAGAATCGATTTGCATATTTTAGCAGGAACAAGCCGCAGTTTCGGGGATGCACAAATTTTCCGAACGATTTTAATACTCTAACATGCCGGCGTCGAAGCCGACGATTCAATTTCCTTAAAGCGTTCTAAAGGTTCCATCTAAAATATGTTCACGTATACATTAAAATCGATCGTTCCGAATGTGTCTTCACGAAAATGACTAGTTTACGCAGATTCCAATCGCGCGTGTCCATTTTACCGGATCGAGTTGAATGTAGGACGGCAAATATGGAGGAGACAGTTACTCACGGTTATAGGAGGAAAGCATTTGGCACCTGAAGCGTTGCATTTGCAGATTTGTCCGCGTCTACTCGCAGACGTTCTCCTTCCCCGTGGAAAATTGTAATGCGACGTCTTCTCGCGGACCGCCGGCTTTTAAGGGATTTATCGAGCTCCACATTAAATGGCACTGATCTTAGTAAATCCAGATGGAATTCTCGTGTTTCCGTCACTTGGCGTGGTTTCCAGGATTTGGCGGCAACCGTTCTACGTCTAACGCCAAAAATCGATTTATTCGCATTAATCGTCGGCTTGCGGATCGCGGGACATACATATTTCCATATTAGGATTAAGTGCAACCCGACCCTCCAAACTCCGACGGACAAAAACGCGATGAGAAATGTACCCCGATAACTACCAACTATCTGTTGTAACACCGTCGCGACGTACAATTCGCTGTAATATATAAAACCCATTTTTGTTCTGAAAATTCTGCAGTCGTTCTACCGCTAAAATCGACCATTTCTCAATATCGTACATTTTCTTCTACGGGATCTACGATGCGAGGCATTAATACTTAACAAGTGTTTATGTCATTGTTTCGCTGTTTTATAATCCCTATAATCTCTATGTCTGTGATCCTATATCCCTAGTTGGTATGAAGAGTCGAACTAGGTAATTTTTGTAGGTGCCCAAATCGATGATTAAGTGTACTCACCGTTTCAAGGGTAATTAAACTCGATTATAGCATTGAAGATGAAAGTTTGTTCGTTGTTATCTTGTAACGCAACTATATTACATACAGTAAACACTGTCCAAAAGTTCGACTTCAGTTCAGTCAGTTCGCCGCTCAAAGTGGCTTAGCAGGAACAAAGGATTAGAACAGTGTGTACGGCTATTAGAGTTACAAGTACCGAAGCTAATGAAAACAGAATTGTAATTGGCTCTGACGACAATTATTATACGTTGGGCGTGAAATATGCTGTTACCGACTTTCCACGGAGTTTCGCCATGAAACAATCGTTGAGGGTTTTGGGCACCGGATAAAGCGCAATCGATTCAGAAATTATAATTTTACGAGGCTACCGGGGTATCGGCTTTCGACGAAAGCTACAACCGAATCGTGGACAAGATACCGAAACGATTAGGAATCCTTTCCGTTCGATATGTCGTTGTAATAATTTTCCAACGATATTTTGCAATAGTTATGTACCCCTGGGAGACTCAAGATATTCGTATAGAATTTGCAGGGAAATCCTACAGAATTTTCATTCTAGAGGAATTCCGTCTAAGAAACTGTGGAATTTCTGAAGTAACTCCTTAATTTTGTGAGACAATGTTACATTGTTAGAGTATACGCGTAGATCCTACTGGCAAATTGGATGTAATTTACGGCGCAAATGTATGGCGAAAGGATAAATCGATTGGCGCCGAGCTGATTCTCCGCGAAAATATAGGGATCCATCGAGAATTTATCGGTTTCGGAGGCGTCGTTACTCAAAGAACCGTCTTCTAGCGATACAGGATGACCAGGGAAAAAAGAAAAAGCCGTGATAGAATGACCAGCAGGATCCGGTAGGCTACTGCATCTCGCTCGAGAGAAGAATAGAAGAGGGGTTGGAGAATAGACAGTGGAAGGTAGTAAGTGGGCTAGTAAGTCTCACGATAACAGTTATAAATGACCCTCTCGAAGCACGGCGCCGCGACGACCAACCCCTCAACTACAAGCCAGACGCTGGCTTCTACGTAACCCGTAACACATACCCGTCCGGACGATATAATCGTAAAAGGTACTAAACAAACATACGCTAAGTGGCTCGGTTTGCCGCGTGGTGTACGCTTCCGTTACCGTGTTTACAGGCTGTCTTTGATCGATAATCGTACGTAAAACGTTGCACGGTCACGGATGGGGATTTCGCTACACCGACGTCACCTTTCGGAAGAATATATCTACGTTTGCGGTCTATTCCCGACTACCACTCGAAAAGACATGCTTTATGCTCTGACCGCTTTTCACGCCGACATAATTACGATGTTTTCTAAACGCGCCACCATCTCGAGAATCCTCTACGAGATTAGAGGACTAATGTCTCAGCCATGAAACTGTTGCCAGTAATTTGTTTACTATTGTCTTAACACCGCACTCGAATCCAACGTCACACGTACTGTGTCTAATGTTGTGTGTACGTGCTTTCGATTTTAGCGCAAAACGTAGCATACAGGCAGTGTTGTAACGCGAAACTATACAACGGAGAACAAGTCCGGGAAATATCGTGAAACTGTAATACTAAAGTTTAAACGAGAATTTAACTGACAAGAGTAGTGATTCCATATTGGAAAGTAACCGTTATGATCGATTCAAAACTATCGAGTACTAAACTTAACATTAATGTAACTAAACTAGGTTATCCCATAGAAAAGATTACATAATCCAGTCTGGAATGACTCTAAAATAAATAAAAATTTGATATACATTACCTTCCAGTCCTAAAACTCCGAAAATCATTTTTCAAACAGTTAAAAGAATGCGAGGGAAACGTTCGCAAAAGTGATGTAGAGTGCGCTAGTTGTCGATGGCAGTTGAACAATACTGGTCATATTCCTACATCCGACAAATCATCTTTATTACAATTGTAATTGTAATTACGCCTTCTAATTGATACATTTATGCAATAAAAGGATAATAGTTCATGTAATTACCTTTGTGGCATGCACAACTCCATTGTTCATGCAATAAAGCTGCAAAAATCATACCAAACGCAAATCGAACTCCCGGGACAATGGACGCAAGCGCTCTAACCGCTCGAGTGATCGGGTAAAATTTATGCGCCATTTGAAATAGCTGCGCGCGCCACTGTTGCGCATGCGCAGTGAACGTATACTGGACCCGACACAGCAGACGAGCAGCAACTATCATGGCGCTAACTTCGTATATCGATTTTGCTCCTGTGAGATGCAGAACGTTCGGATTTTACTGATTATATTTCCCAGTTGCTGCCAGTAAAACAAATATTTAGTGCGTTTTTCGTATTTCACGTACAACATGGTTAACTCGAGAGTCATTGTGCACGGTGTCGGTAAATGAACGTTTCTCCATACTGGGAGTGGTCGTTACCAGCTCAATTTAATAAAAATTTGTAAATAGAACTAATTAAAATGCGAATATCGTCGATCGGTGTTCTACTTAATACGCTTAATATCATACATGGTAAGTTCTTCTGTATCTTGAAATATTTAAAAATTGTTACTGTTACGTTATTTATTTTGAAATCATAAACGCGAAAAAGTTGCTAATTATGACAGAAAAGATGCATGTTTCATCTAGGTATAGCTGGAATGAAAATTTATGAGGCAAATCCCGATACCAAAAGGCTTTACGATGATTTGCTGTCCAACTACAACAGACTTATACGCCCTGTTATCAATAATACCGAAACGTTAACAGTTTGGCTCGGCTTAAAGCTATCGCAACTAATCGAAATGGTATCGTATTACAAATTATTTATATTAAAAATAGTATAAATTTTAATAATCGTATCCTTCTGTAATCGTAGAACCTGAAGAACCAAGTAATGACTACGAATGTCTGGGTGGAACAGGTAGCAACTACTGAAAATATATTTATAGTTGAATCCCACGAGTATAGTCAATATTTACATGAACAAAATAAAAATGTTTGTTAATATATTTACAGAAATGGTTTGATTACAAACTACGATGGGATCCAGAAGAATACGGCGGCGTGGAAATGCTTTACGTGCCTTCCGAGAATATTTGGCTACCAGATATCGTATTATACAATAAGTATGCGATAAAACATTATGAATACATTGAATATACATCATCGATTCATTTATCTCGCACTACAAAAAGCATTAAGAATTTAAGATGCAAAGATGTGTTTATTTTTCAGCGCCGATGGCAATTACGAAGTAACGCTTATGACGAAGGCAACTTTAAAATATACGGGCGAGGTATCCTGGAAGCCACCAGCGATCTATAAATCATCGTGCGAGATTAACGTGGAATACTTCCCGTTTGATGAACAATCATGCATCATGAAATTTGGCTCTTGGACATATAATGGCGCTCAGGTAATAACCGTTACACTTTATTAAACAGCCATCGTTCGTTCGCTCGATAAAATGAATCGAAAGTGCAAATAAACGCGTTAGTAGTGTACGTCGAAAATATGTTTTGTAAAGACCTTTAATCGCAGGTGGATCTTAAACATATGAAACAAGTACCTGGCAGCAATTTGGTTGCAACAGGGATTGACTTGAAAGACTTTTACTTATCAGTAGAATGGGATATTTTAGAAGTACCCGCGTCAAGAAACGAGGAGTATTATCCATGTTGTAAGGAACCCTATTCTGGTAAGCAAATTTTATTGCACGAGAAGGCAAAGATTTCAGGAGCTTAACAATAAAGTATTGTAATAAAATGCAAATTATTTTTGTACAAAACGCAGATATCACCTTTAACATTACAATGCGAAGAAAAACATTATTCTATACAGTCAACTTAATCATCCCTTGCGTGGGTATTACGTTCCTTACAGTACTTGTCTTTTACCTTCCAAGTGACTCAGGTGAAAAAGTAAGTAAAATATAAATAAATAGATCAAAGGGTTACATCATGAAAAAATGTATACTTTTTAGGTGTCGCTGTGTTCTTCCATTCTACTCTCGTTGACAGTGTTCTTTTTACTATTAGCGGAAATTATACCACCTACGTCACTGGCCATTCCGCTTTTAGGAAAATACTTGTTATTCACTATGATCTTAGTCACTTTATCGATATGGATCACTGTATGCGTACTGAATGTTCATTTTCGGTAATTTATATTGCAGTGTTGTAACATTTGTTGAATATTGTTGACTACACGGATTTTGTTCATACAGATCACCGTCCACGCACAATATGTCGCCATGGGTCAGACAAGTATTCTTAAATTGGATGCCACGAATGTTGATGATGCGTCGAACACCGTATTCGACCCCAGAGTATGATGATACGTATATGGATAGCGGATATACCAATGAAATAGATTTTAGGTAATTATTGCAATGTTAAATATCAGGTTTCAGGAATAATTATTATAGCTTTTGTGATAGCGTTAGCGACTACCCTCTGGAATTAAAAGGAAGTCCGGATGGATTCGAAAGCGTCACTTCCCAGTATAAAAATATAAGGGAGGATGACGCCCGTCATATTCCACACGCGTCAGGTAAATGTCTATACAACATAATTCGTACAAAATTTTATTCTAACACAATTTTGCATTGGTATTTGCGAATGTCGTGATACAATGAACCTATGAGTTTACAATAATTCTTCATTTACAAGATACCAAACATACATTGCATATTATACAATAATAATGAATGAACGTAGATGTATTAAAATTAACGATAATCTTATCACTCGTGAATATTTATGACGCGACAAATGATATAAAATGTCATGAAATCTTTCATAAAATACACACGAACAAAGATGTGTCATTACAGTCACTGATAGCGAAAATACGATGCCGAGACACTTGTCCCCAGATGTCATATCAGCTCTTAAGGGTGTGCGCTTCATTGCTCAACATATAAAAAATGCAGACAAGGATAACGAGGTAAGTTAAATACTATACCTTTTAAAATATCTTTGGGAATAAAAATTTTATTCCCAAAAAGTATGTACATATATTCTTCCTCGTTAATATATTATAATATTAATACTAAATCTTTAATCGATACGTCAACTTTTTTTTACATTTCCAGGTTATAGAAGATTGGAAATTCGTAGCCATGGTTTTAGATAGACTTTTTCTTTGGGTTTTTACATTCGCATGTATCGGAGGAACGCTTGGCATAATATGTCAAGCTCCTAGTTTATATGATACAAGAAAACCTGTGGACCAAGATCTTTCTGGAATATCACTTCGCAATTATATGTACCCAAATTCAGAAGAGATTTTGCAAGAAGAATAAATTCTGAGATATATAGAATGTGCAATTTATGTACTAAAGTTGAAACATAAAAGTATTACATTGTTAATATCCTATTTGTATCAATTTTACCTATTTTATTTCATAAGATTGATTTTTATAAAAACGATATCTATTAGCAAACACGGTCTATGTAATTTTATTAACCCTGATCAAATAGGAAACTTCGACAAAATATCAACGAGAATATCTACGATTTAATAACACTAGTAACCAAGAAATACTGTAAATGGAAACATTTGCAATAAAAATAATTTATATCAGATACTTCTGCTACCTTATTTATGTATCAAAATTATAATGGAACTTATACTATAACATAATTGTTCTTTTGGGTGGTCCATAATTGGTATTTTACAATAAAGAACTGTATTACAGTTTTCGAGACCTTGAAACAAAATAAGATGAATGGTCAGTTTTTATAAATAAAAAAGAGGACCATCAAATTTAAATTATCAAAAGTAAAAATGTCATGAGTTTACTCACATTAATATTTATACAGCAACTATTTAATTCAGTGATCGCATAACTAATAAAGTTTTGGTTTTTATTCTATACAAAACTTATATGGTAATTTAAGGTTTTGGCAATTTTATTGTAGTGTAGTATAAAAACTTCTATTCTAAATCAATTATCATCAATTCTGGTGATTCGCTCGTACTGCTAATAGAACTAGTTTGCGATTTTTTGGGCGAAGAAGTACCACTAGCTACTTTCTTTGTACTTTGCGTTGGCGTAGTATGTTCATCATCGTCATCGCTATCCGATATTAAATCAATAACCACCGCTCGTTTCTTCTCCTTCGGAGGTGTAAGAGTATTTTCATCTAGACAATTAAATAATAACGATTTGCACACCAATGTAAAACAGGCAATTCTACGCATTGCAGGGTTACACCGCGTCGTGCGCTCGCTGAATCACAATTGACAGTACAGAAAGAGGTTCATGCAACGTTTAAAAGCTCGCGTTTTTTAAAATTTGTAAATTTATGGTGGTGCAACCCCTGTATGGAAAATTTATATATAAAATAAAATAATAAATTGACTTACCCAGATCCACTGTATCCACATCAATCTTCCGATTCTCTGTATTCGTAATAACTTTTGTTTCGTTTTTATCCTTATCTTTCTCTTTCTTCAATACCAAATTCTCCCACGAACCGTCTTGAAGTAATTGAATTTCATTCACATCTGGCAATAATTTCTTTGAGTTTAATACTTCTTGAAAGTATCCGTCGATAACAAGATTATCGTACAATGCCGGCTTATCACAAACCGGACAATTCCACGTAGGTTTCCTTTCATTCATTTGAAGGAACAACGAAGCATCGAAACATTGCAAATGTGAACACGTAGACGCACGACATGGTGTGCTCATACGCATCTTTCCTAACGGACAAGCTAACGATACTCTTAACGACGTCGTTGCTATTTCACTATCTGCATCTTCGTTAAGCTTTTCTTTAACTATGAGGGACATTGTTTTAATGATATTTGTTTTTACACATTAACAAAATGTAAATAGCTGAAATAGTTACATACTTAAGCCTCTTGTATAATCTGAATGACGGACACCTCTATTTTTTAATCTCATTAATAATTCTGCACTTGAAAGCTTTCTAACTAGATATATCGCAATCGCATATCGTCTTCCATAGTCAGCCGACCACGTGACATGAATTTGATTTCCTACAGTAGGAGATAATTTAACTAAGGGACTAATATTAACAGGCCGTGGTGGCCTCTTTGGTTCTACACCCGGTTTATTTGTAGGTATAGGATTCTGAAAAAAAAATAAATAAAAATGTTCTTTATAATTTAACATTTATAAGGCGTCAAAATCAAATGTCACTTCAGTTATTTGCTTACAGGTAAAGGACACAACTTTCCATTTACTTTCACAGCAATGCTTGGGGGAAAACAGTCTTCTTGTTCACAAGAAGTTTCTTGTAAACAAAATCGCATTTGTACCTGAAATGTCCATGATATAATTTTTTGAATTATCAAAAAATAAAAGCGAAAATTTAATGCTATCTTCAAAAGTTATTCAAATGTACCTGCACAGTATAGTCCATTTTACTTCCTGCACGACAGTCTCTTGAACTAGCTATATCAGTTGATTGTTGTGGTGTTAAATGAAACATAAACGTGTTCTCTTGAAGTCTCATAGACCCTTGGGGCATTAGACTAGATGGCTTTAACAGTTCAGCCAATAAATCGAAAAATGGAAGTTTCTTGAGTCTAACATCTGGATGTATAGGATATTGGCTTCTAGATTGTATTTGTAATGGGGAGGGCAAAACTTTTGGTGGGTATGGGTATGGATTATATGGAGCAGTTGATGTTTGCTGAAATGTTAAGATCTTCATAGTCACTAATAATATTCAGATGTTCTACAGAAAACTTTATTAGCTTACCTGTGGTGTTACACTGGTATAACCCGAGGATGGATATACTGGATTAGTTCTAGGTGCCTGAGGTATAGATGCTTGATGCGCAGGTGGTAGATCCTTCCCACTGGAAACTGAAGATTGTGACTGTTGCTGCTGACTGATTGCTTGTCTTGATATTAATTAAAAATAATAAGCAATATTATAACACATAATTTATATGATCAAACATTTGTTCTTTGTAGTTTGTACACCTTATTATTGTATCTTATATACTTACCTAGTGTAATAATTTCTGGAATGCATATTTTGATCAATTTGTGGTTCTCCAGAACCACCTGTCTGACCATACATTTGATGTGCTGCCAATTGATCAGCTCTAGGAAATATTTCCAAATAAATAATCAAACTAATATTTTATCTGAAGAATCTGCTGTTACAATAAGTTATTTGTAAATAGCAAATAATAGTACAATGGTTTCAAACAAGAGTATCAATTTATTTCTGTTTTATTATTATGTTCATAATAAATATAATATAGGACATAGCAGTGCCACATAAATCAAGATCACAATAATTGCTCTCTACCATTCAAAGTATGAAGGCAGGGGAATAATAGAAGTGATCAATATTATAAAGATAAAATGATCTTTAAATATAATCACATTAACTCTAACATACTTACTGTATAGTTTTATATAATTCACGTATTTTAAGTTGTACAGGATGTGATCTCAATCTTAACAATTCTAGAGCACGTGCTTGTAATTCGTTTTTTCTACCCGACTTATTTCTACCAGCAAAACCAAGAAGCATTTGTAGTTCAGAGACTCGAAAACTTAGAACCATATTCTGTAATCATAAAATGGAAATACTCGTACATTATAAAGACATTTGCAAGAAAAATAAAAATAATGATACAAACAAAATTAATATTACAAAGAAGTACTATTGGTATGAAAGGCATTGTTTAATTGCATGCTAAACATATATTTATTAGTTTTTGCTATAAAAATATTATTACAGAAATTAAAAAAAAATTGAAATCTTAGTCATGAAAATTATACTTCAAGTTTTTATTCATCGTTTATTCTACAAAAATCACGTACATAAATATATTTTATCAAAAACATATTGAATTAACAGTATTCCATAAGATAACAAAACAAAATTCGCTTTTATAGTCGTAATAAGTGTCCACCCCTAGTAACAGAACGTTGTATTTCATATCATGAAAATAAATGAAAATAATAAAAGAGTTTCTAAAAAATATTTTTATTAAAATAAAAAAGAGAATTAAGGTTACCTTCGAAAACGAAGATATTGTCGTATTTTATAAGCATTATTCGATAAATGCAACGTAATTTTAAGCACAGTATAATCAAATAAAAAAAATTCTATTAATTAACCTGAATATTTCACTGCAAAAAGAACATAATTACAACAGCGACGGAATTAAGCTTCTCGCGACAGTTTACTAAGCGTCTAGTAATATAATTCACTGATGCACATCGTAAATCGTTGATAACCCGGATATAACCACGACAAATTCACAATGCAGACCTGCCCACTTTTCTATGAAATTTCACACGTAATTGAACTTACACTACACCACTTTTAGTATTTAACTCACCTCCAATTCCTTCGTTTCGGCCATCTTCTTATACGGTTTCTTTGGTGGAGCCGTTTTGCCTGGATTATTTTGAACTTTCAACAGAAAACGGTTATTCGAGTTGTTTGTAACACAACTCGTTTCTATATTTTTCTTGTTCTTAAATGCAGTTACTGAATAATACTGTTTTATGGCGCGAAATTGATTTTTACATTTTATTTCCAAGGCCGCTCCGAAAAGTCTGACCTTCTGGGAAAGCTCGGTTTTTATTGAGAAATTCTCAGTTCACCGGCATAAGATGAAGGGAATTATCAATATTTGACACTTTGTTCGTTCGAAATATGAAAAAGATTTTCCAAGATGGCTGCCTGCAGTCAATTCAAAGCCTAACTTGAATTTTATGTAATACGACAAATTTACGGTATTGATATAATTTTTTAAATAGCCACTACCTCCAGAAAGAGCTAGTAAAAGTACACTAGTGCTTCACGTTAAATGTATAAATTCAAGTTACGCGGATTTCATTCAATTTTCATTAACTTCACGTAAAAAGAATGTTTGAATCTTCATCTATCAAATTGCAAACACCCAACCAAACAATTTGTATTTCTTTATAACTAATGAACAATATATCACTAAAGGTTATGTGAATACGATTTATTACAGAAACCTACACTTCTAGAAATACAAAGTAATTTTTAAGATCCTCTAGCCAGTTATTTTGTTGTGTTTGAATGCGCGATACGATAACGCAACACGATCATACGATGAAAGCATAATACAATACAAAACCCATAAATTGTCTATAGAACTTATCTTTATAGGGTTTTATCTTTACTTTGTACGCAACGTATTTCCACTAGATTATCTGCAATATGAGTGGAAAATATCTAGGGAAATAATACGTTTTGTTCTGATTTTATCTTCTCGCGTTAGTGACTTCCCTACATTAACCTATATGTTATTTCGCGAGAGAATCGGAGCGCTGAATGACGTATTTTCATTCATACTGCGCAGGTTTGCTCTGATTGGTCTGTCACTTTCTGCATATTAGGGGTAATGTGCATGCGCTCTAATGACATTATGACGTCAAGTACATATACCGAGTGATCATTTATTTAGCTTACTCTCCTACATTCCCATCTCTTGTCACATTGTTATTTATTCGATAGCAGATTTGATTCCAAAATGCATTTATCATATCGTATCATGTTTGTTGAATGTCAATGCTTTAGCTCGTATTAAGATACAAGCTAACTTTACATTAGAACTTAAACAGTTTTAATTTTCAAATTTCTAAATTTCCAAATTCCCAAGGTTTCAAGTATCCAGAGTTTTACAATCCCAAACATTTATAGATGAAACAATACTTTCACATTTTTGACCGATCCTACTCCATTTCACCCAAACTTTTTCAAATCCACCCCGAATCTGTAATTTTGGATATCCTCACATTGGTGTTATTAATTATTCATATATTTCTGTTCACCGTATATATGATCACGAAATGAATAGTGAGGGATAGACTAACACACCTTAGTGGTAGTAAAAAGTTTTCTGAATTCAGCCGAGATGCGCAAACTATTATGCTTCTCTCGAGACACAGACTGTAAATATTATTGGCCGTTGTCGCATGAGGATGCTATGAAGATGAGCCATTATGCACATACCAGGTGTCGCGCAATATAGAGTTCAAACAAAAGGTGCTCATTTTGTGCGAGAAAATAGTGAAAAATACAAATTGCAACCTTTTTTTCTGTGGCTTCATTGTGAAGAAAGTCGAATTTATTAAGTGTAAAATGTTGTTTAACAGAAAACTTGTGCATTGTTTCATGGAAAAATGTGGTTGCGTCATAAAATATCCATGCGTGCATCTATCTTGAAGTATTTGTATGCACCAATATTTAGAATGTAATTATAAATACATACATCCGTACATACGAAGATACGTATGACAATTCAAAAACATGGCTACCATGTGAAAAATAAATTAGTTGCACTACAGTTTATAAACAAGTTTCTATTTAGTTTTTACGATAATTTTGTTTCGTGCTACCGACGAAACTGATCTGCCGTAAGAAAAACACAGTTCTTCGATGAAACTTGCAAGAGGTTGGCGCGGTTTTCGCAAGTGAAACATTCGTTTCATCACTGTAATAGTTACAGCTACATTTTAATATCTATTCAGTAATCTAACGGATTTCTAGAGAATAAAAGTACATCTACGTGTTAGCGTTCTACATGGTTGTGAAACAACACATAGTTTTCGAGCGAATATTAAATAATGGTAACCTTACTTTACAATCTAGAGAAAGTTAGAACAAGTAACACAGAAAAATAATACTTGTAATACGTACACTTTGTACCAATCAGTCCAAAAATGAAAGATGTGAACTAGTTTCACGATTATAAACTGTTATGTATAACCTAAAAGAAGCAGACTGTTCGATGTTTTGACTGTTCAACTTAACCTATTTTCTAGATATATATGTGTACAGTTATACATATCGGCAAGTAAACAACTATATATTCAGAATTTATAAAAATTTCTGTTAAGGTTGTTAATTGATGGAGAAGAAATTATACTTTTCAAGTTTTGAAATTGACATTTGTATTGAAGAATAAATTTATACCAAATCAGTTTTATAAAAAGGTAATATATTTATTTAATATTTTTAATACATTATATGTGGGAAATAGCATGTACAATATGTTAATAAATAAAAGGAAATTACATTTATTTAAAAATTAATTAATCTCATTCTTATATGTTGAGTTACAGACTGTATTATGTTAAAACATTAAATAAAGCAACTCATGCGAGGAAGTTTCTATGCATAATATTGTACTATACAATTCATAAATTGACCTCAATGGATTCCGCTGATTTTGATGCTATTATACGACATCCAAGAACTATCATTCACATAGATGTTGATTGTTTCTATGCTCAAGTGGAGATGTTAAGACATCCAGAATTTGAAGGTAAACCTTTGGGAGTACAACAAAAGAATATAGTAGTAACCAGCAACTATTTGGCACGTGAATACGGCATCAAAAAGTGTATGTCGGTTCAAGAAGCTTTAAAGTTATGTCCAGGTTTGAACTTAGTAAATGGCGAAGACTTAACAAATTATCGTCACTTTTCTGACAAAATACTAGAAGTATTACATCAGTTTACACCGTTAGTTGAAAGATTGGGTTTTGATGACAACTTTCTGGATGCAACATCCCTTGTACAGAAATACATGAATCCTGGTAATGAGTCTGATTTAAATATGAGTATTTCCATGGAAGATGAAACTCCAGTTGGCGAAGTATTTGGTGCAGCCGAAGAAGAATGTCCATGTGGTTGCCATGCTAGATTGATCATTGCAACCAAAATTGCTGCAGAAATAAGACAACGGATTCACAAAGAATTACATGTCACTTGCAGTGCAGGAATAGCACATAATAAGCTCCTAGCAAAGTTAGTAGGATCGTTGCATAAACCAAACCAGCAAACATTAATATTTCCATGCAACGCACCTGCGTTATTGTCGTCGATAGGATCCGTGTCCAAAATACCGGGCGTTGGCCAAAAGACTACGCAACTGTTGATGTCTAATAACATAAAAACTGTGGATGATTTGCGTAAAACTCCTTTGGAAACTTTGGAAGGGAAGATTGGTGTTGATCTTGCAAGAAAATTGAAAGATAATGCCGAAGGAGTTGATGAAACCGTTGTGAAACCAACAGGAAAGAAACAGTCTATAGGGTTGGAAGATGGTTTTAAAAGCGTCTCTTTGGTAGCCGAAGTGGAATCGCGATTAGGAGTGCTTCTAAGAAGGTTGACAGAGTTAGCCATGGAAGATGGAAGGATTCCAGTTGCTATGAGATTAACGGTCAGGAAACACGATTTCAATAAACCATCTTCCGGTAAAAGGGAAACTCGACAGTGTGCTTTACCGAAACATCTGTTGCCGTCTTCGAGATCTGGCATTTACGATCACGCTAAAATGTTGGCGCTAGCGATGAAACTCTTTCATCGTACCGTCGACGTTTCTAAGCCATTCCATTTAACTCTTTTGGGAGTTGCTTTCACGAAGTTCGAGGAGAGATCTTCTGGAAAGAATAGTATTACGTCTTTTCTACGAAAACAAGTAGCCGTTCAATCCGTCTTAGACATAAGTTCAGAGGAAGGTGTATCCGATATTAGTCTGGGATCGCCGATGAGTACAAATCAAGATAGTAACGATGGTTCTGCAATGAGTACCACCTCGTCCCCAATCTCGAAACCTGTAGGTGCTAATAATCAGAGCGCGGACGATGATATACTGAACGAAATAGAACCTCTGCCGAAGAAGACCAGGCTGGAAGTGTGGTTAAGCGGGCGCAGAGAATCTCCAAGCAACGAAATGGCGGATCTCAGACTGAGTCCTTCGTCACCCATGCAGTTATCGCCGAAAATCGACGCGGCCGTTCTTAAATCCTTACCCATTGACATACAGAGAGAAGTAACACGTCCGTGGCCGACAACTAGTAAACCAAAACCGAATAATATATTGAAATACTTCATAGCCAATAAGTGACGGAGTTACTGTGGCCTAGAATTATAATACAGCCATCTTTCTGTACACACTTCTACAGCTACAATATTGGATGGCAGCACCATGTGATATTATGAATTTAAGTTACTGATACTTTTAAATTAATTCGCAGTTTCTGGGTATTCAAACATTTTCTGTATACACATATTTTCTATATAGCATTTATAATATATTAAACGAATGTTGATAAAAAGGAAATTCATCGTATGATTTTGGCCGCTTTATTGAGTAACGCGAGGAAAAATCAATTGATTCGCGCGAATGTACACATTATCATCGCTATTTATTTATTTTAACTAATCAGAAAATTGTTTAGAATGAACAAAGTTACCTTGCATTTAAAGTAAGACGTTCGAAAATAATCAAATGAATGATGTAAATTGAGTGTTGACGAAAAGTATTGTTTTTCTTTTCCTTTTTTTTAAGTATCACTTTTCATTATAAATCGACGAAACAAATTTTTATATAAGTTTCGCTTTTACCTTCCACAACATGCTGAATGTATATAGAACCGGCGCGAGGTGGTTCCCGAATCTTAATCTGAAATTTTGTGGAGTTACATGCATGGCACAGTGCACTCTCGTTATATTGCCACGAATATTTAACAGCAGAAAATTTAATGTTGGCAGTATATTAAATTTGCCAAAAGTAGTCACATTTTATATATTCTATGAACATTTTTACACTTCTAAGTTCTTACATTTTCTACACATCTTTTAAATCCGTGAAAATGGTGGCAATACAAGTAGAATCTACTGTCCCGTATGTGTATGGGTACTTATAAGGTTTAGAAGTGTTTTCAGCTTGAAACGCTTCAAATTTGAAGCGTTAAAACTGAGCTCCACAAATATTGTCGCCGGTTCTAGATGCATATAAAGTCTGTAACGATCTTCGCATTTTTCGAGTAATTCTTAATTCTACTTGTAATTTAAATAATTTCACGTTAAGATTACTTTAACATTATCCGTTTCCTTTTTCTATAGCGAGCATTTGAGCAGAAACGAAATAAAAGTATTTTTGTTCAATCTACGCGCGAAATCTTTTCAAATGCGCGCGTATTTTGGAAAGGAAGTCCATGGCGTTAAATAGGGTGCTGGCATTTGATTTTGTGCTTACTCTGTAACGGTTACATTATAATTGTATGATTTAAAGTTTAACGAAAGAAGAGAAATGGGAAAAAATGTTTCTATTTTTAGTACTATCAATGTTATATTTCTATATATATTGTAACGGGGCGTTGCGAAAGATGCGCCGTGCAGAAATACTCAATCGCCCCTATCGTACTATTGGTGAGGAGATCCGTTCGAATGTATAAGGCATAGTTATACGTACATATATTATTACAGTTATCCAGAATATTAGACAATCATGAAGTTCTATCGGTTTGGTATGGTACAAGGTGGTTAATTATAATACGCGTTAAGCGAACATTGATTAAAAAATAAAACAAAAATAATAAAATAAGCCAGCGATCCAAGCTGTTCAGATGGTTATTGTAACACCTTTAATTTCGTACGATTTACTTAAAAAAAACATAAAAAATGAAAAATATGCCTGCGTTAAAGCATGACCGAAGGCAAGTGATACTGACACAGTAGCTTTTGTAAACGATGAATACTTACATATAAGGGTACGGACGATTTATATATATATATACACACACACGCATACTTACACGGAGCGTTAAAAAAAAACACAGAAATTATATACACGATATAAAAGAGATTACTTATGGCCGAGCTTCTGTTTTTCTTTTTTCTACGTTTTATTTATTTACTTGTATGCACGGGAGAAATGGTACTTCTCTAACTATTCATTTCTGGTTGTGAGAGTTGATAAAAATATTTTATACGTACACAACACGGGAAATATGAACGGTTGCGATATATGTAATGCTCTTGTCGTTCGGAGTGATCGTTCTGGGAGTTCCGATTAATTGGAATAACGCGCAGTAGTTCACACTTCTCAGATAATTGCATTGATATTAGACGCGAATCGAGAAAAGAACAAGCGATGAAATTGCCTTTGATTTTACACGAGCATCGCTACATCCACGGTTCATATTACCCGATTTTATTCAAATAAAGGAAGTTCAAGTTATACATATGTTCTTTCTATATTGTACAAACGATGTCCTTGTTCCTTGTTTCATAACTCCTACAAACTTTCTTAGTATTAATTGATATTGGTAGAAAAGCTTAAAGAAAGAAAATTTCCAATTGAATGCTGGTAGCAAACGTGTTAAGCATCCAATTCATATTGGACACAATTGGGTACTAGCGGAAAGGTAATATAAATAAATTTTACAATAGAATGAATCATCCCGTGTAAGATTATACGAGATGGTATCTCCAACTCCTTTTAAGACGTATACGAAACTTATTTTTGTATGCACATGCTGTGGCGCGCATTATGTTGTTGTGTCCCTATCCCAATCCGAATGTCCATAGTCATATTTAAGAGTAATATCGTTTTAATTTGAGTGCATAGTGCGTTCGTATATGACGCCAGAATTAGACCCCCTAACGCTGCCATACAATTTGAATGAGGCCAATCACCCAGACACCGTCTCTGAATGGAACATAATCAGGATGAGTCATGTCATAATGGAATAAATTGTCCAGCTTTGTGCTTTTTTATATTGTACTGCGTGCTCGTTTAATATCTTTCGAACCATTAATTAAGAAAACGACGCGAATCAGACAGGTCAAACGATAGTGGATTGTTTCAAAATTAAAGTCCTGTTAAAAATATGAAAGATAAGATATCACTTTTGCCCTGCATAGCAATCCTTGATACGTTGTTCACGATGAATCACAGCCGTGAGAGCACATTGCACGATAATTTGTCAGTATTTAAATATTTTGATGATTTAAGAAAATATTGTAACGATGTGTCACTCTAGAATGAGTTATAATATCGTTTAAATAAGCAAAATGTTTTAACGAACAGAATTGTACCATGAAAGCCCTCATTCGAGGATAGTCAAGTACGTTTAGTGGAAATTGTTAGTCTGGGATCGTTTTCCTCTTAAGCGTAGAGGTACCCGTTCAACCTTAGTTTTTCTTAGTTTTTATCGTAGTGTACATGAGATACATTCGAATGAACTTTTTCGTAAGTAATATCTGACCCAAATTTAAATGACCAGGTGCGTATATAATTCCCACGGTCATTAAGTACATACTTGGTATAAATACCCCTCGAATGCCTCCGGAACGTCAGGTTAATAGTTAACTTGTCATAGAAAGTTTTACACAATGTTCCTGTTTCTTTACGTATTCGTCGCTGTGGCGATACTTGGAGCGTCAGGTAATCTCGGTACCTCCCAAAGTTATAAAACCTACTTTAAATTTTAAAATTACTATATACAGCGGCACCCGCAAGTGATGGGCCAAAAATCGTTGGTGGTTCCCTAGCAGAAGATGGACAGTATCCTTACCAAGCTTCGCTTCGGTTCAGAAATCGTCACTTCTGTGGAGGATCGGTGCTGAACATGAGATGGATATTGACGGCAGCTCACTGCTTATCAAGGTTAAAATTCAAATCAACAAATATACTATGACGATATCTTGTTTGTATGCGACTTGTCGTCCGAATCATTTTTTAACGCAACGTAAATATTTGTTTTAACATATAATGAGCAATCATTTCAGTTTCAATGACACGGCCATAACCGTCGTGTTGGGTACGAACACCCTGGACAACGGTGGCGACGTGTACCAGTCCGAAAAAGTGATCGTTCATCCCAAATATAGCTCTGCGTTGATCAGAAACGATATCGGGCTGATTAAAGTGGACAAGGACATTGTTTTCGGAGATAAGGTAAAACCAATCGCTCTGCCGAATGAGAACTTCAGCAAAATCGATTATCCTGCTATGTTATCTGGCTGGGGTACCACCAGCGTAAGTACCATCTCTTACTGAATTACCTATACACGTATGTTTGTTTGTATTCATTTGTACTTTTATTTTGGTTATCAATGACTGCGCCATCGACTGGAACCTCCTTGTGCTAATTACGCACCCAAGTATCCCGGTCAAACGCCAAACGAGCTGTATCACATTGAACTGAGCGTGATCGATCAAAAACAATGTTTAAACGCCAGCTTTCGGATCACCAACGACAATATCTGCACACTTAACAAGAGGGGTGAAGGCGCTTGTCACGTAAGTGCATTCACAGTCTAGTCGAGTACTCGAGAAGAGGGCCCTTTCACGTCAAAGGATCCCTCAACCAAAGCGGCACTTTTTTCTTATTTGTAGTCGGTCGCGAAAACCGTGTCGACAAGAGCGTAACAATAAGCACCATTCAGGTTCCACTCACCTAGTTCGATAGAATTACTCTAAGCACGCAGGATGCATCGCGTGCACCCTCTTTTGACTTTAAGATACAGTCAGATTGTACTACTTTCATTTGTAGTCGTTTTATAAGGTTCTTTGTCAAACAAAATCAATACCTTAAATCCAGGTATACAGATGTACCATTGACTGCGGTGTCAATGACCACTAATCGTTAGGGTGTCGATGACTAATAAGGTCTTTTAGAAATTCCTATGCTCGGAAGTAAAGAATTTCTTCATTTTTTAACAGGGTGACTCCGGTGGTCCTTTGGTCGCTGATAACGAACAAATTGGAGTGGTGTCCTGGGGAATACCGTGTGCGAGAGGTCAACCTGACGTTTTCACTCGTGTGTACAGCTACAAGGATTGGATAAACAAACATATTGGAAATGAAAGTTAATCAGTTAGCATCATTGTATTTCATGGATTACATTTTATATGTACAGTAGTAAAAGTTACAATATCTTACAATTAATTTAATGAAGAATGTAAAAAATAAATGAGTTGTTTGACAAAGAACATCGAACTCTATGTTATTTATGGTTTGGGAGAATATTAAGCAACTGCATTTAAACGAAACCGTACGCCCTGCGAAAGACTAAACAAACGTGCCTGAATCTAATGACCGATGAAGGTGCACTTTGCCCAGCTTCAATTTACGGGAAAATAATCTTTTATGTACAATTTTATGTTATCCTCGGAATGAACATATTTTTTGTACTTTTTAAACTATGCGCGTGCTGGGAATTTATGTTAAATTAAGTACGCTGCAGCGCATCCTACGCTCGTGCAAATATACTTTAAGGTGACACTAATTTTACATCCCATGTACTCGAATTAATGTCACACGTATCTAACGCATTAAATTAGATAGATCATTTAGATAGTGCGTAATATTTATCTGGGAAATAACAGAACTCGGTGAGTACAATAAACGTGAGCAACGCATAACTGTACAAATAACAGAATCTTTTAATTAACTCTATTTTATCTAGATTTATTTTGTTTTATACTTCGTCTTTTGCTTTCCTACGATTATACATGTCAGACTTCTCAGGAAGGTTTGAAGTTTCATAAATTTTAAGTTTAAATCTCATCTCGTATGGTATTAAAAAACATTGTATTTTCAAGTTATTTTCAATTTATTTAACTATGCAAAACGATATAATCAAAGACGTCCTTGATACTAGTCCGCAGTAAAAAATTCTTCAATCGCAATTTCGGTCAAGCGTCGAATGACCTGAATTTAATGGCGCATGTCCGAATTGTGTGCATCGAAAATCGTTTCAAGAGCAACAAGGATGTTGCACATAGCAACATATCCTTGCACGCAAACCGCGGATGTCCCTGCGATCTAAAGATCGCTGCAAAATTCGTCAAATTTATGATTCAAATAAGAATAATTGAACGCGAATATCAAAGTGTAAAGATACTTTTCTGGGACTGTAATTGCATCAAAATCGCGGCAACTTTGAAATCCCTCTGACTACACCACTGGTAGTACTTATTCGAAGATTGCCAACATCGAGGCCAAGGATGCTACCCCGACCTCGCCAATGTTTTCAAACCTCTTCTATTCTGTGACAAAGTGCCAACAGTCTAGCCGTGCAAAACCTAAAACGAGAATCATACTGATATAGTGACATTTTTCTTCAGTTACCAAGTGAAAACATTGCTGATCGTGACATAATAAACAAGTAAAATTCTGCAGAGTATACAACTGTCATATACAACATATGACCTAAATCGTGACGCGCATGCGCGGTCTAGCAAGGACAGTTTCGAGGGTGTGTTTTCATCCCCCGTTTCTGGTGTTTCTGCAGAAATTCTCAGTGCCGTGTCTGTTCTTGTCATTTCGTGGTAAAAAAACGCAACATCGTGGCTTGAAAGACGAGGACCGTGCCACCTGCTGGAGCTTAGCGTGTATTGTCTAAAATCGATGTCGCCATCCTTGTCTTTCGTCTTCCGATCAGTGTTAGCAGTTTTGCGCCAATGAAATATGAATACGATGGAAATCGTACACGGGGTATTGTGTTAACGGTGTGACTAAACCTTTCGTGTTTACGGTGAAAAGATAGAGAAAACCGGTTTAACATTGTTGTCGAATTTCTACGTAAAAAAATCCCGAATGTTATCCGCGCGAGTTCGCTAACGAGATAATTCGATAACCTAGTGTGTACAGATGAAATTCGCGTGTCTACCGAATCTTAATAATTATTGACCGTAAAATTAACGAGGGTTAATGTACCGATAAACGTATCGTCTGCTCGATACGACACAATACTAATACGGTTTTGTTTTGTGACATGTGTCAAGGATGCATACGTATGCATCGATTCTATTGTTTACATTCGCAAAGTGTGACAATGTGATTGTTAAATAGAATCTGCGAATACATCTGTTCACATTAATGTGTATATTATTACGCCTTGACGTACAGTTTTTTAATTAGACGTATATACGTGTGCATATGTTTGTTTATTATGCTTCGTTATTTCAAAAATCAGACGCTATCGTGAACAGCCGTACAATATCGTGGATTTTGTTGCTCTTAAATAGCTGTATCATGGTGCTTTGTTAGTGTGCATATCACGCTCGTGTACAATCCTTGGGACGCCATAAATAATATAACGCGCCAATACTTATTGCTTATACACCAAATAAATTATCATCCGAATTTATCAACGGAAGCTTCATGAACTGCTGTCCATTCATGTAAGTATGTGACGAGTTTTTCTAATTGTAAGGGACACGTATATTCGAACAATACGAAGTTTATGTGATAGTATGTGACTCGCATGTTAGGGGTTGATAAAAATGGCGATAAAAATATACATTTACATTTCGTTTAAAAACTTGTCATCTTCGAACGTATGTATTAAAATACGAACAATTCAAAATAATATAGTGATTAGTGAGAAATATTTCTTGATACGTATTGTGCTATACATTTTGTAAAAACAATTTCATTGGTGTCATATTAACATAAAGTATAATAGAGGTTTTGACATGATAGGATGTTTTTAATCAAAAACTTCTGAGAAATATAGTGGTAAGGTGAATGTCATATTTAATATTCTATTTAATTCGCGACTATAAAAAACACAGCTATCCAAAGGCTGGTTGATAGCAAGTGCATGTAAGCAAAACATTCAGTGTATAGCATACACCATCAACCGCTACACCTTTTAACGGGCGACTGCGCAGTAGACAATTCAGCCGTCTGTATGGTCGTGTATACCTCGCACAAGCATACCATGCATTTCTTCGTCTTTATACCACCGTTGGTGCTGTGCGCCTCCTTACCCTTCAACAGACGCGTGTATCTCTCTTTCTTTATCGTTCTTTCTCCTGTATACTTCCTCTCACTCTCGTGGTAAACGCTTGACGGTGCGCCAATACTCAGGGACGTATTATTTCGCGCACAGCGTGTAACAAACTTTAAACAGTTTCTATTCTATTCTATTATTATTAACCCACTGATGCCCATTTCGGCACAAAAAACAATAATATGTAAGATGACATAGTACACAACCTCATGTTATGCCACAATGCGTTCTATAGCCTCGCATTATATTACCATGCGTTGTATTGCCTCGCAATTATTCAATATACACGCGTTACAGTCTCGTGTTATATTACCACGCATTGTATCATCTCCGCGTTGTATAACCTTGCGTTATAATAGCTCATGTTGTATGATTTCACGTTTTTCTTAACTTCTCTCAAAATCGAAAACAAACACTGAAAGATTCTTTTCTCTCTTCTTACTTAAAGCTAATGGAATCCTGCGTGGCATTGAAATGTACCTGGACTGTAATAACTTAAATCAGTCTTTTTCAGGATAAGAGGGTAGGCTTTTCAAAATAAACACAAAGGCGCCTCGCATGCGCATAGTGTCTCTAAGTGGTAGATACTGTCTTTGAACCGATATTATATCGGCTAAAGGAGATTTTGTAATTGTATGATTAACAAAGAAAAGAGGAAAAGTGTATCGATAAATCATAGCCGCTGGCGCCCGTATAATGTACTTATCGTTTCGTCCCTGGTAGTGGTGCCGGCTGTGGATGCAGGCGAGAACGTGCGCAGCTGTAAAACGTGAGTCGCTGCGCTCAGCAGCTGATGCGGTTCGTCGTTGTCCGTGGCTGTGTTTGTTTGGAAAAATGCGACAGAGAAACAACGAATTTCGACAGTATCACCGTTACTGTTCGAAGAACATAGATACAGACGAAAATTGGAAGATCTATCACCAGTGATAGTGACGATATAACGGGACAGAAATTCAAAATGACATCTAAAATTCGCGGAGACAAACAATCGCGAAAGTGAAATAAAAATAACTTTAAAAATGATCGATTATATTTTCTTTTTGTATTAAATTTTTTGAGTATCGTTTGAAAGTTATGCTCGGTAAATTATTCGGGCTGTAAACTAAAGATTCCTCTTGGTAACTATTTCCGCATCGACAGATATTAAGAACGAAAGATAGACAAAGAGTTCTCGTCGGCATATGCTTTGTGTGTTCGGTGGCTTCTTTGCGATGAACATTCTAAAAGAGGTGTCGTGTTTATAAACAGTATTTCGTATGAACGTGTATTTCGCTTTGTTTGTAGTAATCGATGCAAATTGAAACATCGATTAATTTTATATACGAGAATATTACAAACGTAAAAAATGAATTATACTTAGAAAGTATCTTAATTATTTAGCATTTTGAAAACAATGTTTTTTTTGTTATAATACGTTTTAATATTTAAATTCATTGCTTCGGTACGGTGATATAAAATGAAAATCGTCTAACGAAATCATTAGTATTGACAAGTTTATTTGTTAATGAAAATTTATGCGAGGTATAAGTGGCATATTCCGATGCAGATACCCCGCTAAAACGTGTGCTATGTAACGGATGTATACATTTCTTAAAACGACAACAGGGCTAACTCCATTATGGAGGCACTGCGTTTAGCCATACAGTGAGTTTATTATTCACAGAATGTTTTTATGAATATTGCCCTGTAATTTGATCACTATTTTCATACTTTTATTACCTATTTATTTTGAAGTTTAAAGCGGACCGTCAACGTCAAAATGCGTCTACGCATTCGCGACACTTAAACTTTTGTGACACACTGTATAATTTTTATTTTTGTAAAAAATAGAATGTGACATTGTCATAACAATTGAATATCAATTATGTAAACTGTATTATTTAACTTGGTATTTCATTTATATTAAACATTGTCATAATAAATAATAATTATTTTATTACATTTTTGCATTGAATTTATTTGTATAATATTATACATATAATCATGATCTTATTTATGGTTTTTCAGCATTATATGCGTAAAAATATTTCTTTTTTAGATATAGTATTTATTTGACTTTGACCTAGCAGTTAAAGAATGAAACTTGTTTTGCAATAATTATAACACAATACATACCCACACTTACTCAACCACTTCCTTTTTTACATTTTTTCTACCTTTACCTGGAAAATTAAATACTTTCAGATACCAAATATAATATTTATTTTACAAGTATGATATAAATCAAGATCTATTTTTTTTTACAGGACACGGCTAGGGGAGAGGATGGTTAGCATGAGCTCTATGCTCGTAGAAACTGTCAGCATAAACTATGAAGACTTTAATGAAAGTTTTTTAACATGTGGTACATGTCTTTGCGTTTATGATGGCGGAGAGCATACTCCCAAGTTATTACCATGTTCACACACGGTAAGAGAACATAAAATAAACAGATATGAATAATTCATTTATTAATATTTCAATTAATAGTTTATGTATTCTAACTATACAGGTATGTTTACATTGCTTAACAAGAATTGCTGCATCTCAGACTCGTGAGACTGGTGCATTTCGATGTCCTATTTGCAGAGAATTGATAACAATTCCTCGTGGTGGAGTTCCTGCTTTACCACCAAGTTTCCTTGTAAATCAACTTCTTGATCTTATGTCCAGGCAAAGACGAGAGGTGTGAAACAATATCCATATACTTTACATCTATGTATTATTAAACATATCATTAACATTTCCTTTATCTTTGCAGGTTATCCCAAAATGTTCAGTTCACATAAATCAAGAATTATTATTTTGTGAAACATGTGATACAGTGTTTTGTACAGTATGTACAGGTGGTAATCATACAGGAACATCACCAGGGTGTACAGAACATACTATTATACCTTTTAGTATTGCAATAAAAAGAATGTCAGAAATTTTACTTTACAAAGCTAATGAATGTATATCTAAGGTAATAATTGATTACATTTTTCTGAACAATTTAAATTTTTGCTCACAGAAGTTTATTCTTTATAAAATAAAACATTTATGAATTGTAGTTAACACAAGCTCAGGATTCTGTAAGTACAGAGTTACAACGTTTGGAAGCTTCTACAGAAAGATGTTTGAATGCTGTAGATAATGAATTTACAGAAATTATTGCAAAAATTGAAAGGAGACGAACTGAATTACAAGCAGCTGTTACGGCTGCAGCAAGAGACAAGAAACATGTACTAGAAGAACAACATGCTCTTATAGAAGCTGAGAAGAATAAAGTACAACGAGAATGTGAAGGCTTGCAATATCAAGTATGATATACTTGATAATGATTGATTAAAATTTTATGTGTTTAATGATAATACATAATAATAATTTTCCTTAAAGGTTGAAGTACGAAATATCACACAAAGAATTGGTAGTTTATCCGATCAACTTGATGCAGCATCAGCTCTTAGTGAACCTAAAGAAAATGCCTTTATTACCTTTGAATTTAATCACAATAATGCACTTTCTCAATTAGAGGAAGCTCTTAATAACTTAGGAAGAGTACGTTCTAGTACAACATTGCCAGGTATCCTGAGGATTGAATATACAGTAAAGTACCTGCTTCAAAATTTGTTATTAATCGTTATCTAAGCAATACTGCTATATGTTTTTTAGAATTATTCGTGTAGAACAAAAATGGTATTCTAATTACGAATATTTCAAAATAGGTTCGTGTAGAGCCAGGTTGAAAGACCCTGCTATAGTTAAATTACAAGCAACAGTAATAGTAGAAACTGTCGATTATCATGGACATCCTAGAAACGTTGGAGGAGATCTTATTACTGCGGAATTAACTTTTGCAGACAATATCTATTCAGAAAACCAAAGTACTAGTATCGATACCGAAATCATAGATTTAGATAATGGTACATATGAAGTACTATTTCGACCTCCACGTGCAAGTCGCTACGTCTTGAAATTATCAGTTTTCGAACGGCCTATTAAAGATTATCCTTTATTTTTTGATGCAACCGAACATAATGAACCCATTAAGGTATATGGAAGGAGGGGAAACGGAAAAGACGAATTCCATCAACCAGTAGCAGTTGCTGTTGATGATGATGGAATGATATATATTTTAGATACTGGAAACTCGCGTATAAAAGTATTTCAAATTATAATTTATCTCAAATTATAAATTATTAAACATTCCAGTTTTCTTTTTTACAGATAATATTATATTTTTAGGTACTCAATTGTGATCTAGAATTTCAAAGGCATATAAGTAATGAAGGTCTTGAAGGCCGCAGTTGTACAGGAATTGGTATCTCTCAACAAGGACTTGTTGTTGTCAATTGGAGAACACGGAAAGTAACAGAAATGAGCACTCTAGGTGACACTATTAAATCTTTCTCGCATAACGCATTTCAAGTTAGTATTATTTATTTTCAAATCACGTACTGATTTTAATTTATTTATTGACGATTTTATTAATTTGACTATCCAGGAACCAATCGATATTGCAGTAGACAGAAGTTACGGACATATACTTGTAGCTGATATTGGTCAAAGTTGTGTCTTTGTATTTGATTCTGATGGGAAAATTCTCTTTCAGGTTGGATGATATCTTCATTCTTTAAGCTTGGTACTAATCACTGTGTAGTATACACATTTTTAAAGAATTTTAATTAACAGGTTGGAAAGAGAAGTACTTTCAAATTGATTAGTTCTATCACTGTTGGACCTAATGGTGAAATTGTAGTTGCTGACAGTCGTATTCAAGTATTTTCTGCTAAAGGAGATTTTTCAGAAGAAATATATTCTGAAGGTAAAGGTAGGTCTCAAGTTTTCTGTCATAAATATAATAACGTAAGTGAACTTATGTTTTACGATATCTGGTTTTATTTTATGTTGCAGGAAAAGGCGCTTATGGCGGTTTGGCTGTCGACCCTGAAGGTAGAATACTTGGCACTCGTACTGATAAAGGACGCAGTATAATTCAAGTATTAAAATTAGGAGGAGGTAACATTTTAACTGAAATTGATTCGCATAGTTCAAAATTACGACGTCCTTCAGGTATCGCGGTATTACCTGACAATCACTTAGTAGTTGTAGATTTGGGAAATGATTGTATAAAAAAATATAGATATTGGTAAAAGAATTCGTTTCAAAGTATCAAATTTATCTTATGTCCAACAAAAATGATTCAGATTGCATACGTATACCAAATACTATGTGTTTAGTATAGTTTAAATTATTTAATTTCTGAAAACTTTCATTACAATTTCACATATACTTTCTGTGTCCGTGTTTCATAAACTTTTTTATATCCATTTAAAACTTTACAGACCTAGATGAATCAAAATAATTGTTTAGTGTGAAGATATATTAATTAAATTTAGTATGTATTACATATACGTACGTATATGTAAAACAATTTATATAAGTTTATTTATGCGTTAGATTTTGCGACTTAGGTCATTTTCCTAAAATAAAATAGACTTGACTAGTATAATGCAATTTATGACACTTTATGTTACTACCATATTTTTAATTATTTTGATATTTTTATCCTATTTAATATTTGAAGGTACTAGGTATTTTACACTGCCATAGTTTGATATTTTAAATCCACAATAGCAATCACAAAAATCACGTATTTCATAGAAATATATGTGTATAAATGTAATAATAGATAGGCTCTTAAAATTCTAATGAAAATTTAATTTTAGGCATTAAATCCTAAAGTTCCATTCATTAGAAAGATCTAGACTAAGATGTCAGAAATTTTACAATAGATAATATTATGTTCCTTCTGCATTTAATTTCACATCATATTTATTAACTTTATTCATGAATAATAAAAAAAGAACGAAAATGAGTTTTGTAACTAGTAAATAATTTAATATCTGCAATTATTTTTAATATTTATTATTAAAAATATCATAAAATTAAAGTGTGTGCTAAAAATTAATATTGTTTTTTAACAAAAATTTTTTAAAGTATAGATAGTAAAACAGAAAAAATTCTATATCCTTATGTACAGTTTTCTACTTTTTATTGACAAGTGTGCTTAATTAATTTCTATTGCACCATAATTCTGCATTTCATATTTATTCAATAGTATTCCAATATTTTTTGATACTATAAGGTAAAACTTTATTTTGTGAATATCAAAATGGTGAAAATTATTTTCATGTCCTCTTTTTATACTTAGAAATATTTCATAGTACTTTGTTAGAAAACCCTTAAGAGTATATTGCAAAGTACTACTTAAATGTTGTTATCAGAGAATTATCTTTTATACATTGCAATTAAAGTCAATATATTTATCTCGTAATACATGTTTTATTTTGATAACTCATTAGCTGTATTTCATAGATGTTACAGTACTTCAATTTGGATAATCACCCATAGCAGTTTGTATTTTCAGTGTGTACTCATTAAACCTTTTGATTCATCAATGCAAAAAGTGACTAGTGTATTATAAATAGATAAGTGAATAAAAATAAAATGAAATATGTACTAATATTTTTCCAGTATTATTACAGATTGAAATAAGACACTTTATTTGTATAAATTTATCTTGAATTTTGTATAAAATACAATAGGCAAACATATAATATACAGAATCATGGAAGACATCACTTTGAAGGTATTATGTTTTACTATGTATTTCACGTATGAATTTTTTTATTATGTTATTGTCACAGCTTTTTCTGGAACAGTACTTTGAAATCCGGATTGATAGAATACAAAGTGGAAAAATATTGAAAGTTATTGTAATTACATTTATAAAATTTTGGAAGTGTTACTTTTATTCCAATGTTCATTTTATCTATTACGTACGTGCACATATAAATGTAATTATATAAATATAGTATATTATCGATTATCTTTAAAATATTTCAGTTATTAGAATGCTACATTATTTACTTAATCATTACAATAGGGTCATTTATGTTTCTAACCAATATTGATAATTAATACTGATTAATTAAAAGGGACTGGTATACAATTTAGAATACATTATCTATGTTGTGTTCAATTGTTTTAAAGTGAAGTTAAAATATAAACAATTATAATTAGAACAATAATATTGTTGCACTATACAAATGTTTACATTATGTACAATACTTCACTACAATGTGCTTATCACTTTGATAACATTATTATAATATTATAATAGTGTATTCTAGATTTCTAGTATAGTTACAGAATTGTTGTAGAACTTTAAATCATTCATTAATAATGTTATCACAAACCATTTTAAAAGAATAGATAATTTTCAATAATTGGTGCATGTATAAAGCACATACAAAGCATTAGTTTTTTTTTATTTATTAAAAAAATATTAATGATTGATGATTAGTTTTAGTACCAATTATAACAGTAAATTCTTTAACAGATAATAGACAATTATACTTTCAGATAATTATTTTTGGAACTAATGTACAGCATTCCTCACAAACTGATTTGCACAGTGATTTAATGTTACTTAAAAAGTTTTCATATATGTATATACATACATGTGAATATGTATGTATGTACATACATAAATACAAATTAAACATAAGAGTATCATCTCAGCCTTTAGCATTAAATATGGCAGTGCCTTTATTAAACAAATTTCCATGCAAACCTATTATAATTATGTACGAATTTTGACGTTGATTTTAATATTATTTTTAAACAAAAAATATGTGACAAGTGACTTAAAATCCAATAACAGAAATTAAATTATGATTTAGTATGTATATGTATAACATGTATGTCACTACTTTATAATTATTTAATTAACTCAATGTGAAAATTATGGAGACTATATAAATTTTTGTTTATAGGATTGTTTTGGTTTATTTTTTACATTTACAATTGCTAAGTGTACTAAATACAGTCGAAGTAATTATCAGTCCATACTTTTTATTTTTTCATGCATTTTCTAGTATACTGGAAGCTTTGACTGATGTGTTTAATTTAATTTTGATATTATTTAATCTAGTCAGATTAAGAAATTAATGTAATGAAACAATATCGTATGTTGTAAAATATATTGTAAATAAATATACGAGTTTAATTCATAAGAAGATATTTCTTTGTCTTCGATCTTTTTTATGAAATCAAATTTTTAATAATTTTAATAATCTTTTCTTAATATTTGCATGTTTCGTTGGTATATAATCATTGTGAGAAAGATATGTTTTTCTCCAAAAATTTTAATAAATTTGCTGGAATAGTCATAAAAATCCGATAACGCCAGTAATATCAATTAAGCCCGCGCGCAACGTTAAAATTCGATAGTAGCTCATCCAACCGATCGCTCGAGATTTCTCCTCGCGAGAGTATCGAATGAACGTAGCGTGCACGCGCCGTAGCTGAAAAACGTAAGCTGGATACTACGCCTGTACTAGTGTAGTACGTGCTCCGTACACGAAAGTTATTCACACACGCTATTCATCGGCTTGTGCACCTCCATTACGTACATAACGTGAAACGTAAGACGCTACATACTGGTCTATACGTGTGTCGTGCAGGTATATATAAGCAGAGTTGCGCACGTTCGTGCACGTACATCAAAACATACTTTCGATTAAAACGTGATTCTGTGCGAAACAACGATTTCCGTGATCTTCAACGAAATTTAATTATCAGTTTACGATTGTGAGTGTATAAAAGTGACTCGTAAGTGTTGAAAATAAACGATATTTCGTGATATAAGGTCGAAATAATCGAGAAAGGGTGAATTTGAGCGTCACTGTACACTCGGGTGCAACGTAGGCTTCCTTTGGATAAGGACGAGGGTAGGGGGAGGAGCCTCCTACTACGTGCCTTCGATTTTAGGAGATCAAATATGTAAATTTGAGAAATTTTTAAATCACCAAACCTCTAAATTGTCGTTTCCAAATCCCCAAGTTTTTGAATTCTCAGATTTCCAAATTTCCAAATTCGTAAATTTTCAAACCTTCATAAGTCCAAATTCTTAAATTTCGAAATCATCAAATTCTCAGTTTCTTAAATCTTTGAGATTTGAAAATTGTTCGATTTTTAAATTTTGAAACCTGGAAACGTACGATTCTAGAAATATTTAAATTTAAAAATTTTTAATTAAAAATCATTAAAATATTTTTAATTGTAAATTTTTGGAACTTCCAATTGCTCGGTCGAAAGATAAAAATTACTGAGCTTGTAAATTTGTGAACTTGAAGTGTCCAAACCTCTAAATGTTGAAAATAACACATGTGCGTAAGAACGCACGTAGTTGTTTGGTATTAACAAAAAAATCTGTATTAATCGGTGATTTCTAGTTCCTCGTAATTGGCGGCACAGAACATACGCAGAAAGCGACCAATGAAATTTAGGCATCGGCTATTAGGGTCCCCCTCTCATGTCAGCTTCGCTCTCCTCGTCCCTAATCCAAGCTTCCACTCCATCCCTATATTCCTAGGTCCATGACTGTGCTCGCTACTGTACAAGCGCGAAGAAGAGAGAGAGAATGAAAGAACAATAGAGGGAGAAAGCGATAGGACGCTAGGTACGGTGCTACGGTGTTAGTGAATGGAACGCGGCCCCCACGGGTGAGCGTAGTACGACGCTCCACGGGCTAGCGTTGCAACCAATGACCAGCCGGGACGGGCGATCACGTGACGTGCGTGCCGAGCCAGCAGCAGAACATTGCAAATGACAAGACGCGTAGGGCATTGTCGTCGCGCCGCCGCTGCCACCGTTCCCGTTCTCGTTGTTGGTGAATTCGTCGCGTTACCGCCGTTCCTGCTGCGACTGTCGCTGATGAGATCTCGCCCGCCGCCGGGAAGCCGAGCATCGTAAAACGATCGGAAGAAATCTGTCCTCGCTGTCGGCACCACCGCTGTTGTCGCCGCGTGTGCGCGACAAAGTCGCGGGTGCTCGGAGGCCTCGTGCCCTGAACGGTGCCCGCGGCCCTCCGTCCTTAATAAAACATACTCGAAACAGTGTATCAAACGCGGCAGCGTCGAGGCCCCCTGTGGCACCTGCCTATATGACAAAATGTCGGGATCACAGCGAATGCGAAAGTCTTCGCCATGCTCGACGTCGAAGCAAGGCCCAATGCGCGCGACTCTTCCCGTAAGCTCGCTGTTACGACAAGGCCGGCAGGGTAGCAGCCTCAGGAAGAGCAACAGCAACAGCCCTACCGTGTCACCGACGAACGCGAGTGCGTGGCGGGCCCGCATCTCGCCGGAGACCTCTTCCTCGGGACAACGAAGCCCCGGTTCCCTCTCTTACAAAGGTATTTACGCTCCGCGCTACTCTACCTACGTCGATGCCCTTACCACATAATACACTGTTATCTTTTGGTTCGCTTCTTTGTTGTGTCTGTCATTTTGTTTTTCTATCATCCTTCCTTCGAATTCTTGATTCGGAACAATTTTTCGGGTCACTTTTTTTCTCGATGTCACAATACGAGTTTTAATGTTTGTTGTATCTTCGTATAGTTTACATACAGGGCCGCATTTGTACTCTTGGATATCCTAAGTGCAACATCATTATGAGATCTCAAAACAACAAGATCAAATCAATTAATTAAGCTCATATACATTCTGTTTTCTAATTTACTGAAAATAAAAGTCAATACTTCCATGATAATTTGTTTCAATAAAATAAAACTAACATAACATTAGTATAAATATACATTTTTATTAGAAAGACAACATGAATATAAATAGGTTTAAATTTAAATTAAAAAAACAATGAATAACTAACATTTTTTCTGTCTTTGGATTTAGTAAATATATCTGTAATGTCATCGTTAGGTTGTGAATGTTTATGTATTTATGATACATTGAAGTGTAGAAAGTATACAAATACATCATATAATCTGTACAGTGCAAATCTTTTACTTTGCAGACTTTGATATATCATAAATGCATAAACATCTGTAGCCTAATTATCATAATTAATTGTTTTCACTACATCTGATGCAATGCATAATAACAACAGATCACTTGACAAAGCTTTATCTTTTAGTTATTCATTTAGAAATAAATATATGTCAAACATCAATATTCGCATTAACTTCATTAATAAACTTTTCTGAGTTAATGTCAGTCTTATAAGTTTGTGAAATACCAATTTTGTACTTGTCTTAGTCTATACCTTTCCTCAAAAAGTGTCAAATATATCTTATATATCTAAATAGCTTTTCGCTGTTTCTTTAGTTGTTAAATTATTCTCACAAATAACATTGAAGGTTATTGCCAATATAACTGACTCTTTATTATATTGTTGTAAAAAAGAAGAATAATGTTTTAAAATGTGAACCTGTAAAGTGTCAAGTTCCAATTTGTGTCTAATGCATTTAATGGTAAATGTGGCCCTGTTTATATATGTGTTTAACAGAGCTGAGGAGGATAAGTGTTTAAAATACATAAATGTGAATAAATGTTTTTATTTCTTCCATGGATAGAATATGTTGCAAATAAAGCATTCTTTGAAATAATAATTATTTGGTATTAAAGTAATGAAACCATTCAAATAACTAGTTCTTAGATTTACAATTTTGGTGCTACAGAATTTATTAATTTAGAACTCACTATTTTCTTTCCTTGATATCTGAAAAAAATGGGAAATAGTAAATAATTTATTTGTGGCATTTGCTTTAGAACAAAATAAGTATGTTATTTATGCCAAATCTAAACATAAATATGAAATAGTATTGATTGTAATATTTAAAATTTTCCCCAGCTTTGGTATTTCATCAATTACATGTTCGTAAGTGTATTATTGTCACTTCTGTGGTTTACAAGTGTTCATAATGTTATTTTTATAACATTTTATACCACTTGTTTAGATCAAATTAACATTATTATGTATAAATTGTGTGTTGTATGTATATAGTTAATTATAAATGTAATCATGGAAAAAATCAAATTATAACAGGAATGTTAAGTGTATTTCAAATTTTTACAACATAGATTTTTTGAAGCAACATAATTTTTTCAACATAATATTACTTATAATTCTAAAATAGCATGTACATGTTGCATTAAATCGTATTTGGTAACAGTATTTAAAAAATAAAATGAAGTTCTTGTTGCCTATTTCTTTGTTCTGTAATGTATTCAATTATTTTAATCTAATATACCAATTAATTTGGTAACCGAAGATACACATTTAGGTCGGTTCCACAAAATGTTTTTACCTTTTTTCCTTTTCTTTTTGTTAATACAGTTTTTATTTTACTAACACATTTATTTGTTTTGTTTATTTTATCCAGCAACCGAATATATTCTTGATAGTCCGGTTCTGGTATGTATTCCATTATTTTACTTAATTAGGTTTAACTGTATTGTTTGTTATATACAGCAAAATCAAAAACATTAAGTGGAAGATGCAGCGAAAGTTTAAGTGGAAATCAGAATATTCGAAGGACAGCATCATTAGATACTATCTATTTGAAGGGACAATGGCCTCGTGATTCGTATTACATTCATTCCAGTCTTCTTTTGGTTGACAAATCCACACAGGTATGTTTAATTGGTCTCATTCTTATCAATGTCCCATTATCATTTCATGATAAATTTTTTCATTTTGTATATCCATTTTATAGACAGAAGAATGGTCCAATGAACCAAGAAAATTACATACACGTCACCCAACAGAACAAACTACCACAGATGAGAAACTGGAAAAATATTTCAGGCATCGGTATGTAAAAATCTTGTCTGGTAATGGTATATAAATGTAGCCAATTTATGTTATTATTTTTGACTAATATATTTCAATATTTATGTACTGACTTATTTCAAAATAATATGATATAGGTTACAACGTACAAATAAGGAAGGCACTAGTAGTAGAGAACGAACAGCTGCATTTGGGCTCATAATGCCTGGTGGGCCACCACCAGCTTTTCCTGCAGATCATACTGTTTTACCTAGTATTGCTTCACAAACGTCTATACGTAAGTTCATTTAATAATACATAATTTTGCAATGAATCCTTTTATTTACAGACTTGATTGATATATGTTTATCATTTCCTATAGACAATCAATTTAGTTTGAGTACAAAAGCAAGTCCTATGAACATACCCGTGAAACCAATGAGGCCTCCAATGCGTTCCTCTATTGAAGGATTAAATCAAGAAATTGAAGGACTAGTTCTTAAATCTACTACCAACCCTAGTGATCCTGATCATCCAGTGGAAGACAAGGTAAATGATGTTCATAGTTATGTAATAATAATAATTTAGTTTTAAGCGTTAAATATTATTAATTTTGACTTAATTTTAATTTAAATGTATGATCTTACAGTATGCACGGTACCGTGAACAAATAACACCAGAAGGACATCGTGCACCATTAGCGGACCTACTGAGGGCTACTCGCAGTGTCAACACACAAACACCAGCTACCGACCTTCCCTCCAGTTCTTATTCTTCAGGTAAGTTTACATTTTATCTAATATTATTTAATAGTACCTAGGTACATGAAAAGTAGTCAGTATTCTTAGATCATACATGAACTTATATAAATTTTATGTTAACAATTATAAAAACCACCTATAATCAGAATATTAATATCCCCAAATTAATGATTGTACGTAATGTTTATTTTTAATGTTCGTAATAATGTAGTTTTTGTAATTTGGGGAACATAATAAAAGTTACACATATTTTATACAAATATATACATATATGTGTGTGAAGTATTTCTGGTTACTGGTAACACTATAAATAACAGACTAACTATGGTGTGTGCCTGTTGAGACAGGCCCTCCATCTAGGAATTCTGAGTCTCCGCTGATTCCTGGTCTTATGGATGCCTCCCGTCCGCCTAGCGATCTCTTACAAGGTTGGCACATATTTGCGGAAATGTTTTTATTTTTCATGAGATCCCTTCAAACAGATTTGTTTATCCTTTTTTTTCTTTTGAACACCCCTATCCAAATATAATAGTTGATGAGCTTTCATATGTCTATTATAAATTTTTTACTATTTCGTAAATACGTATACATATACATATATATGTACATACATATATCCTGAAATATGTGCATGAGCTGTTTTGTTTTCAAATATTGGAATGTATGTATTTTATAGGATGTCAGAATATCAATTACTATCAGTATGCTATATTCGAGGTAATTTTTTATACAACTCTAAATTAAATGTATATAGTTCATTGTAACATGTAGTAAGAAAATTTACTTCAGAACACTAAAATGTAGTTACCATATAGTTTTTATTATTTTTTATTTCAATGCTTGCATGCAATATTTTATATAATTATTTTATATAGATGATCCTGGTTATACGCATCTTATTATGTCTTTTAAATAATTTGTAACTTATATTATTACTAAATAAACAATTAACATAGTGAAAATCGATAACTTGTCAAAACAAAAGTTGCATGATAAAACAATATATAATTTTGATTTTTATTCCTTACTTATAAGATATTAAATGTGAAGATTTAATGTCATCAAGGTCATATTCTTGTATTATGAAACATTTTTACAAGTTTCCAAATTTATTTATATATATGTATGTGTTATTAATAAACTGAATGGTCTATATTTGGTATGTAAACAACTATCATATCTGCATTATTTGTTTGCGTTTTACACGAATGTATGTTCATAAGTATGAACATATGAATGATTTAAGCCATTAATAGCATGGATTAAACATATTTTTTTTTAATTGATGTAAACAGTGTGTATGTGCATTATTTTTATATTGTTATTGATTTAGATATTCTGCATTATCTTAAAGGTGGAAGTCGTGGTTCAACCCCTGAACAAGATAGAGAAGGACGTCTTGGCACCTCTCCTCACATTAATAGGTTCCTTGCAAGAGAACCACCCGATGGCTGTGAGAAAGTCAATCTTAAATTCGTAGAGGATGCCAGGTAATTTTTATTCACATGCATGTTTTGTAATAAAAGAAGTTAAATTATTTTGAAGGTAATCGAAACTGCATTATAGGATAACATTTACACATATGTATTTTCTTTATATTTTCAGAATAGTATTTCGTCCTACATTAAATATATGCGTACAGTACTTGTATTCTTTAGAACAGTGATGGTGCAAATGGCGTGCATTCGCGGGCACTGATGGATAGCCAGTTTCTTAATATGAACATTTTTCATTTTCATTTTTTTATAGCGCTATATTTCTAAATCTCTACTACATTTAAAAATATGAAAATTTTAACTCTTTGACCCACCTATCACTGCTTCAGAAGATATTCTAAATTTATTGAAATGAAAATCAAATGAATGTTTCTGTTATGCTTGACTTTAATTACACTTAAAATAATAACGCAAATTATTATACAGCAAACTGAATCAACCTATTTGTATGTATAGGCGACCCATGATAGACTTGAGCAAACTAGAGTATTGCCCAAAGCCGTGTGTAGCATTCCAGTTAAAACCTAGTTTGGGATCAGCGTTCCTGCCATTACAACAGCCAGCCAGTCCAACGATGGTTGCCAGTGCATCACCTTCATCGCATACAACACCAACTACACCTCCTCCAAATCCATAGTCCTGCTCTTTACCATATGGAATAATGTTCATAAACCCAATTGGTATATATATATTTTTTCTTTTGATGACCTCATCGGTAGAAAGTGGTTTACTTTGATATGAAAGCATATACCAACAAAGAAAAGTTACCGAAAAAACAGCCTGTTCCCAGTGTGACCCAACGTTTCGGGCATCGTAAACGTGTAATTAAAAAAGTTATAATTGCATTGATACAAAACATTGAAAGCATCTGAGCTCCGTTAATGTTTGAAACAATAATAAATACGAGGAACAATAATTTGTGATAACTAAAGAAAAAAAATAAAACGACATTTAGGAATGAACATTGTGTTCTACAGGGAGAAAGACTAATAAAATTGTGTATTCTAAATTTAGTGCTAAAACGTGCTAAACGACTTTAGTTTTGTATACAGGGATAAATATTCAAAATGTCGAAGAGTATTAAATTTGATTGTTGGGAAAAAGCAAAATTATAACGGATACAAAATGGGTACATGTGCCTGGATATGTACATTGGTATCCCTTTATAATGTGTTTTCATTAGATCTTTATCACTTGAATGTTTCGATTGCATAGTGAAACAAAATACTTGTTAGAATTTTGTATCGTTTTGTATTATTACTTATACGCAAATTATTATTAATGAGGAGCTCGAAAATAGTGTATCCCTATGGTACATTATTTTTAAGAATTATATCTACAATTATTATACATACATTCTTTACTTTCTTTTTTAAGATCGCGTATGTAAGATAAATGCATAAATTAATTACGATAGTTCGTTTCGTATTACGTGTACAAACGTGCACTTTTGCGTAGCTTCTTTTTTTATAGTTATTTCCTTTAGTTGATAAGTTTCTACTTTGAAAGTAAAACAAGCACTTTGTTCGACTATAGTGTTCAGTGTCATAAAAGCAACTTAAGGAACTTAAGTTAATCTCAAGAGTATATTTTATTGCTTAATAATTACATTACCATAGGGTTACAAGATTTTTCGTTTAATTTGTATTATGTTACTTTATTATCTGAATATGTACAACCGATATAGCATGCAATGACAGGTTGACGGATGTATGATAGAATGAACCTAATGATATAAGGTGGAAATGTAATGAGTAAAAAATAATGGCGAGTGGTAAAAATTAAACATTGACCGAAGTAATAAGTGACGATATGTGCTTTAGCCAGTGTGGTATCAGATGTGCATACAAATGGCTCCCTAACTTGGCACAGCAGTATGGGTGTGCGTGTAGGGTTTTGTATAAACGCGGATCGTAGTGAACAAAAATTTATAATCTGCGTTCTATACAAAAATGACAGAATGCATGTGTTGTAATATTGGAATCCTGATTAAGTCATCCACGAATAACATTAGAGATCATTATATCATCAATAATTGTACATTAATACGTGTATTTGAAATATTTTGAAATTAGTCCAGTCACTCGTTTATGGTCGTATTTTAATAGTCATCTAGTATGCTCATATTTAGCGAATTATGTTCCTTTTTCATTGAATGTTTCTATAATAGGAATAATCAAAGAAATATCAAATACTGTCAAAAACCTATCTTCGTACGAAAAAACTCTTCACCCTAGATAAGCGGATCAAGTGTTATTCGTGCGATGGGTTAACTTATTATTTAGTATATGCAGACATAGCCACTCAAGAAGTTCAATTTATTTTTTGCTTTCTAATACAGAACGTTTTGCAAACGATTTTATAGTTATGATCCAAGGAATAAAAGGATCTTAATAAAATATAAGATCGAGAGCAGGGAAGAACAGTTTTTTAAATACAATAGTAATATACTTTCTAATATTATATTGTATCTAGCTACAACAGTGAAAAAAATGTTAACACATAAAGTACCTGGCACACTGGTCTATGCTCTCTTTTATCCAGCTCACTAGAAAGTTCATGCCTTAGAATGCGTGGCAAAGTGTGCTAAATAGACAGGAAGGTTAACGAGAGAGTCAGGATATATACAAAATGCACTGGCTAGTTAACAAGTATACAATACAAAACTAATCTGCTATCTACTAGCTTAAGAAGATTTTTCTTTTATTTATTTTCGCTATGGACCTAAATGACATTTATCGCTGTAAGAATACGTGAATGTTCTCTCTAAAAGGAAAAAGGAAAAAAAATTTATTGATTGCGTATTTCATCTGTTGGCGTATTTTCACTTGAACGGAAAGAAAGGATAATGTTTTAACGTAACACATTGTATTAATCATAGTGAATAAAAAAGTTTCATACTTTTACTAATTAAGCAGAGAATGGAAAATTACTTTAGAGAAAAAAGCTAGCCTTATTATTTTTGACTACACTCATGAGGCTCCACTTTTTAACCTTCATGTACTTGCATAATGTGTTATCATTATTGTTAGCTTTTGTTGTCAATTTCATGAAAACAGAGGAATGTGTGTAAAGACTGCTAAACTAAAGATTACCTGTTATTTGGATATACCTAAATTTAAAGTTAAAGAAAAGATTAGGCTCAAATTTCTCTGGTTACCTATGAAACAATATAGGTACTCTTTATAATTCGTTAACTAAACAATCCTTATGTGACTACTGTTCGGTACATTCTCTTTACATATCTAAATCTGAGCAGGCTTCAGAATGGCAAAATGATTATGTCAATTACGAATTTATTTATCCCTAGGACTGTTCAGACGTATCGTTGTAGTATTTTACACAACAGCAAGATAAAAAAAGCAAACTTGTTGAATGTATCATTTTAATTTGTAAGATGCTCAGCATTATACAAATTTTTTGCTACATACAATTTTCGAAAGTTGAATAAGTTATTTCGAAAGTTTTACCAATTTAGTAAAGTTAAATATAGCTTTTATCTATTTATTGTTTTATAAGAAATATATGAAATACTGTTTAATAATTTCTTATTCTATGCAACAGAATATAGAATATAAATTAATTGTTAAAAATCTTATATGTTCGCAATTAAATTGTACTACTTGTTTAAATATAGTATAATTTTGTACGTTATGAAAATACTTTTTTGGTGTTTGTCTTGTTGAAAAATTTGTCTGTACAATGTGTTTAGGTAGTGAATTTCTGTAATATACAAAAGAGTATCTTACAACTCAAAATCATAAACACGCAAGTAGGTTCGCAACGGTACATCGAAAATCAATAATTTATAAATAAGGATCTATTCACCCTCTAGTCTGTCCTAGGGCTAAATCAAAATTAGTCAGCGAAGAGAGCTAGTAAATGTAAATAATAATTTAAAGCCGTTTACGATGAAACCTTTGTACGGAACGTAGTGACTAAGGCCAACGAATTCTATACTTTTCATGCGTCTCGCGAAAGTTCGTTGAACGAAGAAAAAAAAAATAAATAACTTGTGGAACAATGCGAACTTTAAAAAAAAAATATGTATAAAAAGAATTACCATAACACGAGCTGTCCATAGTCAACTGAGATTAGACTCCTTTTCTGAACGGCACAATGCAATTGTCAAAATCATAGTAAAAGTTGATTCTAATATATTTTTTTTTAGCGTTGATTAAAAATTTTTAATATTGAAATTATTCAAATTGATTCATTTTATTTGAAATTTTATTATAATGTCGAAAATATGTTTTTCTTTCTTTTTATATTAAACGTATTTTACATTTTATTACTGTTTATCCTTGTTCATTTGAAACTATCGTTTATTCCAACGATAGAATCGTTAAATTTAAATAATAGATGGTTACACGCATCTCTGTGAATCGTAATTCGAGATATCGATAAAGTTTATAGTTTTTCGATTAAGCACCGCGTAATCAGTATTGTAAAGTATCTTAATTTTTTCGTAATTGAGATTTACTTTCTCAATCCCGATGAATTTTCATTGAACGTTATATGTATAAATGAACTTATATTTTCTACGGAATAAAATACTCTTTAAGCGATAATTAAGTTATACATTGTATTTTTCGTGCATTATCAAATTTCAAAGTATAAAAGCAAATTAAGATATAAGATTTAGTACATAAACAAAAAATATATATATAAATATATATTATTGCCTTATTTTTGAGTATTTTATCGTTATGATACTTTATTTATATTTGATATTTGAAAATTTTTTAAATTCATATACAGTGGAGTCTCGTTACATGGCCCTGGGCGAGGCTATACAGATGGAAAAATTAGAATATGGGCCATTTTTAAAGAACTTCCATGTAGCACTTAATTATCAAAATTTTGTCGCAAATGACGTAACTCACAAATTTCTGTTCTCGCAATCTTTAAATTTGGGAATTGTTGTATTTTTCTTGTTCAAAATTTAGAAGTTGATAATGATAAAAATTTGCGATCAGAAATAAAAAATCACCAGTCTTTGAAATTGCGATAATCTTGATGTGTGCGTGAAAGTTCGTGTGAAGGAAATAACTCTTTCAGTGGGCCATATAACTGGGAGCCATATGATGAGATTACACTATAATTAAAAACATTTTTATTCGCTTCTAATCTTAATTCTCGTTTTTTCTATGTTTTCGATACGAATTTGTATTCATCTTTTCCTACATTCAGTGAATTAAACAATTAATTCATCGTATCCTTATCGAAATATTAAGAATTCATTCACCTCGATGTATCCGATTATTTTTCCTCCCTAACACAAGACAAAATATATTGTATGATATCGATTTGAAATGACTGTGTCTGATTTGTAATCGATTTTATAAGTAATCTAATCACATATTCGTTATGTTATGAAACTTACTATGATTATGATGCTATGATTGCGATGCGCTATAAACATAGATTCCATAGATTCGTTTTAAGCGTATGTAATTGCAATTAATACATTGACTGCCATCACAACAATGTCTTACTTTTCGATACACACGATATCGAATTAAGTGTAAGCGACTCGAACTCTGAAAGTGACGAATATCGATTTATCGAGATTTGTCCGTTATTTTGTTGCTCGTTTGAGCTACAATATAAATACTCCTGTCGTAACATTGTCTAACTACGATATAACAATAAAATGTACGAATGTACTGTTGGTTCCTTTGTAACGAGAAAAAAATACATTATGGTTCCAAACTCGGCGGTCAAGGTATTAAGGATAATTATATTAATAACTCGATAAACTTTGCTATTACAAGAAACTTTTATATCTCAATATGGAAAGGTAAAAAAAAAACGCTGTCTGTATGCTTAGTACAAATACCAATGTCAACGTTCGAAATTTCATTGTTATAACATGTATTTATTATTTGACAAGCGTTAAACTTGAGGAACAAAGATCTACGGGCGGATACGTTCTTCGAGAATTGGTTGTTCATGAAATTCTCTTATCTTACCTCTCCATAGTGAGACTCCTACGCAACTTGTTAAACCTGTGAATCTTATATGCGATTAGTTGTATTATTTACCAGCATAATATTGTATGTACTTGTTCCAATAACAATATGCACTTTTATTTTTATCATAAAGTATAAATGGAAAAGTGTACCTTTTTATATTATTGTTAAGGCGCCTTACATGAATAAAATTTTTAGAAAACGGGATTGAACACGGTATTGTACAATTTAATCGTAAGAACAAAGTATGATACTTTCTTTTTTGTACTCTTTGCATTTGTTTATGATCTTTCTTTTTTATAATTCACTTTCGTTCATGTACGCATTAAATTAGGAATGTACGGGTACCCAGTCTGATTATTACAGGCCAAGTAGCTAATTCTCGCTATTTGAAATTCCTAAAATAACGAAACTTAAAAATTCGATTACCTGCACATCCCTAGTATTAACCGATCACCTTTTTTATATACATTTTTAATTATTTTTTATTTTATAACACATACACGTTAAAAAAATATTTTTTAATATGTTTATTCTAAAATATAAAAGATATAACAGATTTATATAGTTCGTAAGAAATATATTTTTTTATCCGATTAAAAGATTCAAAATAGGATCAAAATTTTTCTCTTAATACGAGTTAGTCTTTTAGACGATATTGCACATAAACATTTCTAAAAAAAAAATAATACATATTTCTGTAAAAAATGATTAACTTTTAATTATTTTTACTACATGTTACTTTTATACACATTATCATATAACCAGCATATGTGTGGATGTGTATTAATTATGATTGTATACACACAAGCATATGCTCGTTTCTCTCAGTTGTCAACAATTGAATTTATATATATATACACACAGGTATAGAATAACGTAACTGTTTTATACATAAAATTAAAAAAGCTTCGTATATGTACAAATTGTCTATAAAAAACGTTAATAATTATAAACCCATATATTGAGGGGAAGAAGAAAACGTATTTTTTGTAGAGTTATTTTTCCTCGAATCCTGAGTATTAGGAGTATCGCTAAAAAGATAGATGACTTCTTTAATTTTTTAGAATATCTTCGTATCTCTAATATTGAATTCAAATTGTGAAATAATTTACCCAAAAAAAGGTATTAGTGATACAAGAGTTTGTCTATTTGGTCTAGATGCAAATGCAGGAGAACATTGTGCTAATCTCCCGACAACTCGTCTTAACCAATGTTGTAATTTTTGTCGTCTTTCTTCTACAAACTTAGCATCCTAAATAAAAGAAAAAATAAAATAACAGTAAAGAAGAAATAAAAGTGAAATAATAGTATATAATTACCTTATTTCCTATTGTCTTCTTTGGTGGAAATTCAAATGTAGTAACAACTGCATCGTGTTTCTTTAATTCTCTGTAAAGCGTGTAAAATTGCGCGTATCGTCTATAGATATTCCATTCGGTATCTCTAATACGTACATATATCTATAACAAATTAAAAATTATTTCATAACTTTATACTTTATATTACTTCTATATTGGAATCCCATTATATGTATTAAAAATTTAAAAATTTGTCTCTATTTACTATGATAATAAAGGGGTAAAAGATCATATAACGAGATTAAACTGTGTATCTTTTTTAGATTACCTGATAAACGTGATGTATGTCAGAAGCTTGGCCAGTAAGAAACGCAGATGGAATCCATATATGAATGAGACATGGTGGTTCCAACGGTAAGTCATCTTCATTTAAAGGACCACGTAGACATTCTAATTCCGCTTGTAATAATTTAAGTAATCTATCCCTACAGTTGTTTATATAATTAATATAAGACATTATATAGCAAAAATATAATGATCATACCTCTCATTCAACTGTAAAGTTAATCTAGCATTAAATTCCATTAATTCCGCGTGCATTTCCGCGACTTGAATTAATTTCTCTTCGTATTGTTGAGCTTCATCATGGTAATCTAATGATGGACCTTCTTCAGATACTGTAGTGGAATCAGAATCTCTTCTTAACATTTGTACCGCAGTTACATATTTACGCAATTGTTGTCTTAACAATTCGTTTTCTCTATTAAATCGTAATCACATTAAAATAAAAATTAACGTTCGATCTTTACGAGCAAAATAGGTTGCAAAATTATATAAAGGAGACGTGAAATTATCAATATATATTATCAATCTCAGGATTCTCAATATTTCAATATTGACAATGTATATTGATCGTCTAAAGTCTACATTATAATTACCTACCTGTTCAACGTTTGTATTTGTAATTCGTGTCTTTCAAGGTAATTTTGATGTTGCCTTTGCAAACGGGCAAGCTGTGACCTACTAGCCATAGCATCTTCTTTAGCCTGTTCTAACACTTCAGTCATAGCTAAAAGTCTTACTTGTAATGTTTTTACGTCCAGATCTTCTGCATCTGTATGCATGTCTAAACTTTCAAGGGGTTCAGTAGCTTCCACTGCAGCTTCTGTCACTTCAGATGTATCCTGCATAATAGGAAAAGTAAAATAAATAAAATAAAATTGATTCTATTGTATTTCAAGTGAATTGTAGCACTTACATCTAAGTAGTTTGGCAATGCTATTAACATATCATCTAATGTTTGATCTAAAGGAGATACAGGAACAAGTCCACCCATATTACCAGAATCTGTAACTGGAGTTAATACTTTTTCTTCTTCAAACGTTTCACTAAAATATTAAACAAATATATTATTACTCACATATACACGTTTTTAAACGTTATAAAAGTATAATACAGTACATATATGTGTATATACCATTTTTCCCATTCAGAAGTTTCTTTATCAATTATTATGTCACTATCATTTGTTTCTGGTTGAGACTGTAGTCCTGATAAACTAGGTAACTCAGAATTTTTTATTGTTACTACTGCAGGGGAATTAAGACAGGTGGGAGGTGCACTAACTGAAGCTGTAGTTTCACTGGTCTCTTGTTCTTCATTCTCATTGTCAAAAGAAATTATATGAGTTGGCACTTTTTTCCTTGGTTTTTGCTTTAAAGTAGATCCTAATGTAAATATTAATTATACTTGTGTAAAATATTACTGATTAATTCTTTGTGTTATTACTGGAAGTTAAATATGTAGTTACCTGGAATTGCAGATGATATAATGGGTTCAGACAATGAAATTTTTTGTTTCTCAATTTCCTTTCCTGTTAAATTGTTATCCAATTCATCATTATCTATCCTAATTGCAAATAAAATGCTACCAAGTCCTATTAGTTGAAATAATACTTAATTATTTCTGACACATTAGTTTGCAAGGCATAAGATTACATTGTTTTTATACCTGCAGCTACATTTGGCAGTACTGAGCTTCGTTCCTGATCAAGTAAGAATGCCCAATCCTCGTAAAAAGGTGATAAGATAGCTGGATCAAGTATAGCATGTAAATGACGTTCTAAAGAACGTTCATTTAAAACTGCTCTAAGCCATGCTCTTCCCCGACCATAATCTGTATGAACCTTTTTTAATATACCAAAACGTTCTTGTTCATGCCACGTCAATTGCTCCTTTATACATGGCCAGAATGCCATATCCGATGTATTGTACAATTTTGTACTACTACCAGATACTATATCTGAGACATGCCTACAAACAGCATAAATAAACACATTGCAATATATCTTAGAGTATTAGTCACGTTATAATATTGTCATTTTATACGCATCAGTATTATCATATCTCATACATGTGATAAGGAACAAACCGACGTTGACAATATCATTCAAATAACTACATCATACCCTGATATTATAGTCAGTATAAAAGAACATCTCAGTACTTTTCTCATATTTGATATTTTGAAATATATTATAAATTATAAAGAAATTTATAATTTCAAAATATTTTTTTATTTACTTCATGTGAATATGTATTTCATTTCATCTAAAATATGTTTTACATTACCTTAAAGCTGAATTAATCTTTTCAATACAATTTGTACGCAATCCATGACTAAAAATTGATTCAAATATATGACATAGTTGTATGACACATATATCTGATTCAGTAGCTAATTCAGTACGCCCACCAAATCTAACATGACACTTTTTCGCAGCACCTAATAAATCTTCTAACAATTTTTGTCGTTCTGCAGCATGATCATAACTTTGATTAGAATCAATTACATTATGTGTGCCTGGCACTATTGCTGACATCATACGTAAAGCCTGAAATAAATATGAATAAATATATTATCATTTTTCCTTTTTCTTATATAACTGTACTATATATAAAAAAATTAATATTTAATCTACAGTAAATAAATGTAAAAGTTCCAAATTTTAGATGCACATATATGATAATATCAGTTTCAAGTTAAAAGTATTAACATTAAATAGTATTTAAGACTATCAAATTTGTTGTATTATGACAGCTATTATTTAATGTGTACACTGTCTAAAAACAATATGTCATACGTCTACAACTTTCAACGTGTAATTGTTATCAGGCATTTTACAATTAGTTTAAATAATTAGTAGACGCATTAGCATATTGACAAGATGTGTCGCATAACAAGTATCTCAGCAATTTGTCAAAACTATTTTGACAGTAGATGATTTAAGGACAGTTGAATCTTACATACATACCATGGATGCGAATCAGTGAGAATCACTGTTAATTTCCTTTCAAAATGTAGCCGTCATTAAAAACAATGACACAAAGAATATACATAAATATGTAGTCACTTCAAGGAATAGAAACATTTACGGAACATGTTAACATTACCACAGACGTGGTATAGAATAGATCACTCACGTAATGCATTTTTCTGTGTCAATTCGGGGGGCTCTAAACCCCCCTTTTACCATTTTTCTATCAGATTCTACTTTATCGATTAGAACTGGTATTATATTATAGCGCTATTGGCGATTAAAATTAAAATCAAAAATATTTTTTGCGCAGAAGTTTGAATCGCTAAAATTACATGCAACTATACAAAAGTCTTGCCATATATCACAAGTAATAAATGTACGAGTTTAAGTTGAAATTTTATTTATTTTCCAACAGTTTCTTTCGCATGTCTACATTTTTAAGTAAAGGCATTCATGTAATTCTTCCGTTTATATAATTTCTTTCTTAGATCGTTAGGGTCAAATAGCTTTTATATATATGTACATGTATTTTGTTGAAATATGTAGTTTCAATTCTTGTGTTGTACTTGGGATGTGATGTGTCGCACATTCACATTTACGCGCTAGTTGCGCGCAGTTACTGTCATTGCCCGCTAATGCGCACATGCTTCCACGTAAGTGACAGACACTGATCAACATAACCTCTTCATTATTTTTGTACTTAACTTTTAGAAATTGAATGTTTTAAAAGATATACATAGCTATAAGTAAAAAGTATTGCAAAAATGGTGTCCGTTTTGAATACTGTGGATACTGGCCACGAAGATATGATTCATGATGCTGAAATGGATTACTATGGTTTGAGGTTAGCAACTTGTTCCAGTGACAATTCTGTAAAAATTTTTGATCTTAAGAACGGATCACAAACTTTAGTAGCGAATCTTAAAGAACACGTTGGACCTGTGTGGCAGGTTGCTTGGGCACATCCTAAATTTGGAAATCTTTTAGCATCTTGTAGTTACGATCGGTATGTTACAATTCACTAACCGAATCTTTTTGATATATTCTTCAAAAGAATTATTCAAATTAAGCCTATTAGATTTTGTTTTGAAGTCATTTGGCATTCTTTCTTCTAATAGAAAGGTAATCATTTGGAAGGAACTAGGAGAATGGACCAAGATTTATGAACATACTGGTCATGATTCCTCTGTTAACTCTGTAGCTTGGGCACCCCATGAATTTGGTCTAATTTTGGCTTGTGGTAGTTCTGATGGTTCAGTATCTATTCTTACTAATAATGGAGATACATGGGAAACACAGAAAATTACAAATGCTCACACTATTGGATGTAATGCTGTAAGTTGGTGTCCTGCTATTGAGCCTAGCTTTGATGCTAGTGGAACACAAAGAAATGGACCAGTGAAAAGATTAGCAACAGGAGGTTGTGATAACTTAGTTAAAATTTGGAAAGAAGAAGGTGACAGGTGGATTGAAGAAGATAAACTTGAAGCACATAGTGATTGGGTAAAATTCTTATTTCTTGAATTTATAAAGGAAAACAAATAAAATATTATGCATGATTTACTCATGTAAGTACTTGAATATAGGTAAGAGATGTAGCATGGGCTCCTGCAGTTGGTCCATCTAAAGCTGCTTTGGCTTCTTGTTCACAAGATCGACGGGTAATTGTGTGGACTTCAAATGACTATACCAGTTGGACACCAACCATTCTTAATGTTTTTGATGATGTAATCTGGAATGTTAGTTGGTCTTTAACTGGAGGTATTTTAGCAGTTAGTGGTGGAGATAATAAAGTATCTCTTTGGCGTGAAAATACTGAGGGACAATGGATATGCATTTCTGAAACGAATAAAGGTCAAGGAAATCTCAATAATACAGATCAACGTGCATTATAAAACTAGAAAACATAATACAAGGTTATTGTTTAACAAGAAGTATCACACATTAGGTATTGTTCAATAGTAAATAACAACTTTATTCCATTGGTTTGTACTGTTATTATACATCTAAACACAAAGAAATATACTTTACAAAATAAAACTAAATTTAAAAATTTTATATTTGTAGTAAAGAAAAATTATATTTTACAATTTTCAAACATATGTTTCACAAATACTGTATAAGTTATAAAAATATATAGATCTCTTATTGATCAGAATTTAAAATGTTTCGAATATTTATACATAAAAATAAATGGTTGTACATAAATTTAATTAAACAACTAATCTTGTGTATACAAAGATGCTGCAAAAACGATATCCCGCTTAATGGCTGTAGAAGCTTCTTCCATCTTTTCCTTTAAAACAGGATCACCTATAGTAACAGCTGCATTTTTAACATCTCTTAATGTTTCGCTTAACTGCTGAATACAGCGTACTATAATTCCTTCCTGTACATCCGTTTTTTCCATAATCTCAGCAAACGATTTTGCTTTCGCCCAATCATAAACTACTTCCACTAACCCAAAGTTCAGTGGTTGTAATGTTGACAACTGATAGTGTTGTTCTAAAGTTTCCAACTCGGCATATGTTTCTTTCAATACTTCGCAACTCTACATAAACACAAAACGTTAATGAGAATAGTATTTTACGAAAAATAAGTCATCACGTTATGATAATAAATTATACCCTCTCCAAATCTGGTGTAAGTTCTGGGGTAGCATCTGTCCGTTGTTGAAATATTACAGAAGACAACAATGCTGCTATTTCCGCTGGTTGGAGTACAGTTAAAACATTTTTAAGAATAAGCTCTGTAATTAATAGTTCGTTGCTTCCCATTTGGAGAGCAACTCGGCCTTTTAAAGCAACTAAAAAAAAAAATTACAAATGAAAACGTTATAAATTATTTGCTGAGTAGTGATGTTATAAGGATTATTTCATAACAGCTACCTGTTTCATTCTCATTTATATATCCTAAATCTCTGAGAAGTGCAACAGCATTTGTATACTCAGGGTATAAACTCATTCCTTCGTCGCTCAGTTGAAGTTGAATTTTCCTTTTCTGATTCTCTAATTCACTACGTTCAAATACAGTTTCAAACTGTTCTTCGAAATTCGAAATTTCCGTGCACCTCATATCATATACAAGTTTCTTTAAATCCAACAAATGTTGTATTTTCATATCAATATCGTAGTTCAGTTTCATGTCTGTATAAGGTTGCAAAATGGAAGGATCACGGGAAGCATTATAGGATAATTTTATTAATTCTTGCATGGCTGTTTCGTAAGTTGAACTAGGAGGTTCGGTCCTAAAAAAATGATTAATATTTGACATGATACTGTAAATCGCAAAATTAATATACATACAACGAATGTATATATTTTCTTACTTGAATCTCGGTATTTGCCTCTTTTCCCAATTTGCTAAGACTAGATTATAATCTATTTTAATTTGACAATTCGTTATCTCTAGGATATTCCAAGCAAATATATTTAGTACTTCATCCGACGGAACTCCAATTGGTACAAATATATCTTTTTTCGTTAAAGCAACGATATCATGCCATTTCTCTGAATTCTTAAAGTCCCGATTTGTTTCATTTCCTGATTTATCTTCAGCAGATTTTGGTGTCTCTGAATTTTTAAGAACTAGTACCCTGTATTGTCTACCATTTTTATGTTGAACAGTGCTTAATAATAAAGCTAATTTATTGTAATGACTTTCGTAAGATATTAGCAGAACCCTGCCAGGTACTAAGTTTTTCACTGCTTTTTTCTGTTTCTCACATATGTAAGGTTTCAAATATTTAAGATATTCTAAGTAATCAGTAGCTACTTGATAAAACTCGGAAAGTTTCTTTTGTACATCGTTCAAAGGTGGTAATTGTGCCAATTCATCTTCCAGTTTTTGAAATTCAGTTTTATAAGCATTTTGTTTCAAAGTCACCGGAGATTCTTTAAAGGATCTTCGCATCATTCCTTCGACTGTTACCGACTCATTTAATCTTCTTAAATTCAAAACCATAGAATATGTAACTTTGAATTTAGATTCCAAATTTTGTGCTTGGCCACACATCATGGTTTTTAACTCATTAAAATGGGGGACTGCAGTTCGACACATAATAATTACCATCCCCGCTGTATCGTGCCCTCTACGACCAGCTCTACCAGCCATTTGTATATACTCGGTAGGATGAAGTATTCGAAAATTGGTACCATCGTATTTTTTAATAGAATCAAAGACCACGGTGCGTGCTGGCATATTCACACCCATCGCAAATGTTTCTGTTGCGAATAATAACTGTAATATTATAACCACAATTAATCAATGCATTCAAGTAACTCACAAGTACATAAAGAAATATTAAAAAATTGACCTTTACAACTCCATTTTGGAAAAGCATCTCCACTATTTCTTTCAAAATTGGTAATATACCACTATGATGTATGCCAATACCATTCTGCAATAATTCTTGCATCATAAGAACCTGCGGCAACTCTCTATCGCTACCCTTCAAATGTCTAATATTATTTTGGAAAAATGTTCTAATGGCATGTTTTTCAGTCTCGGTTGTAAGTTCGATATTTCTCAATATAACGGCACTCATGTCACACCGTCTTCGTGATAACATAAAAACAACGACAGGCAACAAATTCTGTAACAACAAGATGCATACTTTAAAGGTCATTAAAAAATTACCAAATGCAAGCAGTTTATCGTACATTGCTTTTCAGATGATTTATAAAAGCACTCCATAACACTTGTTCCTGTTTTGGAGTCATCTGTTGAGGCAGTCGTTTTTTTTTAATATCTTTATTAATAGTTTTAGTATTCTGACTTTTTGCATCTTTTGCGTTTACTGCTCTATACCACCTAAATCAACAAATTTATTTTTTGCACTAACAATACAATAGACAATCAAATGTTGGGTGTGAATAAGTAATAAGTTAAGCAATTACCCATCCAATAAAAATAGTCCACGTTCGTCTACCACCAAAAATTTATCGTTTTGGGTTATACCGTCAGTTCCAGTGTATAAATAATGCTGTAGAGGAACTGGTCTTTTCAAAGTGCTTATCACGTACATCTTTTTCTTCTTAGTATGACCGACCCAATCAGCAAATATTATAGGGTTTGGTACAGTAGCAGATAACATTACTATTGTTACTGTTTCTGGTAAAAGAATAACGCTTTCTTCCCAAACATGACCGCGCTAAATTAACATAACAGTAAAATAAATCAAAATGCAGTGTTAATAAAAGAATAGTTTCAAATTTATAATTACCTCGTCATTATTAATGTAATGTACTTCGTCAAATATAACAAATTCTAAGTCCCTTAAAACTTCAGATGCACCATATAACATAGATTGCAAAATTTCTGTTGTCATGATAAGACAAGAAGCATTTGAATTAATTTGCAAATCTCCTGTTAACAAACCTACACTATCAAACTTTCTTTTAAATTCTCTATATTTTTGATTTGAAAGTGCTTTTATTGGAGATGTATAAATAACTCTGGAATTCAATCAAATAAATGACTGATATTGAAAATACTATTACAAGTGGAATTTATCATTCCAACTTTACCTTGTCATATGTTTCTGACTTAGAGCAATTGCATATTCAGCTACAGTTGTTTTTCCGGCTGACGTATGGGCGGCTACAAAAACATTACAGTTTTCTTCCAACTTAAGAATTGCTTGTTTTTGAAAAGTATCTAACTCATATGAGAAACTCATTGCTAATTCAGGGATTCTTTTTTCAAAATCAGTTATTGGAACAGTCACATCCAACTGTTCTGCCCATTCTGATTTTGTTACTTCTGTGCGTTTTTCCGAAATTTTTAAAACAGGAATATCTATTTCCTCTAGTAATGGAGCAATATCATCAAATGATGAATGTTTGGTATTTGAAGGTTCCGCAGTTTCTACCTGTGTGTCTTTTTTTTCTGGGAACCAGGAATCAAATACATTTCTTTCTTCATTTACAATAGCCATTAAATTAATTTTATCTGCTATACTTTCAATTTCACTCTTTTCAGGTTCTATCTGCTGTTCTTGCATTGATCCCTCCTTTGGAGTGCAATTATCACTTTTAAATTCTATGCCTGCACTGAAACCTTTTGCTAAAGTTCTCAAATTATTTTCAAAGTCAATTTCTTCTATTGATGAATCTTCTACTATTTGAGGTTCATCAAAACCTCCAGGCCAGAACAGAATATTGTTAGTATTTCCTACAAAACATATTTATATCTTTTGTCAATCGCAAAATGTTAATTTAATAATCCAGTATGATAATGGATTAAAATGTAAAATTATACCACGAATATCATCGGTAGGTGGTCCTGGTGCACGGGTCATAGACATTGAATTTCTTGCAGTTTTTCCTGCTGATTCTGACACTACTTCATGCATTTCTCCAAGCTTCCCAGTTACAGGATCACGATCAAATTTTAATGTAGTACCAAGGGGAGCTAAATCTGTATCTAAAAGGGATAAGATATCTGGTTTTCTTGGCCAATAACATTGTGCATTGTCCAAATTATACATTGGAAGATTATCCAAACATTCGATATATCCTCTTAATTCTGTCTTGATGTCAGGCCAAATAGGAGGAAGTTCAAATGTAAGCTGTGAAGCATATATATTTTTCAGGGTTTACTGCTGTATTATCGTACATAAATGATACATATTTACAACAATTACCTCATCATTTATATCGCGTTCCCCATCCATTTTATAAAACTTTGTGTAACACGAAGCAATATATAAAAATTATAGGCGACTTAGAAAATATTATTTACTTGATTATATTAGGTATCAGTTTTTGTTTTATATCAGTTAAAATTAACTAAGGCATTGTTACAATTCTGCAACAATTTTTAACATGTCACTAATTTTTAAAAGTTACGAAATTATAATATATTTGTAAATATATTAAACTAATTACATATGTATTATGAGGTTATGTTTGTAAACATCTTAAATGTATTGCCAACATAGATTTCGAAACACCGTTCGCTTAGAAATTATGTAATGTTGGCAACATATTTGAAACGTTCAACGATTCTGTTTGGTTCATCTTCTTCATCGATGTCCTCTAAGAATTTAAAAATATGACAAACAAAATATCTGCTTCGATAAATAAAATATTCTATCATGTTCAATTTAATAAGACTTGTCATCAAAATAATTTAAAGAAATTGAGGAAACTGTATGATCAGGTAAGAATAGGTTGTAATTTTAATTTCATTTTGTGATCTATTTTAACGTTATGTATTTTCTTAATTTCATTTTTGTATTTCAGTCTACGTTGTCAGACTTTTGGGCACTTTTTGTATCTTGCTTAAAAGTTCCACTTAGCATTAGTCAACATCATTCGCGAATTAACAATACTCTCGAATTTGCTGCTAGGTTTGCTGTCAGTTTGTACACAGTTACTGATGACGAGGAGTCTGAAGAACCTCTGTGTCCTTTTCTTGCTAATTTATTTAACTTTATTTTGAATAACCATCGTGCAAAAGATCCAGGAGTAAGATACCGTATTTGTCACTTTTTAAATATACTTCTAAATTCTATGGGTGATCAAGCATTTATGGACGATGAACTTTGTGAGAAGATTACTGTATCTATGATGAGTCGTTTATTAGATAAATCATACAAAGTTCGAGCTCAAGCAATCTTGGCATTGCATAGACTTCAGGACCCCTCAAATGACGAATGTCCAGTCATAAAAATGTATATATTTCATGCTTCTAAAGATCCAAAAGCAGAGGTCCGTAAAGCAGCATTAATGAGTATGGGAAAAAATCAGAAAACTTTACAAGTTGCGTTAAGAAGAACAAGAGACATAGATGAAATGGTCCGTAAAATGGCTTATCAATTTATTAGTAAAGTTACAGTGAGATCTTTAACTATTGCACAAAGAGACCAGTTACTAAATGATGGTCTTAAAGATAGATCTGAAGTAGTTAGAAAGACTGTACAAAATGTTTTATTGCCTTCATGGCTAAGACATTTTCAAGGTAATTTCATTGACTTAGTCAGAGCCCTTGATGCTGAAATTGGGACAGATGTATCAGTTCTGGCTTTAAAGTCTTTATTCGAGTATGTATTTAATTTATATTTAAGCAAATATATAATTAAATATTTGTTTTAAATGATAAACATCTTCTTTATTTTGTTAGGAACACTCCAGTAAATGTACTGATAGAACAGTTACCTATAGATAAAGAAACAAAATTAATTCCAATAAATAATTTAGTTAGTGAAAATGTGTTGTATTGGAAATGTTTAGTTAATTATTTTCATAACGACTCTCGCACAGAAGAACTGGAAAGTATTTTGCCTGAGCTATCAACATTTTGCACTTATATCTCCGATTTCCAAGTAAAAGTATCTGAAAATCAAAATAAAACATGGGAGAGTCATATGCTAAATTTTATTCTTTTACAATTATTTGAAATTGTAACAACTTATGATCTGTCTGATGAAGTTGGAAGGAAAAAATTAAATGACTTAATATGCAATACTTTAATGACTAACTATTGCACTGAAAGTATTATTGAATGTATAGTATCACACTTACAGAAAGTTATTCCAGATACAAACAGTAGATTGGATACTTTAGCAAATATAATCAGTGAAATTAGATTACCATTAAAAGAAACACAAACTACACAAATTTCTGAAGAACAACAGCATGAAATTAATTTACAAGTAAGTTTGTGCTTTAAAAGCATATATCAATATATATGAACATGTTAAATATAATAATTATGTTGTTTCTTAACTTAAAATGTTTAGAGAGCAAAGCTCAAAGTTAAATTATTGGAATTGAAAGAACTAGAGTATCAAGCTATAGCAGAGCAGCAATATTTGAAAGCAGATTCTTTAAAGAATCAGATAATTGAATTGAATCAAGAAATAAAAAGACTCTCAGAGAAACCTCAAATAACAGTTATGGAAGAGATCAAAGAAAAGAATGATCCAGAAACAATGAGAAAATGTTTAAGCATAATATGTGTTATGATGCAGTCTGTGACTGTGTTAACTCCTACTCTGAGAAGTTTAATGCAAATAGCGCTTGACAGTTTAGATGTAAGTAACAACTGAAATGTAAATAAATTTGTTATGAAATGATATATATTCCCTTGCAGCATCCAGATGATAATGTACATATCTTGGCAGTACGAGCACTCAGTATTTGTTGCATATTAGATAAGGAATTAGCCAAAAAACACATCATGATGTTAATTCTGCAATTTTCTTTGGAACAAGAAAATCCAGAAATTTGGATTATAGCTTTGAAGGGAATCTTTGATCTTTTATTACTTTATGGTCTTGAGCATTTTGATATTTTGCAACATCCAGAAGAGAGTAATACCACCAATAAGAGTGAAAAATCTCATACTACAAAATTGTTCTCTGATACCGACATGGAAGTTTCGTTGTCATCGACGCGTAAGTCCGAAACAGAGAATGGCAACCGTAACTTCATTAAAATTTTAGCGGGATTATTAGATAATGCTGTAAGTATATATTGGATGCAAACACTCAATTCATACTAAATATAATGACATATATCTTTTAAACATCTAGCACCAAGGTTTGAGGACTATTGCCACTGAGGGTCTTTGTAAACTGTTGCTTAATCAACGAATTAATAGCTCAAATCTAATATCGAGATTAATAATTTTATGTTTCAATCCTATAAATGATAACGATTATTATCTACGGCAATGCTTAAGTTGTTTCTTCGATAATTTTATGACACGTGTACCTGATGCCCACGAATTGTTAGAGCAAGCATATTTGCCTACATTACAAACCTTATGTAAGGCGCCGGAAATTAGTCCTCTGAAAGAAATTGATGCCTACGATGTATCTAGATTCATACTGAATTTAACTAGTTTTTCAAGCGGGAAATCGGATGCAGAACATTATTGTTCGCACAACAATTTCGCTTTTATGATCTTAGCAGAGATACTAAATCCACGCAGTAAAATCGATACAACCATTCTCGTTAAATCTTTAAAGGATTTACATATTGAAATAGACGATAATACATCAAAAGAAAATATACGGGAAGCTATTAACAAAATAATGGATATGGTAAGTATTTCATGTGTAAATCATCTGTTAATAACTGCATTGTTATCTACTAATATTTTTTTATAGATTAAAGATTGGGATAGGCGGTTAATGAAATATATTGAGATGTTCAAGAAAAAATTAGAGTCTCCGAATGTTATCCATACACAGGAAGATGAAGATACAGAAACTGAAGATTAAAAATGTATATTTTATCTTTATATTTTATCATTGCAATGCATAGGTAGCTGTAATATTTTATAATTTGAGTCTATATTTACTGTATAGTTTACATATATATTGAAAAGAGTAAGAAAAGTACCATGATTTTATAAAATATTGAACTGTTTGTACTTTTTTAATAAAATATTACTTAAAATTGATATAATACTTGGGCTGTACTTCCGAAAACCTCCATGCTTCAAATTGGCTGAAATATTGGGAATGGCTTTCTTTTTAATAAAAATGATGATTCCGAGAAGGATTTTTGGCGACTCGAGAAAAAATTTGGTATCATTTGGGTGTCACTCCCTACTTTACCGACGCAATTATTACCGGCAGGAATAGTTGAGGCAGATTTGAAGGCGATTCTGATGCTATGAAATCTGCTATTATCAAAGCCATTCCCCAAATTTTAGCCAATTTGGAGCATAGAGGTTTTCGGAAGTTTAGCCAACTAATTATACTAGTACAATGCATAACAACTGTATATGTAAATTACAAATTACTGTACAATATACATAAATTTCAATTTATGTGTATTATGTGTATGCAGCAAACATGTATAGAAATTGATTGAGAAATAAAGAGAAAAAATTAATTTGCAATTTCTATTTATTTTAAATCCTTACCAAAACCTATCCTTCATGGTCCAACTAAGGCAGACACCATTCCTCGAAATTCATGTTTCAAAATTCCGAGAATTTTGAAATGCTGTATTTCAAAATTTTGTACCAGGAGAACATGAGCTGCGCAGAGGTATTCGTGCCACCTCCTCGCAACTTATGTTCTCCTGATACCAAATTTCAAAAATCCGGATTTTCGATTCAAAAATCCGGATTTTGGAGTTTGGTATCAGGAGAACATAACATACAAGGAGGTGGCACGTTGGTATTTCGATTCAAAAATCCGGATTTTGAAGTTTGGTATCAGGAGAACATAACATTCGAGGAGGTGGCACGAATGCCATTTCTTGGAATTTTGATGACGTCATTACCAGGAATTGTCGAGACCGATTTTTGAAATCCGAGCGGCCGATTTTGAGTTTTGGTATCAGGAGAACATAAGTTGTGAGGAGGTGGCACGAATGCCACTTCTTGGAATCCTGATGACGTCATTTCCAAGAATTGTCGAGACCGATTTTTGAAATCCGAGCGGCCGATTTTGAGTTTTGGTATCAGGAGAACATAAGTTGTGAGGAGGTGGCACAAAGATTTTTCAAATAGAAACTGTCGATTTTGAAATTTGGTATCAGGAGAACATGAGCTGCGCAGAGGTATTCGTGCCACCTCCTCGCAACTTATGTTCTCCTGATACCAAATTTCAAAAATCCAGATTTTCGATTCAACAATCCGGATTTTGAATTTTGGTATCAGGAGAACATAAGTTGTGAGGAGGTGGCACGAATGCCACTTCTTGGAATCCTGATGACGTCATTTCCAAGAATTGTCGAGACCGATTTTTGAAATCCGAGCGGCCGATTTTCAGTTTTGGTATCAGGAGAACATAAGTTGTGAGGAGGTGGCACGAAGATTTTTCAAATAGAAACGGTCGATTTTGAGTTTTGGTATCAGGAGAACATAAGTTGTGAGGAGGTGGCACAAAGATTTTTCAAATAGAAACTGTCGATTTTGAAATTTGGTATCAGGAGAACATGAGCTGCGCAGAGGTATTCGTGCCACCTCCTCGCAACTTATGTTCTCCTGATACCAAATTTCAAAAATCCAGATTTTCGATTCAACAATCCGGATTTTGAATTTTGGTATCAGGAGAACATAAGTTGTGAGGAGGTGGCACGAAGATTTTTCAAATACAAACTGTCGATTTTGAAATTTGGTATCAGGAGAACATAAGTTGTGAGGAGGTGGCACGAAGATTTTTCAAATAAAAACGGTCGATTTTGAAATTTGGTATCAGGAGAACATAAGTTATGAAGAGGTGGCACGAATGCCACTTATTGGAATCTTGATGACGTCATTTCTAGGAATTGTCGAGACCGATTTTTGAAATACGAGCGGCCGATTTTGAGTTTTGGTATCAGGAGAACATAAGTTGTGAGGAGGTGGCACGAAGATTTTTCAAATAAAAACGGTCGATTTTGAAATTTGGTATCAGGAGAACATAAGTTGTGAGGAGGTGGCACGAATTCCATTTCTTGGAATTTTGATGACGTCATTATCATGAATTTTCCGGAATTAATTTCGCGATTTAATCGAATTTCTTCGCAGTTTTACTGTTTTCGGCTATTCTACGTACTGTTTTTTTACTTTTGCATTTCGATAGTTTTGTGTAATGTTTCCGAACGCTTGGGAAAGGTTTTTTAAATAAATATACGGTTTATTCTTTTTATTTATCGTTTATTCAAATTTTATATTGCATACAAGTTGTAAATACATTGAAAGTACATAGAGCTCATAATTACATACATGCATACATACGTACACACATACAACATACATACATACAATTGTTAATATAATAATCTGTTCTTATATTTATTTATCAATATTATACAAATATGGTCGTTCTTTACATACATGCATACATACGTACATACATACAACATACATACATACAATTGTTAATATAATAATCTGTTCTTATATTTATTTATCAATATTATACAAATATGGTCGTTCTTTACATACATGCATACATACGTACATACATACAACATCCATACATACATACAACATACATACATACAATTGTTAATATAATAATCTGTTCTTATATTTATTTATCAATATTATACAAATATGGTCGTTCTTTAATGTACATATAATAGAATAGTAACTGATAATATTAATATAATATTGTATAGTGTACATGAGTGGTTTCTGTTGATTTATTCTTCTCGGAATCGCTTTGTTACATTGCGGGGGTAGTTGAAGAACTGCACGAAGTAGATATCGCTTCGTATCAAAAATTCTTCTCGGAATCGTTATTTTTATTAAAAAGAAATCCATTCCCCAAATTTCAGCCAATTTGGAGCATGGAGGTTTTCGGAAGTTTAGCCAATACTTGTAAAGTATTTTGAATTCAATTCTTGCGGAATGTCAGTTTTCGACGCTGTGCGTCAGATGGCGCACAAGTTTGTTTATAGAAACTGCAAATGATGTTTTGTTAGGTTTCGCATTTACTTAGGAACTGACATAATCTTATCGTGAGTTTGATTCTTAAAACATGGAGAAACTTGAGAAACCGCAGATAATTTGTCACATTGAAAAATCAGTGAATTATTCCTTGTTTGACACCAAATGGATACCTTGCAGTGCAAAGTTTGTGGTTATGGGTTCACGACCTCGTGGTAGCGGTATTATACAAATTTATGAATTGTCCAGTGGCGAATTAAAACTCATTAAAGATATCGAAAGGTCACAGCCAGTAAAATGTGGAACTTTCAAAGCTTCCAGTTTAAAAGACAGATACTTGGCCACTGGAGATTTTCAGGTATCGGTTAAAATTACAAAAGACATCACATATCTTTATAGAGTATATATTTTTATGTAAATGCACATAAGTAAGATACAAATTTTAATAATTTGTTGTTCCTACATCCAGAACATTTAAAGTTGCCTTTATTAGGGTAAACTTAACATCTATAACTTAGAAGATCCTTCAATACCGATCTATAGAGCTAATGCTCATAGCGAGATCATAAACAGTATTGATGGTGTGGCTGGACAAACCATCGGATGTGGTGCACCGGAATTAGTAACTGGTTCCAGAGATGGAAGTGTTAAGGTTTGGGATCCTAGACAGAAGGGTCGTCCTGTAGCTGTAATGGAACCCAAAGAAGGTGAAAGTCGTAGAGATTGTTGGACAGTTACATTTGGAAACTCATATAACTCAGAGGAAAGAGTTGTAGCTGCAGGTTATGACAATGGTGATGTAAAAATGTTTGATTTGAAAGCAATGTCTGTCCAATGGGAAAGTAATCTTAAAAATGGAGTTTGCAGTCTTGAGTTTGACAGAAAAGATATTCCATTGAACAAATTAATAGCAACGACTTTAGAATCAAAGTTCTATGTATTTGATTTAAAAACACAACATCCCAAAAAAGGATTCCCTTATCTCATTGAAAAAGTAAGGTTTCAATATAAAAATATAATACCTCAGTTTAATATAAGTTCTGTTATGTTTAGGCACATGATTCCACTGTATGGTTAGTCAGACATTTACCTCAGAATCGAGAAATATTTGTCACTTGTGGTGGAGCAGGAAGCCTTTGTCTTTGGAAATAGTAAATATGAACTTGATTTAAATACTTTTCATTCTATAAAGGTTACTAATTATGATTATTATCATAGCAATTATCCAGAGAAAAGAAAAATAGTAGATGCAGATGGCATAGATCAAGGTGTAATTGGGAATCTATCTCTCTTGCAAAATACGACTGTTTCATCTCAACCAGTTAGCTCCTTGGATTGGAGTCCAGACAAACAAGGACTGGCTGTTTGTTCCGCATTTGATCAGTGTATACGGGTTATAATTACCACGAAACTTAATACTTATTAAGAAAATAGGTAAAATCTATATTCCACACATTTAAATTAGACTACAATAAGAATATAACAATAGATCATTAATGTTGCAGATAGCAAGGAAAACAAAAATACTCTTTTCTTGTAAATAATATCAATCGTCTAACTTGATAATTTTATTTATCAAATGAAACTGAAGTTTAAACAATAAAACATTGAAAAAATGACTAAGTTATTTCGAATTTAAACATAATTATTTGACATGGATAAAACCTATTCTTATTAATCATTGGTTATCGACCAATCCATAAAAAGGAAATAACTTTCATCTTTCTCCACAAGATGGAACAACATTCTCATCACCGACACAGTTGTATATTTTGCTTCTACATCGGTATCTGGCTAAGTGTTGCACAACTTCGTACAGGCGGCCAGATAAAAGCGAATTATATGTCATTGGGCCAATCTATTTAGGATCAGACCCTTATTAAGTGGCAGCCATCTTTGCAGCACAATGTGTTATGCAATATCGATCCGCCATGTTGGCTGCCTTCTAGACAAGCCCACGCCAAATGCACTTATACATTGTTCGAGCCAGCTTTAACTAGCTTGCATTCAGCCATACAAGGTCAGGAATACCACAAGCTTAATTACATAAATTAGCTGTTGCCTCTTCCCCTTTCGCGGAGTGTCTATTATGCATTTATTTTGTCTCCCGCTGTTGCACTCGGTGAAGCTGTGCCTTCCAATTCGATTATACATTTAATCTCACTACTGTGTTCTCCAAAATGGCGTCTCGTACTTTTATTACTATTTCTGTTAAAAAGGTTTCTATCAAGACAAAAGTGAAGCTATTTAGATTTTAAAGCTGCTGGTATACTTACTTAATTTTCGGTGCAAAAATATATTTTTATGTAAAGCATCAAGTAGTCAGGGATTGCAGGAATAAAGGTACTTCTTTACTTGTAAAAATATTTTTATTTATTATTTTTGTATGCATGAATACTGTGATGATAGTGTCAGTATTAAGAACCTTTATGAATGGGTGGTAAATTGTCTGGAAACAACATTAATACTTCCTGATTACATTTATCGTTTTCTGTTTTTAAACAAATTCAGAGATTCCTTTTAATGTGTCTATTAACCGTTGTTACAAACTTCATAACAATTTAATCAATTTTATTTTACAATTACACGTTCCATTTTTTTGCACGTTCAACAACGTCGATAGTGTATTTTTCACATAAATGTACTTTAAGTTGTACTCCGTGTGTAACGTGTGACGCAGTTAAAACGCTAATTTCTTCATGAGCAAGTACATATGCTGATCAATCTCGAAACCGTGTAGGTTGTTTGCGTCACCCTGTAGCCTCATTAGCAATCCTCCAAAGGATACGTAAGCGGATCTAAAACAGGTGAAAAATGGCAAATGTAAGTTCACTCTAAGTCAACAAATTTTACATGTAATAACAGTCTTTTAATTTTTCATTCAACTGCACCCTCCTGATCACCGGAAAAAAACTTTAATCCACGGACAAAGACTTTAATACAGCAACATATTCAGATTCAAAATGAGGGAAACAACTTAAGACTCACTGGAATATTTTGTTATGGGGATGCAAGGACTTTGGATTTTGGAATCCAGGGATATGGAATTTTAGATCTAGGGAACCCTAGGGTTAACATTCATTGGTCCTAATAGTCTCGTTTGGGAAATATTAAGATTTGATAGATTTAAGAATTCTGAAAATTTATATAGCGTTTCAGTAATATTTTAATTATAAGATATTTCAGTATAGATGGAAATCCATATTCGACGGAGTTTATCGCTGAGTAGCTTCTTCGACCGCAACATGGGCGTAGATCTGCGATCGTCATAATTGCAGTGCCGATAGCGGTCGTATATACAATATAGCCACACAACCAGCTAACAACACTGCCAACATGCCAATCGCAAAGAAATATTTTCCCAAGGTTTCTTCCCGCGCTCTTCCTTCCCCTCTTCCTCTCGCGTGATTCCGCGTTGACTCAACAATAGAAACGCAGCTTCTTGGGCGTTCGAGATTACAATACAGCCACATATCGTATTCATCTTCCGAGTTTCGTAATATCTCCGAACGATTCGCAGTTATCAAAGAATAATTTCAAATTAGTGCTCTCGTATCGTGTTATGTAATTTCTTTCTCGCTAACAAGTTTACGCTTCTCGTTCTACATCATTATAAAAATCTGTTCTAAATATAACGCAACAGGTTACTTTTTCATCACGCAGACTATTACAAAAAAAACCCTTCGTGATTAGTACCTAACCTCTTTAATGTATAAATTGTTGCAATATACTTATATATTAAAAGCTATTTTGAAAGCAGATCTTTTTTAATTATTTGTAAATTGATCCCTCTGACTCCTATGGCTCACACGACAAAATGGCGGACATCGAAATCAACCCTTCCAATTTTTTTCACAATTTAAATTAAGTATGTTTTAATGTACGTTAATATAATTATCTCGAAACAGATAAAACCCTGCAAACGATCCGAAGGAATATTTAAACAACCGGCGGAATATTTATACACATGTTTAGGAAGTTGCGCCCGCTATCGATTGACCTTGCTCCCGAATTTCTGACCATCCACAGTAACAGCTGATTATTTTTAACCGAAGTATTCTGGGTTTCTGTTTCCCCTCACCCATTTTCCCTCTCTGCTTCCTCTTCGTCATCCCTTGTTCAATTTATCGCAGTAATAAGCTTCGCAAATAATTTATATTCCCAAAATGACATTGACAGTGAAGCGCACGAATTGTAATATGACCGCCATTTTGTCGCGTTCATCTTGTATCATTCGCGTTAAACTGAAATATATTTACAAGGATCTCCGAAAGCATCATGGAATATTCGAATTTTATTTTCGTGCTTTTTACTTCGCGTCTCGACCGAAAGCTTTCGAACGTGTGGCGGTTATTTGTTATTCTTAACAGAAACCACGTGTCTTGCATAAAATATGCGCATAATAAAGATGCTTTCGTTGAGATAGCTCCGCATTTCGTGGGGAGCGTGCAACGCGAACAAGTACGCAAATGGTGCTTTCGTTTTGATCTTGAATGAGGAGGAAAAAAAAAGAGTAAACAAAGTAGAAAAAAATAAGAGGCTTATCCCCTGACCTCAGAATAACTCGCCACTGAAATCAGCGTTCCAAGAAGTGACGACTAAAGGTGACGGTATGAAAATGAAATGATGAGAAGGATGCAGACACAGCATGATTTTTATTGTCATAACAATTACAATGGCAAGTGATAAAAACGATGGAACCTTGGGATAAATGTGAACGGCGGTAACAGACGCAATCTTAACCCAGCAGACATAAAATTATTAACAAGAAATACATTTCGTTTTATAATTAAAGTAAAGAGGAGAAATATGCCACCACGATTTTTAGATTAAGTTGTCTCTAGAAATAGTTAGCTTTGGGACAAGTCCACTATGATACAAATTACACGCATTGCATCTAGCGTAACGCACTTCCACATTCAAATTTTCGCGCGCATTACACGCGAGCGATGGTTGTTTCTCTTCCTCCAGTAATTGTTACCGAACACCGTACAACATGAAAAGTAACCAAAAACTGCACGCGTTACACAATTAACGAGCTCTGCAATGAATCGTAAATAAACGCGATTACTACAACGCCCTTGTCGAAGTGGGACACGAGTGTTACGTAACGCGTATAACATAACTGAAACGTGTCAGGCATGAAGGGCCAGAAGAAACGAACGAATGTTGGGGTCTTCGATGTATAAATATATCGTTCATACAAACGAGAACTAGCACGGAAATATCGATAAAAAAGAAAGAATAAAAAAACAAGTCGACCGCGAGGAGCAAGTGCCATCGATATGCACGGGTAAGAACGCGTTCTTTCATTCGACCGATTCCTTTTCATCGCGAGATCTCTCGAAGCGTTCCAAGAACAAACGCGTTGCGCACGCAACGGACGTCATCCGTACGAAAAACGTCCCAGAGAAAAAGCTGCAAGAAAGCTGCGTCGATTTTCGTGCGGGAGAGGCTGCCAGTCGGTGAAATTCTTCTCGAACAGCAAACGAAGATTTATCGCGTTGACGTATGCAGCAACGGGTCCGAACAGGTTTTCCACATTACGCGTGATTCGCGTTATTGTGCGAACGAAACATAACCTATCATTGGCTATATCTGGTGACACTCACAATACGGATAATTTAAATTATAATCTCGACGAGTTCGGTACTTATTTCTTTTTTAATCACCTCGTGTTCTCAACTACCAATTTCGCACGGAATTATATAACTGTACTCGAGGACTTTTCCGATATTTCAGGTTATACGAGTCGTTCTCGCTTTTCACCTACAATTACATTATCGTCGGATTTCTCTTCAAACCATTAATTTCCAGCACTCGAAAAATACATTATTTTTAAGTTACTAGTAGACTCTCGTTGTATTACCACTTTCAGATGGTATTTTTGTCTTGGTAGCTTTTTCATGTTAGGATCGTTATAACGTTTACATCCCCAAGTTATAACAATAAGAGTTCAATCTACGCTTTTTATTACCAGTGTAGCAAGTTCCCTTTCGCACAAAAATATTAAAAAAAAAATCTATTCTATTCAATATATTTCCCATTTCAAGAACCTCAGTCTATGACAATATAACGAGAGTCCACTTCTGTCCTACCCGACTGTCAATGTCGAATATCCAATTATGCAAAATTACGTGCTCAAGAAATAAATTTAAATTGGCGCCATTTTACGAGAATAACACGCGTCTGCTTATACGGAGAAAATTAGTAGTCTGCGACTGGGACTATAAGTTATGTACAAGTAATCTCTGTATGGTATTTAAGTGGACAGGCATTACAGGTTTACCTGGTTTTCGATCGAATTGGTAGCAGGGTGATGTTTATCGTTTAACGCCACTGGTTTGTGCGGTTCCAGCGTGTACACCGTAATGGTCAACTTCTCGCACGACTCGCCCGGTAAAAAAAAAGTTTACACGTGTTCGGAACGTGTTTCGTTACAGTTTCTTCAGCGGATGTTCTGGGAACTAAATTTATAATACAATTTCGCAATCGTCATTCTACTTTCCAATTTTAACCCGCTAGTGCACGCGTTTTCGACGTATGCACACTTTGGCACGCTTTTAAATGCTGAGGATATCCTGGATCGCTGCTCGAGTTATTTCTATTTGTTATAAATGTTTATTTACCGTTACACAATAGTTCTGTAATCGCTTCAAAGTAGCAATTCAGGATTTTTAATACAGATACCAGTTTCTAATTTTACTGATATATTTAACTAACATATCTAAATACATAGTCATCAACACTGGACTGATATATTCTTTTCAATATTTACTCGAAGAATGTCTTATCGCCTTAGAATATCGGTTACCATCTAGTATCAGTCAACAAAGTTATCAAAGTACCAGGATTAAACGATAAGATCGTATTAAATAAATGAAGTGTATGTCGCAATTCTTGAATGATTACAATGTATAAATAAGTGTTTATTACAATTCAAAATTTTTCCAAATAATTTATTTCACTATTTTCTTAGAAATATTTTTAACGTACACACATTCTTCGTATTTGAGCGTTCATATACGTCCTCCGTATCTGAGCGCTTTTTGAAGCCGTATATATTTGCATTTGATCGTTCGAGGACGTATATATACGTCTACCTGATCGTCCATTCTCCAAGGACGTATATATACGTTTCTCGAAAGGAACTGAATATTCGAAGCAAACAATGACCGTGCAACGGATCGAACAGTGTATAGGTAACGCCATATACCGGAACAGAATACGATACACTTTGCAAGTAACGCGATCTACGCTTCTTTTTACGTATCCAATTGTTCACTGATTCCGTGTGTCTTCGCGCGAACGTGACGTAACGTGACATTGTAATTTTGTCACGTCTTTCAATGACATCGTGTGGATTTTTCTGCTGGGATGATACAGAAACGAGGATAGAGACGCGAACTTACAAACACACGCGATCTGTACCCTCATTGTTCATCGCGATACACATATACATCCTCTGTAGATCTTCCCCCCATTTGTCCACAAAATAAATCTTTACAAATACCGGAGAAAAAAAGATGGGTTATGGATGATCAGGAAAAAGTATTCGCCGGTGAAAAGAAGTATAGCAATTGAAATGGTTTTTATCTGAAATGTTGCACCGCCGAAAAGCAGCAGCTCGGTGACCGTTACTCTGGTGGCGGTGACAGGAGAGATGTCGTACCAGATAGTGCATTTACAGTATTCAGGGCCCGTGTAAACGCGCATCTGGCACGAGCCCCAACTGCCCTGTAATCTCATATTGGCTCGCTTTCGTTAACCCTCGTGTTCATGCTCTTTCTTGTTTGCTCACTCTCTCCTTCTCTCCATCTCTCTGTTTCTCTTTCTCCCGTTGCCGTCCTTCATTGCTCTTTTTAACCTAACCCGCGCGAATTTAACCCTCGAACGGTGGTCGAGTCGATCCACGCAACGTGTCAAGTTTCCGAAAGGAACACTTTCACGTATTTAAAATATTATTCCATATAATTTAAAAAATTATATTTTCTTTATGGAAATAGAATTAATTTATTTATGGCTTAAATTGTTTTATCTCACTGTAAGAATTTGGGAACTTTGATTTATCATTACTGTTAGTTTATTATTGGAAGTTTCAATAAGTATGATTTTTTATAACACTTGGGTCTTTATGCTGGTCGAGTTAATTGTACATAATTAGCACGTATTTATAATTGAATGTAAAGAAATCTATTTAAACGAAAGTTGTCAGCTGATACCACTTTCCTTGGTTAAAGAGTGAAACGAGGAGAGACGCCTCTAATAATAGGCGACCGTCCTCGGTGCCGCGACGCTCTGGCGTCGGGACGCACTCACATTAGTTACAGTTAATATAACATCTTAAAGCGTGTAATTAAAAGCCTTGTTTTCCTCGACTCAGACAAATTACATTCGACTATCGAAATCCTTCTTTACATATTAATGCTTTTTAAACTCTGTAAAAACATATTTCGATAAAATTAAATCTAACCTCTCCGTGCTATTTAATCTGTTTTATAATTTTGTATTTAATCCATTCTTTAAACATGTTTACGCACAAGGTTATTACCGCGAATTAAAATCTGTAGCCGGTTTAAATGTTCATAACGCGGCAAAATAAACCTGCGCAGTCGACTGCGCGCACTTCGTACAGAAGAACGATGTTACGTGATGATGCGTTTTAGCAAAATAACAAGGATGATATTGACGAATCTGAAACCTTGGGCACAAACCATCTTTACGTACGAGACAGAAGAAACACAACCTTGCTTACAAGTTGTTTTCGCAAAGGGTTAAATGAAATATTCTAACGAGGATTTGTTAACAGAGTGACAAATGCTATCTACGATAATAGTAAATTTGAAAATTTAGAACATCATGCACGCCAATGGCCGACAGGTCGTCAACGGAACCATTGAACCAATTATCATACATGAAAACGAAAAACTGATTAGAAACACTTAAATATTCCATATTACCGGGCACTGCGCATGCGCGCGACTGTGATAGCCGACGAAACAATTGCAATTCACGTGCGTTACGCAATCGCTCGCAGCTCGAAAATATTCACTGCTTCCTTCGAGACTATGTTTCGATTAATAAACCGTCTAGAGTCAATTGCAGTCGACGATGTATCAAGTTACGCAATCGAGAGAAACCACACCGTGAACGAATTAGAGATAAAATTAAATCTAGTCGAAAAACAAGCGGACTGGTTTTTTCGAGCGCCTGCCATCGGCGATAACTGCAACTCACGATTCGTCCGTGGAATGCAAAACGAAATCCTAATATTACACAATTATAACCTTGAGGAGTCTGGATTGTGCACAAGAATTTATTTCGTCGAAATCGTTATGGAATCTACGCCTTACAAGTTCCCTGTTATTTATGTTCTACACTATTTATACGAATTAAATTATAAATCGTGTATTTTGCAAGCTTACGACAGCGACACCTCGACAACCGGGGTTTAAACACGTACTACGGAAACACAAGATATTTCGATCGCGTTTCGTGAAGCTATTAATCTCGAAGCTCTACGACCTTATGACCTTGTAGAGGCGACAAAAAAAATCGCTTCTTAGAAATCCTGCGTAAGTATACAAATCGTGTAAATCGACTATCTAAACATATTACGGCTTCCTTAAAACGGAACAACTTCGAATCGACTGATCCAATTTATTTCAGAAGCGGAGGGAACACGTGTGTGAACGGTCAACCGTTGTAACCTAACCCGAGACGGAGGACGGAACAGAGGACAGAAAGTTGATTTCGATCGATGGACAACACGAGAGCAACACATACATCGAATACATGTTTGTATAGCCGCGCACACGAATCTCGCGACGAAATATATGGCATCAAACAGGGAATGCAAGCGACACGCGCGACGACTAGTTGACGACTAGAGTAGTCACGCTACCGTAGAGCAACCACGGTGTACTATGACGACGTAGACTAGTAGCAATTGCGAGCAGAAATGGCGCTGCACTCTCGTCTCTATCTACACTTTTGTTACACAATCCGTGCGTGTATGTCGTGTTCTACGACCATTTTATAGTAAACTTATTCCGCAAATAATCTACAGAATGTTGCAATCGATCCTTTTTTAATTGTTTCTATACATCACTATTTGAAGAATTTCAGTAAAATGAGAAAACTATTTTCAGACAAAATTTGTACAGCAGAGATTCTTCAATAGAATGCTGAAGATTTGATATTTGAATTTGGAGGCTGTGCATACCTTATTCGAATTCTGAATGGATTTTCATTAAAAAATTTTAGTTATAATTGCGGTGACAGTTGAAGTCAAGTTTTCATTTGTTTAAGAAAAGTGTTGTTCACATACACGCTGACTTTAGAGCTAAGCGGAACAAGCGGAAAATCAAATCTAACTCTGTTCGCTGATGAACAACTATTTATAGCGATGTTGAAGATGGGCTTGGTAGGCAAGCAACTGAAATACGCTATTAATAGCGTTGTTCTTGTTGTTGTTTGTTAAAGGCAGATTTAATTTGAATAAGACTGGCAATGAACGTTTCAACTACATATAAAAAATGGAGGATACTCAAGAATTCAGTTGAGACACTTATGTCAAGAATTTACTGTAAGAGACCTCATCAATTGAGAGTCTGTAATATTTATTGATAAAGAGCTCTCAGATGCATCAACAGGGGCAAAGATGTCAGAAAACTGTGACCTATAAAACAATTTGAAGGATCTTTTCACGAAAGGCAATTTAGGGAAGCCTGTTCCAGAAAGTAGTAGAGCCTGGTGCATGTGCCAAATCGGTCTCCCATAATGCGTGTCCACGATGTACGAATATAGAAGGCAAATGGAAGAGAACGTGCAAGATGCAATTGCTGTTGCTCTATCGTGCGTGCTACCGTCGATTGGGATGACTCGTGCAAAGAACAAAGATCAACGACTTCTCAATTATCGAATTTTTAATGTTACCAGGAATCTTCGACGTGGGAAGTGTTTTAACCAACATTCGTGAATTACACGGCTATAAAATTGTACTAGAAAAGCGTATAGTGTGGCGATATAACGCGAGGGAATATGCGACATGCCATCTCTATAGATACCAACACAATTATGATTACACCCTCCCTATGTGGCAATATAACGAGAGTAGTTTTCCTTACAATTTGAAAGTACAAAGATAATCGCTGCTTTGGTATCAAAGATGGAAAACAATGGCAAGAACGATGTGTGACTGGCTAACGGGACAATCCACGTAATTTTCAGACGAGGTAAAGCCACAGAGCAGCGACGGTTGTAATTGGACCACTTTGCCGCTAAACGAGCTTAACGATCGATTCTGCCTTCCACTCTAATGGCATAATGCGCAGAGGCGATAGAACGGATCTTCTGGTTTCGAGTTGTTTTAATGATGGAAGCGTCAGCGGATCATGAATCCTAACGTATACAGAGTGAGTCACCTGATACTTCAAACTGAAATATCTTGGAAATGAATATCGTGGAAAATGTCAGAGTTATGTTATATCAACAGATATACAATCTGATGCAATCAGTTTTTAGGTGGAGGTGTAGAGGACACTGAAGGTCAAATTTGTTTTCTTAGTAAAACTTATAAAAAATGTTAAGCTATCTGTACCAGGAAACTTGTTACTTTAGAAAATATTTTCACTTCACTACTGAGAAGTGATACATCTATTACATTGATATATCTGTAACTATTTTCTTTGCTAGTAACTAGTGTCTGTTTTATAACACAGTAAGAAGACTTTACTTTTAATTAATTAATTGATGATACATTGACCTTGAGGTGCCTGAACATGGTACATGATTATTAATGGTTAACAGAATCAACTAACAAGAACATTCCTATCGTACTCCTCTAGAACAAGACTGGTCCCAACTCCAGGTCCACATACTACCTGTTCTTACGCTATTAAACGAAACCTCAAAGCTCAGAAGTATCCGAAAAACCACCAAGACTATGCACCAACGAGTCGCTAAGTGTCTTAGGTCCCCGATAACGAGCACTCTAACGAGCAACGATCCTGCCACTCGAACAAGTTGTTTCCCTTCGATAGCCGCGGTGCGTTACCGAACCGTTCGACACTGTGTGGTATTCAACACCCGAAAAGACGAGTTCGCGAAACAGGAACGCAGGAAAAAAAAAGACCGTAGCCCGAGACTTCGTGAGGAGAACTAGCCGCGACTAGGCACAGACGGTACGACATTGCGCTTGTAAAAGCGCTTTAACGTGCGAGGCAAACGGGCGACGTGTTACACAACGATGGCCGAAAAAGCTGTGCCAAGCTGCGTGGCGCTGGGCCACGGGGCGTAAATGTGTCCACCTAACCTCGAAACGAGAGAGAGAAGTGGCACACACGCAACGCCGTCGGACATCTTCTCACACGCGCCAACTAAGAGTATGAGAAGGTTTCTCTGCTTGTGTGTCGCGCGCGAGTTTTAGGGTTGCGAAAAAGCTCATGGTTATTTGGACCGTTTCTCGGCTAGGCTTGTCTAGGGAGGACACGCGCGTGTTTTACAGGTGGAGATATATCGATGGTCGTGACTGATCGTTATACCGATCGTTATAGTTAGCGATTAGGACGGGTACCCGATATTTTGGGAGGCTCGGGGTATGTCGGATGGCCTCGGGTACCCGAAGCGTACCGGATTGTACAGCTGTTTCGGGTAATTCGATTACGGGAAATTTATAGATTCGAGAAGTTGGAATGCGGGAAGTTCAGGAATTTGGCAATTTAGAAATTTACAATGTAGGAATTTGACAACTTAGGAATTTGGAAATTTAGAAATTTGGAAATGTAGCAATTTCAAAATTTAAGAATTTGACAATTTAGGAATTAGAAAATGTAGAAATTTAAAAATTTGGTAGTGTAAGAAAAGAGAAATAGAGAGAGAGAATAAAGTCACCAACGCGCCACCTGCTAGTTGCACGCGCGTACTTTTACTTTTAACGTCCATATCAATCATGTTCACAGAGTACTATTCATGTACATACAACATGCACGGCATAATAAACTTTCTTCTTCTTCCAGTTTATTTGTTGAAGTTTCTCTTTTTTCATACATAATCTAGATCGCTGATAAATTAAGGAAAAGTTTCTTTCCTTTAAATTTTCATTTTCAATAAAGGAAGTTTTAAACCTTGTCTGAGAATTTTGTCAGATTTAAAAGAAATGTAAAATAGCCAAGAAATTATTATATTAGCAACTCGTGTTTTTGCAATGTACATTAAAGAACTATGGTACTATACGTGTCTTGCAAACATTGTTCGATTTTACACGGAGTTCTGAGTCATGAAAATTTGTCTTCTGATAAGATTATTACATTATCAACGTTTGGCTTTATTTTTTTTTAGTGAAAGTAGATTGAAATAACACGTGCTAGTGATTCATTTATAATGAAGTGATTGATGATTCTTTGATATACTCGCAATGGAACGCCCATTTGAAGAGTAATTTTTATCAATTACTAATTAATACTACGAACTTCTTCTATCGAAGTTAACAGTGAAAGTGTATAATGAGAAATATTTACTTTGATTGCAATTTTACGACTTCGTGGGTTCTGTAATAAATAATTTCTGGTATTGAGATTTCTAGACTGATAATTTCTAGAAGTATTGAATCCAAAGATATCAGGATCTAGGAATTAGAGGCTACAAGCAAACGGAATACAAAAACACTAGAAATATGGGGATGCAAAATTTCAAAGATATAAAATTTAGTGACCTAGGATCAGAGCTCGAGTAGGTATTTTGCAACTTTATCTAGAACATAACAACTTATAATTCTTATATCTCATACGCAGAGATATAAGAATACGTCTCGATACAATGTAAACAGCTTCTATAATACAGATACCAGTTTGCCTTTAATCCAAGAATTAATTCCAATGTCCACATCGAAAAAAAAGTTTGCTTCAAAGACCCACGGAATCGTATAAATTACTATCATCGACATAAACCTAGAGCAGTATTTCTAAATTAGCACATATGTATCATACGTGTTGGTCGTGACGTCAAGCTGGACTCTGTTGCTCGTCGATATTCACCTGCGTAATCGATGCCACGTTCGAATACCACAAAACGAACATATCTGATAGCGAGGCACATTATTCACTCGGTATCATAAAGTTCGGTTTCAAAAAAAAAAGCTCGAAAAAATCAATTGGATTGCTCAATGACGAAAGTGCGTAAAGGACGAGAGGAGGCTCGAGTAAGGACCCAACGTTGCCAAACGCGGTAGGGATAGAGAACGAAGAAAAAGGGGCGAAGAGGAGGGGAACATGATAAAGAGCAAACAGCAGCCTCCCTTGCCAGGTGGACGGAACCTGGGCCGACGACGACTTAATCTTAGAACACCACCTCCACTGCCAACGGAACAGACTCTTCACCACCACTACCCGGTGTGGGATTCACTTTCGTCATCGTAGAACACACGGCGCAGATCGGTGCACGTACACACGACGCGACACACCGCGGCCGCGACGGTTAACGGACTAAAGAGAGGTGCACGCGCAACGACGCGAAAACTGATACGCTATCGGCGACACGATCTCGGTTCTCGCGACGGTATATTCCCGGAGAGAGCACCAGAAATCGGAAGAAACGCGCGAACGAGGAAGTACTAGCATGGTAGAACGAAACGCGATACAGGAAAGGATCAGAGCGTCTGCAATGTAAACGCTCCTTCAAGTATTCCGCGACGGTGGAGTCCTCCTTGTCTCGTAAAACAACAACGTATCGCGAGGAAAGTGCACCTGCGCGCTCCTGCGTCGTTTTCTCGGTCGCGGCCCGTTTGTCCCTGTGGTGCCACCTCTCTACCCCTCCCAGCCTATAAACCCTCCCCCCTGGTCCTCCACGAGCACCCTCTCTTCCTCCTCGGCGTTCTTGCTCGTCGACTGGAGGGGACCTACAGAGGCACCTTCTCCTTCTCTTTCTCGCACCTCGCCCCCTCCGTCGCTCTGCGGCAACATCCACGACGTCCCTGTAACACCACCCACTCATCCGACACCCAGCGTGTACCGTCGAGAGTCGATTACCGTCGAGAGAACCGGGGACGGACCCTTCTACTACTCGATACAAGTGGAGAGACAGACGCACCAATATGGCTGACTAAATTCAAGCGGTTTTGCCGCACGGCCGGGGGATTATGTAAGTCCCGCCGACGATTATGAGACATTGGCGTAACTACCGTTTATGCATGGGGTGATCTTCCCTAATTATACTCCTATCACTTGCAGATTTAAGTATTTCAGAATTTGGGGATGTAAGTATAAAATTCCCCCACTCAGACATCCATTTAGCCCCCGAGTGCATAACACTAAACCAGGGCATAATTTATACATTGAAATTAAAAATGAATATTTCGATGAAAATCAGGATTTCAAGAGAATTCACAAATAGTGTAACTCGGTCATTTGACCGCTTTAGAAAAAGTTACACGAGTATATGTTACTGGCCTACTATTATCGCGTCAATCTTCGAATGGTCGTTGAACCCAAACAGATTCAATCGATAAAGAGTGCACCGAAGTTGCACGAAACCGCGATCATTCGTGATTGAACCACGGTTGTGTTTCTCGTCAGGTGTACAAAGGGGAAAAAAGCTGGTGTTCCACAAATCCAAAATTAGACGCTGCCAATCATCGAGCGCAATCTATATATTATCGGGACAATCGATTGCCTTCGAGGCGTGTATTGTTGAAGCCGCCGTGCTCGATATTAATCGACCCGATGTACGACGATATTAATAGCTCGATTAGGAAGGACCTGCACAAAGCGATTGGCTTACGAGAGATCGAATGGCAGGCAGATTAATACGACTCGATGGGGATGGTAAACCCTGCATCGACTTTGAATTACATAAGCCGCGAAGATGTCGAAGTAAAACGATTTTTCTCCTTACGGAATCTTTGGATCCATCATAAAGCGGGTATTGTTTTCGAGAGTGACGTAAACTCGGGTTTTGGCTTCGCGACAAAACTCGTGATACGCAGTTGGCTTTCGAAAGAATTCACGTGGAATGCATTACATCGTGAATAAAGTATAAAATTAACAATAAGCAAACTTTTAACCTTTGAGTCCAACATTGGAAGTAATTTTTAACGAAATATCGATACGAAGTAAATAGGGAAATATAAAACAAATATATTTACTATAGTGTACGATTCGCTGCGACAACGAAGCGTTTTAATTAAATTAGAACGGAGAAGCCAATTACGATGGACGGTAACCTTAAAGGATAGTTTGATTGTCAATTAGTCGTGGAGGACGTCCCGGGCAGAACTTTGTAAACAACAATAAAATTATCCCCAGGGGTTCGAGAGTAAGAATCTAAAAAAAAACCGGTTGAACATCGAGACCGCGTCTCGAAGGCCGCGTCGCCCTGTCTGACCACGATTCGAACTTTTCTACTTCGAAACCGAGCGTTTGCCGGAGATGCACGAAGGGGCACGAGGGTAGTCGATGCAACACGTGGCCCCCGGGTACACACGAACGAACGAACGCTACTGCTTTGCTATACATACCAGTTGATTATTCTAGCTATGAAAGTCCGGAACTGTTACGAGCTCTTTGAGACTCAATGTCACGGTTTCAGCACGCGCGATAAACGCGTCCAAGTGTGACGGAATCGAAGAGAAAAAGGGAGAGGGGGAAAACGCAATAAAGAAAGAACGCGAACGAATAACGATCACGACGCAGTTGGTTCGTTTAGAGAGCCAGGGACAGACCATGGTGGGGGTAACTAAGTTGGAACCAATCGGATTACTCACCGTCGATGATATCCAATCAACGGAGGCAATTTTATAGGACTTAAATTTTCCCGATCAATTTAAATAACCCATATATTCCGGGTGGTGAAAACAAACATTTGACCCAATACTTTCCGTTTGTCGCTGTTAAAATAAACAGAATTCTCATTTTTAGACGATTAAATGTATTTCAGTTAATTTATATGCGCGTTTTGGGGCTCCTGTTTGTTAAGTTTTACGTGTTTGAAAGTGTTGATCATTCTCTTGAGAAATTCGAAGAATTAAGAATTTCGAAATTTTTTATAACAGGTTCCACGAGTTAATCATTAATCTTCGAATCACCTTTTTGGCGGATCTTAACAGGAAATTTCCACCGTCGATACACGGTAACCCCGAAAAACTATAACCTATAGATTCATTAGATTTTTATCCTTTAATCTAGTTTGATCGTATCTGTAATCTTTCACGCGATAGTGTTCGTGCACAACACAGGCGCGAGAGTAACTCGACGTTCTCGAGCACGATACGACAGACAGGTCGAGTAATTGGATCGAGCGGCAGGGCTGCGATTGGCAGCCGACTAACAGGCCTGTTTCAACCCCCATCCAGGAAGTGGAAAAGGCTCGAGCTGAGAGATCCTATATAATGCTTTTGCTTAACTTGACCTTAATTTCACGGAACAATCTGATTCCCCGTTTACGAGTCCTTGGAAATTATACGAGACCTATTGGCTCTCGATAGTAAAGTTGCAGATGAAAAAATTAATCACATCTTAGTCACGCTTAAAGGTTACCTTTATGCATAAGTTACTTTTGGCGATAGTCAATGTTCACGATAATTAATATTGGTCAAAACCCTAAAACGTTGGAAGTGTTTTGTTTTGAAGATTTTCTTGTTAAGATGTTATCAGGTATAATTATTTTTGTAGGATAAGATACTGAACACATATTTCACAAAAAAATGCTGCTTGAACACGCGATATCGCGTGATCGAACATTCATTGTCTCACCCTCACCCAAAAAGCCGCAACTACACTTGTGGCTTTCTGGTTTGAAGAATAGGTTCTATTCTGTGCCAGTTTTTCAGAAAATAAACCGAACCACCTTTTTCCAGCGGGTCGTTCAAACAATTTGAATAGCAATCGCGGTAGGATTTTTACGCTGCTTTTTCATGCAAATTCCGCTCTTCTTTTTCTCACCGGAGATAATTTGATTCGCACGCGATTTCCTTTGGTTCGACCCCTATATATCACGCCATGTGCTCTCCTCAATTTCTATCGTCACCTCTTTTCTATGGTGGTAACGCGTTCGCGGAATGACGTCAGTGATTCCCACTCTTCCTCTCGTAATCCCATCCGGAAATGGAGGGAGAGACACGGGGGTGGAATAGCACACGTTTCGGTCAATAGCAGTCGAGATCGACTCCGGGGTTCTCCAACGTTTCGAGCCTCGACTTTCATCCCACACCCCTGTTACCCGGAAACGCTTCTGTTTTCCACCCGACTATTCAACCTCGAAGAGAGCTACTTCCTGTTGTGTTTATTTACGGGGACACAAATTGGACGTTGGAACGAGCGTTTCAATATTCCATCGATAGAATGGGAATAAAGGTGACTAAATTGACGAGTGGAGCTCATTAGTCGTGTTCCGTGCTCGGGTTCGCACACGAAGAAACGAAAGCGAACACTTGGACCTTAACTCCTTAACCCTTTTGTTTTATTGTCACACAGACATGTAATCCGAATAAAATCTGATTAACATGTCGGCATCGTTCACGCTAATTTGCAATTCAATGATAAAACTTGAAATTTAATGTGCTCAAAGAATTCGGGTATGTTGAAACTGGATATTCGAGTATGGTAAAACTATGAGTTCAAGTATTTTAAGACTTAAAGTTCATGTATGCTAAACTGAAAAGTTCAAGTATGTTAAGCCTAAAAATTTAAGTATGTTAAAATTAAAAATTCAAATATGTTAAGTCCTAAAGTCATTTAAAAAAAAATTGGAAAAGTGAATCAAAGTGTTAAGAAATAAAATAAATCGATGCCATTTCTAGAACGATTTTGAACGACAGCACAGAACGCAAGCGTTCATACAAGCGATCGAATGTGATTCGGTACGTTCGAAATATCAAAGGCAAAAGGATGTTCTGTAAGGGTTTATCGAGAGGTTCGTTAAATTTACCAGATAGTAGAGAGCAAGGTTGAAAAGGCAGAGTCAAGGAGGAAGGGAAGAACACCCTTATTCCGCTCGGTAATCAGCTTTCGCTTCGGGGGGAGGAGACACTAACATGTCTTTATACGAACTCAACCTTCAGACACATTAAGGGTACCATAGTTTGCACGGTAATAGGGCCAAGGACACGTCAGGGTATGCTTCTATTCGCTTGAATAAATGATAGAATATCGACAAATTGCTCTCAACTTACAGTGTCATAGTACATAAGCCCCTCGAACAATTTTGCAAAGTACATTCTGTTCAAAACTTTTTGATAAAAGGAAATATTTCTGCGATACATACTCGTACATTTCAAGATAATTGCCATGTTAAATCTGACTGAAAAGCTGAAGATTTACCTCATCTATTCTGCGAATTGCATAAATTATTTATGCAAAATAATGGTCAAATTATCCAATATAGAAGTATTGAAAATATCAGTATCAGTAAAATATAGAATTTTCAATGGAAAAATTCCAACCCTGATTTACCTCCCTTTTCCCAACCCGGAAATAATTTCTCCTTACCATCATAACAGCCAATAAATCTCCCCCGTTCTTACACAAACACACTACTTTTTGAAAGCCCTGCGGGCAACAGTGGAGGAACGTACAACAGGCGCAACAAGGTGAACTCCTCTTCCCCTGATGACCGAGAGAAGCGGGGGATTCATGCACGAGCGGCCGTCAGGGGTTGACCTAATTTCACTTCATAGGTTGGCCTCTGACTGTCTGACCTTTTCCCAGGAGAGAGTTCCTGGCGAGGGTGCGCTTGTGCGCCACCCAGAGGATCATAATCGTTGGAGGGACAAAGAGCATCGTGGAACACGTGTACGGCCTTCGTATACTGAACAGAGAGCAACTCGAGAGGAGTAACAATGAGATTATGCAGGAGGTATGTAGGATGTACGCCTGCTATCTGCACTTCCTTCAATTAACGGAAAGTGTAAAGAAGCTTTTACTTTTTACGAGAAGTTGTGATAGATGAGGGTGGATTATTTCTATTATTGGATAAAGGTATTGGACACGTGGTGGTGGTATTCTGTAAGGAAATTTAAATTTTCTGTCTGAAAATTAGGAAATTGGTATATTCAAAAGATGGAATTTCAGAAATAGGGAATTTGAGAATTTAATAACGTGAGAGTTCGACAAATGTGAGAATCAGGTAATCTAAATTTCTGAAAAATTGAATAATGAAAATTCATTGAAAAAGAGGTGGTGCAGGAAACAGATGGGATTAAACTCTATCTGGAAAGCCTAGTGAATCTCTGCGTAGGCGTAGAATCGACGTAGATGGTGGAGATTCGCCAGGTGCGGGACGATCGTGAGGGGATAAATGAAACTGGGTCACCCCTGGGAACCGGAGAGCCTGGGGCTCGTGGTGTCCGGGAACAACTGGCCAGAAGAGCCTGACGAATATCCGCTTCGAAACGGAAGCTGCTGCACGCGGTACAGTAAAATCCTGTTTATGTATTCTCGCAAGTTATGCTCCTATGAACGTACATACTGAACAACCATTTGAAATAACATAATCAAATCAGTAAAATGTTTGATGCAAACTTGGTGCAAAATTCCTATAGATATCTAACTTTCAGATCCAGCTAATTTTGAGATAATTTTTAATACTCTGGTAAGAAGAAATTTTTAGTTCAACATAGTATCACAAAACCATGTCAACAATTTAAACCTAACCCTCGATAAAAGTCCTTTGTAGAACTATTTACTCGTAACATCGAGACTACATGCAACCACTATTTCCGAAGTACCGAACACTGTGTCTGATCACTATACATAAGTAACAAACGCAGCAGTAAAAGCACGTGAAGCATTCCTGTTCACGTACACGCAGAAAAAGTGCTCGTAAACGAAGAGGAGGCTGTACGGTCGAACGTCGTTGAAGAGAGTTGACCTAGATCGTTCGAACGAAAAACACGCGGTTGGATTATCGAAATAATTCCGCCTCAAACTGGACCGATACCGCTCGATAGACACATACGTAACTGCAGGAGAGGTATTAGATACGTAGGTACTCTGTATCCATGACGGAATTACAACTCGCCCTAACTGGATGTGGAATTGCAGATACGCTAGGCTACCGAGTACACGCATTAAGGCTGAAATTGTGACGCTCTCGGAATACGGTTTAATGTAACATAATCGAATAACTCTCTCGAATCTTGTGTGACCCCTTCTGCGCTCTCTGCGTGACGTCAATCACTAGCTTAAACTCAATTCGTGTACATCTGTGACGGTAAAATAACACGACGGTGTTTTTAGGACACGGCGAAAGTATTGTGCGAGATTGACAAAAGCTTCTTTGAATTTACTCATCATGTAATACATTGGATTGGATATCTATAGTACCGGAATGTTATGATTAACTTTTTCGTAATTGTAAATTAATCTTTTAATTTGAAGCTGTAGCGTTAGGATTATACAAGAGTCTCGATATATGGCCCTTGAGGAGGAATGGAAAGAACTATGGAGTGGATCATATAATTTCATACGACGTTTGATCTTTAACATCCCCATTAGTTGTGAATTTTTTATTTCCAAATTTGCCAATTTAAGAATTTCTAAATTGCTCAGATTGAAAATTTCTAAATCCTTAAATACGAAACTTGGCAATTTGGAAGTTGACTGAAAATCTCAACATCACGTCAAAATGCTGCTGTCCCGACGTACCAAGGATTGAAACACAGGCGTAAAATAAAGTAGGAAAAATAGTAGGTAGACGTTAAAAGCGATCAGCTGTTGTTAAACGGTCGAGACTGGCTTGCATAATGCTAGCATTACGTGACACGTCGCATTCCCTTCCTTCTTCCGCTCTTTCGAGCAGTCCACATGCAACGTGGATATCGTTGCTAGAGTACAAGGCTACAAGTTGACCAGTAACGTACGAATAGTGGCGCGAACAAATATCGTGTATACGAGAAATAGAAAAAATGATAACTTCCGCAGTGTACGGTATCAGATGTGCCCGTTAGAGCGGAGATGCCCACCTGCCAAAAAGGCATGCTGCATTTCTTACCGTCGTTGCAGCACAACCTTACGTAATTCGGCCCCTCTCGACGCTCTTCGTCGCTGAACTACAACGCGACATTTTTACACGCTTCTCTCTCCCTCTTCTCCCTCTAGTTTTCTGGTAAAGCAACATCGAATGACGTCCAAGTTAAATTTTCCGACGAGACCGAGGATATATTTACGACCCACCGGGAGAAGACGGAAAGCTTGGACGGCCCTGGGCTTTTGCCGTCCCGGCGGACGAAACCACCGAACCGACCATACTGGGGAAAAAACATTACTCATGCCTAATATATGATCTCTGTAATTGTACGAGAACCAATGCTCTGAATAAATTACTTCTAACGAGTACCTGTTACTACCTACAGCAGGTACATTTGAATATCAATGATATGCAGCCCCCAGAATGATAAGGTTCCATACGAAAAGCGATGATGAAAAGGGTTATAGAATTTGCTACACAAGGAATGTAGAGTATCTGGATAAGGTTTTGGAAGTAAACTGTAATACAAGTCGTTTTTCATACGTGGGGACCTTGAATGCAGAGGCTGGTCCGCCCACATCCGGTGATTCCCTGTTTGTCAACGCGTATGATGCGCTGAGCAGATTTTTAATTTCCGTGGTATGTTTCCAATCGTGACCGAGCAACTTTTAATTAATTTCATTTGTGACCATTGCGATAATGACTCGGATGATGTCACGCGATGCATCAGAGTGATCTAACAGATGCATACTGATATCTCTACGTAGTAATTACCATTTTTACAAAAACATTAATTCAATATTTGCATCATGTTCTAATGAGTTTTTAAACTTTATTGTAATTCGATACGTAATCATGCTAATTTTGTTATTTAACACGATCGCTATTTTCAATGAACTTAGTAAAATATGAATAGTGAATTATTATTACTCATTTATTATAATTAAATTTATTGGTATAATGTTATTAAACTAATCGCGACCACCTATAAAATGATACGAATGATTATTCGAAGATTGTAGAACAGTTGACAATGAGCGCCCTCTATGTCTCGAGGGGTACTACAGGGAAAGTCTCCTGCTGGGAGCTCGAGAATCAGCTGATTGGTCGCCAGAGCGTCAGCTGATTTTGACAGCCCGGACGACCTTGTGCGCATCTTAACGCGTCGCGCGCCACACTGAATTCAAATGCGCGACTGTGACGCCCGCGCAAGTGCACCGCGCACGTCCACCGCGCACGCCGACTGCGCAAGCTCTTGTTCCCGTACGCATGAACGACATCACAGAAAAATGTATCTCATATTTTACCACAGTCTTGTAGGTCACTTTTATTTGGTTAGAAATACTTTTTATACGTACTTCCACAAAATTGAACCATTAATACTTGTTCACGAAATGAGAACTAAATTAAAATCGTAGATCAACGGTGAGGAAAACGATCTCGTCTCGTGCGTACCTGCAGTTATATCCACTCTGGAGTCTGTTGCGACCTCGATCAATAAATTTACTTCTCAGCTGTCGTGTCCCTTGTTCAGTGGACTTATCAAGAGACACGTTGGTCGGCGTTAAATTCAAATCATTTTCGATGGTTCTTCCTCTCGTTGTTAGAACAAATCCAAAAAGAATATCGTTAATTTTGGTTAACTTTCGTGCTCGAGATCATCATAATTTTTTATTTGAACACAGTGACTGTTCGTCTTTAAGCCAAAGCATTATTAAATAAGGAATTATGTGATTTCATGTGTGCGAATGAATTAGAGATTATTTCGTGTTATGTAATGCGTTTCTCTTGTTTAGTGTTTTTTTTTATGGAGCTCTTCGATAACATTGCAAGGTGTTTGTTATTCCATGAAGTCACCATAGAGACCAGCAGGTAACTCAACGTGGGTTGCTAACGCCCTCAGAAAATTGAGATACCACCAGCTGTGTTCACCCGCTTCATTACCCACCGAGTGAACGCAGAGTGGCTCCCTATTCTCCGAGAGCTTATTTCGCTGTTTCCGTTCTGCTTTTACCGACCGAACGAGTTGAATGATAAATCCTACCTTTTTTGCAATTCCTCGATCGTCGATATCTTTTAAAATCACGCAGAACTGGAGATTGAGTCTTCACTGGTCGTATCAACATCATCAGAATTCTCTTCTTTATCAGTTGGGTCATCAAATATCAACATTTGTGATATTCAATAATTTTCTTTATCTTGATATGTGTTCAGGTAAGGTTATTATCGAACTTTGGGACTTCGAAATTTTTGGAGTTAGGACTTTGGAACTTTTGAAGTATGAAATTTTGCGGGACTTTGTAAGATAATGCAACGTACATGAATGAGTCATGAAAAACTACATTTTTTAAACATGAGTACCACATATAAGTGAGAATTTGTTACAAAAGTACCACCTAAAGAAATACAATAAAGGAGCTAGGTCCAACTGCTGAATATATATAACTGGCAAGTAGAATAAATAAGAAACCACTATGCGCAATAAACAGATCAATAAATCGATACAGAAGCATTAGAACCTGAAAGCAAATTACTCTTTCAGACGATGAACGTGTCCTTCCCCTACCACAATACGAAGCTCCCAGTTAGATAATAAATTGCAAAGTGTCGCAAACTGATCGATTTTCTGATCATTTTCCTCCTAACAACGACAAGCACCTATTCATCCAATTAATTTTGCTCCAACAGGGAAGAGATGTCACGTGACGTTAAGTACTTCGAGCAAAATGGCGGGAAGTTCCCGTCAAAACTTTAACTCGTTCAAAATTAACAACCCATTGTGAGTCTAACCTAAATTAATTCAATTTCACTTTTCTAACTTAATATCCGACGACAAAACTTCAATTCCGGGCACAATAATTCAATTTGACCTTCCTAACCTAACAATCGTCTATGAAATTTCTTTCATTTTACGCAACTACAAAAAGATATGCAACACTAATGGAAAAATACGTGTAAAGAATACTGTCATCGATAAGTGATAACGATTACATAATCGAAATGATTTAAATTCTCTTTACGTTTCGCGAGTTTACACGGCATTATCTTATCGAGCGTCGGCCACGCTGCATTCTTCTATCTTCAAAGCACAAACACAGAGGATACTCCATACACATTCGATATTACAAGTTCGTGCGTTACAGTTTGCGACACTACATTGGTCAAACATCAAAAGCGGCCTTTAACGCATACGTTAACTGCACACGGTTGAATCAAGTTTCAAGGTTAAACGATAAGTCAGTCGAACCAGGTTATCGCGGGACCCCTTCATTATTCTGCTTTTCCCTAACGTTTTGTCGCGATTGTTCAATTTAAAAAGTTCTACTGTTGGTTACCGTAGTCACTACACGTTCATAATTTCATCTAAATTTTAGATGAGAATAGTTTGAAATGCTTTCATTGATCAATTTGGTATTTCATTCAACGTAGCAGGCATTTTTTAATGCCTAGAAAGAAAGTGACAATATTTATTTATAGTTTTAACCCATGTTTTTATTTATACAATTATTGTTTTATAGTTGTACTATTGTTAATACGTTCAAGTTAGGTAAGCTCATAACGTTAGTTGCAAAATTTCAAAAAACGTATGTTAAATTATATCTCACGAGAACATCGCAGTAAAGTTTAACAGATAACCATATTTTAGTGGTTTTACGCGTGGAACATGAATTGTGGAACAACACATTCGGTTTTTATTATCGTATGAATATTAAATATCGTTTTTACGAGCAATGAAGATACCCAGGACTTAGAGGCTTGAAAAATTCTCACGGAACCTCATTGAGCACTGGAAGCGAGCCAATCAGAGATCACGGCAGAAAGAGGGCGCGTTTACGCACGACGACGCGTGCGAATGACGTCACAGTGTGACGTGTCATGCGTGTACGCATGGAGATACGCGAGGCGATTACGATGGATCGTAACAGAATAAAATAGCGATGCTGATAAAGCCATTTTTTTTTTCAATCCCGTATGTTTCCAGTTCTACAACTTTTTCAATTTCGAACAAATTACGAAAATAAAACGAAAGCTTGAAATTCTGGTATGACGAGTCGTACAGGAAATAATTAAAATTTTGTTGTTTCGTTATCATCTTATTCTGTTACGGAAGTTATAATTAATAATATATACTCACAGTCTACTGCTCGGTTCGTTGCTGGCTTCGTCACCTTCGATTCGGTAAACTTTACCGGACATCACGTATTCGAAACTGTCTGCTCTGGAGCCACCTTCCTGTTCCGTCGCGTTCCATTCCCCTCCATCCGGATAACCGTCCTCTCTCAAGGTCGTCGCAAGAACCAAACGAAATTTATCACCTGTAACAAAATAAGAAAACGACGTTCCAGTGAATAGAGTCGCAAGAGACTTGTATGGTAACAACGTATTTTCTTTGACTATAAATACCTAAATGCGGTAAAAAAAAATGGTGATGTTGGAACACGGAAACTGATCTCTAATAATAAGCCTGAAGGTAATTGCATCGAAAATACATTGGGGGCGTTGCAGACACGTTCGCTTCGGCACGTTTAACGAGATTCACACGGTTGATTGCGCGAACATAAACCAATAAGACTCGTCTTCTCGCTATTTTCACGAACGAATCATATTATACAGTACACACGCGCGAGTGACCAAGCCGCGAGAACATTTGGCGTGTACTTCTCCCTCCCGCATCGCCTTATGTGTCGTACATATGTTACGCGAACGTGATATGACACGTTACTTCGAGACGGAACACAAAAACTGTAATATATTACGCGTGTCGGTTGCCTTCGTTATATATCTCTGATTATGCAATAGATCGACTTGGGTAACAAAGGTATAGAGAAACTGTCGTCATAAAAAAATAACATCTCGAACGAGCGGAAGTGAGATTAATCAAACGGTGACACAGGCAAGTTCTTAACAACGCAGCAGATGTACAGTGTAACTCAAAAATTCCTACACTGATGTAAGTTCATTTAATCGATATTTATGAAAAAGTGTCAATTTTTGTCCAATGCAATCCCCGTTTGCGTTAGCATGTCTACAGTGAATGTTAAAATGAGTTCTGCCTATCGTGGAGTAAGAAAATTTTTAAATGTTCTTTAAGCACGATATTGAAAAGAAGGTACACAACACTTCGTGTGTTTAGCTACTAATAAAACACGCCCAAGCTGGCACACATAAAACTCTCCGGGAGAACAAGGGTCAAGGTTAAAAGTCCGCGCTATATCGACGATAGACATAGCACACGGTAATCGATATTACCGGCCGTGGCAATGTCGAGAGAACAATGCAGAAACGGCGGATAAAAAGCAAGTCAGAAAAGTCTGAATGATCAATTGATCGTGTTACGAAGTATATATGGGTTAGGCTTACATCACAATAATGATATAATGATTATAGATTATCTAGTTGAGCGATGCACGGACGGTATTACATCCCTGGTCGTATCAACCAATGCTGAACGAGCAGCGAATATGTGTGTCGCGTGATTTACCGCAATAACCTTGACACTGACAGCGATCAACCCGTGTACGGTTAAGTCTTGTTCAAACGTACAAAACCTCTGATACAGCACCGAATTTAGCGTGGATATAAAAGGAATTAGATACGTGTATCCAAAGAGAAACTGTACCGTGTAACGTACTCGGGAACGTCGAAGCACCCCCGCGCCACACAGAGGTCTGATCTGTCCCGGGATCTACCAAAAACCGCCATCTTGTCTCGTGACGTCAACGCGGTCGAGGGAAAAAGGAGAGAACGAGATAGTTTATATCAGAAATTCCTGAACTGGGTTTTCGGAAGTGAGACTGAAATTTGACCTTGGAACTTTAAGAAATTTTATATTTAAAAAGCGAATGACGGGACTTTGAAACCTTCACATTTTCGAATTTTTTATTTCTGGAACATTAGAATTTTGGAATTCGGAAAAAATTGGGTTAGATATTTTGCAACTCTACAACTTTGGAATTTATGTCCGATTTGAGTGAAACGCTGGTTTACCGTTGACAGAGTAACAATTAATACTGTGTATTGTAAAACAAATTTTGATAAAGTTGTGTTAATCCAACGCATTCAATAATGTTAAAAATAATAATCCGTGTCTTCTGAATAATATCGATTTTTGTCCCGGGTCCTGCAAGCACTACCGTCGATCCTGAATTTTGATATATCCATTTTTTGTCCGCTGCGCATTCGCATTCACGACGCAGAACGTACTACTCTCGTTTTCCATTCGAATACATTAACGCACCTGTCACGGTGACCTTTTCCCTTCTGCACTCGATGAATCATACCAGACGAGGCATTCACGATTTACATTATCGCGGCGAAGCTCGTTACACGCGCGTATCCTCGTCACTGTTTCTCCTTTCTTGCCTCCGGAACTTTCGTGCATCGAATAATCCAAAACACTCGATGACATTGTGCGACTCAACATGTCCGCCGATCGCGTCCGTATGTAGGTTAGTCGCGCGACGGTAAAATACGAAAAGTACGTCGTCGAGGAGGAAAAAAACTCGTGCACGGATATACGCGGTTGAGAAAAGTTAAAGGCGAATACGCGATGGAACGACGACGACGAACGACACACAATACCCGATGAAAACACGAACACACACGGCCGCGGCTTCTTCTCTCGGCAGCGAGCGAATATCGCGACCGACACGGTTACGAGTCGTGGCCGTTTTGACCTTGGCATTGAACTTATGGGAGCTGCCGGGTGAGGCAGGAGAGAGGAGTGGGGCAGAAGGACGGGGAGAGGGGAGACGAGCAGAATGTGGCACGATCGGGGAAGGTGGGGGGAGTAAAGGAGAGATGGAGAGGGGAGGGGAGAAGAGGAAGATTGCGTCATCTCGCGCAAGCCTGTGCGCCGCGCGTCAATACAGCGGGACTGCCTGGCCCTATGGACTAACCTTCGTTCTCCTTCTCCTCCATTTTACTCTCCCTCTCTCCCTCACTCTCGTTTAGTCCTGCACGATCGACAAGCTCCTTCCTGCAAAATCTATTCTAACCCTCCGACAATTGTAAACGCGATTTCTTGCCATTTAGAATTCCATTTTCGTTCTATCACGTTTTTCGTTGAAACAGGTGCACGCCAAGTAGACGCGTATACCATGTACAGTTAAACTCGGAGTAAAATGGTACGGTATACATATGTACAAAGTAAACAAATACTACCAGTGGGTAGTTTTGCTAATCAAAGAAAATCTGTCCTACTATCATGATGCATATCCAGATAGAATGTACTAGTGGGTCAAAATGAGCGTCTGCATCCAACGTATACGGTTTAAAGAAATATGCAGAAGTTACATTAATTAGAACATAAAAACTTCTCTCCAACGTATTATTTTCCAAGAAACTTTCCACTTTCTTGCCAAGAATGTTTAACCTAGTATTTGTTAAAAATGCCCAAGTTTTTATATGAACCACAAAGAATGTTTTAATTGATACACATAAAGTGAGTTATGAAAATATGTATCCACGTCTTAAAGGAAAAAGACCGAGTTACAAGTTGAACGAATAAAGAGAAACTTACAAAAGAAGGGAAACTATTCTGAGAAAAGAAGAGACAAGGAAACAGGATATGAATCTGTAAACACAGCAAAAGTAGGCAGGGGTGGATCGACGATGCGGTGCACCCCACCTACTTCTCCTACCCCTGGCATCGGTGGGTGTGACGCACCCACTCCCTCTGCAGCGCCCGAATCAACGGGATACATCCAGAACCGTCCGTGGGGCGAGTCAAAATGACGATGTTCAGAGGGGAACCGGGAGGGGGAGGTTGGTTTGCTGCAGCGTGACGTGGCCTTGGATGCACTTACAAATCTAATACACGTTAATCACGAATGCCCTTCCCTTTCTCGATTCACTTTTCATTATAAAACCTGCTGATGCGATTATTCAAAGTTCTCTTTGAAACTTGGCATTTTAAAAAAACTTGTCACACTTTGTATTAACAATAATATAAAAACATATTTATATAAATAATGTTTGCAAAGCTAAAAGTAAAAATGTTAAAAATGAAGATATACTGTTTGTCCTAGGTTATGAATGTCCTACACGAATGAATAGTAAGACGACCTCTACTATCAGTTTACACGTGGAGATATATAAACGTCATCGTGCAGTAATTCTGATGACGTATGGAAAACGACGATACAAATGAATAAGTGGCGAGAGTAGATCTTGAAAAAGAAGTTCGCGTGCTCGAAAGCGCAACGTGTCAAACACAGTTCGTTGCCACTAAAAAAGATCGACGGAAGTTACCTTGAAGTGTACATGTTAGACACACTAGGCCAACAGCAGGTTGCTTGTAGCTTGGGTGGAACACGTTCCGCCAGTGTCCATTACCCAAGGTCGTCCTTCGGATGTCTCTAACCAAGAAGTGGAAAAGCGACGGGAGTAGTAAAGAGGAAAAAAATACAGGCGCTGAGCACACGTGCGTCTCTTAGCACGAAACACGTGTCACGTTTACCAAAGAGTATCGAAGATGGAGGGGTATTATCGATTCTTGGCCACCGATCACGCCCCCTGGAGTGTCCTCCGTCTTTCTCTCGCCCGAACGTTTCCCAAACATTTTAAACGAGATTTCAGCGGCTGTGTGTCAATGGTTTTGGCACCCATTACATAACCGGAAACGAAACTCCGCGAAATTCGCTCAAGAAGGAAAATAGAAATCTAAATATTGCGCAGCTGACAAATGCGTCTGAGACGTAAATCTTATTCTGGTGCTTCGAAATTCGCGATGATCGAACGCAACGTCTGTCGCTCAGTTAAAAATACAGCTAAAAGAAAATTGACAAACATTTTATTCACTGATTTGATGGAACTTTATACTAGTCAGGATTTTTAGATTGGTAGGTTAGGTCTTCTAGGTAGGTAAAGTTAGGTTAGGATTTTTACATTGGCAGCTTGAATTAAGCTAGCGTTTAGATTGTTATATTAAGACCTGAGTAGGTTAGGTTAGATTATGCAACTAGGTTAGATAGATATCGGTAACATAATCAAAATGAAGAAGTTAATAAAGACAGTGATCTTAAGACGGGTATCCACATAAAATTTAACTTAAACGCGAAGTTATGATCCATTTTCCCGCTCAAATGTTACTGAAAAGTAATACCGCTGAAGTCTGCAATATACGTAAGAGATAACGTGACGAAACTTTTAGACTGGATGTCAGATTAAACAAGAGTGTAAACTTTATACTCGTTTATCTTGCAAAATTTATGCTTCGAACGTATCGATCAAGCGATTCGCACACATGTGAACAGCGCGAGTCGCGTGTGATGTAAACAAACGCGAAAGCCATGACAGGGCTTCTGTAATATAGCAAACAGAGAATTTTCATGCGTTGCAGCCTTCAGCTACCCCTCTGCCTATAAAAAAATGTTTAATTACTTTTCCCCTTCTAATTCTCCCTCTGATTATGCGTTTCTTTGTACTGCGAATAAGTTATTTATTAGCTCATAAATTATTCTGAGAGATCCTTATTTTAATACTTTCTGAAACATGAATTTTTCATTTAATTCGCATAAGTGAGATTTCAACTTTTAATGACTGCTGCAGTTTTTTGAAATTGTGAATGCGATAAATAGAAGTAAGACGAGGAACGTTAAAATCATGAATACCTGATCATTGGTATTAGATAAAATGTATTAGAAGGGTAAAATATTCCAGTCGAAATTAATATGAATAATTTTTAACGACTAAAACGGACTGTCAATCTCGCTGGCACCGCGTAACGAGTACCATATGCTCCTTTATCTGGAGCTGGCAAACATATTTTTCGATGAACATCACACCAGAATGAGCGATCGCGCTAAAATTAACTCCTACCCAGATAACGCTAATTTATTGATCGTATTATAATAAATATTTCTAATGAAGTTATTATTCATTTCATCAAAGAAACCACCCTCTCCCATAGTAATTACACGGCGAAGGCTTCGTCACCGTGATCCAAACAGAAAAGTAACATCGTTATTCACAAACGAAAATATGTATATGTAAATTTTAATGTACTCGCGCACAAAGAACCGTGTATTAGTTACAGGACAAAATGACCCTGTATATCACGTCAGTCGCAGAGCATTTCGAATAATAAGTGAAAATTATCCACTTAACACTCACCTAGTTCCATCGGGTACAACCAGCTGTTGATGTCGAGGATCAGGTCCATCTTGAAGGACTCGGACTCGCAATGGAGTCTGCTCACTGCAACTCGTCATCATCGATCGCCAGCCATCCAGGAGAATCGAGAAAAAAAGAAACCAAAAAACCTCATCATCATCTGTGTTCTATATATACCAAGGACACGCGGTTATACCAATATACAAGGTCTCCCGATACTGATGATGCAATAAAAAACCGATTTATAACACGTTAACAATCTTTCATGATTCTCGACATTTTTGGAATTTAGAAATTTCTTAAATATTTAGGAATCTAGAGATTTTGGAATTAAGGGATTGCGGTCTAGGGATGTTTGATCAAAGATTAATGATGGTCAATCTGTTAATTGATAAACCATCAAATTTTCTGTGAAATCTTTATACAAGTTTCCCGGTCAAATTTTTGCAAAAACTAGACACAGAGAAATGTTATTATGATTAATTTCTGTACATAAATCCCCTTATCCGTGATATCAATAATGCAACACATTGTATAAATACATATTAAACCATGGTTAAAGTCACGAGGGAGAAAAGACCCGATATCAATTTCTAGCTAAAAGCCACACGTTATATCGCGTGAAAATAAAAAAGTACCAGGCATTACGTGATGTATTTGTCAGTGAGTAGAATGACTCATAGAGTCTTTGGTGTAAGACCGTCGTTACGGCGGAAGTGCCGATCACGCACGATTCCGAACCAACAGGGATTAAACGAGACGCGAATATCTTTTTTTTTTTTTTTACTGATCTTTGGGAAGCAGACGCAGTCGTGCCACTTGACGGCTGCCCACCAGTTTGACGTCACTGTCAGCCCAGCCAATCGCATTTGATTCGCGATACGAATTTATCGTTGTACCGGTACATTCGCGGAAAACACGAAGGCAACGAGGAGAGCTCGAACGTTTGGATGTACATACGTGTACAGGCACACACGTACATGCACACGTCTGGTGTACCACGAAGTTTGTGTATACATAGGTTCGCGGTTAATTGGCGAGTAAAACTTGTAGCTCTATTTTTCAGGCTGGTTCATTAACTCATTTTTTTATCATAAACCCCATTTGAGGATTTAAGTACTTGGCAAAATAATGATGGAAAAATTTCAAAAACGATTTAATTACAAAGCTGCTTCTCAATTTGTAATTCATAATGAATTTTTTGTCGAATAATGCACACTTTGCGGGTTTTTTAAGGGCAATTGCGGCTACAGAAGTAAAATGTAAAAAAAGGATTTCGCGAACAAAAATTCGTTTCGAAGTTTCTCGGAATACTCGTTTTATTTCAGGTTCGCAGATAAACGACGATCTCGTGAAACTCTCGATGATATCTCGGATGATATCGTGTATCGAATCTAGGATTACAAACCGACATGTCATCCCGCGTAAACAAATTGTCCTTGAAACTACGCAAATTTCGTTACGAAAGTAGGTTTCAACAGTTTCACTACGAAATCACTTGACATTTTCGAAGATAATCAGTATCAGGCAGCCGCACACGTATCGTTTCAATTACATAATTTGTCCTTTATACGGAAACGTGTTTCAGTTTGTGCCACTTCACTCTACTTGACGCTGAACAACCAATAAGAACAGGCTTGCACTGCATATCACTGTATTAAATGTAATTACCTGATCCAAAGATTTCTCCTAGAAATTAATTTGACGTTTGTGACAATAACTTCATTATCCTACTATTTCATCGTTACATTGCCATATGTTACATTTTCCCACGTGTTATATTGCCACGCGTTGCGATTCTTCTCGTGCTGTATCGCTACGGATTACAACTTGCGTTACAACTCCCCTCGCGTTACATCACCACGAATTACGACTTCCCTCGCGTTATATCGCCACGTGTCACAATTCTCCTCGCGTTATATCGCCACGTGTCACAATTCTCCTCGTATTATATCACCATACGTTACGATATTCCATGCTCTCTAAATCCCTTGTGTTATATCGCCACAAAAATTTCAGTATCTTTTAAGTATAATAATCATTGATTTTAGCAGTTCCTTTCAAGACTTCAATCGCCACTTTCGTCCTTTAATCGAGGGCATGTCACGTTTCGTGCCACGTCACTGTACTTGGCGCGAAACGGCCAATGAGAGGATATACCTGTGCTGCATATCAGCGTGTAATGGACCCGTCCGCGTGACACGGCAATGTTGAATCGCGCGCCATTTCAAACTCGCGCGGCTAAAAGGATGATAATTCTCTTGAATTTACGTTACGCGCTGAACACGACCACACTCTACGCGCGTAACCGTGGAAACGCGATATGATAATTCAGCAGCAAAGGCATGAAATAACAGACATTCGCGAAATGAAACTGCATATCACGGGAAAACGAAACGGGAAGAAGTTGTGGTCGGGTACAGCTTCATTCGCGTTTCAAGAATTACTTCCACGTCTTTCTTTTTTTTGGCTGAACTTCGTTTGTGGACACTCAAAATTTTATGTACCGATCGTACAACGGTTTGACAAATCAAAGCTGGAGTACTTTGTATCTTCATCCACATCTAAGATTTGCATGAATTAATGAAACTCTTTCGTCGACGTGACTCACGGTAGTATGTTTTAAGCATGTAGCTTGAATTATGCACGATTCGATTCGTTTCGTCGACAAACCGAATAACTCGTGCGCACAATTATTCCCTCTTTGCTATTTCCATTGCAACAAGCAACACGCGCGTGAGAAACGTGCCATTAAAGTTTCACTCTCTTAGCGAGTACAAGCCTCAATTATGCTTCTTGTTAAACGAACATTTTAATCGCGCGATTAAAGCCATTTGATTAAAGCGATTTCGTCGACTAACGTCTGAATTAGCCACTTCATTCGAAAGAACAAATTTTTCATTTCGTATCCGGAAGACCGCAAATTAATTGGTACTAATTATTGCAATTATCGAAATGTAACTTTCCTCAGTTTCGTAAGATGTGAACGTTGGAACGTTGGCAATAGCCAGTAATTAAGTAATTTAACATTTCCAAGGAGTTTCAAAGTTGAAATAATATCTATCTCATATACGTAATATGTCATATAACAAGCTACTCGATAAAGCTCCAATCTCACAAAGATTCCACTGCTAAAATTTCCGGCGTAAAATAGAAGAATTACGCCCCTGAATTATACGCGCACCTCGCGAATTCGAAGTCCACCTCGATATCGATAAGCGAAACACCCAATCGATAGCTTTCTTATTGCAAGCCGCGAGTTATGCGCACATTTTGCAAAATTCGAAGTCCACTCGATATTTATTTCAACGATAAGTAGCCACGGTTGTGCGATAACGAAATATTTCACAGATTGCCACATCTAAACGAAATCGATTGCTTGAAAATTTTCGTGCGACAAAATTGCAGCGGTGCAAAAATGGAGATAAAATGCAATGCAAATACTCGTCACCTTGTGGGTATTTTCGCATGTACATGCAACGTTTCTCGAAAATGGAGAACATTTGGGAGTTGACCCTGAACTATCTTCAATAGGTGACAATTTTTAATTATAGGGAATTGAAAGTACTTCTGAATAAAGTTTGCAGACATGGAGGAGACTTAATGAAACTTTGTTAGTCATTTGGTGTATTTGCAAATTAAATGTTATATAGAAATTGAATAAAGGATGAAAACTACATATACACGAGGTAGTGTTGAAAATCTAGGGAAGTGATGTCAAAAGAGTGTCAATTGAATTCGAAACGTAATAGAAGAATTGTGCATTCCATGCTGGTTTCGTTGCCAAAATTTCAGGCACACGACTTGGTTAGATATTACTCGTGTGCAATTTTCATGGATCGTTCGATTATCGAGAATTAACCCTCTCGAATGCAAACTTTCAAAGCAGGGATAAAAATTGCAAAACGCATTTTCATCACAGAATTGCTCATTTTTTTTAGTTACTTCTGAAAGAAAAATTAAATAGGAAGCTATGAATGAGCTGTACTAATTATTACTCGATAACTGAGAATTAATTCATGTGTCTGCATACTGCATGAGAGAGTTAACGATTTTTAAACATTTAACATTCAAGGATAAACATAATGTCAAGAAGACAAACTTTTCATGAAATTGTAAACCCTAGAACAAGAGGGTAGAAATCTATACTCCCAGAATCTACTACGAATTTTCAAAATACTGTGCTTAAAAATTATAGTATCGATTCAGAACTCATCCGAGTTTCGCAACTTTAGCGAAACTGGATTCATACATTCGATCCTTGTTCAAGTCTAATGTACATATTTACCACATTTGAAAATATATTTTTGCAAAGCATTATGAATTTGCAGAATTAAAAAATGGTGGTAGTACATAGGTACAGTATAAAATTCGTTGTTCTGGCGGTACAAGGAATTTGAAATGATGTGCAGAATAAAGTTGAAGAGAACGAAGCTTTTATTTATAAGAACAAGAGGTACGGATATCCCAGAGAAGCTAAAAATACAGGAATTCCAGGTACGATTCCCGTATCTCCGCAAAGAAAACGTCGGTATTGACAAAAAGGCATAAAAGTAAGAAAGCGATCGGAAGTCAAGGTCCAAAGTGGCTTCTAAGAAAAATGAGTTTGTTCGATTACTCACGCTGATCGATGACATCAATGTTCAACGAGTAGCCAGCAACCACGGTTAGTCATCTCCTCGATCGTGTTTAATTCCCGCATCTGGAACCGCGGATCCACCATGTAACACGTTAATCGGAACTGTTGTTCGAAACATGCGGTGGTCCCTCGAAACTCGAAACGTTCGAACATACATCGTAAAATAAAAAGGGGAGGCTTCCGCACCACGGATGGTTATCAAAAGGAGCCCGAAGGTGGCACACGGTGGACTGATCCGTTGCTGACGTTGCTGCCGCCAGCTGCTCGACTTGTATGCGGCGATGGAGAGAGAGCAACGACGACCTTTACGGTCGCCCGCTGCTACGAGTTCTCCAACGAAACGCACGGAACCTGCCTTTATCCCCCACCACGACGACCAACTCTCACCCTCTAACCCTTCCCCACTCGTCCACGATTTAGCCACCTTACTACCCTCCCTACTCCGACCGTTATCCTCCTCTTCGCTACCCCGAAACGCTTCAACCCTCCTTCACCTGTCGCACTCTAACGATCTATCTCTGTTTTCGTATCTCTCGCCACTGACCGTGGAGAGGGATCCTGGCTAGCCTTCTGATGGATACAACCCCCTCTCACGTTGATGTACATTCACAGAAATCTTGGTTAACGCGTCGTCTAACAACGGATGCTTCCGACTCCCTTCACGCACTTCAATGAAATTTCGAACGATCTTAGGACACTCGACAAACATATTTCCACTTCCATTACGATTGTTTACATTTTTCATGTCCTCGAATTTCTGCAGTTTCAAATTTATATATTTAAGGTGCATAATTGTTAAATTGTCAAATTCTGAAATTATCAAATCCTGAATTGTTAAATTTTCAAATTTTTAAACCCTTAAATTACTACATTCCTGAATTCCAAAATCAGATTATTGAATTTTTGAATCTGAGAATAATTTTATCTCCAAATAGGGCTAAATGTGCACCAATTATTCTATATGTATTTTGTGATATTTTGGGCCATTGCTATTTTGAGACTTCTGAATTTTACGGTTTTGAAATATTTTGGGTTGAGTTCTGGAATTTTTGAACTTTGAAACTTGCAGATTTGGAGATCTCAAAATTTTAGAATTTGGAGAGACTTCAAAATTATAGAATTTTGAGGGCTGTCGAAATTCACAAGTTCCTAAATTTTCAAATCCCTAGATTTCCCTAGATCTTCAAATCCCACAATTTCTGAATCCCAATGACTTCAGATATCTACTCCCCTAAATCCCTAGATCCCTGAACGTTGACATTCCTGAACTGTAATATCCCTAGGTCCATAGAAATTCCTAAGTTCTGAAATCCCTAGAAATCAGTATCAGTTGGTCCCCAAATCTCCACATCTCTATATTCAAGTATTGGGACCCTGAAACCCTATCTTGTATCCCTATAGCTCCAAATTCCTATGTCCCCAAATACCTGTGTCCCCAAATTCCTAGATCCCTAGATTTCCATATCAAAATCCTAGAAAAATTGGTAAAAGCCTTAAAAAAGTAAAATGCATTGGTTGTCACATATTCCCCAAATCCCTATATCCAAAGATACTAAAACCCCCAGACCTTACCCCACATCCCTAGGTCTTGAAACTCCTACATCCCCAACTTCCTCAATCCCTAGATTTCCACCTTGAAATGCTAAAAAATTCGTAAAAATAAAAGAAAGCGCTGTCACACATTTGACAAAGTAAGCAGATTTGCTCTCGACTGTACAAGTGCGTGCGAAAGATGAAGGTAGAACGAGAAATAGGTGCAAGAAGCATCGAAGAGAATGCAACCAACGACGACCTTTACGATCGGGATAGTTCTCTCTCCGTCGCGAAACGCACGAAAGCTGTTGTCCTTCTCTATTGTCTGCCAGCTATCTCCACCATCGTTGCACCCCCTTTCTCTCTCCGGCTAACAAGCTTCTGTCTCTCTCCCCGCAGAAACGCCCACGCTCCTTCCGTCCCTTTTCGATCTTCCCTTCTTCCTATCCGTCCTTCTCCGACCCGTGATGAAACCAGTAGGGGTGACAACCACCCAATGCACCCAGAAAGGAATGGCAATAGATTTACCCCCACCGGGTTAGGGGCGGCGCTGGGCAACCCTCTGACCTCCTCTCCCTTTTCTCCTCTTCGTTGTTTCTCTTCTACTCTCTCTACCACCCTCTCCCTCTGCAGGTACCATACAGTTACTTACAAAATTGAGTGTACCGTTGTGAGTCTTGCTCGTTCGATTAACAAAAAATCAAGCTCCGATTATGGACATTTATTTTGGAAATGAGAATTTTAAGTTGGTTACTGTTTTGTCGCATGGTCTTGTTTGTGGAGTTAGTAGTGATGGTTCAGTGTTTGCTTAGAACTTTTACTTGGGATTTAGTTCTATCTATTTGGTAAGATGGTAACTTGGAAATTTTGTAGAAATTTGAGGATCTATTTGGTAACTTGCAACATTGCATATCTGGAAAGATGTCTGCTTTATGCATCTAAATATATTTGAAAACCTCTAACATCCAAACAACCCCTCAATTTTCAACCCTGATCTGAAACAAAAATTTCACTACCTTATCCCCCATATTTTCTCAACCAATTTTACATAACGACGAAGAAAAATATAAGAACGGAATCCGTGTATGAACAAAAGCTGAGGTTATTTTAAGAAGAGAGATGTAAATTGTCCGGCAAATTTGATCCGTCTACGGGCAGAGTGGCGACAAACGCTCTGTTTGAAGACTTACCAACCTAACCAAATGCAAAATAACGTCGGTGAACCTGCCCTCGGTGTGGACGAAACGAAAACAGAGAAAAAGTAACACTGGCCTCGAGGTAACGTAGAAAACGAAAAAGAGTCCGAGTAAATAAAAGCAAGAAAATGTTCGGGAAGAAAGGAGATGGTTGTATCGTGGTTAGATACAGAACTTGCCTGGAGAAAAAGGGACAATAGAAACTATCGATGTGTTTATACTGTGCACTATTACCTACAAAATTGTACTTACACGCTATAGGGTAATTTTATTTATTCGATTAATATTAAATATTTTGCAATATTCAAATTAAGAAATTTTTTAATTTTTAGATTTTTATGGAATTCTGCAAATTTTGTGACTACATATTCTTGAATTTACAGGTACTGAAATTATCAAATTCATAGACATCCAAATCTACACATCCCTAAATCCATGAATTCTTAAATCTTTAAATTCCTAAATCTCCAAATTCCCAAATCCCCAAATTTCTGAATTCCTAAATCACCAAACCCTGAACTCCCAAAATTTCTAATTCCCCAAATCCCTAAATCCCCAAATTCCAAAATCCCAAAATTCCCACATTCCCAAATCCCTACATTTTCAAATTTCAAAATTCCCCAATTCCCCAATTTCTAAATTTTCACCTAAATGTCCCAGTTCTATCCTCCAATTCTAAAACCCTTGCTAGCTGAAAGATAGCAACCTTGAATGCAATAAACCTGATTAACCGAGATCAACTCGGTACCTAACTAGTTTTCAACTTGAAGTCTAATAATGCATCGGTTGTATCCTAATGGCGACAAATATCGCTGAAGCGGAAGAAACTAAATTTCCAACAGAAATTAAAATTAGATTAACAGTGTCGTAAGCAATAATTGCTGTCGCTTTAATTTAAGACCATCAGCCATTTTCCAATAACGTCTCATATGAATTACCGCAAAAATAGATACTAACCTATACTTAGAATATGTGACGTATAATATACGATGTCTGTTACTACGTTGGTCAAGATATACCACTCGCATAAAACGTCCATTAACTGACAATGAGACTGTCGAAACTTCACACCAACTATCTTTCATGCGGTAATCGTTTAAAGCGTGCATCCCTCACTCGATATCGCGTGCTTCAATGTCAAGGTTACCACGTAACGCGATATCGCGTGCTACATCATACTTTACACGGTGGCTTACGGAACTCGCTCTCAAATTGAATCACAAAATTTTTCATTTTGTAAATTTTCTAAATCTGAAGTAAAATTCAGGAATTTGTAATTTAGCACGTTTCAAAAATTAAACTTGCTACATGAAACTACACTCTACCAAATGCTCTTCCACGCGGCAATATAACGAGAGTCACCAACTCGCAAGTGAACAAAAATAAACTTACGAATACTTGCAAACAAAAATGAAGTATACTTAAAATAACGTTACACAGAATGTACAGAGAAGCTTGTTCATGTCCGAACACTTTGATCGGCCATCGTCGTGGCAAAAAGTTGAAAGAAGGGTGGTTAAGCACGGTCACGTGACCGCCTAATTCATCGAGGTACGATAGGATCGTCCACGGTGATTTCCCTCTAAACGCTTCACGAGACGACTTCAAAACTGTGGTCGCTAAAAACTGCCAATCGATATCAATATCGACCATTCCTCGCGTCCCCTCCGTAGCCCCCATGACCAATATCCTGAGGAAAGGTCTCTTTTGCGGCGTATCAGGAAAAAAAAAAAAATGAAAAAGAAAAATTAAGTTTAAAAAGAAGGCAGAGCACGGTCGAAAAAGGCCTTGATACGAAAGGGGTGGTCGAGCAAGTAAGAGGTTGGTAAAAGGGTGAACACGGGGTGGTTTAGCTGGAGGGACAAGGACAGCGAAGAGGGGGGAGGACAAGAGGGGTGGACTTCGGTACCGAGGGCTTCCCAACTGCGCAGTGTCGCTATCCGCTATCGACCGGTTCACAAGCGCTATAAATACTGGGCACCGGGGGCTCTCGCCACCCCTGCCACACACCCACACACACGTACACGCACACGCAACACACACACACACACACCCTGCCACCCACGCGCACACCCCTTTTGCCGTCACTTCCCCGTCTAACCAACACTTCTACGCCTGCAACCACCCTTCTCGCCCCCCTCGTAATCCTCTTGGCTCGCACACACAGAGGGGCGGGAAACCTTGACCTTCAAAAGTGCCACGGAGGGCGAGGGTGGTATAACCACCACCTCCCGGTGACGCATCTCCCGTATCCCCACCCTCTCTCCCACCCTCTCTTTCTCTCTTTGCTCCGGCTATAACCTTCCCCTCTTTATCGCTCCTTCCTTTTTCTCTTCCTTTTACTTACTTCTGTGTCGATGAAGCTTTTAAGCGGTATTCTTGTTCGAACGCCCGTTTTTAACGCGATTTTTGCGAATTTACTTAACGACGGCTTTACGTTTCCAGATCGGTACTCTTTTACTCGCGTTCAACTATACGTATTCGGTTATTCTTTATGACTGTTTTTTGTTCGGGTACAAGCTTCGTTATGCCTCTTTTATGAAAATTTTTCAATTTATCGTTTAACTTTTTCGTTACCGGGATAACTATTACCGGGCATAGCTCACTGGGTACAGGGGGTGATCATAGCTGTACGTTTGTGCTTCAGAATAAAAGATACAGAATGTGTACTATATCGCCACGTGTTATATCTAACATATCGCTACGTGTTATTCTCTCTCACATATATGCTGTATCACCGTGTTACATCTACGCGCTATACCGTTACGTGTCGTATCTTCCACTCGTTATATCGCCGTGTACTATATCCTTCGCGCGCTACTTTGTCACCCAAGTGTATCTTTTAACCGCTATATTCCCCATATGCTATATTTTACTCGCGTCAGTCCTCCCACGCATTCTGTCACCGCGCGATAAATAGCCACGCGTCATACGTAATTAAACTGCTCGATAACGGAGCAAAAATAAACTTATAGAGGGTGCTATACGTTTCTGTTTATTTCTTATTGCAAATTTCTATTTTTGTTCAATTCTGCGATACTGTTTCGATGAAGGATCGAATGAGATTTTAATTAGTTCAACTGGGCGTAGAATTTTGGCCACTCTACGCTTTTGGGCTTGACTACCCTAATCGATCGGTCTACAGTCTACGGATTAGGGGATTTGTATATTCCGTAGGGACATACATATGTAGATGTACTGAAATCTAGGGAAATATAATGTAGGAGGGTAGAGATCTAGGGACATAGGGGTTTAGAGATGTTAACAGTCTAGGGATATTTCGATATCTAGAGATGTTAACAATTTAGGGATATTTTGATATCTAGACATGTTAATAATCTAGGGATATATAGACCTAGTAATTTAGAGGAACAGAGATCTCCCAATATGCAGACCTATGACCACAGAGATCTACGAAATAAAAAAACTACCAACACTATCAAAGAAACTATTATTCTTTTTACTGCATGACTAGTAACTATAAATACCCAATCGAGAAGTTACAAAATTATCGATACATCTTGAACCACGTTTTTTTTTTTAATTCTCATGCTTTGTAAAAGGAGATTGTATTTTGTTCAGCATAGACCACGTCATAATGCGTTGATGAATAATGAAATTATGCAGGCAGGATTTTGATAGGCTCCTAGCGGAATACGAATTTCAATGTTGGCATCGCGGCCCGATCGAAGGATGATAACAAAAGCTGGATGATTGAGAAAGAGGCACAAAGGGTATACGTTCGGTCTGATCGATTTAATAAAATGGCACACATCGCATCGGGCCGAACACGTCAGCCGAATTGGCGATCAGTGAAGCCACTCGACGAGTCGAAGGTCGCCACGAATCATTGGGACGTCGCGTCGGCGTATCTCTTTCTCTCTTTCTCACCCTACGGTCGATTTGAATTACGAGTTCCGCCATTAAGGACGACTCGAGAGTGCTCTTAATTATTGACGATAAATGAGAAAATTGAAATTCTCCGATAGGTAATTCTCAAGGCCCGTTTTAATCGTGCCGCATCCTATTACGTCTCTGGATCACTCTAGCCGGGTACCAAGGTAAAGCGCGGCCATAAATTACAACGTGTAATGGAGACTGAAGCTTCCGTTACTGATAACGTTATCGACAAGGATCTATAACGCGCTGTTATCGATATTATCGTTGAGACCAGTGATTTCCTCCAGCAAAGTGTAACGCGTTTTATATTTCAAATTTAATTACCGAAATTTTATAAATCCAATTTTCTAGCCTAATCTAATAATTTAACTGAACCTAACAAACCTAAATAAAATAATTTTAATCTTGCAACTTCGTTAAATATTTTTAAATTATCGTCCTGAAACGGCTTTACCGTATTAAAAAAGTATAATCTCCTTGAGCAGAAATAACGGAATAAATATGCCCACGATACAGTTTACCGGGCTTCATCAGCAAAAATGAAACTTAAAGAGGAAAAAAAAAAGCAGGAACGGAAAATAAAATCGTCTCGTGGCCTCTCCGCGTTTAACCGAAAAACGAACACGGACCCGTCGCTAATTCCTCATCGAGCGACCGCGGGGTATGAATAATCCCTGTGCGCTTAAAAGTTCGCCATGGACCGCGCGATTCTCGGCATAAATCTCTTTGCCGGTGAAGTCGAAAGGCGTGTACGAAAATAAATTTATCCGTCGGACAGGCCCGACATTTGGCCTGCAAAAGATACAAAAAAGACCTGAAATCGACGAGACAGAGAGGACCGACGAGAAAGGAACGAGGCAGAGAAGGAGAGCTTGAAGAAGCGACCACACGTTGCTTCATATACACGGTGTCCCGTTTTAATTCGCCGCACTTAATTACTTTGATACTTGCGAGAGTAGGCTATTGGGACGAAGCTCAAGGTCATTGTAAGATGTGGGGAATTTTGGAAGGATTTCGGACCGAAGTCCTGAAGTCTTAAAGTCCATAGTCCCAGTCCTGAAATTCCAATGTCTCCAAATTCCTACATCCAGACATCCTAAACTTAGAAATCTCAAATTCTAAAATCCCAGATCTAAATTCCCAGATCCTAAAATCGCAATTCTCAAACTCCATCAAAAATCCCCAATACTCCATGCCCCAAACTCCATCCAGTATTTCCTCATTTTCCTAAATGACATATTAATAATGAGACAGGTCGGTCACCCCGTACATAAGCAACTTTTTGTCCGTTTCCCGTGGAGAATTCGGTGAGACAAAGAGGTACCCTTGAAGATGCAGGGTGATCGACGATGGGCGTTCCGGTGTCATGGTATTTCGAAGCATTGCGCAATCCCCCCTGCCACCAGCAACCATTTCGAATGGTGTTGGCGCTTCTTCCTCGGTTTGTCAGCTGGTCTCAAGGCCGACTGGTAATGCGGACCGGTCCTCGAAAGCATAATCTCCACTTGGACCGGCGTCTAAACTTCGAGGGACATTTCGAAATTGGAGGACTCGCGAACTTCAAGGTGGACCCGAACGGGTTTCCAAACGCGACTTGTTCACATCCTTACAGGACACACGTGCAACCTAGTCGTCACGAAAATCATAAACTACCGAGTACAAGATGACATTTTGAACTGCGAAAGGTGAACAACCTATATTTAGAACTAATGCAACTTAGAGTAGAGGTATAAGAACATTTCAAGCAGAGATCAATCATACTTTTCTCCTAGGTTTAACTGTTTTATCTAATATTATACCTCTTATAAATAATTTACAGTATTTCAGTAAACACGAAACAATGTAAGATAAAAAATATGAGATGTCTTTCATGTCCGTGTTCTGTGGCGTTCAATGCGTTACTCTTCGAGAGCAGCTTCCAGGGATGAGGGAAATTAATTTCCGAGGAAATGATCAGTTATAGCCGTGTATTAATCTGCTCGAAGTATTCGTTTAATCATTCCTGGAATTAATTGCCGGTGATACGTCAGTGAAATTCTGAAAAGCGACCGGTAAAAAAAAGGACAAAGAACGTCGCTCAACTGGAAGAATATCGTCGGTTCGCGTTAGGAGTGCAGGAAGAGAAATTATTACGACTGACAGGAGTGACGGGAAAGCAAAAAATTTCAAGGAATTATAGAGGAATTGCGAGAAATGATAAGGACTTCATTCGTCCGGCTGTCGTACTGGGTTTAACTATGGAACTGCGACCGATGTACCCTACCCTTTTCCAACGCTAACTACCGACGACACTGATCCTACGCGAATCTCACCCTCGGGTGCTTTTCAGACGCAAACATCATTACTGCAATACAATTAACTGCAGAAAAACAATCCCTATTAGCGACCGGCGAAATTGCCAAAAAGTACGTATTTTGCTGCTTTTTATAATGCGTTACGAAGAATAACAATGTTTGATAGTTCGCTGTCGGAAAAGTTAACAAAGAAGGCGAAAACAAGATTCAAATCGGAGAAAAGAGAGACTTAAAAATATCTACGTATATTTCTGTACAGATATTTTGTTTGGCAAAAGGCATCAAAATCCATCCTCGTTCGAGCATAAATTCAATCAGCCATGAAAAGAATACAGAACGATATTTGTAGGTTAGGTATCCCTATACGTTCCATCGAGCGAGAAGATTAATTGCCGGTAACATGATTTCCTTGACGATCTTTTGACCTTTTACGCGGAAACGAGCGCACGTGCAGGCTGCACAACAAAGCCAGCACGTAACACGTCCATTGTTAAACGTGTTCCTCCTTTAGGGCAACCAATGTTCTGTTATTGACACGTACTCTTTACACGCGGTGAACACAGTCTGTGGATAGATGATGGTACACATGCTACTTTACCGACGTCTGTCGAACCGTGCGTCCGATTAATTAATACTTCACAAAATCGAGGTAAACGGGACATGTACTAACGGGTCGTAATACGTTAGTGGATATAAAGATAACTTTAATTATTATACTACGTCACGCTAAATTATGGATGCTTGTAAATTCATGACAAACACCTACGAACACACTCGTTATATTGCCGCAGTCAGGGTTCTGACAAATTGCAATATAGCAAGAGGTACCGTTGCGGAGCGATTTAATGTACAGCACGTTAGAACACGATCATACAGCGCCCCAAAATGTAATGCGCTAATTTCACATGGTGCATAACGCGTCAACGTACAAGTCAATATACAAATTAATTTACAAAGCGCCGAAATACAACCTCTGATGTAAAGTTTAATCAGACAACGCGTCACTCGAACGCTGACGATCGAGCCACGACCGAAATTATGCCCACCTATATTAGAGTACATCCTGTACAATGAGAACACTACAACAACGAAGTATTCGCGTTGGAACGTTGAGAAGAGGTCGAAACAGAGAACACAGGGACAGGTACACGACGCTTTGTAATGATCCAAGATTTAAGAACCGGTTTTTGATCTTGGTTCGATTGGCAGAAAGTAACGGCCCAAGATTGCAGACATAAAAGTCGATCGAAAGAAACATACAGTAATTACTAGTTAACTTGACCGCGATCGATACTACGTACATCTCGAGCACACGGATAAAGAGATGAGAAGAGCGAGGAAAAAATCAGCCCGGTAACTGATTCCGATCGATACACCACGCGACGTTTATTGGAGGGTTATAAACGTTCCTCGAGTGAAATATCGCTCGCGGACGTTCCTCTGGCGGATATTGTAACTTGCGCATGAATAATGACGGAAACCGACAACCGTCTTGAATTCCCCAGATACTGACACCAGGGTAAAAAAAGTACTAAGAGTCCGCGAAAATTGAATATAACATATACATTCATAGAGAAAGCGTCTTGTATCGAAGTACCGAAGTTTCAATATCCACAAGTTCAAAAATTCTAGAAATTAAAAATCCCAGTCCTAATGTTCCTAAACTAATTTAGCATTCTTCCAATAATAAAGAAAAATCAGGAATAATTCGAACATGCTGTTGATCAACGACTGAAAGAGTGATATGCAGGTATCGGTTTCAGTTTGAGTACACCGAGAGATGGAGAACCGCTACCGAAAAGAAAAAATTCCTAGCATCGATTACCGAAGTGTAACAGTGTAAACGGTGCGCACACACGTTTGCGCATGTTCATCCCGTGCATGCAGAACCATCACAGTTGATTTATACTCGTTCCCCTCAATCGCGTCAACGAGGACACCTACAGACCCTCTGAGTGTTCCAAAGGCACATCAGAGGGTTTGGGTTTAACTACGCACTTTCTTCGATTCCTGTTTCTACGTTGAATTTTGCGACGCAGTCATTCGTGTAAACACTAACTGCGTGCATTAGTGTATACGCGGACCCGCCAACGCATCGTTGCAAGTTTGTTAAGGAATGATACAGCTTCGCGAATCTCGTAACGATTAGTCAGTATTGCATCAACATTAAAATAAGTAACTACTAATGTAACAAGTTAACGCGTTATTCAATTTGACCTATTTGTTATTTTAACACTATAGTCGTAATGTATAAACGTTGGATTACTATAATTGAATTTGTATTTCGTTTACAGTTTGAACGATAAAATATTTTATAGTATTGGTAAGGTTGCTTTCAATGTACACGTACTTATTCTACTTGTTTCGCATAAAGCATTTGAAAATGTTTTTACGTTTGAAGATATCCAGCTACGCGATAAGACGAGGTAAAACAGGTTGCATCAGTATTTGAATGCCAGTGCAATTTTTATGTATTATCGTTCACAGAATTGAATATATAACACGGTTCGACTGGCTACCCCATTTTCATGATTCATAACGCTCGACCAACAAAATAACAGTGTTTTACACTTAAACACTTTCACTCGGAAGTATATTTCGATGTAAAATTGTTGCGCAATTTAAAATAAGTAAAACTAAAATGACCGGAATCGTAAAAACTTAAGTGCTAGTATTAAACCGAGATAACAGTCGAACGGAATCGCGCATCATCGATTCCTATAAAACATCGAACGTTTCCATACGACCTTCATTTGCTCATTATCGAGCGTGTAAAAAACGAATAATTGCCCTTAAAAAAATTCAATTCCAAAGGCATATAACCATAAAAGTGTTCAAGTTTCATTTCGATTCATAATTATCGGGAAAAAATGATTTGATTCGTACCTGGTCACCATCGGCGAGCCATGTTTTCTGTCGGCGTGCAATTTTCCGTGTCGAAACGGATTGTTCAGAAGATGTCCCCATCGTCCATCACTTTACCGAATTCGCGTGTCCGTCCTTCCAGAGGGTTTTCACGCATACACGCACGCAGACGCAACAGCACGACGACGCAGTGCTGCCGGAGAAAGCCGAGCCGGCTGCTGGGTGCCGGTCAGGTTCACCGTTGGAACAGTCTCGAAAATGCATCGCGACGAGATTCATGGGTCGCGTCGAAAAAACGATCGAACAAATATCGGGACGAGCCGCGAGAAATAGCGACGAGAATGACTGAACGCGAACCGCGCGAAAGCAAGAAAAATGTGGCAATGATTCGCGGCCGCGAGAAGGTTGCCGGCTGCCGCCTTGGCACTGACAGTGGCCCTCGCGCCTAGCAACACCGAACGCCAAACTGTCGACTCGCCGAAGGCAGCCGGCACCGCACCACCGTGCCCCCCTTTTTCATTCGCGTATCCTTCTCGCGCTCTTGTCGCTTCTTTCTTGCTCGAACAACTCCTTCGTATCGTCGTCCCGCTTCTACGGCCGCGTTCTTTTTCCACCTCGTCGCCGCGTACGTTCATTTTCTTTTTCTTCGCTATTTACTTTTGTCCTCGTTGCTCGTCTCTCTTTCTCGTCTTTCTTTCTCGTCTGCCCCGTCTCGAGGTACATCGGCTACGAAACACGTTTGTCTTCGTCGCGATCGCGATTTTACTTTTGTCTTTCTCGCGCGAACGAACACGCTACTCGCGTTTGTTTCTTCTAGCTTGGAGCGCAATTGCTAGCGAACCAACCAGCCGCGGGCACAGCAGCCAAACGAGTACGAAAGCCGGTAACCGGCACGACGCGCCACGCCAAAGCGGCCACGCGATTGGCCCGCCGCCGGCTACTTCGACCAATCGCGTGCCATCCTCGGTTGTCAGGTGGTACCGCGTTCTCCTCGCTAAAGCGCGATTGCTACAATGAAAAAAATTGCTTTCTGCCGGTTTCGGAAAGAACGAGATGTTTTTGGAAACGGCAATAAACTTTTAAAAAACTGACCCTTTTAAAAATAATGCTCTATTCGTAAGAACAATTGTACGAATAAATTTACTTGAGATTGATGAAATTTCATTTTGAGAAAGAACGAAATATAAGACAATCTATATTGTCTAACCTATTTGTAAGAGAGTTTACAATTGACTTGTAAATGAGTACGTTTAATTTTTAAATATGTACGTTTATATACACGTTTATGTTTCCAATTAGATATCGATGAAGGTATCGTTAAATCGAGTGAGATGACCGATTTATTATTTAAAATCGTCAGGTTAGGTTTGGAATCTTCGAGTATATCCGAATGGTAAAATCATACTACTTTTAGTCCTGACGATATTTTAACGATACTATCGATAACTTTATATAATATCGATAATCAGAGCAACACCTTTCTTTTCCGTGTCTCAACACTTTGCAAGTATGTATATGTATTCCCACCAAGAGCAACGTCTCCCAAGACCGGGGTACAATGGGACCACTTTTCATTGTTCATGAAAATCCTGCGGGGTGCATTTACCGAATGCTACACTGGCAAATGGACATACTCGTGCTGCAAGTAATGCGACGCAAAGATTGCCACAAATTACTGTAGGTGTGCCAACTTAACGAGCAATTTCAAGGAACCGCGTTTAGCACACGAGTGGGTCATTTAGTCTGAGCAACTTTGCGAGCGACTCCATGCATCCGAAGCGATCGAGACGAAACATGTTCTCCTGCTGAACGTCAACAAATCGTAACTCGAATTTTTAAGCGCACGACACGGTCACGTGCCGATTTACCATCTTTCCGTAATGACCGTTTTCGTTTCTTTTTCCGGCGAAGATTGCGAAACGTAACTCCACCATGTTTTTCCTGCTATCGTTAAAAATCAACAAATCGTAAGGCGAGTTTTTAAGCGCACGACGATGGCTCGGTCACGTGCCGGTTTACGAGCCGCCTGCCGGTGCCATTTTCGTTTCTTTTCCTCCTTCACCTTTGTCTGGTCGAAATAGGTCATGGTGCGAAGGAATAAGCGCAGATGAGGCGAATACCGACGACAAGGAGAGACCCAACCGAGGACGAGGATCACGCGCGTTGAGTACGTGCCTTGCATCCGCTGCGGCGCGGTTGCGTTTCGTTCGCCATTGCCTGATTAACTCGACGTCATTTATCAGATTAAATGGATAATACTTGGACGGGCAGTGTCTGATGTAACCCATGCTCACACCAGCTACAGTTCCTCACAGATTCTTCATTAATTCCCTCCCTTTTCTTACATAATCACTCGAAAATTCAAATTGAATAACGTCGAGCCCCGATAACGACCTCTCATTGTGTATTACCTAAAACATGAAATTGTTACGGGAATGTTGCGCAACGTGAAAGCACACCTTAAGGTAAATGACATCTTTAGTTGGTTCTTGAAAGACCAATTTTCTACAGCTGACACCATACACGCCTGAATGATCTTTTTGATCAATTAACATTGTATACTGTCATTGTTCAAGCGGGTTGAAGACATCCTTTCATGCATATCAAATATTCGTATTAAATTTTATTAAAGGGATAAGACCTCTTTTAAGGTTATGGAACAGTGATTTATGTGATTGTTGAAATTTTTGGTGGAATAATTTACAATTTGTAGTGGCATTTGACAGCAAAGGAACATTATATACCGAAATCACAGCAACCATGCGGCAGACATGCAATTTAATCTGTGATTAGAGTTTACGGCAGTCACGTTGATTAGGTCGTTAAAGAAACTATTAGAGTGGCTAAATACAGTCCCGGGTACTCCCACTCGTCTCCGTTGAATTGTAATTCGATGCAGCGCAGTGTTCACGTGAACATCTGCACCCGTTTTGGATCGATGATTTATATTAAAGGATGCCTTATTATTCACGATGCGTGTATCTTTGCCTAAAAATAGAATTCGAGACGCGTACACACGACTGTTGAACAGAAGGAGGAAATTATTAGGTTCGTCAGCGATCCGTTTGACTTGTCCGAGTAAATTGCCTCAAATTACCTCAGCACCCGGCAATAGAAGGTGACCTAGCGCATAATGCGATCTTCGAAGAATCGTGTAAATCGAAAATCGTCCAAAATTTCTCTATTTTCTCGGCGAAATAAAAATAAGCACAAAACCGACGAACTCGGACTACGCCTCGAACAAAAAATCCTAGTTTCGATGTTCGATAAAAGCACGGACGAAATTGTCGTAGGTATAAATTCCGATTTTGTCGCGATCTGGTCTGTTTCGTTAAAGGAGAGATAAAAACCTTGGCAGATAAAAGGTTCGGTCAAGGTCTCGGCCTTAATCGTTATTGGACATCTGACCCATATGTATCAGATGCTTCCTAAGATTTAAAGTTTCTAAAACTATCACGGTTGTGTCGACTTCGAGAAACGATCTAGATAAACGATACGGCAGTGCAGTGGAGGCTGGGGAGCCTCGTCTAATAATAGACGGACAAACGAATTTCAAACTCTCTGATCGTGCTTTAAATCGTGTTGCAGATGACAAATCTAGGTCTACTTTCACGGTTTTACGATGATAAATTGAATCTCACTTCTCACACTATTCGTTCTTTTATTCTATGTCACACTCTCGTTATATTGCAATCTTTACACACACTTTTACGTACAGTAATAATATGTCCGTATATGCCTAAGTTTCTAGACTCCTATATTGAAAGTAACAACAAGAACAGTAGTATAGTAATACGCATGATGAAACAGTAGACGAGGTGCGTTCCACATCGGAAAATTTATGGCAACGTATAATAGCCGTGATAAATAATGCAGAATCGATTCGATATTAAAACGAAAGGTACGAAAAGCTAATAAAGTAATAACACAGAAAATTCGAACGCATCGATAATATTAACGATAACCCATTTTACTATGAATTATTTGAAATAACTTCCGTACCCGACGCTAAAACTATTCAATTTAAAAATATTTTATCGCGATGCGTGTGCAATTACGTCTCACAAAGGCGTCCCGATGAAATCCACTGACAACGGCCATTCTACGCGATGAATTTTCTACGTAGAAATGGAAATGAAGTCGATATCGCGTGTCAGAGGTACGGGAGGCACATCCTATTGGAATATCGTGTTGGCAAAACGGCCGTCAGAAACAAGAAGCTGGATTAATGGAACGAATTAATAATATCATTTCATCTCTTCATACTTTTGTTTCACCGTTCTCGCTGCACCTAGCCGTTTTGAATCGCCTCAAAATTGCGCTTTATTTTCCTACTTCCTTTTTTTTCCCGGGAATTCCAAAGAAACGGAGACAGTTAATTATCCGGATTCTGATCCGTTTCAGTGAATAATTGCCACTTAAAATATTCGCGGGGCGGACTGAAAATTAAACTTCAATCTCTAACGCCATCAAATGATTACATTTCGCTACTCTGTTGCTTTTACAATTTAGTCGATAATTAAAGATCCTCGATAAATTTTTTCTTTTTTTACAACTAAGATTAACACCGGTGTGCTATTTCGATAACGAGATGCTTTTGAAACACGTGCTAAATAAATTCGATCCCTAGAATTAAGGGTTTTTGCCAGAGGTACCACTCGTTGCGTAGTTCGGTTTGACACGCAACAAGCCAATACGAATAAAGATCATGCCATAATGCGGTAAGCACCGATACGATAAAAGTCCAGACGAAAACAACGAGAGCACCGTAGCGGGAAAGAAATCTTGCCTGCACCGTAATTGTCGCGAGGTACAGAGATGCATCGATCGAGAGGAGAAAAAGCGCGAGGGAAAACCGTGTTGGCGGATAAACGCGACAGAAAGAGAAAGGACGATCGATGAAGATGCGGTATACGCGCAAGAGTAACAGAGACCGAGAATCGCGCAGCTCCCTCCTTCTGGGATGACATCTCCCCGTGACCTTGGAATAGAGACTGACCTTGACCGTGTCAACCCCCACCAGACTGCTCTAACGCGTCCCGGCTGCTCACCTCTCGCCCCGTTCCCCACTCTAGCGCCCTAACCACGGTATCCAGAGTCGCGTCGTATTACGCGAATGCGATGTTGCTCGATGCTGCTGCTGCTGCTGTTGGTAATGCTGCTGCTCTTCAGGGTCGGCGAGCAATTTTTTTTTAATCTGGACCTCCACAGATTTCGAATTTCGAGAACTGAACAGTTGGTTACTTGGAAACTTGAAATTTTTCAATTTTCGAACTGTAAGTCTGGATATTGGGAGTTTGGACGTTTTTAAATGAGGAGATTGATGATAGTGATAGTGATGAATTTGGAGATTGGGAAACTGAGAATTTGGAAGTCTAAAGAATTGTGAATCTAAGAATTCAGAGACCCAGCAAGTCTGTTTAGGAATTTAAAAATCTAGAGATTCTGTGAATTGAGAATATAGAGAATAGTTAGGGGTTTGCAAAATTTTGAAAATTGCAAATTGTTCCATCTAGAAATTCTGAAAGTTAAAAATGTTTTAACTTTGAAATTAAAAACTTGATTGAAAATTTATTTAATTAAAAGTTTGAAAATTTGAGAACAAAGTTGCAAATTTGGTTTCGATTTAAAAATGTAGAAGTATTTCAAAGATAATTGAAAAATGTGTTCCATATTATCTAAACATACAATAGAAGAGCACACACACGAAAGTGTCAGGTGTGTAACACTCCACACATTCCAGAGAACTCGTGCCGGCCCTGCTGCTGCTGCTGCGGCTGCGGGCGTCGTTGCTGCATCGACCGGCCGCAGCAGACTACCAACCCCTCTCCTCTTTCACCCCTCGAAACCCTGGCTAACCTATCGCGAATTCACCCCTCGCCCCGACCCGCCCTTCGAGCGGCCCGTGACACAGCTCGCTGCTGCCGCCGGATCGCGTCCCACCGCCCTTTTATTCTATATACCTACATATATAAACGTCTATCCGCGTTCGGTGAAAGTCGACAGGAATAATGACGGCGAATATTTCCGATGCGAAAGAGACCGAGTGGCCCGGGATGCGATCGGGCAAGGTTAAAACGACAGCAATTTCGAGCTTGTTGGTTGTACGATTTGTACAGAGGTGGGAATGTGGTAGTTAGAAAGAATTCGCGTTTCTTTTTTCGACATCTAAAAAAATTGTGAGAACTATGTCAGAATAAACCTGATCTACCTCATAGTACAAGGAAATCCCTGCTATGCTAATAAGGGTACGTTTATGATCCCCATTCTTCAAGTTATCAAAACCTCTTACAATTTCGTATGTATACCAATACACCCAGGATCAAGACACGTTATCTTGATTCTCCTAAAGTGAATTATCGGGTCTAAACTCAAGGAAACGAGAATGTAGCACCTCCAATACGACGGAAGTTTCGAACCTGCAACTTGGATCTACGGTCTCGTGGAACTCATCGATTACCGTTGTTGAAAAAGAATGTACATTGTGTTCAAATCATATATTCAATTAGTCAGCATAAAAGTTGCAGAGGTGCACACATTGCGTATGTAAACTAAGAATAAAGGAAAAAATGGTTCGTTTAATTATTAGAAAATGAGAAAGGTCTTGCGAGCGCCCAGGGCAAGTGCCCCGTTTGCCCGGCGCTAACGGCGTTACTGCCTCCATGCTTCAGCCTGACACGGAGCTGTTCCCGTCACCCCACTCTTCTTTTCCCAAACCTAACGATGCCTCCTCTTCTCTGCTAACCGAGATCCCGTCTTTCCTCTCGCTCTCTCTTTCGTAGTTGGCCCCACTAACACCCATCCGCGTGGAACGCTGCTGCTGCTGCTGCTGCTGTTCCAGCAGAACCCTTTCCCCGGCGATAATATAGGTGAAAATACAGGGTGACGCGAGCAACTCTCCGCGCGTTTTATGCGAATTACATCGCCATCTCGGGAACATCGATCGTCGCGATGAAACATGGAAAATGTTCGCGCGTGTAGAACAGTGAAGTGACAAGAGTGTGCCCGATGTATGTAGATGCAAATACGCGCGAAATTTGAATCTGGTAATTCTTTGGACACGTGGTAGTTTCATTGAATCTATATGTTCAAGGGCACTCAACAGCCAATGGGGTAATTGGGTAAGGAACAGGGTGGGTCCTCCCAAAATACCGACCCTCCTCAACTTAAGAAATTCTCAACTCTGACAATTCATTTGCAAATCTTCAGATTTTCTAATTTCCAGATTTCTAAGTCCTTGGTACCATGGCAAATCTCTTTACCCCATATTGAAAACCGCAACCGAATTGTTACCGATTCTATTATAAAATAGTATTATTTCACTTTACGAACAAAAACTACATTCTTAAAATTAGATTTAGCATGTCCGTTAAAAAGCTGTTGTATAACGTCAATGACGCATTATTCTGGTATGCGTATCAATTTTTAAATGACCTTGAACGTACGAACTTCCCGCAACGATAAAGATTAAAAGGCACGAAGAATTAACGTAAACATAAAATATGATTGAAAATATGGAAGTGCATTAACTTCAGTATTTACTTCGAAATTATCTCTGCGAATTTTTGTCGACGTTGGAAAAAAAGAAATTCAAATCGTATCTTTTCGTAAACAGTTATTCGCGAGTATACCATTATTTTCCGTTATATGGGAACTCGTAAAAAAAAGGTATTGTCACCATTTTTCATCGTGCACAGAATGGAATGTCGATAAGGGGCAACGATTAGGCGAGCAATGCATGTCGACAAGCAACGCGTGGCGTTCAATTAGTGACTGTTTTAACAAACTTTTCCGTGTCACGAAATAATAAATTTTATGCAGCATATGGACTTGTAGATTGTGCCAGACGGAAGAAATACATATTGATGACTAATCATGATTCAAAATTCAAAGACATAAAAGGAATGAGGGTATTTTATCACGCAGTGTAACCTGTTAAATTATAGTGAAGTATGGCTATATATCCCTGAACAAGGCTGTAGCGAAACAAATTATGTAAAAGACCATACTTGTAATTTTAAATTTCCATATTTGAGAATCTGAAAGTCTATAAATTTGGAATTGCTCAATCTCTCTTAACGGTACAAACAACGAATAGTCAGAGTTAATTGAAATATCTTTCCGTCACAAACAATATTTATTTCGAGTACAAACGATTATTATTAATAGGACACGATTCGTTCATATCTCTTTACCAATATTTACGTTTCAAATTACCCGCCATCGCAGAAGACAAGGGACGACAAATGACGAATACAATTTAGAACGTTCTAAAAGATTATTCGCTATTTTCATCAATGAACAAATACCACATAACAGACGATCTATTCATACAGATCAATCGTAATAATTATTTAACAAATGTATGTACAGAAACTAACGTTTAAATCAAGCTGTCACGCCATGTGCTTCCCGGCAACTTCCGTAAACGATGAACGTCCATGGAACGTTCTGTTTTTCACATTTAAAAATTCGACGACGCCAAGTATTTTCCCTCAGAAGTGTCCACATAAATACATGAGAGTATAAAGTACGTTTCAGACCTACCTCTGTCGAACTTCTTCCCCTCTGGATCGATGTCTTTCACGTTGAAAATATCCTCGAACAGCACGCCCGCCATTTTAGACACTGCTGACAGTGCTGCCCCCTTGTAGCGAGTGTTTCATTTACGTCTGAGAATGTAACTTCGTGACTTCGTAATTCATTAATATAAATTATATACATATTTTAATAAACAAGTTATCTTATATACGTATAATGTATTACTTTTAACAGTTTATAATGTAAAATTGATCTCTTACGATTATACAAATAACAAGTAAATATATATACTTAATAGAAGATGAATTGTGTCTAAAGCAAATTATCAACCTTAACCTTCATACACATTTTGAATATCTTAAATACTTTGCATGCTTGAAATAATAACTTTAAAAATGTTAACCAACAAAGTTTATTACATAATGTAACCACGTACTTAACATAAAGAAGATAAGGATTTTCGAACTGCATTAAAGCAACCGTAGCATTGAATGATAAAGTACTCCTCCTTTGCAATTACTGTAAAATATCAATACAATTAGGAAGTAATAACGATGTTTATTAGATGTAAGAGCCAGATAACCTTGAAAGCTCAAGTTGTAACAATTTGAACAGAGGGAGCCACTGCACAGGTTTACGTCTTTTTTTTACGCAATACAATTATCCTTTTACGCAGTTTGAGAGGGTCCTATCGTGATACATGTATAGTAATAAGTCTCCACTTTATAGCGCATACACTAGCATAACACGTTACGTAAAATTAGAGATTTCGTAATGTTGCGTAATTCGCAAGAAATATGCATAATGTTCCTATTGAACGCGTACAAGTAAGCATCTTACTCTTGATTTAATTTTTCAACGAGTTTTATGCTGTTAGCTTACTAATTAAACAATTTTTTTTATGTTCACTCTTTTCTTAATACATACTGTGATTCATGTAAAGCTGCTGTTGGAGAGGATCAAACATATGTGAAAATTTCATAATTTCCGAATTTCTAAATTTATTAAATTCTATATTCTGCAATTTAAAAGTTGTTATTGTGAAAGGTTCTAACTTTCTAGATTTCAGTCTGTAAATTAACAAATTTACTGATTGAAATCTGCAGGTTGTGTGCCTGCTTTTCCTTATATTGGTAATGAAGGCTGTTGTGCTTCCCAGTCAATATGCTAGTATCATTTTTACATATTTTTTAGTTTTACATATATCAATGAATGGTTAAAAATTGTATAGCTGGCGCTACCTAACAGTGAACAGAGAATCTGGCAAACCAGAAAACTTACTTATCAAACATAATAGATTCCTGTTTTATCATACATGTATATAGAAGGTTTCTACACATAAAGTTTACATATTTTGTTATCTTTCTTTTACCATTAACAATTTGAATTATAAACAGGAACTTGAACGACAATGATTGTAATGTTCATGAGATTATCTGTTTAAAAAGAAGTTTTAGATTAAATACGTACTTCACAGAATTATTTGTTTAAAAATTTCTTTTTACTGAAAACAGTTTTCTGTACACTTGGATAAATAGTGAAATACAAATCTTGTTTTGTAAAAGAGATTGTTTATTTGTTAACTGTAGAATATGGAGAAATTTGATTGGTCCATTCTTTTGTATCTTTCGCAGAAAATGTTGGACGACGTGGCCGATGAAACATGGAAGCCGTGTCACACCGTACACCTCAAGTTGTCATAAGATCACGATATGTCATGTGAAGATATTTCTTCGTAACAATTTTCTTAATTACATAGACTTTCATTACATGTTATTGTAATTTATTTATTGTATTAATCGCGTAAATTCATGAAAATATGGGGCTGTGCAAGTGTCCGAAAAGGAGAGTCACAAATCTGTTTTGTTTTGAACACCGTGTTAATGTTTGTGAGCATTGTATGGTTACAAATCATCCGAAGGTATGAAATTTATTTTTAATAAAAAATTCGTGAAGTGTATGTTTACTCATAAAAAATGAATTTGATCGACACCGATAGGTTAAAAAATGAATATTACAAATCAAATTAATTACACATTTTACTAACACTGTTTTTATTTTTATTTATTGCAGTGTATTGTACAATCATATATTTTGTGGCTCCACGATCATGATTATAATCCAGTTTGCACATTATGTTCTGTGAACTTGAGCGAAGGAGATTGTGTTCGATTAACATGTTATGATATGTTTCATTGGGCATGTTTGGATAAATATGCCAGAGAATTGCCAGCAACAACAGCACCAGCAGGATACACATGTCCAAATTGTAAAGAGTGCATTTTTCCAGATGGAAAATTAGTATCTCCTGTGGCAGATGTATTGAGAGAAAAATTAGGAAGTGTTAATTGGGCACGTGCAGGACTTGGCTTACCTTTGGTATATATGATAAATAATTATGTATCAAATTTTGTATATACAGTTACTTATTCTGTATATTTTGTTTCCTAGCTCAGCGAAGAAAGAGAACAAAAACCAGAACAAGAGCGTCCCTCATTGAGAGTTGAAACTACATCATATCAAAATCATACATTAACAACTTTATCTCCAACGGTAGCCACATCTCGTTCCAATAGTAATGCAAATTCAGTACACACTAATATAAACAATGTGCATTTAAATAATCAAAAAATTGGCCCTCCATATTCGATTGTAAGTATTGATTCGTCCGGGGGATTGTCGACTCCAACTTCGAGAAAAGTTTGCGAAGCGTACGATGATCCGAAAGAGATGTCGTTTGATCACGATGAAAATAAATACAGAAGAAAGTCGGCTATCGAATGGTTTTTAAGGTGGTGGAAGCTTATAGCAAGTCCACCAACGAGACGTAGAAATACGACTGGGCCATTGTACAAAAGATACGCCATGATAGTTTTTATGGGAATATTAGCTTTTACGGGAATTGTAATTTTATTCTCCTGGCTCGGGAGGATGGCTACGGATGGCGATCCCACTTACGATCTGCACGCGAATCCTAATGTTAGAGTAGACGATAAACAAGCTAGTATTTAATACACTCTCTACTTTCAAAGGAAAAATGGAAAGTAATCGATAAGTGGATACATGAAAGGTATAACACGTGGAAGTACTAACAAACGTTTGTAAGATACCGAACTAATTGTCAACCACAGTCAAGGGAATATGTATCGACTGAAACATAATTTTGTTTTGAAAGAAGAATTCGCTTAAGATACAGTGTATTGCTAGCCTTACGATTTGTTAATTTTTATGTAAAGTATGCCTTAATATTAAGCTGTATATTTCACTTTGCAAAGACTTAAAAATTTTCAAAAAATCATGCATTATAATTACATATAAACCATACTTTTTTTACTATTACGTACGAAGGATAAAAACCGAAAAATCATTTGTCAATTCCATTGCAGTGGGAGTGAATTGTATATTGAGAAAATTTTGTAATTGTGATAGTGATTTTAATTAGAAATGCTAATTTATTTGTTTTCAAATAGCAATTAAGTAAATTTGTAACAGTATTGCAATATTCCTAATTGTCATTTCCTTCCTATTAATTTTAATATTTCCCACCTCTTGGAAGTAATTAGAATTATATATACTCATTAAAGAAACATGATTCTAGTGTAATATTAATTTTTTTATTTGTGTAAAACAGCATTGTAAGAGTAGTGGAAGTTAGGAAATGTACTGCATTTCATTTGCTCTTTCGAAGCGTGATAGCATTTACAATTCAAGCAGGGGTCTAGCGACTGATGCGGGAAATATTTGTTCATGAAATATTAAAACCTCTTAGCAGCTTAGAGTAGTATCTTGAGTCACCTCTAAAGTTGAGATATTCCATAAAAAAAAAAAAACACTTAATCAATGGGCATTTTAAAGCGCTGAAACATATCCTTCTCTGTTTAAATTTCAAAAAAGAATGATCACAATCAATGGCAGAAGAGTGGGGAGATTTAACTGTTTCTTTTTTCGTGTCCCATAGCAGCCATTTGTGATCAGGACAAGGACACCATCGTTTCGTCTCAAGTGCCTATCTCCGTTCGAATTTTGCATACTTATTATTCGTCAAATAATAATCAAGTTAACAATTTATGTAAATCCATACATTAATATACAAACACGTGTTTTATTTTTAAACTGTAATAAAGAACGTTCTTCTTTATTAGTAAACAGACATATCACGATAACGTGTAATTCGAATTTTGTTTGTGCTACACAAGCGTTTTGTAAGCGCTATCGAATATCAGTTTTGTTTTGCAGTATGAAACTATAACAGACTACAGTAACAACCAGTAAATTAAAAAATAAGTATTTTGATTGAATGATAATAAATAAATTAACGATGGGATTAGTGGGATCTGTGATGAACAGTAAATTAGCAAAGTGTGTAAAAAGGAACTTTACAATACTCACAGTTGATTTAACTGCTGCAATTGGCATGGTTCATTTATGGAATAAAGGATACAAGTATCTGCTACCGACCGTGTCCCTATGTTATATTGGTAAGGATATTACAACTTCAAAATTGAATTCGTTATTCGTTTATTAACAAATATATTTATATCTTATACAAAATAATACTGTATTTCTGTAAAAAGTAAATACAACTGCCTTTAAATATTATTTGTACTGAAACAGAAAATAAATACAAGAGTGATCTTGATGTTGTATTCGTTTGAATTTCAAGTACTACGTGATCATATTGCTATTAGTCATCTTATCGCAGGGGCGAACTTGTAAGTCTTACTTAAAGAGGGCGAAATTGTGGTATTCAACTTACCCGCTAATTCTTTTAATTAACTATTTTAATTCTTCTTGAAGTGTTACGTATTTAAAATAAATTATGATCGTAGAATGATCAACCTTTTACGCGTAAAAACTTTATTTGAGGAAACTTTTGTCAAATTTTGCACACAAGCTCCTTTCTTTAAAAGGAAACATCTGTGAGAACGGTTTTTGCCGACTCGAACGAAAAATTTGTCCTATACCAATGTTATTTTCTATATTACCGACGAGACACAGTATAGTCTGTGAACTGTTTTGAACACATAATCCGCATCTTCGGACCCAGGGAATATATTCGGAACAGCATAAAATCGATATTAATAAATATATAGCATATTAATCAATAAAATCAATATTAATCGAATTTTTACGAAAATGGACAAGTGGCACCATCTCTCCGGCGAACAGGGTGAACTACACACTTTTGAAACTGCAGTTTAGTTAGTTCCCATACTGCACCGCTATATGGCGCCACGTGTATCGTTTCCGGTTCAAGTCAATTAATATGCTATATATTTATTAATAGTGATGTTATGCTGTTCCCAATATATTCTGTGGGACCGAAGATGTGAATTATGTGTTCAAAACAATTCGCACTCTATACTGTATCTCGTCGATGACATAGGGACAGAATGGCAAAAAGTTTTCTTTCAAGTCGCCAAAAACCATTTCCACAGATATCTTCTTTGTTGACTCAACACGCCCACCGCTAGATGAGGATACAGGTACCATTTGCGAAACATTGATATAAAACTAAAAAGCACAATGTAAACAGCATTCATTATAAGATGTATTAGATTGAAAAGTATGACTGTAGCCCTGTCCACAACTTTTCTATGTTTCATTTACTATCAATTAATAGGAAAACGTTTGTATTGCAGGTGGAACATATTTGTTCTGTCGCATCAAGTCTCGGGACAAAATATCCTCGAATCAAGCTATTATCATAATCGGCTGCGATTCTGGATTAGGATACAGTTTGGCTCTACACTGTCGACAGCTCGGGGCAGCCGTAATTGCCAGCGTGTTGCAAATCAATGGGCCCGGTGCTTCGAAGCTACAAGAGGAGGGTGTATTCGTTTACTCCCTAGATGTTACGAAACCTCAAAATGTTTCACATTTCGCTACCTCTGTACAAATACTACTAAACCAACAAAATTTAGGTACATTTGAATTCGAAGATATACATCTTTTTTACAAAGGAGTGTAACCAACTTTTACTCGATCGATAAATAGTAAAAATCATTCTGGAATCTGTTTAGAGTTGCGATGTTTGATCAACAACGCCGCGGTGATGATCTTCGGCGAATTCGAATGGCAAACGGACGAGTTGATCAGAAATCAAGTGGAAGTGAACTTACTAGGGTCCATGAGAGTCACTCGAGAACTGATGCCGATAATCCGCGCTCACTCCAGCAGGATTATCGTAATTTCGAGCCATTGTAACATCCAGCCCATTCCTGGAGTTGCGACTTACAGTGGAACGAAGGCTGGACTCACTGCCTGGGCGAAAGCCCTCAGGTTGGAGGTGAAGAAATATGGCGTCAAGGTCGTTTGCTTTATTCCTGGTGAGGAACTGTATAAACTTGAGGTTATTAGTTAAAAAAATACAGGCGAAAATAGAGTTAGAATAGAAAATAGAATTAAATTTATGTGTTTTTGTAGGTTCTTTCATAGGGGAGAGCAACATAATGGCACGACAGTCCGAATATATGCGGGAGATGTTAGACTCGATGCCTGAGGAGGCACAAAGCTTTTACGGTGATTATTTAAGTAGCTATTTTCAATACTTCTCGTCCGTGACGCAAGGGACAAAATTGGAAAAGCTGCAAGATTCGCGGATCTACCAGATATTCGAAGGTGCTCTCCTCGACAAATACCCATCAGCGATTTACAAGTACGTTCTATTCTCTCGCATTTGAATAATTTTATAGTACAAATCAACACTTTCTATATTATTGAAAATTTGTCAAAACAGATATTCCGATATAACATAAAATTTCTTGAACGATCTGCAAGTTTCTGAAAACGTAAACAATTCTCCGATTGTTTCGAGCCGAAACCGTGACCACAGGAATGAAAGTGTTGACTAAACTATTCGCTTGCACAAGTTCAAAACAGCTTACGCTACCGCATTCTTCGTTTAATACGGGGATCATTATCTGCCTGGAGCTATCTCCAATCGACGTTTCGTTAGAGGAGCTTTATTAATTAATCGGAACCTTGTTTCAGAAATGAGTCGTGGAGATATTTTATTTACCACACCTTGTTTGCGATCACCCCCACTTGCCTCAGCGATCTGCTGGTCCTGAAATTTGTTCGAGGACCTCCTTGGAAGGGCCCAGGACCACTGATCCAAGATGACGAAACGCTTGCATATCAGTCTACATGAATATTTAAAAAACTGATCTGAAAATTAGAATGTGTCTGATTAATTGATGTATTCTACTATGTATATAAATGATGTTCTTTACCAACAAGTAAATAACATATGATACATATAAATTTATACGGTTCCTTTAATATATGGCAATATATTAAATTGTAATAATTTGAAATTAAATAAATTGCTACATTTGTTACACAATTTTGTTCATGAAACCAGCAGTAATCATAGTTACGAGACAAAGATACCTAAGCACTCTTCTACGTTACTTCTAAGCTTTTTCCGAGTTTCTCCAGCAACTGTAAAACCTTTCCCCAGTTATACCACCGATAGGGAAAAACTTGAGAGCCACATCGAGGATGACCCTCAGGTATCGTAGTTGAATCACACACGACTTTGCAAGCTTATCACGTTGCCTAGATTCGCGTTACGAGCTTACTGTCTCGTAGGGAAAGTTCGAATTTCCAAAAGAAACGCGACCCGCAGGAGTTCGTTTTATTAGCTGTTGAATCCTTTCTAGTCCTTCTTTGAGGACATCCTGATCAGACTTTAGTACAACGGTTCTGAACTATACTAATCAAGGAAGTACACTACTTCTGGGTTTGGTAACTTCGTCGACTTTGCGCAAATAAATTAATCTGTTAAAGTTATGAACATATAAAGAGAATTTCAAGAGCAAAATTGAGAAGTCAAAAATTAATTAGACAATTCTGAAATGTTTTGGATAAAACGAGCTGAGATACGCCAAATTAAACCGAGATTGGAACAGACTGTTCTGCAATTGTTTCCAGGAAAATCGTGATTGCACGGACGAACGTCTTGACTAAACTGGCGGTCTGCGAAATCGAGACAGCTTATCGTGTTCTTTCGATTAAGATTGCAATCGCTAGCCGTCTGAATGACGAATAGTCGTTAATTCCTGGCTAACTCAACACCTGCATTGGAACACCTGGGTTAAATGGAAGAAATCGATCACCTGCAGTTATCAACAACGATCTCTAATTACTGAAGTTCAACAAATCTAATTCGTCATAGTCTTAATCACGAGTTATACAAACAAATTCGTTTTTGTTTACAAGATTTTATCATTTGTAATTATACTCGAATCCTGTTAGCATTCTTATCGCTTTGAAAAATGTTTCAAATGTAATAATGGTCGTAATAAATACATCCTTAAAACTTAGTATCACTAAGGGTATAAATATTACTATTAATATTAATATCAACAAAAGTAAAATTAAAGTAATTGTCTATATAAAAAATTATCTGACTTCAAAACATGACTTCGCCATTGGTAAAGTATTTTTGAACAAACTAGCAGATGAAACAGTAATTTCGAACGTGATAGGCGCTTTCTTACTACAATGATGGAATAAAATAATCAAATCTTAGAATCGAATCAAGAAGATTTCAGACAGACAAGATTAAAAGTTGTAAACTGTGCCACGTTCGAACACCTGAAAGCTTATCTATCCACGTGGTGATCGTATGAGTATTTTTAACTTAATTCCTCGACTTACGTGTATCGACGAGACACAATTGTGTATTCCCGATAAAACAATAATTATCTAATATGACAAGAAATCAGTAATGCAACTAATTAATTGCCACCTGCAGATATTCAATTTATCGAATAAATATAGGATTTTTATAAGTGTCGGATGCGTAAACACTGTTGAAGTATTTCGTAAAATAGTTTTTATCTATCGTACAGGTGGTCATGACTCTTTGAATGATCAGGTGTGCATCTGAAGTGTTTTAAAATGTCGATTACGGCAATACGTTTTTCGATGATCGCTATTCGATTAGATAGCACGGGCCAATAAATACGTAGTTGGAATTCGGAATCAGTCACAGTGTTCAGCATCCTAAACAACCAACGACAACCATCAGCAAAATGGCTTACCTTACTTACGGTATGTAATGGTCTCATTATTTTGTGCCCTTTGGTACTTTTTTTACTTTAGTCAGACTTATATATATATTTTACATTACATATATATTTATAATTATATTTCACTGTACTGTACATGTTCATATTAATAGTATTATTTCATTTATTATATAAAAGTACAGTGTCTGTTTTATTGAAAGACCCCGTACATCCGACACACTCTGTATAGCTATCGTTCGAGTATCCATAAAGAAATCTATTATAACGCAATAAAACTTGTTTGGTGCAGCATACATCCTGGTAGCGTTCTTCGTTGCCGACTCCCTGCAACAGAACTTCCAGGCCTGCCCTGGTCGATCTGCACCTACCAACGTGGTTATTTCAGGATGTACTTCTCTTCCTTGCAACTTCCAGAGGGGCACAGATGTTGAAGCACGTATCACCTTCGCAGTCAGTAAGTGACGAAGCCAATTCGAACATAGTTTATTAAATAAAAATCTAAAGTTTCGGAAATAGAGTGAAATGTTGTGTTGTATTGCCATAATTGAGGATTTAACATAACCGACGTCCTACGTCCTCAAAACGCTTCTCCTTGTACCTCCCCATTACATAACAACACTCTAATCGAACGGAATTATTTCCGAGACCTTTGATTCACCGAACATTCGCAGAAGTTTTAAACGAACTATAACATTACAGAGCAGAACACGAAATCCCTGAAACCCGATGTGAACGTTGAGCTGGGCAAAATCCCGCCCATAAATTATCCCCTGCCACAACAGAACGCTTGCATGGATTTGGAAGGCTCAAGATGCCCATTGGAAAAGGGCGAAGTTGCTGTCTACAAACTTAAGATGCCCATTGAGAGAAGCTACCCTAGAGTTTCTTTGACGATCCAACTTGATCTGCTTGACGAACATTCGCAGTCCCAGGCGTGTCTCAGAATCCCTGCTAAAGTTGTCTAAACTGTACAAAGGACTATTTGGATTGACGTCATGACAATTAATGTATAATTGTTTCATGAAATATTAAATTTAATTAACTGGTTAAATACGTGTCTTTTGTATCCTGCAACATGAACTATTCCACTCCTCTTTATTCACAGATGTCCTTTTTAGTAAACGGGGTGAAAAATTTTGTGTTACTCAAAGTTAACGAGTTGTATCGATTATGATGTATTTATGCTTCAGTTTCAGTCATCAATATACGTAATAATATTAGAATTTAAACTTATTCTGTCTTCATTTTGTACACAACTTTATTACATATATCCTAATGTACTAGTCAGTGTTGCATAAACATTTCTCCAAAAATGACTCTTAAGAGGTAAATTTGACTACCAGTAAAAGTAATACAAGTAATGATGGGGATGCATTTTCGAAGGAATCGATGAGTTTCTAAGGGTGAACCTTTAATATTTATTTCGTGACATCGCAAGGTGTAAGGGATGAATTTCAATGGAGAAAGGGATGAGTGATCTTACGTCAAAATTACGTGCTACATACGTATGTTTGCTGGAGAAAGGGACGAGATGAAAATCCAGGGGGTTCGGGCGTATGCCTGACCCACATCCCTGCACAACGATCGACCCGGTCGCATCGCTCCGAAGATATCTAGCGACACCTTTGAACTCGCTCTAAACGCGAACAATAATAGCTTCCCAATCTAAATAATCAAATTTCGTACAATCAGACCCTTTCACGTTCTGCCAAAAATAAAATCACCGATTTCGTTTCGTTCCGTTGCAAAATTCTACATGACATTCATATCTAATCTCTACATCAAAAATAAATTTACTATACATCATTGTAAACACTTCCCACCTTTCATAATCACAATTTTTCCCTCTACATTCGCGAGATTACATCCCTTTCTATATTTTATTTTTTATTACCCCTCTTCATCACAATGTAAAATAAATTACTCTCACATATAATAACAATTTTATTTATAACAAATCATACAAAGTATAAAACAAGAAAAGTAGATTATATTCTTTGCACCAATTGGAAAGTTTGTCATCGGTTGTCTTATGAAATATCGAGACAAAATTGCATCGATCACCATAAATAATACTGTGATGCACACGCTCACTCTAATGAATATTTATTGAACATTTATAATCACACCGGATAATTTCATCAGAAAACTCCCCGGTTTGGTCAATTATTTCTCCCCTTCGCTTTATGATTTATGAACGCGGAACGTTAATTAATGAAAATTAAAAAGAGTATCAACAGGAAACGAGAGACTATAATGTACTCTGTTACACAAATATACAAGAATTAAATTATGTGCTACATTTTTCCTTCTTTTAACGCTGCAACAGAGGTTGCTAGAAACATGTTACTAGGTTTTCACATGTTCCTGTCGCATAAATATGTTCCATGTTCATATAAGATCTCAGAATTGTAGAAATAAAAGTAGCAAAGTATTGAAAAGAAAATTTCAATTTCCTTAGTCGTCCATTCAACGTCAAATAAAGTTTAGGAATGATCAATCGACTAACACGAAACGTAGACACAAAGCAAACGTCATCGGCAATTTCAAAACATCCATTCATATCCATGCCTAAATGGTCTTCGGACTAGCGTACACCCATTTAATCTGATCGAATTAGTTGATTGACCGTTCCCAAGGTACACAAACTCGCAGTTCATTCTTCTGCGAAGAGAGTATACCTCGAGTGAGTTGTTTACAAATTTGTCAGCTTGACCGATTGGCCAACATTCGTCCTTGACATTACTTCATCCGACGCTTAACGATGTGCGTGCGTATGCACACACTCTATCGTGTTCCATGTTCCAGTGTAACGTTCATGGAAGGGAGGAAAGTTCTATGGTTGTTTCCGTTTTGTAGCCATCGCTGGTTCCGCTCTGAGCATGTGGAACGGGGACGAGCACCAAATGGATTTGCCGACCCACGCAAGGCTATACGGGACTGGCATTTTTCTTCGTGTATATTCCTTTTTCCTCCGACCTCCCTGTCTCGACAACACCCATCCCGTGTCTTCTACTTTTCTTTTTTATGGCACGCGTATGTAATACCGATTCTAGACGAAGTCCATGTGCCAATAATGATTCCGGAGCTGGGCGTGCCTCGCATACAAATCGGCCCGAAAATAAACAGGTCGCGAGCGATGTCGCATACAGTTCACTTCGAAACTACGTTTCCGTTAAGCTGAAATAAAAAAATACCAAGACATGAATATAACACAGACATTATCTTAATAAATTTGCAGTTGATTTATAATTAAGTCGCAGTTTAAATATGGGTACAAATGTATTAACCATGGTAATAGCGATATTAATAATTAAAAAAGAATCTACTAATCGTTATGAACTGCGTATAGGATTACAAATCTTATATGTTGATAATAATAATTAAATATATTTCATATATTTTATCTTATTTAAAATTAATTTGCAATGATTAATCGAATAAATCGATAATCGATTTTGTCTTATCGATGCAGCGATTCGAACGTTTGGTTCGAAAGTGCGCGCGCATGCGCAGTAGGTCCGCGCGTTTTTCTGCGGTTCGAAATTCATCGAAAGTACGTGACGTTTGATCGTGCTGAACTAAGAGAGTTCAGCGAGGGCAAAACCGTGCAGGAAGGTTAATTCACTTTGAATTAAGCCGGGTCTCCCTTCGCTCCCAGTGGATCCTCGACCGAGAGAAAGAAAGAGAGTGTGACGCAACGATTGTCCCCGAGTGAGTGACACCTAACCTCAACTCTCGTAAATTGACTAGTTAGTTGATGAACGAGGAAATGCTGTCGACAAGCGGAGAAATCTCGAATAGTTCACTTTCGTAATCGCGATTGGAACGAAGAAGGTAATAAAATGCTAGTGATAACGTTTCGTGCCGCTTCGGATACCGGTTTACGGTAGCGTGCCACGAAGAGGGACGAAGAAATGTTATTGAGAATGAGACGGAGGCGGGCGTCGCGAGTATCGTTCGCGCGAAAATACGACGGAGAAAGAACATAAACGTGTCGAAACAAGAAAGAGAGGGAGCAAGTAACCGTATAATAATTATCGAGCGAGCGAGTGAAAGGGACTTGTTCGGCCGGTTATAATGGTGGGGGAAGAATTGTGATGAGCCGGGGTGCCTTCGTGTCGCTCGTAAACTCGTAGTCCTCGTAGTACGTTTAGTACGAAAAGAAGCTTCGTGCCGTGACGTCAACGTGTATTTCGGTCCGGCCGCGAGAAGAATCGTTTTCGAAACCGTGATCGCGACCGATATTTGTTCGTTCTCTCTCGCGAGTGAACGCGTACGAACCGTGCGCGTGTGCTTTGCCGGCATCGAACTCAGTAATTACCGTGGATATTCGCGATAAAGTTCGTTGGTGATCGTAAGTGTAGCGTGTGTGCAGCAGGTAGTCGGAACGTCGACCGGCGGCCATTGTTGTTGTCAAGATGGCGTCGAAAGGGAAGCTAGCGAGCGAGGTCAGTAACATTTTTTGTTGTTTCTATTTCTATACATCTTCGACATGGATTCGACGACGATGTAACCGTAAAACAGCTGTGCGAGGAACGCTTGAATTGAGCGCATTGCGCGCGATCTTTCAATGTTATTGATTACTCGATCGAATTCTCGATCGCCGCTGACGCGTTCCGTTCGCGGCAAGCCACGCGTCGTGTTTCATACAGGAACGTCATATTGTCCGGTAAACCACGCCCTTCAAACGGATAACTTCCGTTTTATCGGTTTTTATCATTTATTTTTTAACATTCAAACATTAAGATAAGACGTTCCTACAAAGTAGTCCGTACGGTGTAGTACGTTGTATTATGTATAGATGTTTTATTTTTATTAAGATAAAGATTGTGTAACTTCTTGAGGTTGACTTTTCCGTTGACCGTTTGCAAACAGGTTTGTCCGGATAAGTTTGTGATAAAGGAAGCGTCATGGTTGTAATTGCATCGGTAAAAAATCATTCGTCGTCCTTGAAAAAAAGAAATTTGATCTGACCGTGATATCCAACATTCGATAGATCGATTTCTCTCTCTCTCTCTCCCTTCGGGAAAATAATATGCACGTGGCTTTGACTATGCAATACGTGCTTGTTGTTTTGTCGCTTAGGGATCTTGTTGGCGTATATTAAACGACTGTTTGTACATATGTTTCCTACGTATTAATAATATTACCCGAGGGTATCTTATATCGTATCGGATTTCAATTGCTTGACTTATATATGCCGTTCAATTCGCTGTGAAAAATTATATGATTTCATTGCGTCAATAGAAGTAAATATCGCCAACATTTTTTTCCAATGAATTTCACGGATTTCAATGACAGCAGTCGTACAAATGGAAAGCACGCGAAATTCGCGTTCAACTTCATTCATAGATGCGTAGAAAAATAAATTTGTCCCTCTCTTGGATCGGTGTGTCACTTCTCGTTATAGTGTACAGTTTGCGATAATGCTTATCTACCATTCCCGTTTAGTTCCGTTAAAAATTCCACTGCAAACGAATTATTAATTAACGCGTTAACCTACTAATCTATAGTTCAACTTTAGTGAATACTTGATACTCGAAATTATATGTAAACTGATATAGAAATTATAACATGAAAATAAAATAATTTCATTTACTGTGGTGACTCATAGATTTAAATCCTAATTGGTTAGGTACTTAACCTAAATTCGACATAACCTAACCTGTACATAATCAAGCCCCCATTTAACTCTGACCTAACCTATCTCGACCAAGGTTAACTTAAACCTAACTTAACCAAATGACAACTTATTTGTATGTCCAACTCACCTAATAATTTAACCAAATTTTAATCTGACACAATTTTGATCTAACCTTTAGAGTTAACCTAATATGGAGCAACTGATATTAATGATGTTGTGAGAGAGGCTAGATCAGATTATAAACAATCTGATTACAATTCTAAATTACAGTTTTAAAACTATCATAATGAACACATTGTTTACATAGTACAATGACTGTACATAAAAGTCTCTTTTATCTGAGTTGTAACTTGTTCGTGTACTATGCATTTATCGAGTAATTAATCAAGCGATAATTAGCAGCCAAGATACAATTATTTATTCATGATGACACTACTATGATGATCCGAAATGCGATACGCGTTATCATTAGTTCAACTTTTTCCTTGTTCAGAACATTTTTATGGTCCCCCGAGTAGAATTCAACGAGTTTGTTTTTTAATTGGCAACACGCCATCCGCCGTCACGAAAAACAGTCTTATTTTTATGTAATACACGATTCGACCTAAATACCGAAGATACAAGGGTAGTCCCCTTAATGAAAGCCGCAATAGAGAAAATTGAACCCCTTTTGAAAACGACCGCGACAATGCCGATTAGCCGTGTGAACCTCTTTGTTACGTGACCTCAAAGAAAAAATGAGCAATACAAAACGCGATTGAGATCGTTTCACTCATTAAAAGGTACGCTTCTACAATTGCTTCCTTGACTATTGTGAATGTTTTTGTCGAAGGTCGTTGATCTCCAACGATGCTGATCGTTTTCTTCGCTACTCATTGCCAGGGAAATTACGGATAGAAAATTCTATCTTTCACCTATTTATCTTTGTATTGTTCTTTCACTAGTGGACAGTGCCGCCATTAGATTTTACAGCTCCCTCGTTCACTTTTGCAACTTTAAAATTTTCCTATTGTGAAATTTTCTAGTTATTCTATTTTCAAATGTAGCAATTTAGAAATTAAAAATTTTCAAATTTACAAATTGTGAAGTATGAAAATTTTTGGATTTTAAGAATTTGGGGAATTGTATATATTTTGTTACTTGTCAAGGAATTTTGGTTAGCCTAATTTATTTAAAAATGAGATAATAGTATAATAAAAATAGTTAGAGTAAGATAACAAGAGAAATATTAACGTGTTTTATGTTTGATAAGAAAGATCGTGAAATTTTGTAGTCCATTGTAAAGGTTAGAAGTGGTTGAAGGATCAATGCACGGCCCTGACTTGAAAAACGTTTCGTAAAGTGTCCACAAGATGGCGACAGATGGATATCAGAAGTTGGGCAGTAACTTGTGACACGCCGGTCTCTTCTCCTTTTTTTCCTTCAAACGTTCCTCTTTGTCGTTCTCGTCTCACCTTCGACACTAATTTGAACGATACGGTTCGCGCTTATTATCGCTAAATTAGCCATTATGTCGTTATTTTAACGAGTCGATGTGTGTCAGGGGGCCGTGAACACGTTTCCATTGTATTTCCTCGTGCAATTTCTCCTTTAGTTGTTCGACGAGACTGTCATCCTTTTCAATAATATTCGTTCAGTTTTTCATTTCACTTCTGTTTTATAATTTCGTTGGATTAAATTTTGAGGTTATAGCGATGACAGTTTGTCTCGTCACTGATCAGATGTCGCTGACGTCATTTCGCGAAATCCATCGAAAGCTTGAAATATGTTTGGATTGTTACGCGAAAGCTATTTTTACACTGTGGTCATCACGAAAAATAGATCGAATTATCGATTTTGATAGTTTCGCTATTCAGCGCGCGGTGCTTTTAACGTTACGTATTTTCGAAACTTTCAATTGACGCTTCGATTTATTTGGATTCCGGTTACGCGAAATCCTGTTTACATGAAGCGTCAATCGAGCGGAAGCTTTCAGTTGACCTCGATTTCAGGGTCCCTTCAGTCACGAAAATAATTAGAAATAATGAAATGGTGGCTAGATTCGAAAGTGTGTCATCTACCGTGATAACAACGTCATTAAGAAATTTCAAGTATCTATACTCGAGCGATAATATCATAACATTTCACGTCACTGGTTTCCCTTTTCGGCGGGACATTATAGTAGTACATTGATCGGAAGATGGCGCAATATTGGCGCGCTTGTGGCACTCGGCCAAGTGACGTGTATTTAAATACAAATTTAATTTATGAAACATACTGCTAATGTTAGTATACCGATACAGATATTGCACAAATAGTATCTGTACGCAATCAAACACATTTTATCTATCGTTTACTTTGCTCTAGAGATACGTAAGATCGATACTGAAATCTTATTGCCATATCTGTTTATCAAATAAAAACAGATCAGTAATCTATATTATTACAGCTTACCATTTTGCATATAATAATCTTTTGACCAGTTCAAATTTTCTCCCCACTTATATTAATTTTAGAGTATAATAGATAACTATATGAACGACCCGAAGGAATTGACGTTGAATCATACACGACTTTGCAAGCTTGCCTTCTGGCTTCCCGTTATGAGTTTCTTGTCTCCCAGGGTGCAAGCTTTCCAAAGGGAACAGATCCCACAGGAGTGTGAGCTCGTTTTATTAGACGTTGAATCCCCTCGTGTCTCAAGGATTACTCGTGTCTACACACGAAGGATATCCGACTCGAGGTCAGACCCGTGACAGTGAAGACCGGCTAGATTCGTCTCGCGAGATCTGGCTCGATCCAGCTGTTTTAATGGTGAACTTCCGTGCGACGACGAGAACACCGGAGGGGTCAGCCCACACACGGCCAGGGACCATAATTCCTGGGAAGGAAACCGCCCTGTATGTTGTGTGTGGACCCTTTTAAACTTCTTTATCGTCTAATTCGTTGTGTCGCATCGTTGCTTCTAAATTCATCGTAGGTAAATGTACCCAACAGCGACCACGCTCCTGACCAATTATTTCGGTTTAATAACAATTTATTGATTTATTACTATTGAGTTACTAAATATTATTTTCTATGTTACCATTTTGGGCAGTCGAAATTTATACTATGGTAATAATTATGACAATAAGCTTGTGATCAAGCGTATGTCAATATAACGCATGTAAAACGAGTCAGACTCCGTACAAAGGTACTGATTGTTAAATCGAACAGTGGGATACTAACATTTCATGGGATCTGACTGTTATTCAAAGGAGATAATGTTTTATTCCTTGTATTCGTGTTTCTGCTGATCGATACGGAATTATGTATTCTTGTGCGTTGAAAATGACGGATAGTAGGTGTCTCTGTTAAGCTGGTAATATCGTGGTATACACGCGACATATTCAAGCCGATACCTCGCGCAGAGATAACGGCTTATCCACCGATAAAATTACGTAACGGCGACACGCGAGAATGTGTACTGGTACGGGTGCATGTTAATGGGCTTAACTTTAATTAAGAGCCCCTCGAAAATTGTCGCTGACCGTCGCGAGATCTCGCGATGGGAGCAGAGTTGATCACTTATTATTATTAAAATCCAATCGGAATAACGGATACAACGATAATTCAAGTTCCGATAATAAGATACGAAGCGGACACGCAGTTTCGAATATTTTACTGTTCAAAGAGACGTCGCTCTCCGATTTCGATACTTCGGTACTTTAAATGCCATCGGAATAAATCGAGAAAAGAGTTAGCCCGGGAAAAAAATGTGCTCGACAAACAAACGTCCGCAGAAAAAGCCAGACAACATGAACTGCTGAACCACGGACAAAAATAGAGAGAGAGAAAAATAAATGAACGAGGAAAAAAGAATATCAATCCGTGGTGTTGCAGTTTGTTGCCGTCGGTGCGTGCACGTGCTGTGTACACGGGCGTGCGCAAACACGTAACCCGCGTCCAACCAAGCTTGCTACCCTCTCGGTTCCTAATTATGCACGAGCCTCCTCGTGCAGCTCGTTGCTACTTTGACGACCTGCACGCGCCCATCATCGTTCTCGAGTGCCACGCGATATGTTTCATGTCGGTATCGAGCTATGCATCCGTGTCGTCGGCGTAAGGCTAAACATGAACCGACATGCGTGCCGCTTTATTGAGAATACCTACTTACTAACTCTTCTTTATGGAATACTAACGAAGAAGCTGCTCAACGGGTAATTAGTTCTAAATTAAGTACAAATTGCTTTGTGAATATACATCGAAGGATTAACACTTTCAAGGGTCATACTTTTAAAAGCAAACGTTCCTGCATCGCTAGATGAGCAGTTACGTGATCACTACGTGTTATATTACCACGTGGTGGACTGTTACGCGTTATATTGCCATGTGATAAATTGATACACATTATATTGCCACGCGTCGAAATTTTTACGCGTTGAATTTCCACACGTTGAATTACCACGCGTTTCATTACCACCCGCTGAATTATCGCGCGTTACATTCCCGCGCAATGAATAAACTTAAAGTTACATAAGAAAAATAGAAGAGCGCAGTTACTATTGCGATTGAAATGCAAAACACAAATGTGCATATCAAACGAAATGATAATCGGATGATTGGTCGTGTTGGTATTCGCGTGTAGCACTGAGGATTCATAATGATTAATACTGGAAAGACACGAGCGTTAATGGAGAAATCCAAGAGACTTTGATGCTGTGGTTTAGTGTACCGTATATACATATGTGTCACCATACATATAAACACCTATACCCTTTTGTCAAAGGAGCTAAGGGATACGTTTTCGTTGCTTTACCGCTACCCAGTCTTATACCTGCATAGTTCTGGCAGTGTTCCTTGTTTCCTTAGCACTATATATCATGGGATATCTACCGTGTCACGGGTTTATGGGATGCGCTTAGGTGCAACATTATTGCTCACGTTGCCTGTTTGTGCAAGGCGAAGATAAATTCACTGAAAGTATCGCGTTTCATGCTCGGTGGAACTCGGCATTAAGTTACTTCGAATTCACAGATTTTCCGTCTTTGTGGATCACGTCGTTTAGGTCCTTGGGGATGCTCGGATCTTTTGGTCTGATCACTTCAAACATTCGCTCTTCTCCATCTTTAGAGATACTTGCACTTTTACATTCGAGGACTGTACTGGATTTCGAAATTTGAAGGTTTAGGAATTTAGGTATACAGTAACTTTGGAGATGTAACTTGGGGATTAAGAAATTCTAGCTTTAAAAATTTGGCCTTTCGGAAAATAGAAAATTTCTAAATTTCATGATGATATGTCCTACATCCTGCAATCCTTATACTTAACGAGGATCATTCGAAACTTTCGGGGTATTAGACTGACCCTAATTTCTACCCGGTGTTAATGCCAGCAAAGTCTCCATCCACACAGCCGGCAAATCTCGTTGGACTTTCATTTTCGCGGTATTCACGAGCCGATGATTCGTATCTTTTAGAAATTTCACTACAATGTAGGTTGATTGAAGCGGCAGAGGAAAAATGATCGCAACGAGATCCACGTCGATTTTATTGTACGCGTAGGGGCGGAGAGGCGGGGGAGTAACGATGCGTATTGTTCCTTTGATAGCGTCGCTGAATAACAATGCCATTCGCAGCTGGTAATAAATCGATGCTATTAACTATGTCTGTATCGCGGCGTGATCCTTTCATCGATCACGGGACAATTTCACCGGTTATGGAGAATAACAATTTGCTATACGAAACACTCTTACCGTCATCGATACACCAATTTGTCTAAAATTACCGTTCACGCTATTATTGTTTCCAACGACGTTGTATTTCTCTTTCATCTGCAAATCGCACGAGTCTCGTCGTTTCAAGTATTGTTGGAATATTTGATGAAATATTAAATTCAGTTTGCGTGAAAATTTATTGGTCATTTGTTTTCATCGAATCATTAATTCGAGGTGCAAATTTGATGATGTGCTGGTTTGAGAATATTTCTATCGAATTCGGGAATTGAGTTACCACACGTTGTATTGCCACGCGTTATATTGCCACACGCAATAATTCAGGATTTCAGGGATTTGTGAATTTGTACATTAAAAAATTCACGAATTCAGAGATTTGAGAATTCGATGAATTTGTGAATTGCAGTGAAAATATAGAAAATTGTGAGCCGTAGATGGTGGAAACGGAGACGTGTTAAAGAACATATATCGTTTCACCTACTTAAAGAAATAACGGAACATCCTTAGCCACTTTTCCCGCCGCGCTGTACATTACAAAGTTTCACGAAGAAATACCGTGAAGCCAGATTTAGCGTTTCCCAAAGAAACTCAAGGAGAGTTCCGTTGTAAAAACTTTGATTCCCATCCAGCTGTCCGGGTTTCCTTTGGCGAACTCGCGTTTCGACTTTAATAACTTGTTCGATATTATTGAGGGGTAAGCAGGAGAAAACAAATTATAAGCAGCAAATACCACGAATATTCCTTCCGCTTCGAACTTTTTAACAAACCGTACATCCTTTGGGAAGAAATCTTCAAGAAAATCTATAACTTCGATGGAACTTTAACATCTCCGATGTTATGCTTTTCCAAACATTTTTCTATCGTTGCTAACTTGATTTCGAAGCAAACCTAACGAACTCATTATAGGAATTTTTATTAAATCAAAACTCGTATAGATTTTCTATAATTGAATACATGACATGGTTTCAAAATAAAACTTACAATTATATAAATGAAAATTTATGTTCCCTGATAAATTGCATGTTTCTTAATCATCTGAACAATTTATTAGTACAAGTACACAATTTTTAAAAAGATAGTCAAAGTACTGTTAACTTTATGAATATTTAGAAAAATGTTTATACAAGTTTAATTCTAACATTCTGATGAACACTTTAGTAGAAGAACAATTTTTAAAACGATGAACAAAGTACTTTTAACTTCATAAGTATATGTAAAAATATCTACATTTGTACGTGTCATATGTACATATAATTCTGATGTTTTAACGACCGCTTTAACAGAAGACCACTCTTTAAAGCAGCAGTTAGATAAAATACTCGTAAGTGCATAAATACGAAATGTCTACATAAATGTACAAGTATATGTATTATATACGTATGTGTATGATTCTGTATGCAAGTTTGGTCCAAGAGATTATGCAGCGTTAAACGAAATGAATAGTCGATGCAGAGATAGTTAACGAGTACGTACATACACCTTCCAGCAATTATTTGTGGAAATTTAATCGAATGTTTTGTAAGTTGGAGGGAAAAATTGATTAGCGTTTCCATGGCAAGGAAAATCGTCTTCTGGCGTCGAACATACCAGAAGGCTACGCCCGTCCGCGTGGTATTCGCGTCAATTACCGGTCCACGTCTAATTAATTCGTGGCACATTCTGCCACCGTGGATGCTATTATCGTTATTATAGCTCGCGCGTTCGCGTCTATGTTATCGGATATCGTGGGAGTAAATTCTACACCGGGACACGTTGTTATCATTGCCTCGTTATTTTCTGCGATCTACTATGCTGGAAGTCGTCAGAACTATCATCTATGTTTCTGACAGGAAATAATAGGGATACTCCAAATCTCAAAATATCTAAATTTCCAAATCACATCTTCTACATTACCTTTGTACATCCCCTAAATTCACAAATCTCTACGTCAACAAATACCTAGATGGCAAATTTCTACATCCCCAAATTGGTAAACCCCAATTCTTCAACTCCCAAATTTCTAAATCCCCAATTCCCAAATTTCCAAGTATCTACATTCCCAAATCTCTACATCTCCAAAATTCTAAACCCCCAAATTTTCAACATTCCAAATCTCTACGTCCCCAAATCTCTAAACCCCCAAATTCTTAAATTCTCAAATACTACGCCTCCAAATTCCGAAACCCCGAGTTCTCCAACTCCCAAATTTCTGCATCTCCAATTGCCAAAATTGCCAAATTACTAAATCACCCAATTCCCTAAATCCCCAAATTTTACACCCCCAAATCTCCAAATTTCGAAAGTAGCATTTCGAGATTTCTTCGTACCGAAGTGACCTACCAGAGTAAAATCGATGAATCCGAAGAAAGTTCTCCAATTATACCCACCCTCGTCCTTGTTTTCGCCGTTCGATACTGTGGACATTGGCGTGTCTATTTGCGTTAGATTTCAAGATATCTCTTTCGCTTCCCTCTCACCCCTTTTCGATGCGTGCGTTCAATTATCCCGGGTAATTGCTGACCGGTCACCTGAATTTTAATTAAAATCGCGCCGTCAATTTTCGGAAAATCTGAGCGGAGATACGACGCCTGCAATAAATGATCCTCTCGAAATTCACCTTGCGGTGTTTCAAGCCGGAAAATTCAGTTTTTATCTTTCTTTTTACTCTCCGAAGCTTTCACGAAACACGGAACGTGTCGATCGAACGTCCAAAGGATTTCACCTTGAAGTACATCATTTAGAAAGATTAAGAAATAAAATGGAGAAACAGAGATAAAGTTTTTCTACTCTAACCCTGTACGTTTCGGGATTAATTCAATGGAAGTTGGAATGAATGGATGCAGATTCACGGTTTAAAGTTGAAGCTGAAGTTCAGCGAGATGAATCCAAATAATTTAACGATTCTGCATTTAAAGAATGGGATCGTTAAATTGGTTTGGACGAATTTTAGGATTGTTCTGTGACTGCCTCTCGTTATATTGTCGTTTAGATGAATTGAAGAAAGAAAATATTCAGGAATGTAAAATTAAAAAATACGGAGATAACTTAGAATTTAAACAATGATCCGATGTGGCAATATAAAGAGACCGTCATCGATCCTCGTTCTAACCCAGCGGCTTGCTCCTAGCACGATAAATCGTTTAGCTCCCACATAAACGATACATTTTTATCGCAAGAAACGAAACGTGGAATGTTCTTTTCATAGAGATACTTTGTGCATTTTATCCAAACTCAGACATCTTTGTAACGTTTATCTAAAAACGGATGACAGCTATTTCCATCCGTGAGCCACATTTCGAGGTTTAATTTCAGCATCGGGAAAAATAGTAGCTTTAGGGGAAGTTGAAGATCTTGTAACCTAGTTACCCCTAGAAGCAGTTTTCACTTGGATTATTCAATCGTGTCTCGAAATAAGCCAAATTAGGCTCCTCCCCGCGTTATGTTCTTTGTTATTTGCTCGCAACGTACGAGATTAACTTCTGTTCGTAGGAAAAAGGTGCTCGAGATTGTTCGAGTTAAATTACCGCGCAAATTGAACGCGTAGCTCTATGAAATTTCACGGGAAAAAATGTTGAATAGAAGAGACCTTTGCATACGGAATGGTTGGTATCAAGTTTCTCGCGGACGGTGTTAATGAGACGCGGTTCGAATCGCACTTAACACTATTCCTACCACGACCGGTCAAATGACCGTTTTCAAAATTTCGATTCGAATTTCCTGTATACGACGTAATTGAAACGCCTTTAAACTTCATGACTTTTCCTAAAATATGCATATAATACTTTTTTCAATATTTACTTTTTTTTTTATTGTTTATTTTCTGAGAAAAATTAGTAGTCTGTCTTACCTACCACGACCGGTCATTTGACCGGAAGAACGATTTATACCCTTTTGTAATAGTATTCTCTCAGAGACTCAATTCCGAACTTATAAAAATGTTATAAACGAAAGGTAATGCAGTTGTAGCATGATGCTATCCAAAAATGCCTTCCAGAAACTGCTGTACAGCACTTCCAAGAGTTTACAGTTTTCGCCCGTTTATGGGCCTCGCGGTATTTATTCGCCTGATTGGTACCCGAAGCAGTCCAGGACGTCGGGTTTTCTTACACCGTCTTACCTACTACGACTGTGAAATAAATAAAATTATAGGATTCTGAATAAGAGAAACTACATTTTATACTGTATAATTGGCTATTATTTTCATTCTATATTAAAAAATATAAGTTCTCCTAAAGACCGGTCATTTGACCGGTCGCGGTAGGAATAGGTATACGTAAAGTGTCGGTAGGAATAGTGTTAAGGGCTGGCTCTTGGCTGGCCTCCAACTTGCACAATATTCAATACGCCGCGAAATATCACGACGATGCACTGAAATTATTCCTTTCGTTACTGACGATCACTTTAGTTGCCCATCGTCTGTACTTTCCGTTCTAACGACGATTATTATTATTCTTATACTTGGGTAACTGCAGTTGTATCATTGGTGTAATTGGATGAAGTCTTGGATATATGATTATTGCAATCTTTTCATATCTTCAAAAAATTTAGGATACGTAAAGACAATGTGTGTACTTTTGAAGAGGCCTTTTGCCAAGTTGGCAACTGCAAGGAATGTATTCTTTTGTTAATTCAACATCCAAGATCTAAAAATTGCAAGACCTCAAAATTTGAAAGGTCCGAAAATTTTACAACCTCCCGCAAGCCTACTATAACACCTCCTAAACGACAATAATAACGATTACCCAGAAATGAGTGCCAGGGTGACAATAACTATGTCTAGAAAATGGAGGCAAAATTCTGTCCCTCTAATAATATGGAATTTTTATTCCGCAGTGTCTCGTTCTTTTTTCCAAATTCCTCCACGGTCAGCAATCGATATCTCGCTTCATCAGGGTGGATAGAGCGTAGCAGGCGCCTCTCCTTTTGCCTTGTAATGCAAAAAACCGGATCGCGACGAATTTTGAAAGCAAACGTATCCGATGCAAATTTCATTTCTCTCCGTTCTTTTCTACCCGAGTTTCTCGTGCATTTTTCAGCGTGCACGTTGCTCGTGATCTTCCCCCGTAGAATCGAGTGAATCGTGCGAGATTCCCCGGTAAATCGGCTCGTGATTTCGTTGTCTCGTTACCGAACCTTTCTTTTCCGCTTTCCTTTCACGTTTCCATGCGCCGACCAAGAATAATGCATTCTAATTCGGAGCGTGTTCGAGCGAAGGGTAGTTTTATTACTAGCTAATTTTACTCGGGGCTGTATTTCAACGCGAGAAAATAATATTTCGACGCTTTCGTATGCTCCGCCTGACATTTCGACTCTTAGACACGCTAATTTTAGTTAATTTAATTATCTGCACGGACCTGACTCGGTTAAAGGTTTTTATACACAGTTTTCGTGCACGGAATATTTCATGAAGTTTTAGATATTTCGTTATTATTGTAATCGCATTTTTAAGGGTGAAAGGTATCTCACCCTGAGAAAGGTGATATTTGTGTGTCGTATATTAATATTTTTAGGGGTGAATTTTTATATGCATTTATTTTTTAAATATTTAATAAAGTAGTATCAGTAGTTATGATTAATATCATAGGTGATATTATTAGCATCATTAATTGAAATAACATTAGTAGTAACTGGTTGTTCAGATAGTTTTAATAAACAGTGATTAACCCCACAATGAACATATTAATTTACAATTTCCATAGAAGACAGAAATTTCTTTCTCCAACTTTTATAAAAATATTCGTATAAACATCTGGTGTTTACTCTAAAAATTTCAACAGAATCGAATCGAGCGTAAAATTTGAAGAAATATAACGTCGAAGGTAATCACCGTTGATGTGAACGGTTGAATAATTCTTGAGAAAATAGGGAATTATTTAACATTCCGTGGAGAGGGTGGTAAAGCTCAAAGGTTCTCAGCTAGCTTTCCATTTAGCCTCGTCTTGGAGCGAGCAAAGCTGGGGGATGAATTTTAAACAACGTAGAATTAAAGTGTGACAAGGAGACATTTCTTTTATTTATGAATCTACTTTTTCCCCCTTCCTGTCGAAAGCTAACTTAAAAAGATGAAAACCTGCCTTCTCGTGTATTTTTCACGAGCCATTGTATGCATAATGCGAGAATTCAAACGATGTTTCTTGATTTTTCACGTAAACATTCTCTGTGTCTCTTTACTACTGTTCTACTGTTAACCTAACAAAATTCCTTGTTTTCATTTTTTTATGTTCGCTTAAAAATTCAACCCTAAAATTGAGATATTTTGTTCTTTTGAAATTAACTCAAAAATTTAATCATTATATTTAACTCTGGTACAATTAATATCACAGTGTAATAATTTTAAATTAAAAAATTGATAACATTCGAATTGTCGTGCAGTAGAAAATATTTATAAATAGGGGTTGCTAGTGAAAAACTAGATGATAATTAAAAAGGAGCTCGTGTAAAATAATTATTAATGCCTCTCACGAGTCTCGATCTTTATGAAGAATCGATAGTATTGTGCAACGTTTGGTAGTTCGACAGGTTTTCTTTTTTCCCACCCTGAGAGGGCGGTGTTCTCGAGATTCTTGAAAGAACCCCTTGGGTGCGTCTCTCATTCAATTTTCATTTTCCATCTAATCGAGCAGCCTCTCCAGGCGAACAACCCTCAAGGTAACAAGCCTTTTTTACTTGTCAACAAATTCCCGATGCAACCAGCCCGTTCTTAGCCTACGCTCCTCCGAGCTTCGATTACGGAGTCGAGAAAAATACGAGAATTGGAATATCGGGGGTGCGAGGAAATCCTGCTGCCCTCTATCTGCTTCCTGAGACCCTATTTCTAGAGGGTTAGTGACCAAGGGGCGATAGGGGCGTGATACGAACCAGTTCAAAGAGGGACGGGTTGTGCGGAAGACGAAGAACGAACGCTTCAATTGAATAGGGAGAAAAGGAGCATGCGAAAAGAACGAGGGTGTGACAACCCGAGAAAACGATGGTTAGAATTGTGGGAGATTGGCCGTTTTTGAATATAAATGAAAACCATGATTACTAGTCCTGTTTTCCTCGAGATTGCTAGAACAAAGGGTGCCTTTTCTTCGACACGAAAATTGCTTTCATCAAAATATCAAGTTATTTCGAATAAATTTCTTGAAGGTAAATTTCAAGATGGACAAATTTGTAAATTTAAAGGTAAATTGTTATCGTTTATTATAATTGGTAGACTCCCGAATTTTGATTAAATAATCGAAGAGTCCTGCAATGTTAATTAGAAAATTAGAATACGATTCTATCTTTATTATAGCAATTCTATTAATGGAGTTTCGATCGTGGCGTTAATCCGTTCCAATTCGCCGGTCCACGCCTCTTTCTTCGATAAATCTGTTTCAATCGTTTCTCCCCGGTTCCTACGTAAGCGTTCTTCCGGAGCCCTCTCGATCGCGGAAATTCGCCACACGGCGAAAAGGGGTGTTAGCAGCGAAACAGCGACGAAAAAGAGCGATTCGGGTTGAAAAAAGAAATATCGGAACGCGGTAGGAAAAGAAAAGCGAGAGAAAATGATAAAGGGGTAAGAGTGTAAAGGACAAGGGTGGAAGGAAGAGGGTTCAAAGTATGGCGAAGAGGGATGATTCCTCCAGTACCGGTAGAAGAGTAGACTGGTCGTTCCTGAGGGTTCGTTAGTGGGGGAAGTTGGAAGGAGAGGGGATAAAGCCCCGCAGTGCGGCGCGGTCGATACAACCCCCACCCCCGTGACCAACCCCCGCCGACCCTTTTTCCGATCCCTCTTCTTCCCATTCCTCACCTTTCGTCGTCGCTTCCTTGCTTTCTCGCCTCGACTTCGTTCTGCTCCTTTTCACCGCCCCGCAACCCCTTTTCTTTTTTAATCAACCCTATCAGCTCGAAAATATTACGATTATGTCACGACCGATTATGACTTTCCATAAAACCGGAATCGTTTCTCCCCTCTTTTGTGTCCACGGTTTTCTAAGTTTCTTGTTTATGTAACTTAGAACACCGTTTATTTATGTAACTGATTAACGCGATTTAGATGAGATTTTAAACACTTCGTTATACGTAAGAGTTGTTTCATTAGGTGTAGATGTGTACTCTGTACACATTTCAGATCTTAGAATAAGATTCATATGTTCATTTTGTGGATCAAAGGAGTCGATGCAAAAATAGTACTTGAGCTGAGAAATAAGTAAGTAGATGAGTAGATGCACATGCTACCCACACACAGAGTTAAGCCGTAAGGTGTAGTCAAAGAGTACTCAGAATATTGAGTAGTTGGGTTAGTACTCGGAGCATGAGTAGTCAGGGCATGAGTATTCGACGCACGAGTAACCAGACGGGTAGTCTGGGACTGAGTAGTCGGCGTATGAGTACTATGAACATCAGTAGCCGAGAGTATCCTGAGTATGAGTAGTAGCACGAGTACTTAGGATATGAACATTCCCATGAATAGTTAAGTTCCCATGAATGGACGAATCAAACTTAGTAAGTTAGTAAGATCATACACAAAGGGGAGTAAGAAGACTAGATAAGTAGCCGTTAAACAACCCCTTAGTGAATAATCAGACTACTCATGATTAAACGAGTGGTACAGCAACAAATAGTCGCAGCGACAGTAACGTATGAAGCGTTCGTAAGGTTGTTAGCGTTAAAGAATTTCACGTTTCAAGAGAACCGTTTAGCAGTTAACAAATAACGATCGTGAGGATCACTTGACCTTTACAAGGACGTTCCAACGGGAAACATTTACAAATGTCCGAGTTTCTCTGCACGTTTCAGCAGGTTTCCTTCTCATTTTTCTCGAAGAGCACGCTGATTAGCTAGAGCGCCATCTGTGCGCGGTTTCGCATTTGTTGGTCGTTGCACCTCGCGGAAAGAAGGTCGAAACAATAGAGTCCCTGTGACTAACAAAGCAGGAACGAGAACTTACCCCTTGTCACGCATTATTCTTCGTCTTCGTTCTTCCTTTTCTTTCGTTTCGACCCTCTTGCTTCTTCTTCGGGTCTTTCTTTTCTCCTTTCGCAGGAACGCAATCGTGCGGTTGTACGTCGAAAGGGGTGGATCCTAGAGAAAAGGGTCCGACGAGGACGCGAACAGATAAACGGAGATCGGTTATTCTCGCCAGATTATCGATACTCGTGCACGATCGCTGCTATTAATGGCTCGAACGCAGGGAAGAAACAGCTGCAACTGCGATTATTTGAATAAATTGGTCCGCTCGCTTGTGACCCGAATACTACCGATCGACCCCTTCGGATTTTGAACCCCCCTTAAATGCTGAAACTGCTGCCTTCGATTTGACTTGCGCTTTTTGATACATCTTTTGATACATCGCATTAATTGCTTGCTGAAGAAACTTTGACATTTTCCAATTTAGATATTTAGCAATTTATTAGTATTCAGCACGTGGCGAATGCGATGCATGGAAATATAACGCCGAGGTGCTTCGATGTATGGCAATTAAACGGAACACACTGTACAGCTATATTTTGTGGAAAATCATGCTAGAAATGTTGCTATTAAAGCAACATTTTGTAGAAAAACTGGTTCACCGTGTGTCCGCAGTGCTTTTTGATAACCCATGAACAGACAGGCATTCTCTTTAAAATTACGGACGCCTACAGAGCTTTTCATACTCTGTGAAAAGAGCATTCTTTTCTGTTGACCTGGCTGACTGTTTTTCTTGTTCTCCTCTCCTTTCCCAAACAAATATTTGAATACGTCTGCGTGCGATTGTTGATTCGTCAGGCACCGAGAATCCTTCTTTCATCGGTGAAATAATTAATTATCTCGACACAGTGTAAATTACATGCTACAGATAGAAACTGAATTGGTTTGTTGCCGTTTAAACGTTTCCCTCATATTCGCCTTTTATACTTTCCTTGCAATTTATTCTGGGATTTAATTCTTGTTACGATTCTTACACCGCTTAACTCTCTGTACATAATTAAAAAGTCATCGCGTTCAATATATCATATCTTTATTTACCGCGAACAAGGCTCGCGTTAATTAATTTCCTATTACAACTACGGAAGAGGAATTGCACCTTGATAAAAAATCACAGAGTCAAGATATTAATAAAAAATGGAAATGTCCAATCACGCGAAGTTTAATTAAAAGAGAATAAATTACAGAGTTTTTATTCGCTCCTCAACGAAACCAAAATAATGAAAACCTCCGTGCAGATTCTGATAGAATTTATGCTGCGAATGAATATTTCGTAAAATGTTTGAATTTTATAATTTGTCGTACTGAAATTTATGATCGCGCACCAGCTGAATATAAATTCGTCTGTCCACAAGTACAATTAGTCGTGTTCGTATAAATACACTTAATCGAATCGATCGACGACAGACAATCGATATATTGAAACGATGATCGATAGCGTCTGGCCGCGCATAAAGGCGTTATTACGGCAGTTTCGTATTCTTTTTTCTTGGCCGCGTTCCGAATCGCGTAATTAAGGAGCGTCGGTTGCTTTATTTGCCTGGCACTCGACGGAATTCAAGCCGACGATTACTCTAACGTAGCCGCGATATTTTCTCGAGTTATCTGTCGCCGGAGACCGATCGATCCCGAAGGAACGCTATTTTTTTTCCATCGTCACGGTTACGGGAACCGACCACAATTTTTTACTCGACGTAAAACCCACGTTTCGTTAACGCGAACCGAACGTCGGGATAATGAGAGGCCCAACAATTACTGGAAACGATGAAAATTTCTTACGGGAAAACACCGATGTCTAATTGACCCTACTCTTCTCTATCGATTTTCCGTGAAACACGAAAGGAGATTAAATTTAATTAAACAAAAAATACATCTACCTAGCTTTAATTATTTTTTAAATGCAAATTGTGGGTCAAAAATTGGCGATCAAATTAAATAGTAGCTTGAATACAACTCGTAAAATTGATATTATTAAATCATGAGAATGGTTACAAGAAAAAGACACTAGAATACAGGGTTCTACCTGTTTATTTATACATAAAGAGACATTACGCATTATCGAAAAATATTTCAGGTAGTGTTTATTGTACGGACACGAATATTGTGATGAAAACGTTCCTCCTCAGGGACTTTGATAATGCAACATTGTCAACATCTTGAGCAATGCGTTAAATTGCATGTCACTTTAAATAGCTAATAAATCACTGAAGCAGCATTGCGTTATCGCGTAATATTGACAGATATCTTAAAATCTGTAAATCGTAAAAATTAGAATTAAGCGTAGCATCAATCATATATTTCCCGATTAATAAATCACGGCGAATATGTTCGGTCGGTTAATCATTGAATCTTGTGCACTTCAATAATTCCACGAGCCAGAAATCCCAGGTTGTGCCGAGCTCTTCTGGATTCCATCTTAGCTGCTACGAAATCCGCGTGACCTTGTTTAAAAATTTATACGAAATTCATTTTACCCACATTGCTCCTCGTCGTCGTCGCTTTAAGCACGTATCGAATTTATTTCGATCTTTCGGTTCTATCCAATTTTTATTTGGGTATGTAATACTGGCCGAGTAGATGGACAAAGTGTAATGAGGTGATTTATAAATTTAGTATTATTAAATTACAATGTACTTGTTCTTGGACAGTCAAGGCAGCCAGTAAATGTTAGGACAATGTTGAACGCCGAGTAGTCAGACAATGAGCAGTTGAACAATCTAATACCACATCATCAAACAATCTCCAGTATACCAAGCAATCGAACATGCGACGACATACAATTGAATCGATAAAAAATTCCATCAAAGTAAATCTCCATCGCATGAAGATTTCATTTCCTCGACGAAGACTCCACATAAATTGAACGTCGTACCTATAGACAATTTCTGATAAATATTCCATCTCCGACAATACACGTACGAAAGACAGACACGGAGTACGAAAGGGTTAAGAGAAGTCGAGTGTTGTTGGTGTACACACGCTCGCACACCGGCGAACGTGTGCGTATGTGGTGACCGTGACTGTATCTGCGTCGGAGGAAGAGACACATTACGCTCAATCTACCTCCGCTCCGCTCGACTCCTACTTCGCGTTCCTCGCTCGTGATCTGCGACCCAAAGAGAGAAAAACACGCGCGTACCAGTGTGACTCACCCCGATATTCGACACGGTTTCCTCGGGGCTGTGCACGTCACATTGCGAGGCGTGTGTTAACGCTCGACGCCGTGCACGATCAGCCTCTAGCTGCTTTACGGATAACTGGAACGTACCTCGCGATCGGTTCTATGCTGCAGCTTGCAATTTCTCTATGGGATTATAGGAAATATCGGTGAACAGGTTAGGACGTTGCAAACGTTGCGCACGTTCGGGGATACGGCGAGAAATTTCTGTAAAAAGGGACAAAATTGTGGATACGATTGGTTGAAGCGGAAAGCACATTCTAAGCTTTTGGAATATTGGTTACATCGGTCGTTTATATCGGTTCGATTGGAAAACAAGGAGACTTGCTGCTCTCCATTTTTAGAACTCATCCTGTGTGAACTCAACATATTCTCAATAGATACACTCTGAATTATAAATTTGAGAAATTGAAATATTTGATAAAATTGAATAATTGAATAATTGAATAATTGAATAATTGAATAATTGAATAATTGAATAATTGAATAATTGAATAATTGAATAATTGAATATTCGAATAATTGAATAATTGAATAATCGAATAATTGAATAATTGAATAACTAAATAATTGAATAATTGAATAATTGAATAATTGAATAATTGAATAATTGAATGACAAAATTATCTAAAAATCAAAAAGTTGCAAAATTGAAAAATAAAGGTGTGAGTGGTGCAATACATTGTACTAAAAATGATCCAAAATTGAATGTAGGAAGTGTGTTTCTTCTTATCAAAATACTTGTAATAGTTTCTAAATGGTGTAAAAGAGGAGTATAAACGTTCAGGCAATGCCGGTATCAAAACCGACAGCGCAGAAGTCAAATGTGTTTCCAAAATGAAACACCTGAAGCCACCGATACGAGGTTGGGAATTTTCGAGGCACGTGGAAGTTCTCTCGAAAGCAACAGACGGTGGGCGTATTAGTTTCGACACAAGAACGACCATTTAACTAGTTGAACGCTCTGGCAGCGCAGACACACGGTGTATGACAGGAGGACTAGAGGAAACATTAGGCCAACGCGAAGCAATGTTATACTGGTACGTGAGACTGTACGACTGAGGCCGATATTACGTATACCTGGCGCTATTACGCGCCATTAAAGCACGTTAAGCAACGTTTTCATCGCGTTTAAGGTCAGGTGTATGGGAATACATAAATCGTGTCCCGCCTACACTGATAACAATCAGGAATTTTCTTCGTTCTACCACGCGACATACTGATACTCTTCTACTTCCTTAATGACGCTATAAATTTCTATTAATGCTATGCGTAATCTTAATTTAAATTCTCATTTTTTAATTTCATTTCCCGGTTACGATCGTGCTCGAAGGTTGCACAGACGTTGCTGATTATCGTACATTGTACACATTTTCAAACTTAACCTAGCCTAACGTGATACACAATTTGTTATCTGAAATATTGTATATGCTAGATTAACTAGATTTGAACGGTGGAATTGCTCAAGTCATTAAGGTTAAGTTTCATCACAAAATTTAGTGTATTGGTTAGGTGGAGTATTAAATTAAAGTTAGGTAATTAGATCTCAAGCTAGGTGAAGTTAAGCTCAGTTGGGTTACATTCTCAGCCATCGGTGTGTCGAACGATAGCGAAGGACGTAACCGAAGCCTCCGGATCTTTCCACAGGATCGACTGTATCGAAAGGCTGGTATCGAGACGAACGATTAGGGTCATTGGTTTTCCGGACCAACGAGGCCGTTGTCCGCAGCCAGGTTCTGATAAAGCTCGACACATTGGCTCTCCTCATGATCGATTCTCATGAACGCGTTTCTCCTCGCATGAGCTCGCGCAGGAAGTCGTCTCTTACCAGAAACGGGTTAACAAGTTCTCCCGAATCGTCGGTGCAAACCTTTGTGCGTCGAATTCCAAGCCGGAGACTTTTAATTGAAATTCGGGAGGAAGTATTGAATCCCGTGGCTCTATTGTGTCTCGCGAATCCGCTCTTTGGCTCCGAAGTTTAGACTCGACGCGAATACGAGAGCTACCCGTTCCAATGATCGATGGAACGATCCTGGAACTTAAATGGCCGTGGAAACTTTCGGCCATCGTCGTTTTTAACCGGTGTACCGACTTTTCTGAGATTGCACGAAATTCCTCGAGCGCTGTTTCACGAGTTTAACTTACGACTAGCTCTTATCTTTCTCGACAATAGTAGCTTAGCTCGTATTATGAAGTCTCCAGATTATGAGGTGTCTAACGGAGACGTTAGTTTAATCGTCGAATTCCAGACGAGATCGGTTTTACGTGCCGGTCTGTTTGCTCTGTTGCATCAATATTTGCTCCCAACGAATTTAACACCTACTCTACTTCAGAATTTTAATAGTTTTAATAATCGACCGACTTCGCACTCAAATTACGACGACAATTAATAAACTCTTAATTGGTAACAATTTGTACCTAAACTGATATACATCTACATTTATAACAGATGTGTACCTTACCGTACACATGTGAACTTGTACCTAAATCTATAACGAATGTGTACCTTTTATAACAGACTTGTACCTAAGTTTATAACTACTAACGTAAAGTTAAGGGTAATAAAATAAAAATTAGTCGAGGTCTGGTGTCATTGACTGCAGTTATGACACCGCATTCCAGCTCGTGCAACCGCGAGCCAGAATCGAACGAAAAGTATTCGCAGAAAGGTATCTCCAACAGGAGTAATTAAAGTCTTGCGAAATTCTCTGGGTTCTTTCATTGAAACGCCGCTTTAATTATTTAACTCGGCTGTGCGAGATAAACGCCAGGGAAAATGGCTGGGTGTTGGAGCTTTCGAAGTAGCATTGCCTAGCGAGTAGTCAGACGGCCGAGTAATCGGAACGGTAGCCAGACGATGAGTGGTCAGACAGTCTGGTTACCTGATTAATGGTCAGCAGGAAACTGTTACGGTATAAACATTGTACACCTTACTTTGCATGTTATATTTCATACTTTGACCACGCTGGTCATAAGATGGGTACACATTATTTATGGAGAAAGGCGATGGACTAATAGGTTAGAAGATGAAACTGAAAGATACTCTTGTTCTTAATAATCTGTATTATAGTCTGACCACAAACTTCACTGTGGTCAACGTGTTATTAGCCAGGTTAATTAATCTATTTTGAAAATATCGTAGGATGCCCGATGATGACTACGATTTTATCTTGTATCTAAGTATACAAAGTCATGAAGTAGAGTTTTCTAAATAACCTTGCAGCAACTTCGTACGGAAGTTGGAGATTTCATTCGGTTGTTTCCTTCACGAAGCAGAGGTGTGCAGAGCAGAAACTGCGAAGCGTGAGACACGTGAACAGTTGGTCCGCGAGTGCATCGTGTGCACACTTAAACGAGCTCAATCGTACGCGACCCCATTTAAATAACGACGAATTGAATCCCGGAGTGTTTCCTCCTCAGTTTTGCCCTCTCTCCGCTCCGCGACTCGCTACACCGCTTTTAATCTCTGATTTCTGTTCCGACCAGTTTCCCTTAAGCCCGTGATTCTGAAAAGCTTCCAGATCCAGCTGGCTGACGCCGGTTTCAATGATTCTGTTGACGACATCGTTGCTCGTGATTTTTGCCGGCTGTGTTGACGAACACTTTATTTCCCTGCTTGCGACGATCATGAAAACGCGGATTTTTGTCGATACGATTTGAGAACACAGAGCAGAGAATTCAACCTAGATTGGGGACCTAGGTTCAAATCTTTAAATTTAGTTTGTCCGCAAACTGTGTCAGATAGAGATTCAATTGTTGTAATTTTGAGACAAAGAATGTTCAAATGTTAGGGGTATTTTGGATACGGCGATTAGACGGGTTGGAATTAAGATTGGCGAGAAATCAAGTGGTGAGAATGAGTCAGATGCGTCGCAGTTCAATGATTATGTGCGTCACGTGTGAGGGGATATTAAAGGCAAGGTTTACCTAGGACCAAGGTTTAGACGTGGGTTTTGAAGTCCAGTCGATGATAGAGTAAATCTGTACTTAATTCAGGCCATCCCGTGGACCTAATCTAGGCTCAAGATCTAAACCCAAGTGTTAAGCTCGGTACTAAAGTGTAAACTTGTTTCTAACCCACATCATAGATGGTGGAACGCAAACCTTGCTAACCTAGGGTATCTATGTCCTCAGTGGAATCTCTACGATAATCGCAAAGTGTAATGACCGAGATATAAATGTATGATCTTGTACGATAGCAAAGTTCATATAACCAGAAATTGAATCTCGTCGGAAAATTCGCGTGTGACGTAACCTAAATGTCTGCGAGGAAACAAGATGACAGACCGAATCGGGGATCGTAGAACGAAGATTTCACGGTTGCGAACGTAGACCGGAAACGATCTTGACTCCCATCGAGATCGCGATCGTCGAAGTCCAAGGTGAGGTCGATCAACCTGCAGCGTTTCTCGCGCGATCGGCTTCGCTATTGAAACGACGAAGAAAGAGGAAGGAGACCTTGTCGATAGTCGACTATCCAATAACTGGTCGACGCTATCGCGTCGCCTGAGACCGCCAGTCGCCGGTTTTCCGGTTCGAACTGGATAGGAACGTCGGGGCGCCGTTCATTGTTCTTGAATGATTGGTCGAAACGGAACTTTGGCATTGTCATCGCTCGCGCGACCGCCAGCTGCTGGCGACTCGTGCCAGCGCCGAGGAAATCTCGATTTCTCGTTCGCGAACGTCTAAAGGTGACACACGGCGGTACAAAAATTGTTATCAAACTCCCTTGATGTGGGATTTAGGGATGTGGAAATTTGAGGCATGCTTGAGAATTTTTTAATTGGGGAATGTGGGTGTTGGGAACTGGGGAAATAGTGAATTAAAGAATTAGGAATTGGTGATCTAGGAAATTTATTAATTGAACGATTCTTGAATCTGCAAGTTTGAAGATTTGATAATTTGTAAGTCTGGGAGGTTTGCTTTTAAAAATTTTTTAATGTACTCGAGAATGTGGAAAGGAGGTTTTTAAATTCCTAAGCTTCTAATCTTGATAATTTGAAATTTCTCAATGTGCAAATTCCTGAACCGGCAAATTAGAATTTTCTTAACGTCCAAATTTCTGAAGCTGAACACTTGAAGTTTCTAAAGTTGCAACCCCTAAATTCCTCAAGTAGCAGTAGTTAGCTGTTAGCGTTAAGTAGATCCGTCGAGGGTGGTCAGACCGGGCATGAATCTTTCCCTCGGTAGTTTGCTTGAATTCTTCACGGACTCGTGCACCTTTCACGACTTGTCGCTTGAATTTTTGATAGATCGCCAGAAATAAGCATTGCCCGGTCTACGCGGATCTATTTTCGCAGAATTGCATCGCGTTTCACCGAATGTCTACAATATACCGCACTCAATTTTGCGATCGACGTATCTCGCCGACTATTGTACCGCTCGTTTTATAAATAATCTTATCGCGTATACATAACGAAAGTAGTTAAGTATCGTTGTAATCGCAGATTAAATTTATCAGAGACGGTTATTATCGCTCGATGGAATGTTCCACCTAATTGAAATGCGTTGAAGAAATGAAACGTAATTTTTATCGCGGAGAACGTTTCCTATGAAATTTAGGTAGTTGAATTCTCTTTCTTAATTGTTACTAAAAGCAAGCTGTTCGTGGTTAATGTCGGTCTGAGCGGCTGGTTGCTGATGCTTGCACGAAAAATCTCGGAGATTTACGCGAAGCTGACCGTGAAATGGATTCCGGCGAGTACGCGGAGAAAAACGCGAAGTAAAATTTATCGAAAGAATGATTTGTTGTCGGGGCACGCATAAATTTCGGCGAGAGTTGCATGCCATCGCAACGTTACCCTCGATTTGAATTTTCCGAGCATGAATCTTTTTTTAAACCGGTAAAGGGTGCAATGCAAACGAACGTTCGTGCTTCTTTTCATCGTGATTTGCTACCTTATTAGCGGGTATACATCGCATCTCGTTAACCTGGATATAATAATGATACATATACGGCCCGCTTAAATTACTTCTTACGACCGAACAGATTATCATGATAATTCTTTCGTTATAACATTTCCTTATAACTGAAGAATATATGTTCATGAATTATTGTAAAAATTTATTAGTATGAACTTAAGTACTGCATTATTCTGTTAACGGTATCAAAGAACATAATATTGCAATATGGTAATCTACAAACTGTTCTTTGTACCTAACCTAACAATCTGACGTGATCTTAACCTAATTTAATTCAACCTTCGTCTTAGTTAACTTTGCATTAATTAAATTGATTTCATCAAGGGTAACCTATTTTATTCTAGGTTTAACTCTTATCTGACTTAGCCTAATTTAAGATAACTTGACCATATATGACGTTAATCTAACCTAACATATTCTGCTCTAAGGTAGCCTAACCTGTTATGTAACCTAACATGTATGATCTAACCTAACCTCACCTAGCTTCATTTAAATCAACCTAACCTCATCTAGGTTCATTTAAAGCAACCTAACTTCACCTGGACTTCTCTAAACTGACCTAACCTAATCTAATTCGATGTGATCTCGGTCTATGATCTCATTAATTAAATTTAACTTAAGCTAAATAACTTGTCAATGTTAAAATAACTTGTCATGTTAAGTTGCAAGTTGGAGAAAACTGAATAAATCGAAATAATAAAACTACGCGGCGTATTGCAGCTCGGTCTCATTAACCCGAGCGGCGTAATCGATGTATCGATAATCGATATCATCGCGTTGGTTACTCGGTGAAAACGTATGCAGCGTGAAACGACGGTAACCATAGTCGGACGGCGCGAGAATGATAAGAAAGGTTAGGCAACGGGGTAACATCTCACCACACAATCTCACCACCACCACCGCACCATCTTCGTCCGGCAGCAATCCGTGTTGCGTCTCGTGGCTGACTCTCGGATGCACTTCGCGACAATATCGCGGACACGTATATCCGCGGGACACGAATTAACCGTAGGGACGCGAGAGACGGGCGGCGCGAAATCGGTAGGAGCCTCGATTGAGGAAGTCGTGAACATAAAGGAGAGAAACGAACCTTATCGTCGGCCGGCCGGGCATTCAATAATTGCTAGGCGCTAATCGAGCCGCTGCGCCGTCGACGTGGCTGTAGGTTTACCGGTTCGAACCGGTGCGGACCTCCTCGTCGCCGACGCGGTGAATGGCTGCCGGTGCTCGAACCGGAAAGAACCGGCGTAGCCGGCCGTCATTCATACCCAGGGAAAGAGTAGAGTAGAGGATGCCAGAGTACGCGTCGATACTTTTAGACCCACTCACGAGACCGTTTCCTTCGTCCTCGCGTGACTCCGTTTGTTTACAAACAGAGGATCATTCGAGTGTCGAAACGCTGTCGCTTTTTCCTCCCTGATTCGCTATCGAATCCACACTTTTCGATTAATCGAAAGGAGCGTATGTAGCTAGGCTGATTGTTGGGTTGCTGTCCTTCAGGGTTGGTCGCTAGTGATTTCTGGTGAATGGCATTGGTGAAACGGAGACATTTAGGGACTTGGGGGTCTGGAAATTTTGAAAATTCGGAACTGGGTTTGGGGATTTAGGAATTTGAGAACTGGAGATGTGAGACCTTCGGGATTTGAGAATTACTGAATTTGGGATCTAGGTAATTAGGTAACTAGGGAACTAGGAAGATAGGGGGCTAAAGAACTGGGGAATTAGGGACTTGGGATTTGGGAACTAGGGAACTACGGATTAGGGATTTGGGAATTTGAGAATTTGGAATCTAGGGAATTTAGAAATTTGGGAATTAGAAAATTGGGTAACTAGGAATTTAGTGAATTATGAATTTTGCTGTAGAGATTCTAAAAGTACTAATATAATACTTTTCAGCGACGTCGAGCATAACGGCAGGAAATTGCAATGATAATACATTTTATTGACACACCGCGAAATAATAACATTAATCGCAGGATTTTATGATATTTTATGAGACGGGAATTAACGCGTTGAAACCGGTATTCATAACCGGTTCTCGACAATTTTCAGACAGATAAGTTATCTTGTCAACTTTTCAAATGCCATATTCTACAAGATAATAAAATTTAAAACGAGTTTCATTGACAAGTCTTATCGTGGATACAATTTCACCGTTTTTTTTTGGAAGAAAATTATCGTAAATATGTACATATTAATAATATATTATGGCCCATAGAATATCCTTCAGTGATCAGAAGATACCTACGTAGCATACACGTAATCTTTTTTCTAAATACAAGCATCTATAAATACTTTTGTTTAACCACGTCTTTGTATGAATTTACGATATAATATACTTCTTGCGCGGTGTGATGATAAAATTAACGTACTCTTCGTAAACAGCGGTTTAAACACTTGCTCCACATGATTGTTTTAGCTTGGTAATATCGGTGCGTATATCAGACGTTAAATCTTTAACTTGTTATCTTCGCACTTTGGTATTTTTAAATCTTCAAAATTTATAATTTGGAACTACCGAATTTAGGAGGTTATAAATTTACAAATTAACAAATTGTGACATCAATAAATTCTAAAGTTTCTAAATTCTCTAATCCCAAATCCACATATGCCAACTCCACATATCCCAACTCCACATGTGTCAAATCCACATATCCCAATTCCACATATGCCAAATCGACATACCCCAACTCCCTATATCCCAAATCAAATTTTCCAATTTCTCAGTTTGCAATTTCTAAAATCTCTAAATTCCAAATTTCCCAGTCCCCAAATTCCCAAATCTCCACCTTTCCAAAACCTTAAATTCGTAAATTCATTCGTATATCGCGCAACCTATCTTCCCCTGCGCAGGAAAAAAATGTGGCAAGAGAAGGGAGGTACGTAGCCAGGAAGCGATTACGCCGGTAAAAAAAGTCACTCTGCCCACGGTTAATTTTTGCACGGTACCACGTGTTAGAGAGTGATGGCTCGTAACGAGTATCACGAGTTCTCGTACACGCACGTGACTATCAGTTCGTGGTACGGCCACGTACGAGGAAGATGGTGAATAGACGAGTGTGCGTAATCTCGGTACGCGTTGCGTACGATCGTCTCGTACCACGCACGACTGGGATTCTCTATGAACGAGTACGCGTTTGTATCAGCTCCTCTCTTGTCTACTTATCACCAAAATATATTATTCATACAATTTTCTTCTTTTATCATTATCTTTTTCCTTTTTTTATCAATTCATCGATATTGCATTCAAGAAAAGTCTACTTTTGAATTAACCTTCATGTGCATATGTGTGCCTGAGTATGTATATGCATTCATGCATGCACATATCCTAATGTATACTGAAAAACCAACGTTATGTACATGTATACTTAAGAACCAACTTTTCCTAAACTGACACAAGTTTCACGTTCGTATGCATCGAATCAAATGTAACATACATGACATACATATGTGTACACATATGTTCAAACCAACTGCACAAATAAAACAAGTATTAATTTTCTGTTTAATTTATTTTTTAACCGATGTAATGTTTGTTTGAAATAAAAGTACGTACAACAATAACGTATTACTTTCATTTTGTCGAAATAAATTGTAGGAACAATTTAGAACGTAAAAATGACGCGTACGACTATAATGGAATAAAACGTGTTTGTTCGTGTGGCCCGTGGCATTTTCGCGAATTGACACTCGGGGAGGAAGATTTCCGCGGTCGTTCAACGTAGACGAGGAAGATCGTCGAGGTTTCGAGACGTCTGCCCGCGAACGCACTCGCGCGTGTATCCCACTCTTGAACGATCTTGCACGGTTGACACAGTGTTGGGTTAATTAGATGCGGCGAGCAACCGGTGCGAATGCACCGGTAGGAGCATCGTGACCCAGAATATCCAGGAGATCCGAAATTTTCGATGCCCCCTTGCCGAACAACGCAATTATTGCTACGCGTGACGTACGAATCGCTCGACCGCCGATAATTGCTTAACAGGGTTAATAATTAACCCTTTGATTCCCGCGAGTGGACGCCGCGTTGTTTGCGTCGTTATGCTGCACCTAAATGCACGATTCTCGTTCCCGCGGAAAATCCTCAACAATACCGAAGCTGCGAGACGTTAAACGCGCTCTTTCGAAATCGTTCAACGAAATTCGTTCGGTATTTCGAATGGTTCTGATATTGTGCGTTTTGTTCAGGTTATATTGTTCTGATGCTCGTAATAATTATAATTAATATGAACAGTAGTTGGGTCTTGTTTATATTGCGTGATTTATGCTGTCGTTGCAATGAGATTATAATTTATACATTTTATGTATACACATATTGTTCGCGACATTAGTGGTACTGTCCCATACTGTCATGTACTGTATATTCCCATTACATTCTATGATGCATTATATTGAGTAGTAGGATCATTGTTGTCAACATGTTATATGGGAGACGTGTCTTAGTTGCCGAGTTATAATCAATGCATTGTAGAATAGCGTTGTATTGTTATACGTTACATAGCCATGCGTTATATGGTCAGTTATTAGGTACCCTCGCGTTATATTGCCAATTTTTAGGTTCCCTCGCGTTATATTGCCAATGGTCGCATATTGCCAAAACGCATCGTTTTATTGACGAGCGAGGATCGAGAAACTGACTCGTGACGATTTATCGACGCACGCGGTCGACTAGTGTGACGGCACACGCGTTTCGTAACCCGTGGCACACGCAGAAACGTGTGCTGCGGTCGTGGCTCTTTTTCTCTCATTCTGTCCGTCTCTCTCCCTCCTTTTGTGGGACGAATTCGAGTGATACGCAAGATTGGCGCAAGGCCAGTCGGCGATTGCATAACTCGCGTCACTGCGAATCGCTCGGCTGCTCGATGAATACCGTTCCTGCCTTCAGAATCCCTACCTCTCTCTCCGTCTCTCTTTTACCGGAAGAAACTCGCTGAAACGATTCACCTGTTCGCGTCGCTCCTCGAATTCCTCTTCGCGCTCGTGTTCGCTACGAGAATTTATTTCCGGAGAAATTGACGTGACTGGATTCGCCGAGCTCGACGCATCGCACGCTGTGCATCGTTTATGATGCTATAATCTTTTATACGAAGGTTTCTAATTCGGACTCGTTCCACACAAATTTGTTTAACAACAAATACGAGCTGTTTAGAATGCGTGCATCTAGTTTAAGGTTACCAGCATTTAATTGGAAGCACGAGAGAAAGGTTCTCTACAGATTATCTCTTATTCCTTAAATTTCCTGCAAATTTTATTCAAACAGGTCTTCTTTCGTTAGCAATCATACACTTGCTTGAGTGTACGTATGAAGACTATTAATAAAATTAATATTTACTATTTATCTTGATAAAATTTATACGATTTTACAGTAGATACCAAATGTTTTGTATCAACATCGCTTTTACTAAAATACACGAATTCGTCGATCCAATATTTTCCCGGTCAGTAAACGAGTGTTTAACCACCGCAAGCAGTATTTATTAATCAACCGGTTACTTTGAATATTTGAAATACCGTGAAAGAAATGAATTTCACGCAGCGTCTGGAACGATGTGCCTGAAGCTCTTTATGCACTTCGTAACACCTCGTGTTCCCACCCGAACCGAACTCGTCTTCCACAAAATACGTTCGAGGAATAAAAACGTAAGATTATACACGATTAGATAGAAACGTAAATAGAAAACGTAAACGTACCCATTACGATTAAATGTTTCTTTCATTCGCGTTTATCAAACGATCGTAGATCTCGATCGCTCCCGAATTCTCATTTCCTTGTGTACGATCGTGTCAAAGATACGTTCAGATTCTTTTATCCAGGCCTTCTGTATGGTCGATAAACGAGCCGTGTTATCGAGAAGTGGCGAAACGTTTTGTTCGATATTCCCGTTGAAACCGCTTGAAATACAGACACCTTAAGCGGTTCTATTTTTACGTTACGATAATCCAGAAGTGTTTCGATGCTTCCACAAGGCATCGTTCTTTTTTCATTCGCTCTTTTCGCTCGGACAACGGATCAAAAAAGGCGCAGAAACCTTTCGACTGTGAACACGCGATAAGCACGAACAGTCGGTGTGAATGAAATTCTCGACAATTTTAATAAGCTCCATATCGCTTTCTACCATCGATACCTGACTTTCATTTTAACTAATAGATATTAGGAACTCGAATGGAAATGTGATCGAATCCAATGTTTTCTCTCCATTTTCTTTCGATCAGGTTTTCCCAGACCTTCTTGAAATATCGAGTCTTCGAATAAGTTCGTTCAAATTAGTACTTCAGATGTTTAATTAAATTTTTAATTTAATTTCATATATTTTATGCGTATTAAATTTAATTAAGAATTTAATTCTAATTGTCGAGTGATTTTTTGAGGCAATGAGTAATCATACTAAAGCACTTTTAATACACTTTTATGAAATAAAAGTTAATTTTATACTTTGTAGTGAAAACAACTTGCATACAAAAATAAAAGTCAGAAAATTGAATTCTTAATCTAGAAAAATGTCGAAGCCAGAAGGTTCATACGATCTGAAATATTAAACAAATTGGAAGAGGAAGAACGATGAAAGAGTTAATCTTGAAAAAGAAGAAAAAACTCGCGGCATCTGATCGATTGTTTGGCCGATATCGGAATCCCTTTTTAATCGGTAATCGAGTGACGTTATCGAGAGCAAAGTATTGACTTGGCACAGACCTCTTCTACTGTCTTCTTTCTTCTGTTCCCGATGTTTCCTCGATCCTATCAATTCTCGCCGAACTCCAATTCACCAACAATTTTCCGTTTTTCTGCTTCCTGTTCTTCTCTTAAATTGCACTGTTTTCGTCTGCAGCGATTCTTTTTTTTTCCCCGGAGGAGGAAATGATATTCTGAGTGCATCCATGATGGAGCATTCTAAACGCATTCTGGTTATTGTTACGATTATTGCTCCATAAATTCGCTTGGGGTGGTGGAAATGTATTTTGGGGTTGGAATCGTCAGGGTATAATGACTGTTTGTTAAGTTTTCAAGATTTGTACATTCGTAATTCTCAAATTTCTAAATGTCTATTGTTGCAGTTACCAAATACTTCAATTTCTGTATTAAAAATTTCTGCACCCCCAGTTCTCAAATCTACAAATTTCTGCATCTCCAGTTCTGATATTCCCAAATTTGCACGACCCCAATTTTAAAATCCCCCATTGCTCACATCCCCAAATTTCTACGACCCCAATTTCAAAATTCCCCAATTCTCACATTCTCAACTCTCACATCTCCAAATTTCTACCACCCCAATTTAAAAATTCCCCAATTCTCACACCCCCAAATTTCCAAATGAAAAACGTCCACATCCCCACTCGTCAAGTCTCCAAATCCCAAAATGGTCCAAACTCCTTACAGCAACCACACCCAGGAAAGTACAGCAAAGTATTATGCAACAGCGAGGAACCCACTAGAACTCCAGAGAGCATATCTGAGACACCGTAAAACCCTACAGAATCCCATATCTACAATTACCCAATTGATCCCTCAGAAAATAAGTAGCAAGCTCCACATATGTCAACCCCAAACGAAATTTCTGCCCATGTATGCAATTCTCCATACTTTGCCGTTCCATTTTATTCGAGCACATCAGTTTTTCAATTATGATCGCAGCTGGTGTACCCGGTGACGGTACAGGAATAGTTGATTCAATAGAGTCAACGGAAGGTTTAATATTTCGTCCATTCTTTCTTTTCCTTTCTTGCCGTTTCCATTGGAAAATCGAATGGTTCTCGTGACACGGCACGCGATATATTCGAAGCGTCTCTTTTTCGTCGTCGATGCAATTAGGACTTGACCCATTTCTGGGCGATTCGTGCGCCCTGGCCCGTTGTTCGACGTATCGCGAACGCCGATGGAATCGCCTGGCCAAAAGATCGATCAACTAATCGGCCACGTGCGCCCCTAAATGCCCGACATTAACTCTCTTTTTATTTCTCACACTTATTGAAAATATAACGTTGTGTCTGAATTGTACTTTATTTTCTGAGCTCCGGAGGTATCAGTTCTGTCACTCCATCAATCAATTCATCAAGTTTCAATGAATAATCATTGTTCAAGTCCTACATACAATGCACCTATAACCACGTATATCTGGAACATATATCTGTAACTTACATTGTACACTTGTAATTATTCAACTCAAATCAAGTATTGATTACACACATTGAAATATTCAGCGAAGGCAAACAATGTTTCAGCCCAAGTATCGACAATTCTGATAATCGACTCCGAGTGGTTATAAAAATATTCAAAATTTACGAGATGAAAAACAATTGGTTAGCTCGAAAGCAACATTGATTAACACGGTGAGTCATTAAATGGCTCGGTCACGTGCACACACGCGTTCATGTAGTGACTTAGGTTCCATTCGTGAACGACTTTGATTCGCAGGATATGAATCATGTTCCGTGGCCCCTTTCTTTGCTTGCATCACGCATAATTTCAACGATCTGCCGCTGTTGTTTCTTTCGTGTATTAAGTCAGAATTTGTGGAAGAAAGATTCTGGAGGGTGTAATAAAATTTATACACCGATATAAAAGTTGAATGGAGCAGCTTTTACGAGGATATTAAGTTCAGAAGCGTACATCTTATAATGCTGACCGCCATTGTTCGTTGGCCAACGTTTCTCCATTCGTTCTTACTCCATATTGGTATCTTTCTTTTCGTCCTATTCTTCCAGGATCGTATACGGTTATTTTCTTGGAGAAAATATGACGGCGGAGGTCTGCAATTTTTAGGGATTTTTCAGGATTGAGTTTGAGAACATTTCTGATGGGTAGGGAATTTGGGATTTTTTAATTTCGGGAATTTAGGGATTTGGGGATGTAGAGATTCGAAGACGTAAGATTTTGGGAATAGGTACTTGGGAATCGTAGGATTTGGGGAATCTAGGGATATAGGAATCTTGAGATGTAATGTGTAGGAAGTTGGAAACCTAGGAATACAGAAATTTATTAAGGGACTTAGGAATTTGGGAATATAAGTACTTGGAAATTGTAGGATTCGGGGGATGTAGGAATGTAGAAACCTAGAAATTTGGGGATATAGGTATTTGAGAACCTTAAGATCTGAGAATCTACAGAAATAGTAATCCAGGAATTTGCAAGTGTAGAAATTTGATTTCAAAGCGTAGATTCACTCAAAGACTTCCTAAACCATTACCACATTTTACACCAAGCAAAATGCAATCTTTCTAATGGAAGCTTGAAACCTATAAACCTAAACATATTTCACCATGTTCCGTTGTAATTGCAAGAAGAGACATTAAATTAATGAATATTCTTCGGGGCAAAGATCGAAAGGGCCTTCGTCTCGAGAACGATCGGTAGTCCGCAATAAGGAACACCGCATTGTCGGTTAGTACGCCGCCGGAAGTTACGTAACGAGTTGTTTCAGAGACTTTAGGCTAGCCCAGTTCCGTGCAAGTACTTCCAACCCCTACGAAAATCGATCTGGCTGACGCTTCGATGATCGTGTCGCGCACTCTCCCTTCTTCGTGGTCTTTGACATTTTGTTATTTATCGACGGACCGTATTTTTCGGACGTTTGCGTTGTTCGATACGTTGCAACGTTACAAAAGTTTATTAATCTATCGGGTACGCCTACATTCTTTGGTAACCTATTTTATGGTAACCCACATTCTACTCCGTCTTCACGAATCTTCGTTTATCACGTTCTCAAGATTTCATTTTCAAAAATTATTTAGTACTACAAGGTCGTTATCACAAAAATTTCTAAGTAACCTTAAATCTCTAAATTTCTGATCTACACAGGTTCATTGACCCTGTTAACAAAATTATAGTACCTAGTGCAGCTACTAAAAATGCCTGAATTTCCAAAAATCTGCCTATTTGGTCATCGACATTGTTAGTAAAATACGTACTCCAGCCCAAAGAAAAATCGTAGGCTCACCGACGAACACCGCGAAGAATCTCAGCGCAATGTCAAATGTTCGTCTAGCGATACGCGAGCGGATTCCTAGGCGGATCAGTGGCGGAGGATCCCTGGCTCCGTCGACGACAAAAGTAATTATTGAGTAATTCCGGCAATGACCTGACTCACCGGTATGGCTCGAAGTCTGGAAACGGCTGGACTACTCTCGAGTCGTGGCTTAACGAGCCGTAATGAAAAGTGCGGAAGGGATGGTCCGGCCCGAGTTGATGGCGGTCCAATGATTAAATCGCTGACGACGAGAAAAGCTCGGTGGATCGCGATTGAATTTCCTCCTGGTGGACGGAACGTGAAAGGACAGCGGGGGCGAGACAAGTAATCGAGAACGATGGAAACTAGAAGAAAATAACGCGGGATGCGGGACACGCGCCTCGGGCCGTATCCCCGGGCGTTGAAAGCGTTCGCTAACTCGAGAAGCCGTCAGGTGTTTTCAGAGTAATCCATTAGAAGCGAGACACGCCGAGGAGAAAAAAACTCCGGGGTCCAATTTCGCCGTTAAACGTCGCTGCCTTTCAAAAAGTAACCGGAGTAACGAGACCACGGCAAGGATTTCCATACCCTCCGCGCCTCGTTCTGAACGTCCGTTGGAAATACTTCGGATGCCGCCCCCAGTCTGTTGACTTCCCTAACGAACAATTAGCTCGAGTAACAAGCTGCAGAAAGAAGATTCGTATAATTGTCGGGAAATTGTATCCGGCAGGTTTCCGGACTTTGGGAACCATGATGAAAACGCGAGCAACCCGGTCGTCGGGTTACGGTAAACATAATCGCAGACAGGGAATAATACGGTGCTCGTTCATCCCTGTGTACCAGAGGGAGCCGGTGGAAGGCAGTCTTCGATTAAACTCCGCAGGAGAAACAGGCTGCTTCTTTGCAAGGTGCAAGACGGAAGATTTGCATGGCGGAGGGGACTTCTATAGAGCGTTCTAACCGAAGAGGGAGATGGATAATGGCGGAGGAAGAAAGAGGATTGTGCGAGTAGAGTCGGTCGGTCGGCCAAAGTGCTGTGTGGCGCGTAGCCCAGTAGCACAGATCGTGTACCAGTGGCTCTCACACCCAACTCGCAGCCTTTCTAGCCCGTCAGAATTCATCATATCACCCTCCACGGTTCCTTCATTTTGTCGATTCATGAGCGGAACATGCTGGCACCTTGATGAATTACATTATCCCCACATTTCGAGACTACCGAGTGCTCCACTTCCACTTATTCTCAAGATGGACCACGTGCTTTCGTCAATCCAACCTGAGACTTTATCGATCTTTTACGCATTCGTCGATGGGGGAATATGTTCTTGAAAAGTTACATTTAGAGAGTGCTATTTTTTCAGAAAGTGGACCCTTTCTGTAAGACAACTACCAAATCTTGTTCAGTAGAATGTGTAATATCATTGAAGAATATTATGATGCGTGTAGAGAATAAGTGCCTCACGTCTCCAACCATAACCCGTACTTTCTGTATCCCATCTGCCACATCGCACCTCTTCGTCTATGTCGCCGAATAAAACAGACCTCATCAGTTTTTGACATATTCGTAGACGAGCAAAATGTTATGTCCTTGAAAAATTACGCAATATGCGATACATTTGACAAATACCAAGTACTTTTTCAGAAAGCATTGGTTTTCGAGCGGAAAATATATTCTTTCCTACATGTCCCAGTTATGAAGTCAAATCTTAGACTTCATCAATCTTCAACGTATACGCTGATGGACAAATCGAATATGTCATGTTCGCGAAGAAATACATCATTTATGATGCAGTTAGAGAATATTAAATGTTCCACTTCTTCAAAAACCATGGTCTACATCTATTCCATATATGTCGCATATATGAGATCTTGCAGTTTATCAACCTAAACTTGTAGTTTATCTACCTTGTTGATAGACAAATGTGCCTTCAGAGAAGTACATGAACTGAGTGTTCTACTACCTGACAATTGATAATTGTTCTCAGAGACCCACATTTCTCATATCTCCCGGTATGTTCTCTTGTATATGTTCCACATCATTCCTTTTATCCTCCTCTCGCTTGTATATTTCCCACATCCATATATGTTCCACATCCCACGTCCCATATACCTTCATATACGTCCCATATCCTTCCGTACACGTTGCACGTATCTACATGTCCCACATCCGTGCCTATATGTTCCACATATCAAATCAACCCCTAGACTTGATTCGTCCTCGACATAATCGTCGATGAACAGAACATGCGTCCTCGAATAATTACATTATGTACGGTACAGTTAGAGAACGGCAAGTGTCCCACTTCCTGAAATCCCACCCTCCGCCTCGTGACCCATCCAAAAAAGCCCAGAACCTTCGAGTCCCGTGACTCCGTCTTCCCGTTTCGTCCCTCGGGCGTGGAGGATCAACTCGGTCCGGTGTACTTCTCACCCGTAGCCAATTAACCCTCCGTCACGGCACACTTCTCGGCCGAAAAATTTCCCCAGGGAGCGGCGTGCAGACGGACAGTAAGCATCTAGAGTAGGCTGGTGAACTCGCGCGAGGTAAGGGATGAGAACCACTGACGGACACGGCGGAGCTTGCGCCCTGGTATTTTGGGGACGCGGACTGGCGCGGTGGCGGCAGACACGGCCACCTCTAAGCTAGGGGTTCGAACGGTGCCGCGAGGAGGGTGGGGGCTGTGCACCAGGGCACAGGGGCTGCGGGGCTACGTGTAGCGATGGGTACACTATCCGCACCCCTCGAGCAATTTCGTCCGACGAAAATTATCGATGCCATAACTTGGACCTTGCTGGAAATCATATGCAGCCACTTTGTATGCTTCTGACCGTTACCTCATTTCGTACTTTAGCAACCAATCGTCGAACATGTCGGATCACTAATTACTCATATGGTGACTAGAACCAGTTGCTACGACAGTTAGGGCAGTTGCAGCTCGATATCTTTTCAAATATGATATGCAGATGGTTCTAAGCTAGGGTTAGATGTCATTGCTTACTTTAGCTAGTAGCTTCTAGCCCACAATTACGTAACATCACATATAATACACGAAAATTCGGTAAACTTACGTCTGGTTAGATTAGGTGTTACGTTACTATATTACGAGTAGATCCTCCTGCTTATACGCTAAGCCGAATTTCACATTTGGGATTATTTTTGCATAGTTACCAGCACCATCAGACTTGAATTTCATTAAAATATATGTAAGCTTCAAGATTGAGTGAGTTAGTTCATCTTTCGTATTAGGTGCATCTAACCGTAAAATAAATCAAATTTAATTTTTGAACTAAGTCGATGATTTACTAATAGCTTCCAGCTCGAAATTCCTTGAAATATGATACACAGGTTTGTAATCTTATGACCAAGAGGGTTATGTATCAGACCGTACATTACATGAAAGTTTTTCCAACCACATAAATCAGATTTAACTATCACATCTTGGACAGTTCGTAGCTCCAAATTTCTTAAACCATCCTTTTTTACTCTAATTGGGTGTACCATCCCCTTTGATCAAATTCACTTAAAAATCTCTCAACATTCAACGATTTTTACCATTTCTGTGAAAGACGAATGATGCTATATTCTGGATCTGGCCACACATCTCGAATTTGTTTGACAATCAGATTCTTCATTGAGAATCTGTCTCCACCAAACTGTATTCTCTGCATCCCCTATATTCTCTATATTCTAAACTCCATAGTCTGTACTCTATCTCCATACTCTATCTCTATGAAACCCCATGCGGTACAATTTATCAGAACGTCCCATACGATCCGGAGGTCCAGTTGAAAATTTCGATTATTAAAAAGTTGGCGATCGAAGAGTAGTCTGAGCATTTTGGAAGGTATTCTACGAAGAAGATAGAAAAATTGTGAAATATTTTTGAACAGCTCGAGGTCGAATTGAGCCCATCGCTGGGCTCTAGGCTCGGTAGATGCTCTGGTCGGTTGGGTGGTGGCGCTGGAGTTGCACGGCACGGGAATGGGGGTGAATCGAGAACGATGGTCTGGTGGGGATGGCTAGCGTGGCTGTGCACCTCGCGGGTTGGTCGGGTGAGGGACGTCGTTTGGTTGGTGGGGGCAGAGTCGGCGTGGTGGGGTCGGACGGGTCGATGATGCCGGCGGTCCTCGACGACTCGAAACGCCAGTCAGTCTCTGATCCACCCGAAGCCGCGCTGTTAACCTTCTATCTCATCGAACACCGCTCGCCGCAGCCATGGGTGACAAGGTTTGTGATTGCCTTAGAAAAAAACACACAGCCATCTCCAGTACTCTGACCGAGAGTCTTCGCTTTGTAGACAGCCGTTCACAAGCTTTTCCTGCTTAAATCGAGCTCTATCCTCGGCCGATTCGATAGCCAGATTAGAGGTAGTGCGTGCGCGTATGTGTGCGTGTGTGCCCGTCCGTTCGTGCGCGTCCATGAGAGAGAAAAGGGCAGGGACGTCGCGAGAGACGAAGAAAGAGAGAGGAAGCACGAGTGACAAGCGTGAATGGGTTTAGAGGTCGGAGGAACGGGTCGTTTAGAGACACGGGAATTCTACTCGGGGAAAATAACAGGACGCATCTTCCATGGGTGACCATAAGTGTTGCTGGGGAAATCCATTCGATCGTGCACACACACGCTTTTTAGTTCGAGTCGAATCCAAAACGACGAACGATCGCCTTGGAAAATCGGACAAACGGAAGAGAAAGAGAGATATATAGGCGAGTCTGTGGTGTAACCACTGCTAAAGAGGAGCTTCGATCGAGGGTGGGAGGGAGAGGGTGGGAGAGAAAGGCGAGGAGAGACGAAGGAAGGGTTGCGCCTCTTTCTCTCTCTCTCTCTCCCTTGCTTTCTCCATGTTTCTTTCCGTGTCGAACTCTCGCGGAATCCGCGCGAAACAGTTCTTCCCTGTGATTCGTTCCGTCAGTGTCGTTTTCCAGGAAATCGAGGAACTTCCTCCTCGAGCAGGCTCCTTCCCTCTCCGTTTCTTCTCTTCCATCTCGTCTCTTCTTCTTCGTCTCGGCGGTTCGACCGGTCCGGTGCTAAAGAACGCGCAACATGGTAAAGTGCTTTTATTTTAAACTCTATGTCATAGTCGCGATCATTAGTCCCGTTCTCCAAAATGGTCGGCGACAGTGAAACGGTCCTTGGGCCAGAAGAGTGGTCAGCCCCCCACGGTGCTTCGATCGCGGATTACGCGTGGTTCCCTGACCCAATTGTGCGGACCAAGTACTTTTTAGACCGAGTACGACCGGGATAGAAAGCTAGAGCTTGTCCATGCTCCTTCAGAGGGTGGAAGTAGTCCGAGGGGTGTTGCAGCGTCACGGCGCACGCGCCAACCGACCAGCTGCGGACAAAGGGACGTCACGATTTTTTCGAAAAATCCACGGATAATCTTTCCACTGATTTTTCCGTTCGGGCCAAGGACGCGACTGTCACGGGGGGCCTACGATCGAAAACCTGTTCCAAAAAATCGACTTTTCTAGAAATCCCTTCCCGGAGACCGTTAACGATCTCCGACTGATTCTCCGCGGCTGGTTTCCGCTCGACACCTTCGATCGATCGTTCCAGCGGAAAATAACGTCTGCATGGAAACTGGTATTTTTAGCGAGCTATTAAAGTTCAGCGTTTAGACCGGTCGTGCGCAAGCTCCTCGCGAGCATAAATCGGTGAGAGTGAGTCCGGGATATCCGAGAGAATAGCAGACTTATCGATCTTAGAGGATCTTAGAGATCGACGTCCCTCGGCATCAGGTCCGTGACGTTCGGTGACACGCCCTCTCCCTTCCGCGACCCAGCCCGTTAACGATCTCTCCGCGGATCGCCTTTTCTCGCGATCGAACGCAGGACGAAAGCTCGGCCGGAAATTGGGCCGTCTGATCCGTTGCCGAGAAGATTCGGGCCGAACCGGGTCAACGGAAAGGCTTCCGTCGAGGATCGATCGGTGGCTCGAATTCGAGCGCATTCCAGCCTCGATTGTTCCTCGAAGCGGCACGGTATCGAGCTACCGAGCGGGCACACGCTCGCCGACAATGGACGAGCCGAGCTTTCATCGTGCGCGTTCGCACGCGAGTTCTCGCGGGACCGCAGCCGGCCCCAAGGACAGCCGCGGACCGTCAATTGAAAAGGTCGATCCTTTTAACTGGCCCTTACCGCCGTTTTTCGTTCATTGAAATTCCTTCGAGCGACTTCCGTCTGCCGATTATCTCTCGCCTCGACGTTCCGTCTCGTTGAGCCGTGTTTCTAGAAATTTAGGTCACGCGTTTTGTCGCTTTTGGTCGATGCAGCAGCTTCTACCACTGTCTCTTTCACGATCTTTCGAATGGTGCGCGTTTGTGACACGTTTTTAACGTGATAAACGGTTATGACGTATCAACCTTTGCAACCTCTGACATTTTGCGCAATTATTTTCGCTTGGATTACGAGCGTTTTTTAGATAATTATGCCCCACATTTAGGTTCATACAGTTCTTTGATTTTGTACTGCGCTGGTTACTGCAATTATTGCAATTCATTATTTTTCCAGTCAAAACTTGGTTCAATATTCTACTCGTTTTTCATGAAAATTAAGTATTACAAAATGACGATAATTGGAAGCAGGATTTCGTCAAAAATAACTCAGCTTCTAAAGATTCATTATTTATTATTCGTACTAGTATTTTTTCACTTTAATTATAGTGGACCAGGTACTTTTTAACAATTTCGAGCAGCGAATAATTGGTCACTTTTGTGACGTAGTAATATCCTAACTTCGACTCTAGCCATAATAGGAAAAGTTTGAGATAATCGGATACAAGTTACATATTCATTGCTCTTTACCGGGTTTAAGCACCGAATCATTGATTCTAATCTGGTCAATTTGTGACATAACAATATTCTGACTTTAGCTGAAATCGTGGCAAGAAAAATTTAGGATAATTCGAGAGCAGTTTAGATATCTTCCGCTTGTTCAGTAATTGGTTCATTCTGATACGCGTTTGTGACATAACCGTTCTGACTTCAGCTTCAATCGCAATGAGAAAAATGTAGGATAAGTCATAAGTAGTTTATCCTTCTTCATAGGTAATTTAGGTATCCATATTCACATATTTGTAATTGAATGACATTCTAATGTTAATTCTGATTCACATATTAGTTGTCTGTTCACATATTTGAGGAACTTCGATCAGTTCCTTAATTGTTCATTGATTTAATGAATCAATTTTCAACTAATTTGGATAGTCACATTTGTGATACAGTTGGGATTTGACTAACTTGATCTTGGTTTTATGAGTAGTCTAACAGCATCTAATTACCTAACTTCTGATCAGACGTAACAAAATTTGAACTAATCAAAAGCAGTCAGATGTTCTTTCCTAAGCAAGTAACTCTAATAACATCTTTGACATAATTACCTAACTTCTGATCAAATTCAACTAAATTTTAAATAATTCACAAGCAATCGGATATTCCCTAAGAGCCTCTAATGCTCACATTTGTGACGCAACTTCTGAAATCTAGCAAAATCTCTAATAACCCAAATGCAATCAGAGTTCCCTGAACAACTCTAGGATCTTTGACGTAATTACCCAACTTCAAGCTAACAAAATTTCCGATAACCCAGTGGTAACATCAGCTAACTCTAATAACCGCATCAGAAATGGTATCGCCATTAACAAAATCCGAGATAGCAATAATTAGCCATCATTAGACATCGTTGAAAATCGTTTTAAGAATCGTAGTGTTTGAGAAGAAAAAGGTGCAGGGTTTTTCAGGACGATTTCGACCCACGACCTTTGGGAAAGGGACGCCCTTCGCGAACTGCCTCGGGTCAGTTACATAACGCGGTGACGTTCGTGTTCATTCAAACGCTTCTAGCGTCGACTATCGACGGATCGATTGCGCGATACAATAAACGGAAAGAATGAAATCGACGTTCCACGGCTAGCGTCATGGCCGACCTTTGATGTCCTCTGTCGAACATCGATATTCGACCAGATCCGGATGATGCTGGAAATGCTCGCTTCGAACCCCTTTTATCGTCCATTCATTATACGTGTCAAGGTTTTTTAGAACACGGAATAGGATTTGTTCATTGGTACCCTTTCGTGCGTTCGTTTCGTCTTTTATTATTCAAGGTTGTCACGATTCAACTACTTTTCGATTTTTCGAAAATTATTATTGTTTCTTTTTGAATTATTGCATACGACACTGAAGCTAGTAAAACAGGTTTAGCACGGGTGTTGATTGTTCCTAGGATTTACGATCCGAGGATTCGGAATATAACAACGAATCCAGTTTCTGGATGAGTATACTTCATCACTCTAAATAGGTCATCTTGAAGATGAAATTGCAGCGCTACAATGGTCTAGAATGTTGTCGAGTGTTCATTGAATCGATTCATTTTATTGAAACAATGAAGAATGACAGTGGAAGTTCAGGATGATCCTGAAACTTATCTCCCTGTACATTTGACATTTCAAAACTTGCATTATAGCCTCTTTCAAAAATGTCTTGATATTTCCTACAATTCAGTTCAGCTATGAATACAAAACCAATGTACTTCAATTAGTATTATAACAACGAACTCAAAACATATTTCATACTTCACCAAATAGTAGACTCTCCTTATATTTAAAGATTTTTGTGAAAGTGGACACGAGGGTGGCGATATAACGAGAGACGGCGCGATTTAATTATCCACCGTTGATTAGAAGCTTTTTATCAGAAGTAGTGTTGCATGAAGCTGCGATGAGCGTAAAATTACCTTCCCAGTCGCATCACACGGTACTTAATGTTTCTCGTTCGGACCGCTTCGAGCCGCAAAACGCTCATTTCCGTCACAAGTGTTTCTAACGAGCTCACGTGAGACCGGGATGGACAGATTCTTGAGGATACTGTTTCCTTCCTTTCGTTTCGTCGCGTAGAAACGCGACAACACGGTAATTAAACGAGTGAAAACGGCTTTATACGATGCTTTCCTCTTTTATACATTTGTAGAGTTACATAAAAAGAAAATTACTATATCAATGAAAATTATATTTTATCATTATCGTAGAAATTCTAGATGTTCTTAAATGTTCAATTTTATGAATTTTATTGGAGTTGTATCAAGGTAGGAAGTGATATAGTAAGAGGCGGTATACGTTGATAGGCAATGCGTTCAGATCGAACGTGTGGCAATATAACGAGATGATGTGTAACGGGTGGAATAGGACGATGTACGACCTGTGGCGATGTAACATGTGTAGATATACAACACGTGACGGTACAAACGTGACGATATCGAACACGTGCAAATACTTGATGATATAACACGTGGCCATATAATCGATGGTTCAACCTCGAGACTATTTGACGCGTTCAATAGACAATGAGTTGACAATACAACGCGTCGAATTCACAACACATCGAGTACCCGAGTAACCCGAAATCTACCCAATTGACATTCTTACAACTCAAAAGAATATATTTTGATAGAATAATTCTTGTGCAAAGAAAAATGATTGATTTCACTTTGAAAGCCCCAGCTTTCTCTTACAAATATATACACAATTTACGATGAGTCACAATTGACCCAGCAGGCGCCATCCGAATGTCAATATATCATTTACAACATGTAATTACTTTACCGAAGATGTTTATACAATCATATCGCTAGTCTACAAAGTATACACGAGTCATATAAACCACAGTCTATAAATTACACGATTTGTTTGTACATTGAAGACTTATGCATAAATGCATAAACGTCCGCAATTTATTAATTACGGAATTGTGCAACATTGTATTCCCTTGACGCAACTTCGATGTCTTATCAATATTCTTGAAGATTCTTCGACGGTGTCTTTTAAACCGGAGTTGATAATGCATAGTTAAAGTTGTATACTTAAAATTCAGACGAACATCATCTACTAGAAAAGTTGAAAAATTCAAACAGCACTTTAGAAACTTGCCTCTCAGGAACTTCGGGACGCGTACCGCTACGATCAAATCTCTCCATAATATCATTCTTCCGACAATACTTCCCTGCTCATCTATGGGACACGAACTTCCAACTTTCAGCCAATTTCAATATTTTTCAAACTTTTAACTGCAAGGTTGCTTTAATTGGATGGTCACTGGGGGTTGGGAGTTGGGGTTTTGGAAATTTGGGAATTCGAATTTTTATATTTTGGGAATTGGGGGTTTAGGGATTCGGGGGTATAAGAAATTGGGAATTTAGGGATTTGGGTGATTTGGCAATTTTGGGAATTGGAGAGCTGAGGAATTCGGGGTTTGGAAATTTGGGGGTGTAGAATTTGAGAATTTAGGAATTTGGGGGGTTAGAGATTTAGAAGAATTTAGAAATTTGGGGATTTGGGAATTTGGGGATGTAGAAATTTAGCATTTAGGTATTTGGGGACGTAGAGATTTGGAAATTTAGGAATTTGGGGGTTTAGGGATTTGGAGATGTAGAGATTGGGAAATGTAGGTATATGAGAATTTAGGAATTGGGGATTTAGAAATTTGGGAGTTCAGAAATACGTATCGATAGATTTGAAAGCAAGTCAAATAGCAAAGAAACTGTAGAGAGAAAGCAGCCCACATTCGATAAGAGGGGATTGGTCAGGAAGAAAGAGCAGGGGTGGTTGTAGGTGGAAGGGCAGCAGACTAGATGGCGCCCAGGCTCGCCTTCTGGGGTGCCTATCGATCCTAACCTATTTATAATTCCTCTGACATTTCGATTCGTATGATAACGTCGACCAATTCTACCCTAACGCGTTTCACTGACGGTCCCTTTTCTTCGTTCCTCGATTTCCCTCTCGATAATGCCTTTTTTTCTTTGCACCAACCCTTCTTTAGTCACTCTTCAAGATTCAAGTTTGTACCAATTTTAAAGTTTCTTTGAAATTTACAAATTTCAGTTTTATGAAACTTATAAGTTAGAAGTTCGAAGTTTCTTCGAAATGTACAAATTATACAAATTTCGAAATTTCCGAAAGGGTTAATCGAGACAGGAAGAGGTTCTAAACCGTTCGATATCAAAAATGGGAACATGGAAACTTCCGTGTCCTCGTTCGATAAAATCGATTGGACCTTGGCTGACGTTCTCTTCACAATTTTGCAAGAGGCTGTGTAAAAATAAAATATAGGAAAACCTGCAGATATTTTTTTTTATCTTGACGATCTTGAAATAGCTGCGAATCAGATATCGAACATACATCTTCAATCTTTATTTACACATTGTTGCATTTCTATATTTTTTCTGACAAAGTTGCATTTCGATATTTTTTCTAACAAAGTTGCATTTCCGTATTTTTATGACAAAGTTGCATTTCGATATTTTTACGACAGTTACCTTGTAGAAACGATAGAGGCCGATTTCCGTTCGCAAAAGTCGCTCGCTGTTTATTTTCTCGGAAAGGATCGATAGTGTTCTTATCGTTAACGAACGAACGTATCCTCAGTTCGCGCGGTAATTAACGTTCAATTATTGCATGACGTGTCGTCACGCACGAGAAATTGAATAATTACGTGCCTACGATGATTACCTGGGCAACCGGTGCACGTCTTCGAAACGTATTTTTAGCAAGTATTACGTTGCTTCTTTCGATTATACTTAGCTGATTGTATCCTTACAATACTTCTACACTCATACGTGTACATACACATGTACGTATCTATACATGCATACACTTCTTCCTTGATTATCGTATTTTTATTACCATCTTTCTAAATTAAATTATTCGTCAAATTAACTGCCTTCATTTGCAATCAGAGGAGTTCAGAAGAATGACTCTTCTTTGACGATTAATTGGAAATAAATGAGGGCGCAGTAAATTAAATTTCTTTTTCATTAAAATTTCCATCAGTTGTTGAGAAAATATGTCAATCTGTTTGTTTTATAAACGATAAACAATATTTTGAATTGAATTCAGATCACTTCACAAAATATATAGAAACTTTTTTATAAAAGATACGACTGTTCATAATGACTTCCATTAACATTTACCACAAATTTCATCTTCTCGAACGAAAAGCAATTTTCCTGAAAAGGGAAGCAATATTCGAAAAGACACTTTCTCGATTGTTTTCCTGGTTGAACCTTCGTGAAGAGGAAACAGAGAAACATTGCCGGGTTGAAAGTGAAGAAAACGGACTGGAAATCCCGTGGAAATCCGAATGCTGTAATAGCCTCTTCAAAGACTTCTGCTTAGAGCGTTTGTGGGTCTTCGGTTAAACCAATGTTTCTCCTTAACGAAGTAAGTCGACGGTCGTTGGCCCGCAAAGGGATTGTCCTTTTCACGTGAACGATTTCACACATTTTATTTTCACGTGGAAATTTATGTTTTCGTTCTTGGGAACACCCTGGAAAACACCTCATCATTGTCTAATGATTCTTTCACTCTTATGAAATTTTTAAATATCTCTATTTGAAACATACCAAAACATGGTACTTTTAATAATAGATAGTATTGTGGAACATACAGAATATTTTTTTTAAGTATCTTTTGAGACATTTTTATTAAATGAACAATGCATGTATACGTACAAATGTACCCCACTAAAAATTTATTTATCCAAAAATTTCAGTCACTTCCAATTTTCCCCAATAAAACCTCAAAAAGCAAAAAATGAAACTTGCAAAATTCGTCAAAAAGAGGGTTAAACAATGCAAGAATAAGAACATAAAAAAAAAATGATGAACGGTAGAGTAAACATCGAATAGTGTTTCAAGGTGACTAAAAATTATGTAATTTAGAGACGGTATGATTGAAGTTAATTAATCAGGAAAGTCTCGAGGAATCGATCGAACGTTTTCCTAGAAAGGTTCACCAGCAACTGCATCTTCGTTTGCCTGCATAATCGGTCTGCACTTGTACATGACAATTTCGAGGTTAAGGTTCATTGGATTAATTCGTTCGATCGTTTAATTGGCTAATTCGAGGCTAAAGCACTGTGTCTAGCACCGATCTAATTGCACCGTCGCGAATAGAGAGAGCAAATCAGATACGTCTGCATTCTTCTTGAGAATTCGTTCATTTTTATTTTTGGGTGATTAACGATGTTGGGGTGTTGCGGTGGAATCGATTGAAGATATTTAGGTGCTTTGATGGAATTAGTTGAAGATTCTGGGGTGTTGAGATCGAATCGGTTGAAAATATTTGGGGGTTCGATACTGATTATTGACGTTGATGCATGAATCAAATGCACCTTGTGTAGAATGTTGCAATTTTCATAGTATTATGATAAAACGAAGTCCGCAAATGATGGCAGAACCGAGCGCAAATAATCGTCGACAGCGAATTCGTTCTAATTGTCAGTTTTATTACATTAGGTTTGTTATATAATTTCCTCTAAATACCGTTCATTAGCGTTCCAAGGATTAACTTATTTGTGTGCAGTTACAATGTATCTGAGAGCTAACGACGGCTTGTTGAAACAGTGTCTTAAACGCGTCAGTTTGTCAGCAAATAAGGAACATGTTTGTCAGACCGGTAAAATAAGGATTATTTCGACGCTTCTCCTTCGAAGTAATTTTCACCATTTCAATCTGGTACGGTCTAGAATTCTGAAATTTTTCGATTCGCTGCTACATTCTCAACTATACGGATTCATATGTTTTTATTTCATTCGTTAGATCCTCCATTTTTCAAATTCTATTACTACTAGGTTCCAAGGTCTTGAATACCAAAATTTCAAATTCCCAAATTCTCAAACCCCAAAATTCTCAAATCCCCAAATTCTTAAATTCCCCAAACCTCCAAATTCCCATATCTAAGTTACCAAATTGTCAAACCCCCACATCTCCAAATTTCTAAACTCCCAAATTCCCCAGATTCCCCGAATTTTCTAAACAGCCGGTGATTCAGAAAGGCGGAAATTTCAGAAACTACGACACTGCGCGGAACGTAAATAACACTCGATGTCTCGAAGACTTTCAGGGACGGTCGGCCAAGAATAGACGAATATCCAATTTTAATCGCGGAACCTCTGCCCACCATTTCGCGGGCTTGATGAACTACTCCGTAACAAATGTTGTTGAATCTTCAAACATCCGCCACGTGATTTCAAAGAATTCTATTACCGACGTCTTTTTTTTACTTCGAATACTTTTCTGACTACTACCAACAAATACATATCAATTGCATTTTCATTTCACAAAAGAGATAACTTATTATTATTGTAAATGAATTCGATTAAGATTTACGTAGCTCAAGAACAGAGACACATTTAGATCGTAAGAGTTTCTCTCGCAAAATCATGAATGAAAAGTTACCCAATTCAAAGAATTTCGACGTCAGAAATTAAACTAGTGGATCAAACAATTATCTTATCATAGATTTTCAGAGATAGGAGCACTGCAACAAGTTTTATTAAAATCAGAATAATTTAAAGACTGCTGTATCAATACGTTCTGTTTGTGTGAGGTTCAATCTCAAAGTCATGAATGAAAAGTTACTTAATTGCAGGAGATTCGACTTAGGAACTCAAAGTAGCAGATCATATAACTACCTCATCAAAAATTTTTTAAGATATAAGCACTAGAACAAATTTTATAACAGTCAGAACAATTTGAAAATTGTTGTATTGATACTTTTAACTTGTGCAAGCTTCAACTTCAAAATCATGAATGAAAAGTTACTTAATTCCACTAAAATCAATTACAGAAACAAACCTAGTAGATCACAGAACTATTCTATCATGAATATTCGAAGTTACAAATCCTACACCAAAAGTTATCAAAACTAGAACAATTTAAGGGTAATCGTTTGGTATCCACAAGATTGCACCTAAAAATCATGAATGAAAAGTAACTTAATTGCATACAAATCGACGATAGAAATAAAGTCAGTCGATTTTGTGGTTGATCCATCACGGATCACGAGTAATCCAAAAGATCGTGTTCGCGTGAGGAATGTTTGATCGCGTCGATGGTTGCCGCGCTGAAGACCGACGAGTGGCACGCGAGAAGACCCGTATCGAGACACGCGATCCAATTCCTTCAAGGTAAACGACGTTAGCACACCCCTCGCCAACTATCCTCTATCCATCTTTTAATCACGATTGCTGCGGTTTTGCGCGAATGATATACTATTTTCAACCCACAATCAACGTATGTGTTCTGATGAGTGCACGTTCGCTCGACAAATTACAACTTGCTGTAAATTGGAGGATTAAGTTCATGGGGGTGAATTCTGGGTAAGCATGTAGAGTGATTTTTGAGATTCGTGGCTGAGGATTTGGGAGGTAGAATTGGGGGAAATGGGGAAATTTGGAATGGGGATGATTGCAGGATTTGGATTTGGAGATTTGGGGATGTTGGGAGTTGGGGAATTTGGGGGTTGGAGAGGGTGGGGAATTTGGGGATTTGATAAGATGGGAAATTTGGGGATTTACAGATTTGAGAATTCAGAAATTTTGGGGTTTGTGAAGTTCAAGATTTGTGATTTCAGGGAATTGGGAATTTAGGGATTTTAATTTAGAGATTTGGGAATTTAGGAACTAGGAATTTGACTTGCCCTAGAATACCAAATCCACCTCCACCAAATACCCCATACCAAATAGAACAAACTGAAACATATCTCCAATACAAAAATCAGAGAAATTAAAATCTCTCGAGAAGATATCTATTTTACATCCCCTAAGGAACCACCCCCAAAAGCATCAAACCGATTTCCATTCGAACACGCTAATTCGATAAAGAAAATTGGAGAAAAGCTCGTAAATCTTTCCGTAGCGAATCAAAGTAATCTGGCGTTGTGAAAGCTTTGGGATGTGAATGAAAACTCGATGAACCACGGTGGTCCCTGTGGACACGTTCGCCAGACAACGTTCCTCTGCAACGGCAACACAATTACGGTAATTAATATGCGCAACGAAGTTTCATCGAACAACTTACGGCGAGTTTGCATCGATCGAGCTTATTAGCGCTAAACCTACGGACGAATAATGCACGTTCGCTATGAAATTAAAATGGAAGGGTAAATAATTAAGAACTTGGGAATCATATGATCACCTTGGTGTTAGAGGAATAGCGTGTTGCGAATGAAACTTGGGGAGTGAAGTGGAGGGTTTGGGACTTTGGAAATTTTTGGATTTGCATATTTGAGAGTTTGGTCATTTTTGAATTTGGAAATTTTGAAGTTTTAAGGAATTAGAAATTGGGAATTTTATAATTTGGAACTTTGATTATTTGGTACTTTTGGAATTTAGAAATTTGACGCTATGGGATTTTGAGAATTGTAGGATTTTGAAATTTGTGCTAATCTATAAATGCACTCGCGATAAAATTCGGTCAGTGTAGAAGCAAAATACGGGAAAATCGCCAATCTACTCGAAACCTTGACACAAGTGCGTCGATTATGTAACTCGGAGAAGAATTACCGTAATTGGACGCCTGACAATTCTACGTTCAGCAACGCAAATGTATATTCCTAAATTGCGTAAACTGTATTTGTTATCATTTTTCATAATTACAAACGCGTTTAAACCTTTGAAACAATTTGAAAATTTCTACATCTCATTCTCGTGCTGCATATGGTGTAAGGTTGTACAAAAGGTTGTACAATTGTATCAGTGAACACAAATATTGTATATACGATAAACGGAATTGTAATAACAATCGAAGAAGTATGAACGAGAAGGTAGCGAGTTAACTCGTCAAGGAAGCCATCAGCTGGTTAGAGTCAGACAATGGCAAGAGACTGGCCTTGTACGCACCCTCACGCATTACTCACGCAGAGAGGAGAGTAAATCCGTGACGTCACGTGTGTGGAGCACAGGACGTTTCGCGAATTGGGTCAAGAGGGAGACTGGTCGTTTAACTTGTGCGCGCGATGCCAGATTCTCTGGACCATTGATACCATTCATACTAAATTTACTTCCTAATTATAAAATTTATTTATTTTACAATTCTCATATTTCTAAATTCAACAGTTTCAATACATTTTCCAAATCTCCACATTTTGCTATCTCCTAATTCCCGATTACCAAATTTGTAACCTTCTAATTCCCCGACTACCAAATTTGACTATCTCCTAATTCCCCAATTTCCAACCTAGTAGCTACCAAAAATCCTCCAGATATCACCAACATCCACCTAACCATAACCTAACCAGATCCATAAAACAATAGGTGAACCTCGACATCCGAGAATTTTCATTTTCCCCGTCTCTCGGAAAAGCGTAGAAAAATTCTCGGACAGAGTTGTCTCTGGATTTTCATCTCGGCGAGTTATGAAACGCTCGAGTTCGCTCGGAATTAAACCAGCACGAGTTTCCCGCGCGATTCTCATTAGCCAAAGCTGCAGTCCGGACGTAATTGCGAATTAGTCGCGAAGCTGAAGCGAAAAACGTGGCGAAGAAAAGCAACTGGAAGGCTCGTTTCTCTTCTCTCCTCGGTTATATGCTTTCTTGCCGTTGCTTCTTAACGACCAGAAGAACATCCACCGACTCTCTCTCTGTTAATATTTCACCGTGTCGGGTTTGTGTGTTCGCCCGATGAATGTAACATCGCGCTAAGCTCAAAGTTTCGCTAAGTTGTCCTATTTTTAGACCTCTCTTTGCTCTTGCATCTAACTTATGGTACATTTATTGCCCAGTTTGCTTCTTGGTTATACTACGATTATATTTACGGATTATTGAATTCAATTTTTATGGCTGGTTTTTATAGGGTTATTCCTTTTTGATTACAGATGTTCAATTTCAAACATGTGCATTTCAAAGTCTGGCGTAATTTCATGACAGAAAAGTTCCACAAAATTGTACTTGTGGTATATCAATTTCAAGGTTGAAGTGTGCTGAAAATGTCTGTGTAAAGTTTTCGTGAATGTTTTTGATGTAAACTGACTGATTGTTGTAAAATCCTTGAAACTGTTACTCTGTTATTCTCTGTAATGTGATGTGCAGTAGTGTGTGATCATTCAACTGTCGACAATTTTCTATTGAAGATATTAGCAAACGATTTATATAGGCATTTTTAGTGAACTTTAAGCTTTAAATTGACATACCATAAGTGTTATTTTGTGATATTTTTCTGTCATGAATTTTTGTTAGACGTCACAGGTTCTGAAATCGATCATTGTTCGCTATGACTGACAAGCAGCCATTTTGTGTTCAAAATCTTGACAAAACGTTTATACAGGCATTTTCGTTGAACTTCAAGCTTGAAATTGATATATCACAAGTGCCATTTCACGATACTTTTATGTCATGAATTTTTGTTAGACTTCAGAGGTTCCGAAATCGATCGTTGTTTGCTATGATTGACAAGCAGCCATTTTATATTAAAAATATTCATGAAACGTTTATACAGTCCTTTTCATTCAACTTCAAGCTTTAATTTGATATATCACAAGTGCCATTTTACGATACTTTTCTGTCATGAATTTAAAATTATAATGATAACGTTGTTCAAAAATTCTTTTTATGTAAATAAACGTGGTAATATCGTGTATGAAATGGACAAGAGTTGACCCCATGAAAACTATTCGAGAAGAAAGAGCGAACGTGGCAAAATTACGTGCCGACATTCCACGAAAGCCAACGCGAGCTTCCGATACGTGGAACGGTGCCGTGTCTCGACGGATCTTGAATATTAGATTCCGGAAATTTCCAAGTTTCACCATTAATTCAACGGAATGGGTCAGGGGTGGGGAACTTCTTAACCAAACGAGCCTCCAAACAGCCAGAATTTCCAGCGGCAAAGGAACTTTGTCTGTGTTCACTCGCAACCAAGTAGAAAATCGATGTGCCACGAAATTCCAATTTAAATTCCATTTATACTTCGACGATTTTAGCTTTTTTGTGATTTATGAATCGGTATGAACTTGCAAATGTTCTAATGAGGAAAGTTTCAAACTAAGTTTATGTATTTCTAAATTACTGAATTTTCAGACTTGCAAATCTCCAAATTTCTAATTCTCCCAACCCGTAATTTCCCAAATCCCTAAATTCCAAAATTTCCAAGAGCCACCCCCTGAAATTTACAAGCTCTCAAATCGCAAACTGTCCAAATATCTAATCCTCCCCTAAACCCCCAAATCCTAAATGTCCAAACTACCAAAACAGATCACCCCAAAATACAATATTTAACTACCCCTCCAACATCCCTCACCCGTCTCACACCCTCCAATCTAACCTAATACCCTAACATTCGACACCCAAACACGACCCCCAAATATAAAAACCGTGAAAATCACGTAACACCGAATCTTCCAGCAACCCCATAACATTTTATCGAATAAAATCCAACAACGATTCGATGAAAGTTTGATCGAGTAAGTTCAGCGAAGCGGCTAAACGCGTTTTCCTCGAGCGATCGAATGTTTCGCGCTGGCGTGCAACACGATTCGTCGATTGGAAATTAGTTTACGTGGACGGTAACGTGGTTACATGAATTTGATGTCCACGTGAACTGGTTACATATTTACCAGACGAACCGATGGATCTCGAACGTGTCCCATTAATGGGTCATTGGTTCGATGGTGTTAGCAGCTGACTGCACGCAGGGATTTCACGGGTGTAGAAACAGAAGGGTACCATGAAGAGGGAAGGAAGGTCGTTTAAGAGCTCTGCGGTTCGATCCCCATACAATTGCCTGTATATTCATTCTACGAGCTAATAATATATTATAATTGTCAAGGATGGGATTCACTTTGACCTAACACTTCTACCTAGTAATTTATATTTATTCGCTCATTTTATAAACAACCTTATACAAGTATGATTAATATATACACTTTAAGGTATATGTAGTAAAATAGGTAAATTTTGGTCAGAGCAGTTGATCAGATTTGTTGAAAATAAAATTAGTATCAATTATTTTACTTTAAGATGGATGTTCAAAGTGGATGTTCAGACTGAATGTTCAATGTGGATGTTCAAATCTTGAACAAAGTGATGCTGTTTAAAATTATATTTGCCTTCTGTCTCCTTTCTGTATTAACAGAAAGTATCTCAGAAACTGGACGTCATCCAAAAATACAAAATTTCACTGTCTCTAATACATTGACCACCTGTCAATGTATTAAATTCATCATTCTTAAATTCACATTTAGATACAAGTAACATATTGTACGTTTTGTAAGAGACACGTTTAGTTTCGAGTACAAAATTGTGCTTTGTCGACAATTTTATTTAACCACACATTTTAATAACTGCCAGTTGACTGCATCCAAGCAATTCTATTTCTCGGCAAAGTATCTCGTTAGACACCCTTTTGCACATTGAAATGAACGATTCAATTCACTCTCGTTCCGCCAGCCGTGTTTCCCTGGCCAATTTTCTTACCCCAGCGAATCCCGAGAAAAAGGTAGCAACGGTTTCAACGAATTTCCCACAGGGCGGTGCAAGAATACTGAATCTGCATGCGAATGGGACGTTGAAAACTTGCCATTTCCTTTTCACGAGAATTTGACAAGTGTTTACGTAAATACTCCAAACGTTCTCGAATCTGCAACAGTAACAGAAAGTGTATTCAAGAATCTGCTGAACATTGACAGGAAATATGTATTAAATGAAGATGTATAAGGAAATAAAAAAATACAAGACAAAGAAAGAGAGATTTGCAACATTGGTTATAACGAAGCATTTACAATAAAATACATCTCATATTTCAAAAAATCTGACGTCTGTACATCTCCAACAAGCCATAATTTCATTAATATACGAGAAGCATTCCGGTTGCAAAACGACAAAGAACAATATCTCTGCAACAGAAATATTTCAGGAAGATTTAATACCTGTGCAAATCCTGAAAAGCCATAATTTCATAAACGAGCAAAAATGTTAACACCGTTTGCAGAACGACAGAGCACGAAATATATCTGAAATATTTGAAAAATATCGGACTTCAGCAAAAAGCCATGATTTCATAAACGACCAAAAAATATTGGCAACACTGGGAACAAAGAGCCCGCAATACGATAGACGAAACAGTTTTCATAGAGAAGTTTGACGACCACGGTGGTAGATGTTCAAAAGCCTTAAATTTCACAAACAACCGGAGAAAAGTTTGTAACACTGGTTACAGGACGTCAAAGAATGTCCCCATTAGAGGTGGCTGTTACACGAGTGTGGAGACACGAGGAAGAGCACATGCGAACGAGGACGAGAGTGCTCGCTGACCTGGTTGGCCGTGCTTCTGGCAGCCCTCGTCAGCGAGAAAAAAGGAAAGTCGTTAAAACGACGAACGAGAACGAGGAGAAATGAGACGGTATCCATTAAGGGGTGAGAAGAGAAAGGAAAAAAGGCAGAATGGAATTTGTATTATTGAACAAGTAGAAAAGTAGGGACAGTCACACAAAGGAGAGAGAAAGAAATGGGCCATTTTTCTTGATCGTCGACGATAATGATAGACCCTCGTTATATTGCCATATACGAGAATGTGGGAACTTTCTGAAATTGATGTGGGTAGGAGTATGGCGATGTAATGAGTAGCAGTGCGAGTCGTGGAAATCTGAGTTGCAGCAATATGGGGCGTGGCGATATTGCGCGTGGAAGTATGGGGCGTGGCAATATAACGCGAGGAAAAATGGAACGTGGCAATATAACACGTGGAAATCGTAACGTGGTGAAGTAACGTAGCACTAGAAGCTACTACAAAATGTAAGATGTTCCACATCAATATAATTGTTCCACGATCCTTAATTTTTCTTTAAAAAAGTTCCAATCGTGTCGTCAGTAATTGTAATTATAATGTGTGTTGCTACACACGACCGTTTTCGCATCGAGCCGTTCAACGTGTTAATTGGGTTCCTCTGTAGCGGTTACGAGAGCACTGCAACAACGCATCGATCATAGTCTCGTTTCAAGCAGACAGTTTGCACTCAACAGAAATGAGGATGCAAGTGGAAAATCCTGTGTTGGATACCTTTATGCAACTTTATGATACAGATGTATGGCCAGGGATTGTATGAACAAATTACCAAGGCCATTAATCTTTGTTGGCTGTGAAAAGACGAGAGATGAGAGGCCGTCTGTTACGATCTGGTTAGCGCTTCCATGATAAAACGCTTAGCTTGCAGGAAAATGATTCTCCATTTAAAAGGGAAGCTACTTTGTTATCCGCAAGTGATTTTAAGTATCATGAGACTTTCAAGTAGATGCATAAGTACACAGAATATCATGATTTTTAAGAGTATCGTGTCTCGTTCAACGGAATGGTAAATGGTCGTTATATTCCCATGAATCAACACGATCGAAGAGTAGTTTTACCGTGTACAACTCTGTTGTCGAACCACCCCAAAACCGTAACAAAAGAGTCGTGTAGAGAATCATGGAAGTTTACCTCGCTCCCCATTTTTCATCGATTCGCACACTGGACCCTTCTACTGCAGGCAGTAGTCATTTGGATCTTAAGAGCTAGGGAGATATTCAACGGTCTGAACATGATCCCGGGTTTCGGGGTTCGAATCCAATCAGTCAAATACATTTTCCCCTACACAACCTCTCAATCCATCTATACGCGTCATCCTCAAAGAGAAAGGTCCGCTACATCAAATCAATTCCACTCGATACACTTCACGAAGACAGATTCAAGGGCCAACAACAGTCAGCAAGATATTGTACAGAAATGAGAAGCTGGGGATGACATAGAGACAGAGAATAATCACTATCATTTCTTAACCTACTATTTTTCTGATCTGTAGTTTTGATGTGGATATCACATAGGTTAGAAATTATAAGAAATCAAAGTCAGATTCTTCTTCTAACCAACTGAATAATAGTGTACCCAAGAATCAAGTGTACCCCTATCATTACTATTATGACTCATTTTGGCCAATTATGAGAACACATATATCCTGTCTTCATGAACGTGTCATAAAAAGTCCATATAGCGTGGAGATTATATCATATGCAATCAAAGTCACATTCTCTTCCTGTAATCAACTTGGCCATATAATGTACTCAATGATCGAAGACCCGGACACCCACGATGACTACTGCATGATCCATTTTGGCTAATAAAGAGGATACGTGTGGCTCGTCTTTATGATTGTATCACAAACTGTTCTACGAGTAATTAAAGTTAGATTCCTTCGTGTACACGTGGTATATTCAAGAATCAATTACCTGGGGACTTAACATAATTGCTATATGACTCATATCGGTTAAAAGCGAGTGTCTTATAACTTCATGACGAGGTCACATGTCCGTATGTGATGAAGATTATAACTAATCGGTCACCTACTTCATCTAGCATAATTTCTGTGCGACACAGTTTGACCACTAATTAAAATAAATGTCCCATAGCTTCATTATCGTGTCACAGAAGGTATTCATATGTGGTAGAGATTATCAAACGCAATCAAAGTCACGTCCCTTCATCTACCTAATTTAGCATCATACTCATGAATCATATATCCAGGTATCTGCCATAATTTCTGTGACCCATTTCGACCACTAATCAAAATACACGTCCCATGTCTTCATCATGTCACAGAAGATATTCATATGTGACAGTGATAATGCCATATGCAATCAAAGTAGTGTTTCCTCGTCTACCTAATTATAGTACAACCAACAATCAAGTATACAGGTACCCACATAATTCCTATCAAATACCCAGATACCCATAACTTTTAAGTGTCCCATTTCAACATACGAGATTAGATGTCCCATATCTTCATCTCCATGTCTTGAGGATTATACCACAAGTAATTATAATCATATTCCTTCATCTAACTAACTTGGTACCACATTACAGCCAAGAAGCAAGTACTCAGGTACCAACCATAACTCCTGTATCACCCGTTTCGACTAAACGAGATAAGTCCCATATCTTCATCACCATGTCACATGTCTCATATGGCTCAAGGATAATACCACAAGTAATTCTAATCATATTCCTCCATCTAACCAAGTTGGCACAACGCTACAGCCAAAAAGCAAGTACCCAGGTACCAACCATAACTCCTGTATGACCCGTTTCGACTAATAACGAGATTACATGTCCCATATCTGCACCACCATGTCTCCATATGGCACGAGGATTATTCCACGAGCAATCATAGCAATATTTCTTCATCTACTTGGCATCACGGTACAGCCAAGAAGTACATAGGCACCCATACTCGTAGCAGGGTGTCCTATAAGAGGATCAGCCGCATGTATCCTGGCCATATGTCTACCACACGGTTTTCACCGCGTTGTTCTCGCTACACGTAGACTTAGCCACACCGGAGTAGGTGGCCTGGTTGGGTATTGATCCATGATGGGTGGTCGGTGGGTGGCGGGTGGGTGGTTTAGGTCGCATGCGCATCTCCGACGACGGCTCGGTCCTCATCGACCCGCGATGGCCAGTGAAAAAGGGAGAAACGGAAAGTGGAACGTCGCGTCGCAGGATGAGGTGGGGTGGTTGGGGGATGGTTTCTGGATCAGAATGGTACGGTACCATCGATGGTTTTACCCCCCTTCTCTTCACATTCGTGGAACTTTCACGTAACCACCGGCAAATTTTCCATGTTTTATCTTAGCTGTTTACCCTACTTACTTGCTTCTATAAATGCACCTGCGGTTTCGCTGTTTCGTGCTGCAGAGTCCACATGTGATATAGCGGATTTATAAGTTCTTCAGTCTTGTGGTCGCCTTTCAAAATTTTTAATTTTTGAACTTCTGAATTTGTGGGAATTTTATTAGGAATATTGACAATATAGAAGTCTAGAAATGTGGAAATATCAAGTTTTTAGTCGTAACTTGAAAATCTGGTAATTTGACAGTGTGACAGGTAATTTGAAAGTTTGGCAGTTTCTTGAAAATGTAGAACTTCGAAACTTCGTGAATTTAAAATGTTGGAAATTTATAACTTCGGCAATTTCAAAACTTTGAAGATTTGATATTCGAAGATATATAAACATCAAGTTCCCAGATTTTCACAAGTCCTGACTTTCAAACTTCACATACACCCTGTTACCTAAAAAACAATCTAATTTAAAAACCTAATATTAAATCTCTATAAATTCAACAGTAACTAGTGCAACTAGTATCAAAGAATATCACTAATATCCTCCAACAACGATATCCAATCAATTCGAAAATGGCAATATATCGAGAGGGTGCAGTACATAAATTTTTCAAAGTACAAACTAAAAATTTCGTGTCCTAATATTAGATTCGAACAATAATCGAAGAAGTCGTGGCTTTAACGTAATTTTTCGATATAGTTTCGAACGAGAACTCGAGTAATCGATCCTCCTCGACAACCGTAATCCCTTCAGGGTTTACTTGGGACGCCACAAGCGTCGCTGTCTAATGTATTCTCGTTGTTCCGCTTCTTGGTCTCGTCGTGAATAAATTGTTACAGGGGGGGGGAAATAACAGCATTCAGCCGTAAATGCAAGCTGTTCTTATTTAACCGTCGGCGGTGGAAGTCGCGGATTTATGGGGACATTATTTCGCGAGAAATGCAAATTCCATCCTGTTTATTGCGAATCTTGCTCGAATATTTCCGGACGATTTCTGTGCTTGCACATGAATTTTAATCAGACTCGCACGACGTTCTTTAACGACCCTTAGAATTCGTATATTCAGGGGTGCAGATTGAATTTCGGTCATTTAAATAATATTTCGTATATGACGAACTTTTCATGCAAATTCTGGGAATTCATTCGGTTCAAGCTTTGAAGAGTCTTTGATCAACTCTTTACACAAATTAATTGATCTTGAGTGCAATTTCAATTGAGATCGTTTCAACAGATTCCAATTCGATATGTCGTAATTCTGATATTAACATCGTTAATATTTATCAAAACAATGTATCTCATGTACTATATAAATTCTGCATTTATAAACATTATATAAATATTAAATAAATACGACGTAAAATTGTGTCACAAAGAGAGCAATTATATCTGAAGAGTGCTACAATTAAAATTTTCGTAATTAATTTTTCCGGGACATATTTTTGTTCGTCAAAACTACATAAGTACCAAATTTTTAAACATTGTAAACTTTACAATTTCAATCCGTGTGCAAATTACGTGCAGTCATTCTTGAGCTAAACAAGATAAACGCAAAATTTGCATAATTCAGGTTGCATGAACAGATGTTACATCCCTTAAAACTACACCCTGTAATTGAACTTCCTGTAAATTATTACGGAACATAATTTCGTGTTGCCGTTTTGTAGAAGTTCGCGACGCAAAGCTTACCACCCCGTTTTCGTGAAAAACACCACCCCCTCAGTTCGCGGAAGCGAACTTGTCGATGAGGATCAAATTAGGTTAAGCATGGCCGACTTCGTTAGAATTTCTAGTTAACCAGTCGCAACCCTTCAAACTCTCTTCCGGATCCGCCCCTCGAACCCCCCACCCCTCACGCAACGATGAAGGGTGGTCCGTTGACGAAGCTGGAGGGGGTTAGTTATGCAACTCGATTAAACTCGGTTTGTCGCGTCTGCTTTAGGACGAAATTTTCGATTGTGTCCGTCTAGCATCCTCGAAAACTAGGGTGCCGTTCAAGGGGTTAAATTCACCCTGTTTTACACCGTTAACGGGAACGCAACGATACTCTCAGATTAAATTGCGGATGTCGTCGAGTGCTTTTCATAATTTATGTCCGGTTGAGCTTAGGGGGTTTGAACGGGTTTGATTTTTGGAGATGAGATATGGTCAGAGTAGGATTGTAGTCTTGTATCGAAATAGGGTTGCATGAAGTGCAATCTTAAAATTTCTAATTAAATTCCTTAAATCACCCAAATTCCTCGAACACCTAGAATTCTCCAAATTACCTAAACTCCTTAAATTCCCAAATCCCAAAATTCGCAAATGTCCACAACTCTAGATTTCCTACGACCGCCCACTATTATTTCCACTTGTACTACCATTACAGTTTCAATCTGTCAATATCGCAGAGCATGATAAACTCCATAGAATCCATACGATCGACCCGATGCAAATACTATGGACATAGGTGTGCGTGTGTGCCGGACGCGGCCAACACAGACGCTCGCCATGACCGGAAGTGGTTGTCGGGCAGGAAAACGTCACGATAAGGCCGCGACTTTCAGTTGGGACTAACGAATCGACCGATACACTGTTCCTACAACCGTGAATCAACTTTCAAGAATTTCAAGTTCAATACGAACGAACAATTATCAAATTTATTCTTTCAATTAACTTTATAATTATGTACCCAACGATTATTAAATAGTCGTAGAAAAATAATGCATACGAAGGTTTCAGTTCGTTCTAAAACTTCACTCGATATTTTAAAAATTCATTCCATTTTGAAACTTTGAAAATCAGAGATTTGATTTTGTTCCAGAATAACTTTAAAGCGTAACTAAAGAAAGGTCCGCGGTTCGAATCGATACACCATCAGAAAGGTTAAACAACGATAACGAAAGGTTAAAAGGAAGACGTGTTCTCCACTTCCGTTTCAGGTGTATCCGTAGACAAAGAGTCTCGGACAGTCGCGATGGGGATTGTAATCGTCGAATTAAGGTCGAGGGTAACAGGGCTTTTATCGAGAAGAAAGCGTATCTGGGGGATCGACGACTCTACTGGATACAATTATTCAGAAACAGGGGACACAACAGCAATTAGCACGACAAGATCGCGGGATACTGTTACGAGTGGATTATAGAGTCTCATCAATCATAGCCGCATTACAGGATGCAACGTATAATTGAGACGTTTCCATCAACGTCTGTTACGAAATATCGCGTTACAACCTGCTTCAATTATATCATTTTAATCATCTTCTGCGGTCACACACTCCATCACTCGTATAACGTGGTTTTCGTGCGAAAATGTGTGTTTAGAATTTTCTGTCTTTATTATACTTTAGAAATTTGGGGAATTTGTGGAACCGTATATATTTTGAGATATACTGATTTAAGAAATCAGGTATTTGAAAATATGAAGAATTTAAAAATCCGGAAACCCGAAGATTTAAAAATTGAAAAATCTTGAATCCCCAAATTACCCTCAAAACTTTCTGAAACTTGAAAAAATATCCCAACGATCGCACCCCCAAAGAACACGCCTAGTAACACATATCGTTACACCTTATATAAATCCACACGTGAGCGACGCTCTCTATTAACGAGTGAAACGTCCATCGGGAAAGAGACAGAATAAACGGGATCTGCAGTTGTATAGAGAAGATACTGTACAAATGACGGGATATCAATTTGTTGAAGTGGAAATCGTGCATGTAGAAGCAATACCGTGTATCGAGTGAAGCTGAGCTGGTCGATCGATCAGGATTTGCGAGCGTTGCAAGGACTACTCGGTCGCGCAGTTTCCTGCCGGTTCGCGGCCGCTTCATCGATCGACGTGTCCTCGAGGACACGCGTAATCCTGTTCCCCGTTCCTGGCTGTTTCTCCTCGCTTATCGTAAACGATGGATTTATCCAGGGATAGAGTTGCGGGGGCGATCGAATTCACCCACGGTTGCTTTCGTTGCGTAACTCTTCTACTTTTGTCCTGGTTTGTTCAAGCTGTTTCGATTGTTACGTTCCCACGGGAGATTTTCCCGTCGAACTTCAAGCTGCCGAGCTCGTTTCTTTTTTTTTTTATTTGTTTGACGGCTGATGTACGATCCAGAATTTCGCTTCCGTGGGAAAATGCAAGGTGGAACTTAGGATTTAGGGATATGTGGAGGTAGAGATGTAGGGTTAGGTATTTATGGGTCAGATATTTATAGAAATATTTTTGGACCTGGAAATTTGGGGATTTGGGAAAAGTTAGAGGTTTGGGGTTTAGGAATTTGAAGATCTTACGATTGAACTATAAAATAAAGTTTCCATCAGTATATCTCAAAGAATCGTAGTGAGATGCAATAAGGAAATACGCCAACGGTCCACGAAACGTTCGCACAATTCTTAACCCTGGCTGCTTCATCTCGCTGAATAATTCATGGTAATTTAATATACGTGGGTCTTTGATTATGTGTGTGTCAGCTCGGTGACGCATTTGTCGGAATGCGTTCACGATTAGATAAAGGTGTCCGAGAGAAGGTAATCAAAGAACACTAAATCTTTAACAAAAACTAAACATCACAAAACATTGATTCTACTCTAAAAATTGACTCCTTTTGCAGGATACTAATTCTGCATTGTATTTCTGCTTCGAAAGTTGTCCATTGTTTACAACAATTTTTAACTTCGTACTTTCATCTCGTGAAATAACAGGATTAATTACAGTACAGTGGTAATTTATAAGGGGCAAAGAGCGTAATTTCGTTACGGGAGAGAAATATGCAGCCGCGAACATGGTCGCACTAAACGCGACAATTCCGCGACATTATTATCTCTCGTTGATCGTCACACAGTGGCCTCTGGTCATTGAGGAAGCACGATTATGCAATTTCGTTACGTACGCACCTCGCGAAACGACACAAGTACTGTGAAACATCGATCGAAACATCGATGTGAAAAATCGTGAGAGAAAGCAAGTATTAAAATATCGGTCATACACGGATCGAGATGACATGACACAGCGCGAGGCTATCTGAAGCAATTTATTTGGTCGGAACGAGAGCTGCCGTCGACATACAGCGCTCGTTAAAATCGTTGACGAACAGAGTCGCATGTACCTTTGTGTCTGTATCATTTGGATCAATAGAGAGGCATTCGTCGTGACTGTACGTCCGCTTGTTCGATCCTGGCCTTTTTTTTTCGGGATCATCCGACGATTCCGCGGCGAAATCTCTCAGCCAGCAATTTTCGGAAACCTGGAACGGCCATCGATCGATCATTATCAGCATTTCTCGCGGATGAATTGACGCCGAGTGGTCGACGCGAAAAACGACTCGAGCAAAAATTTTGTTAATTGGGAACGTTAATTCGTTTGAACTCGATTTATTTGCCCGATTGTTTCGATAATTGCGATTGACAATTTTTTTTTTATTACAAACGGGAAATAAACGGGGTTGAAACTTTTATCGAACGATCTCTTATTTCGTATATTCATTATGTAATTGAAATTTTCTTATTCGGAGAAATTGTTCTTGGAACTTGACTACTTTTTCCGGCAAGTTTCCTTTTAATCAACAAAATGGATACTTCGAAGAGGAAAAATTCTTGCGAATAGATTTGTTTAACATCGAGAACCACTGGCTACGCGCCAATCTATTTCACTTATTTCCGCGACACGTTCGGGATTGCAATCACCGTTCCGTGTCGACAAGAGGTCGAGACAATTTACTGCACTGCGGCTAGCAAAATCTTCTTCTGCGACGAGTGACAATTATCACATCGTGCACACACGTGCACTGCGATCGATACGCCAACACTTGTATCATCCATCACCTTAAATCTCACACTTTTCAAACTTCTATCTCCTATACAGACTTTCCTCATTTCCACTATTCTTTGTTTTGACATTTCTCAAGTTTGGAATTTTGGAATTCAAATTTATTAAATTTTCAAATTTACAAATTTCTATATTTACAAATTCTTATATTCCCAAATTTCTATTTCCCCCAAATTACTATTTTCCCAAATTCCTATATCCCGAATTCCTATATCCCAAATTCCTATTTCCCCAACTCTACATCCCCAAATACCCAAATCTCCGAGTCCTAAATTCGCAAATCCCGAAATTCGCAAGATCACCCAGGAAATTGTATAAACGAACGTTTCGCGAACGTGTTAAGGAGTAAAGTATCCGAGAATCTTGGTCGAAGGAAATTGTGAGGAAATTCAGCTGGCAATTTGCATTCGGCACGGTTCGTAAATTCGAATTGAGAGAAAGTCGCCTTGACGCAATTCACGTTTTGTCCAAATTGAAATGTGCCTTAACCGTTTCTCCGGGCCGGAGAATTTTCCTGACGGTCTCGCGGAACAAACGTAATCTCATTTTCTTCGGCGTTTGAACGCATGCAAACGATCCACTAACGCCGGCCATGAGAACACGGCCATGCCTCGGAGGGGTCGTTTCCAACTTCAAAAGCCTTAGCAAGTCGACACACGACGAGTCAGAAACTTACGAGGGGTTGCACCCCTGCTCTTCCATGAAAAAGATACATGGACTCGTTTCATCGATCGCCACTGGATTAGTTATGGTTTTAGCCTGTGACTGATAACCGAACTGTCAGCGACTCCATTTTCTCTTCGATTTAACCTAAAGAAATCTCCCTTATATCCCCCGTGTTTTATCGTTGGTCTTCAGAAAGATGGTACTTTTTTTATTTTTCTTGAGAAAATCGTGATTGATGTATATATAGTTGGTTCTCATTTTTATGAAGATGTACTGTTTAATACTTCTAGTATTATCTAGTATTAATACTAGATCATGCTATCAAAATAAGAGAAGAAAATTGTAAATGAATGGTCGTGCTTAATTGCACAAAATCACTTCGTTGAAGGATACTATCGATCACGGGACACCATTGAACGATTTCAACGAGTGTGCTCCATTGAACCAGCACCGGAAGTGGTCGTTATCCGAGGTCGCTCTTGAAAATTAGGCTTCAGCCCTCACGTGTTCGAATTACACGGCCCACGTGTTTCAAAAATGTGCCTCTGTGTTCGTAACTGGGTTGCATTCATTGAATCCTGATTAACAGTAGGCGTTAAATGTGCACTTAAATTGAAAATAAAGCGGACAAAATATATTGAAGCATCTACTTTATGCAACTATTTTTTATGAAGAAAATGACCTTAAACAAAATTTGTAATTTGTAACAGTGTTTAACATTTTTAATATAATAATAAAACAAGAATATTACTCTTCTCTCGATTACAACATACCTCCCCTTCACAACGTTAAGACGTTAATTTCGCATCAAAGATTAAAAAGAACGTCAAGGTTAAACACCAAATCATCGAACAGTCGAATCCTTCTATTTGATTTATTTATTTCCGACTTGTTTTTATGTGTTTTTTTTTAATCCACGTCATTTCATGTTTTTTTTTGTCATACATTTTACAGCATGGCCGATCAGATTCGTACAGGGTCGCCACGTTACCGAAAATTCGCGATGACAACATAACAGCGGATGGAATGTACAAGGTATTATGGAAAAGAGGACTTCCGGTCCTGTAAAAGTTACATTTTTATAGCTTCTGGGACTTGCTTCGTCGGTGGTGATCATTTCTACACTTGATCTTGTCTGCTTCTTCTTCTTCTTCTTCTTGGTGCTTCAAACTATTCGTTACTATATCTTGAAATATTTCTGCAGTTCTACAGTTCTTTCTTCTTCTTCGTTGAGTCACTGTTAACTCGCACACTATTTCATTTCTACACGAACTAACATTCTTGGTGCTGGGACTTTCAGCGATGATTAATTTTAAGTACATCTGGTATTCTTCATGTTTGGGGATTCTCTGCAAAATGAATGATTGAATTAATGAAGTGACTTGAAAGTATTATTGTGAAGTATTGTGATGGGAAGAGAATCTGTGTGGTGATGATTACCTAAATCCTTGAATCCTTAATGATCCTCTAAATAGATTTTATACAAAAATTGCCTGTAGTGCTTCAAACATTGCACGATATAAATATAACTTAGAAAAATATTAAATATCATTAAAAGACTACATTTACATATTTAATTTTATCACTAAAAGAATTCTAAGTGAGCTAAAAAAATGTAATGTTTTATATTAACACAATTATAAAGAATCTTTCTCCTTCTTTAACACCTTGAAGTTCTAATTTCCATCCAAATGTCTCTTAAGAATTATTTGTTTGTGTGACTAACAAAAGATCAACTCTGTTTTTTGTCAAACAGTCGCGGCGGAAGAACCCAAAGCGGAGGACGGACAATTTAGATGACTTGAAACAGGAGTTGGATATTGACTTCCACAAAATCACCCCTGAAGAACTGTACCAGAGATTTCAGACGCACCCCGAAAACGTAAGTTCGTTGACGAATGCACATGCATTTACAGCTCGTTAAATAATTGTATCAATATTAAATTTCCTTGAATTCTAAAGATCAAAGTCCTTACCAAAATGTAACATTTAAATAAAGATCGAATCGACCATACACGGATATAAAAAAGTTGCAGTCAAAGTACAACCCAAAAAAAAACATATTCCAATACCGAAAATAAATTTAGTTCACGTTGAAATTTGGACACCAAATAGAATTATTGATACAAAATAGATTAGTCGCATTTCAACTGGGAAACCGTTCTATTCGTGTCCGCATTTAGACTGATTATTATTTAACGAGGACACTGACGCAAATAGGAGAATTTTCTCTGCTTGTGATGCACGGATCGTGTTGGTCGATCGATTGAATTATTTAAAGCTCGGATAACGTCGCTGTCATGAAATTAACTAATTTTAAAATCCGTTACTAACCCAATCTATGCAAAGGTGATTCGTTCGTGTTTGCTTAAAACATTAAACGAAATAATAATAATAGATCTTTGGGACACAAATCAGAAACCGTGAAGTGATATGAAATCCAAGTGAAAGAAATCTATAAATGAAATAGTTAATATAATTCTGTAAATGATATGAAAAGTGGTTAATGTATAAAAATGTGATTTCAGGGCCTCAGCCATGCAAAGGCAAAGGAGAATCTGGAGAGGGACGGGCCAAACTCGTTAACGCCACCGAAACAGACGCCAGAATGGGTGAAATTCTGCAAGAATCTGTTCGGTGGTTTCGCGTTGCTGTTGTGGATCGGTGCGATCCTCTGCTTCATCGCGTACTCCATCCAAGCAACGACCAGCGAGGATCCGAACGACGACAATTTGTACCTGGGTATCGTGTTGGCGGCGGTGGTCATAGTGACGGGCATATTCTCGTATTACCAGGAAAGCAAGTCTAGCAAAATCATGGAATCGTTCAAGAACATGGTACCGCAGTTCGCGACCGTGATCAGAGAAGGCGAGAAACTGACACTGAGAGCGGAGGAATTGGTGCTTGGAGACGTTGTCGAGGTGAAATTCGGCGATCGTATACCGGCCGACATCAGAATCATCGAATCGCGTGGATTCAAGGTGGACAACTCCTCGCTGACGGGTGAATCCGAGCCACAGTCGAGGTCTCCAGAGTTTACGAACGAGAATCCGTTAGAAACGAAAAATCTTGCGTTCTTCTCCACGAATGCTGTTGAGGGCACCGCGAAAGGGGTGGTGATCTGCTGTGGCGATCAGACGGTAATGGGAAGGATTGCTGGTTTGGCTTCCGGCCTTGACACCGGCGAGACTCCGATCGCTAAGGAGATCCACCACTTTATCCACTTGATTACCGGCGTAGCTGTGTTCCTTGGTGTTACTTTCTTCGTAATCGCGTTCATTCTCGGTTACCATTGGTTGGACGCGGTTATCTTCTTGATTGGTATTATCGTTGCTAACGTGCCAGAAGGTTTGCTCGCTACCGTGACCGTGTGTCTGACGTTGACCGCCAAGCGTATGGCATCCAAGAATTGTCTGGTTAAGAATCTGGAGGCCGTCGAGACGTTAGGTTCAACGTCGACCATCTGCTCAGACAAGACAGGCACGCTCACACAGAACAGGATGACCGTCGCTCACATGTGGTTCGACAATCAGATCATCGAGGCCGACACCACGGAGGATCAGTCTGGTTTACAATACGATCGTACAAGTCCTGGTTTCAAGGCGTTGGCCAAGATCGCGACCCTCTGCAACCGAGCCGAGTTCAAACCTGGCCAAGACGAAATACCCATCCTGAAGAGAGAGGTGAACGGCGACGCGTCCGAGGCTGCCCTCCTGAAGTGCATGGAACTGGCATTGGGCGATGTGATGGGCATTAGGAAACGTAACAAGAAGGTCTGCGAGATTCCGTTCAACTCCACCAACAAGTATCAGGTCTCCATCCACGAGTCGGACAATCCGGACGATCCCAGACATCTGCTGGTAATGAAGGGCGCCCCGGAAAGAATCCTCGACCGATGCTCCACCATATTCATCGGAGGCAAAGAAAAGGTCCTGGACGAGGAGATGAAGGAAGCTTTCAACAACGCTTATCTCGAGCTCGGCGGTCTTGGCGAACGTGTACTCGGCTTCTGTGACTTCACACTGCCGTCCGACAAATTCCCGATCGGTTTCAAGTTCAACTGCGACGACCCCAACTTCCCGGTCGATGGACTCCGCTTCGTGGGCCTCATGTCCATGATTGACCCGCCCAGGGCTGCGGTGCCCGACGCGGTCGCCAAATGCCGTTCAGCCGGTATCAAGGTCATCATGGTTACCGGCGATCACCCGATCACTGCCAAAGCCATTGCCAAATCCGTCGGCATCATCTCTGAAGGTTAGCTACCGATTCTCCTTTCACCACATTTTTGACTCTTACAAGTATTATAAATCACTTGGTGATTAGGATAGACTAACCGACAGCTTTGTGTATATCCACCTTAAAACTATGACCACTTGTTAATTACCAGAGAGTTCCATTGTTACATGTCAGTTGATCAGTATATCCCACTTTAAATGGTGAAGAGTATCATTTGTTAGTTTGGTTATAATTGACAGTCTGACTACTTTATTCTGTATGTTAGTATCATCATTTATTTATAAGTGATCTGGTCTTCCAATATCTTCAGTCATTAATTCTCTTCTACTACCTGCAACTTTTCCTACTATTTCTAACGTACAGCTATATCCACCTTTCTCGATTCTCACATAACAGAATGTTCTGAAGATCTCATTTACATAATGAGCGATCCTATCAATTAGAGACGAACTTTCTCCAAACAAACTTGTTTTCTGTATCTTCGGATACCTGAGGTAAACAAGTGTAAATGGAAAGAAACTTTCTCCTATCTGCTCATGAAATATTCATAACTAGTAGAAGGCGTAGCATAAATTTGTTTTGAAACTCTCTGTAAATGTCGACGAACAAAAGTACATCAAGTAACCCACATCTGAGATTGTTACCTTATTAAGAACGAGTCAAATTAATAATTTTCTATTAGGATCTTTTGAGGACAGTGCATAATTGATAACATAACGATATTTTTAATTAGGTAATGAAACCGTTGAGGACATTGCCCAACGGTTGAACATCCCAGTGTCCGAAGTGAATCCTCGCGAGGCCAAGGCCGCTGTTATTCACGGAACTGAACTCAGGGAACTGAACTCCGACCAACTGGACGAGATTCTCAGGTACCACACCGAAATTGTGTTCGCCCGTACCTCGCCACAGCAGAAGCTCATCATCGTCGAAGGTTGCCAGCGAATGGGTGCTATCGTCGCCGTAACTGGTACGCCGTTTATCTCTTTAAAAACATTTACGACGTTCATAATCCCCTGTGTCTCCTCTGAACACTGTCACATTCTCACGAGGATAACCTAGGAAGAATATGACCATGTTCTCTGAAAGCTCTGAACACGGTTGTATTCTCACAAGGATAATAGAGACTGTATACGCGATATCCTCCTGAGATGTCTTCAGATGTCTTCGTGAATAAGAATCTTATTCATCACCTGATTCACTGTCAAGTATCTGAAACATTCAAATCAACAGACCGTCAAATCCTCTTAGAGTTTGATACAAGCCTAATCCGTTCAAAAGGCACTGCATACTAAGATGTACTTCGTGCTAAACTCAATTCACAGATCACAATTAACATGGTGCACTATAAAAACGGTACGTTCGATCATTCGTATTTTTCTAACACCGCTAGAATTTGGTAGAACCATTTGCGATCCCGAGTTACCGAAAGCTACCCAAATAGACCAGCTAGTAGACTAAGTAAAGACGAGGAACGGATTTGAAAGAAACGAAACATTGTAGGTGATGGTGTAAACGATTCGCCCGCGTTGAAGAAGGCCGACATCGGTGTAGCTATGGGTATTGCTGGCTCGGACGTGTCCAAACAGGCAGCCGACATGATTCTGCTCGACGACAACTTTGCCTCGATCGTGACAGGCGTCGAAGAGGGACGTCTGATCTTCGACAACCTGAAGAAGTCCATCGCGTACACCCTGACCTCGAACATCCCCGAGATCTCACCCTTCCTGGCGTTTATCCTTTGCGATATACCTCTGCCTCTCGGTACCGTCACTATTCTCTGCATCGACTTGGGAACTGACATGGTGAGTAACGTCCTAACTATTCTTCGCTCGTTCCTGATGAGGAGCGGGCGAAATGTCGGGAAGACCCAGAGAATTAGACGACTCTTCGAGGAGATCGTTCATCGGCAACGAACGGTCTCTCCCGAAGGCTCGTCGAGGTTCTTCTCGCGTAACCGAACATTTTCAGCGATGTTAAAACTGTTGTACCTTGTGTGATCTCGACCCAGTCGAGCTGTTTAGGCTGGTTGGGATTTTAAGGATGAAATGTATGATGGTTTGTCAGGTGCCTGCCATATCTCTGGCGTACGAGCACGCCGAGTCGGACATTATGAAAAGGCAGCCTCGCGATCCCAGCAGGGACAACCTCGTCAACGAAAGGTTCATCTTTCCGACAAGAAGATGTAGCTTGTCGGAACGTAGATTGTGTACTTTGTTTAGGCTAGACAACCGCAGTATCGCAGTACGCCAGATCCACGCTTTGGACCCGAAAGCTAGATATAATCTTGTTCGTTTATAATCTTTCATACGTGTACTTTTAGGTGAGCAGCTGGGAGACAAGATACACTTGCGGATTTAACCTTCGAACGAAATTGGACCATGTATTTTTATGCGTTATGAATTTTTCATGCACGAGAGTCTTGATTCTTGAGACTCTATATCGCCCGGACAAAAGTAGACCGTCGATGGATAATTTAACGAGCTATCTATAGAATCAGGACACTCGTGACGTTGAATATGATGACAAGTTTTTCCAGCTAGCCAGTCTCAGAGATCGTCCAGGAGAAAAACAACACCCCTCGGTATCATCCCCTCGATAATCCTTCGTATCCTTCCGCCTCATCGATCCGCTCGATTTAGTTTTCTCAGTTGATTTGTTTGCTTACCTTTCTGCGTTCTCATCGCACGGTGCTCACCGGTCACAAATTTATCAAATTCGCTGAAGTTACCATATTTTAACGTCAAGTTCTGGTTGGTACTGATATGGTAAAGTATACACAGAAGGGCTAGTAGAATGGTGCTATCTGTTTTTATGGGGAAAGTGATCCTTTTTTGGAGAAGCAGGTCCCTTTGTAAGGGAGAGCTTTTGTAGCTTAGGATGGGATGGTTGCCACTTTGCAAGTATGATAAACATTGAACATTGTACTGTTATAGTAATTGGAGTATCATGTAGTATATAAATTATTTCTACTACAGTTGATGTACTTAACTATTTACTCTACCAATGTAACGTTCAGTAAACGTCCACCTGCTGACGTTGATGTATTCTACTACTTAACTTGTCAGTTTGATATATGAAGGTTTTTGCTACTAGCTTTAACATACTTACTTGCTCTATCAACATAGAGTCTTATACAGTAAATTTCTTTCTGGCGCTAACGTTAGTATACTGATTACTGGCTCATCATAAAGTACCATACAGAAAATTGATAGTTACCAGTCTCTAAGCATACTTATAGCTCAAGCATACTTGACAGCTTGCTCCATCAAGGTGTTGTGAATATGAAAGTAACCGGTGTGCATCGTATGTCACGCGATCATCACGAACGATACTCACGATTTTAATTCTGTGTTGGCGTTGTTACTGAGAGCCTGTTGATAATGTGACGTCAGGTGCCAGCCATCTCACTTGCCTACGAGGAGGCAGAGAGCGATATTATGAAGCGACATCCACGAAACCCGTTCACTGACAAGCTAGTTAACGAAAGGTAACACATCAACAACATAACCTGAGCCTTGACAAAAAAAACTACTACTACTACTACACCGATTGATACTTATTTTTATATTGGTCAGAAAGGGTAATCGGTGACACGAACTGTTTTTGATTCTCGAAGCACCCAGATTGAAAAGGTTATTGCTTGAAAATGTTTTCTCAAAATTCTCGAACGGCTTCGAGAATTGAATCATAACGGTCGCTCGATCGCTCTCTCCTTTTATTACCTATATTGTCTATATTGGTCGTTACACACTTCTTACTTACACTTCCTATTGGTTATATTGTATAGTAGCTAGTTCGTTCTGTCTCTCGTATGACTATAGTACTCGTTCAAAAAAACACTGAAAAAAATGACCGAAAAAAAAGAAGAAGAAAAATCGACACAGAGACTCACGAGACTCTGTCTCTCTCTATTTCTTTCTCTTTCTATCTCTTTCTCTCTCTCTCTCTCTCTTTCTCTCTATCACTTTCTTTCTTGAACGAGCAAAACGCCCATCAGCAACAGAGGGTGACTCTACGATTCGTGTGCAAATTAATCCCTAGCCTAACTCGTCCGTGCTAATTGCCCGACGGTTTGATTTATCGATATATTAAACGTTGTTTTCTTGTCGTCGTACGTGTTGTTTGTCCGTATTTTGGTGATGGAAGTCTTTTACCGACCAACCAACCCCCTGCTTGAATTCGTTTATTTTATCCAACGAGACACTTATGGTTGTTTGCATCGAGTGTCCATATCGATATAACCCCCGAGATTACGGAAATTCTTCTGTCGCACGTGCTTTACCAGATAAGACCGTCGTCTGTTCTTTTTTTTTTTTGAACCCTTGTTGCTTTCGTACGGTCCGATCGTTACAAAGGCCTGGGTTTAATTTGTTTTCGATGGCTTTTATGGTGTTTCCGGACGACGAATACTAACGAAAGGTAACGGAATGGGGCTGTGCACGCGGGTGCTAACACTTCGGGGCATCTGGTGATTGGATATAATTTTCCTTTTATTTTTTCTTTACCTTTTCCTTCTTGAGCTTCCGAATCTTTTTTAAATATTTAAGAGTATGTCTTCGCAACACGGCCCTTTTGCCACTCGCTCTACGCTGGATCGTGATCTTGATCGATGACACTCGTTCGCGATTCGACGATTTTTTACACGATTCCCAAAATAAAAAGAAAATTTTCAACATTGAAACGACAGAATGAGAACATTACGAATTTAATTTGGTCGAAATACAAACAATTTAGAGAAGTTTTTTAAATGCTAGTGAAGTAAATTTAATATAGCAACTATAATTTAAAATAGCAATTGAAGAATTATATTAAAGAAACAGATCTCTTATTTCAAATTGTAGAAACTAGGAACTTTTGAGTTTAACCACCATATTGGGATGTAAAAATGAGGGCAGGAATATTCAGGTCTAGGGACATTAGGATTTAAAGATGTTCACATATGAAAATATGGAGATGTAATGTTATTATGATTCATGAATATTTACATCTAGAAATATTAGTATCTAGGAGTACTTCAAATCTAGGGATATTATATTGTAGAGACATTGATATCTAAGTATACTTAAATGCAGAAATATGGAGGACTAAATTAAATTCGTAAAAATTGAATTCCTACAAAATTTCTTCCTCTATTTAAATAAAACTGATGATTAAAAAAGAAGAATCGTAGAACGAGCAATCGGTAATCTCTCTCAGGTTCCCCTGTTTCTCTGCGTACGAAAAGAAATAAAAAAATTTGCCAATGAAGCGTTCGCTTTCGATGATTCTCGCTTGTAAATTAGTGTCGTTTCGTTTACGTCAAAGGTAAGCCGATCTCTTTCAAATCTTTCACCTATCTTTCTATTTTCTATACACTACTTCCTACTCTATCTTTATCTTTCTGATTCTTTGTCACCTCCTCAAGCTCAGCTTTTATTCTCTTAAAATTTCTCTCCCCCGCCTTATTTTTGTAAACCCCCGAAAGAAACGAAAAAAGATTCGTCTGTCGGTTGTCGTCCGCCATGTTGGCTCGCCGCAAAACAACAGAACAGGAAGTTGAGTACCACCAACAATGTTTCTCTTTCTCTTTTTTACGCTCCTGCTAGCGGATGGTCCTCCACTTTTCTACCCCTTTTTTTAAATCTCGTTTTATCACCGCACTCTTTGATCCTAGCCCGGATGCACCAGGTGATACCAGTAATGCAGGATTTTTACCATTGTTTCCGGTCCGATATTTGGACACCGCTTTTCAATCCTTCAATTTCCTTCGAAGATCTCGTTCGAGCATCGCTTGTTTTTTCTAATTATCTTTGGACGATGATAAAACACCTTTTTCTGATCATGATAAGACAAATGTGTGAGTTCTTTGCTCCAGATATTTATTTCCTACGGTGTACACGAACGTCGAATGGAAAGTCGACGACTTTACACGAGTTAACACGCCAACGATTCGTAGAACGGAGTCGAATCTCGCTTAGACCGATGCAGAATAGATACGTTGTTGTTGTTGTTTGCTCTAAAACACGTAGTTTGATATATCTGACGTAGTTGCGGAATTACACACTTTTTACTGTCTACACTTCTGCATCGAGCGACTCTCGACGTTTTTCAGAATTATCGGTTTAGTCCATTTAGTCGTGCGAGTGGCGTTGATCGATTTGCTCAAAATTGCTATATTTAAAATTATTTCTCAATTCTACATTTCTAGAATTCCAAACTTTTTAATCTCCCAATTTAAAATTTTCAAATTTCTAAATTTTCTAAAATAACCAGGTTCTAAATTTCTACTATAATTCTTTAATTTGCTTCTTCCCTTCACATTAGTAATTGATATATTATAAATTGCTGAATTTATCTCATAAAAATCTATTAATAAATTTTCAAATATATTTGATATAATAAAAGACTGTAACTTCTTTGACGACAACGTTAATTAGAGATTTAATTACAAAGTGCGATCAATGACACTCGTTAAGAACTAGTTAGTCCAGTTTCAATTTTATAATACTTGCATACATGTTAGATCTTTATATATATATATATATATATATATTTATCATTCATCCCCATGTTAATTACCATCAGTGTCATCATTATCATCGGTATTATTAATCACTGTCCTAGTTTCATCAGTATTATTAGTAACTCTCATCATATCGATCCATTGCCAACCTTCCATCAAATATATTCGTAGCGTCTATCCTCTCTACTTTCCATTCACCTCTCTTTACCTTCCACTTTTTGATCACACACGCATTTCGATTATTCGACTAGCAACTTTCGTTTCCTTTCGTTACTGTATTTCAGTTGTTTACGATTCTGCTGCTGCTATTTTACTATTACAATATTTGACTTTTCGTTTCTTCTCCGTCGCTACCGGTACGTTTATGAACCATTGCATATCGAGGGAATGAAAAGCAACGAAAAATGCGAGAAAGCAAACGAAACAGAGAAAAGTGGACAAAAAAAAGAATGAGCAAGCAAGCAAGCAACGATATGATATATGGCACCTTTCTTTATTACATTCTCTTTTTTTTTGTACCCATTTTTTTGGGAACCTATTTTTAGGCGTGTCATGATTCTTCTTTGCAGTTCCTTTTGTCTTTTTTTTTTTCCTTTTTGGATTCTTTACAGTCCTCTCACAATTTTATTCTGTAATGCGCTGCCTACCGCCGCTGCCTTCTACCACTTCTGCGACTGGCAACCTTTCTAACGGCCGCTGTGAACGACCGAGCGAAATGTTTTCTTTTCTTTTTCTGTTTTATTACTCCTTTGAATTTCACGATAACAGCGTGCGTGAACTGAATGTCGCTGTTGCGGGAACTTTCATGGGTCCATGTGCATATGGTGTTACGGGAGGAGGTTCTTTTCCCTTCTGCAATCGACAGAATTTTTACTGCAATTTTGACAAACTGTACAAACTTAAAAATTGCTCAAATTTGTTAAAACAATCTGTATACATTTATGTCACCTCTTTATAACATACAGAGACCATCTTACGGAAAATTGAAATTGAAAAATTAAATTCTGTCTGTGCATCAGGGAACACGTGTTTAACTCATTAATTCCCAAAGCTCGAAATTATAAATCATGTGAAATACAGACAGGTAATTAACACGTTTGACGTCACTCGATATCGCGTGGTCCAGGCGAAACCCTCACGCGATATCGCGTGATCACTAACAAAATGTTTTTTATCATTGAGTTAACACACAGAATTTTGTATAAGAATTATATTATAACTTTGAGTATTAATGGGTTAAGGTACTAACAGAAATGGAGTTTGCATCGCGTACAAAGTGCAGGAAAGAGCGAGGAATTTTGATAAAATGCTCAGCTTGAGTTTAACCCTTTCGTTGCCACTGGCGTCAGACTTTTACCACTTTCTTAAGTTGACTGTCATGGTCGTTGACTTCCAAATTCAATTAAATTCAAGAAAAAAAGATGAAAAAGTACTTCTAAACAGTAAAATTAAAAGATAAAGGAAAAATTATTTGCATTTGCGTCTGACCACATACGCTGGTCAATTTTCACTGTGGCAGTCAATCATGAAATATTTTTGCTTTCCTTTTTACCGAAATTTTTTGATACGAATTGAGCAATGGTTCCAGTTTTTTGAACATCTTAAGAATTTCCAGCAATGGCTGGAAGACCGCCATTATGTCGAACCTCGCAGCGAATGGGTTGAATGAGCATAAACGAAGGATCTATGAGAAAAGAATAATTCCAAACTGAAAATTTCCATATGCTACCTTACAATTTCCTCCGACTTTTCCTTTAGTTATTTAATTACGTTAAATTGTTTAATTACAATTGCCAGCGTCGACCTCACGAAATGAAATCATGGTCTTTCGTTAAAAATGGGAAAGGAGGGTGTGAAGAAAAAATTCTTCGTCTCTTTCGCTGTGATTGTGTACGACTACTGATTTTGTAAATATATATGTAAATATGGCTACGTGTATTACTATACTTGTAACGGTGTACGGGGTGCTTGGCACACATTTTTTCTAATCAATGGTGGATGGCAGGTGCCGGCCATCTCGCTAGCTTACGAGGCACCGGAGTCGGACATTATGAAACGGCAGCCCCGCGATCCTTACAGAGACAATCTTGTCAACCGAAGGTGGGTCTCAAAACTACCCACCAGAGAAACCAATAACCCTAGAGAAACCATGCACTTATTCAATCGCAGACAGACCAGATACACACGACATAGTACGATACACACAGGACACACGAGTGGCCAAATTTATCATCTACTTTCATCTACTTTCAATCTTATTTCGAATAATCTTTAATACTCTTTTTTCGGAATTATGCATTCTGATCTATTTTTGATTTACTACGCTTTGAATTCGGTTGTGATGTACAGAATTGAATCGCGTTGAATTAAAATTGAATACGTGGTCGATTATGTAGGTTTGAAAACGTATCGAGACGTGTTGAATTAAAATGGTGTTTGGAGATAAATCAAAACGCGCTTGCTGGAATTGAAATAAATTGAATTGAATCACTTGAAAATGAATTGACATGAATTGGGGTAAATTGAATGTTAAAATGAATGTCAATTTAGTGTCAATCGACTGTCAAATTGAATAACATAAAATTGAATCGTGGCAGATTGAGTAGTATGAAATTGAATGTCAAAATGAGTGTCAATTTAGAGTGAATTAAGTGTCAAAATGAATAACATTTTAAATTGATTCGAATTGAATAACATCGACTTGAAACGTATACAATCTAAAAAAAGTTGAAGTAATTGAAATGAAATTTGGCCACTCCTCCACACCAAACATGATTGTTTATACACACTTGATCGTCAGAGTGTCTACTGAAATGTCGATGCCGTACATTTTGTTTCTAAATTACAGATCTCTCTGTTTCTGTCTATCTTTCTATCGTTGTCTCGATGGTCACTAGCTTGATCTTTATTTTACTGCACGCGACAATGATGAAAGTGTATTTTTATCGTTTTCAATGTGCGCACTGTCGTTTGCACTTGTTCGTCGAGAACCGGGTATACAGAAAAGAAACGATACCATCGATGGGTATCGAAACGAACTTTTCTTTTTCTGTCGCGCTATCGATTCAAACCCGAGAGATTTGTCACGGGGATAATTTTAATTAAGAAGAGAACAAGTACTATCCAGTTATCTCGATCCTAATTAATTTGTTTTTTCGTTTCTAGATTTTCAAATTTCTATTTTCTGAATTTTCTAGTTTTTATTTTTGTAAATTTCCAAGTTTCTATGTTTCTATATTTGCAAATATATTTCTAGATTTTCAAGTTTCTATATTTTTAAATTTCCAAGTTTCCATATTTCTAAATTTGCAAATATATTTCTAGATTTTCAAGTTTCCACGTTTCTAGATTTCCAAGTTTCTGCATTACCAAATCTAATTTCCCTAATCTCTGAATCTCTAAATTCTCACGTTTCCGAATTTACAATCCCATGCAAGACACCACAGTCACCACCAAACAGTTTACCCCGTTTTACCGGCGACATAACTCACATTGGTTGGGTCGAGATAATGGAATGGTGCCAAAACGAACGAAAAAGAATAAGGTTGACACTCTACGTTTTCCCAGCCAGACAAAAAGAAAGAAACACATCTCTAGAATACTAGTTGATTAGTGATAGCACAGCAACTTGTGCAGGGTATGGCAAAATTCGTGGCACACGAAAGGGTGATTTCTTGCTCAAAGAGTCGAAGTCTTGGTATAAATCTCTTTACTTGAGGTTTCGTTTCTGGATAACAGAAAAGAAATTCAAACTTAAATTAAAATTTTACAATTACTTGCTTTCATATTTTTTGAGATACATATACAAAGAATTAGAATCATTGAATTTGTCTTTTATGACCATAGAAGGTACAGATAGACATCAATTGAATAATTTATGGTCTTAGCAATTTTTTTTTTCTGTCAGAAATAATCATAAACTTTAATGAAATGAAACCTTAATGAAATAAAATGAGTTACTCCACAGACTAGATTTATTTTTGCAAGATCTCTGCATTCCCGTGTGACAAATTCCGCCGCATCCTGTGCAAATAGAAGATTTACAGCGTTGGGAATGCCGAATGCTTTCTAGCCACACTTAGAGTCTCTCTGAAACAGCGAAACTAACCGAACGACTGCGCCTAACGACTTGGCCCCTTTGCAGCTTTGCGATACGTTTTGAACTTGCGTGTTTAGAAAAAAAAAACGAAAGAAAAAAAATATGAAGGTGAAACCAGAGGTGTGACACCCGAAAGAAAAGCGTGACGAATGTCACACGAAACGTAGATTGAAAAGTTTAGAGAGATGCATAATATAGAGCAACGCTTGAAACGTCGAGAACGAAAGCACGGCCTGAGCAGTTTGATCGACGAATTAACACGCGTTGTACTACGAGTCTACGACGACTAAAACACACCGATTATCGTTATACTATGTTAATAGTCACTAACAAGCTTTCTTTTCGAATCCACGACGTCCCGCGACTTCTGTCCGTTCTTTTTTTACCATGAACTTGATCGCGTGTCTTCCACGCGGATCCGTTGCGATCTTTCTATCTATCTTTCTTTCTTTCTTTGTGCTGTTTGCGAGCTGTTTTTATTTCGGAAACGATCCTGAGATAATCCTGTGAGAATTGTTTCCATGGCTTTGGATACGGTTCATTGTACTCGCGTTATATTGCCGTGGAGTGGAAGAGGTACTTACATCTTTTCCTTGTACAAAGTGTGTAATCTTGATATCTTGGAATTAGATGAAATATACGGTAAATTTTATTGTTGATATATCAGGTCAAAATGCAATATATCAATGTAGAGACATTTAACGCAGAAAAATAAAACGAACTAAATTACAACGCATCGATGTACAACGCAACGAAATTTAATGAGCCGAATTACAACGCGTTGATATTTAATATGTCGGTTTTACAACGTGTGGAATTCACAACGCGTGGAATTCACAGCGCGTCGAATTTATAACGCGTCGAATTCACAACGCATGGAATACTAAACGCGTCGAATTCACAACGCACCGAATTACAGCGCGCCGAAATTCAACACATCGAAATACAATGCATCCTAAATATAAGTACCGTAATACCACGCCCCGAATAACAACGCGTCAAACGAATCACATATCCACCCGGCAATATAACGAATGTCTCAACCATTCTTCACACGATTAACAATCGAATAACCGCAGGATCTCTATCAGGATCGAACGAATATCCACGCGAATGCCAACGAAATATTTGATGTTGCTTACGTTCGCTGATCTCGTCAGATCTCACGGTTCGACCGAGCTTGCATGTGAACGTCTGCACGCGAAAAGCTCGAACTTGCGAAATTGTGCACCGTGAGACTTGACGAACAGGTTACGTGTTTGTCTGGTGCTTTGCGTGGCATGACTCGGTGTGAAGAACCAATCGTTACCGCCTACGTACCGAGCCGGTAAGTTGTTATTACGCATCTTAATCCTAGGTAACAATGGCTTTCGTAATTAACACCTTAGGCTGTTTAGAAGTGAACTTAGACGATTAATCGCATACACATAAACAGCTTCCGCTGACTTTCAAAGAATTGTATTTGTTTTGTGGTCAAAACTTGAATAGATTGAAATATTCTTTGATTAGTGTGACTTAGTATCACTTAGCTGTATGAGTTAGTAAATTGAAATAACACCTTTACCGGTAAATTGATCATAATTCTGATCCTGTAATTTGCAATGTAGAGTTGAAGATTTTTGGAAAGACGTAGTAAGTTTTTTGGAGTTTGAACATAGAGAAAGGTTCTTTGGAAGTCGGAATGTATCAGCAAACATCGGACGCTGTTGACGAACAACAATCATCTAAATGGTGACTCTATGGTGTCTAGGCTTATTTCGATGGCATACGGTCAGATCGGTATGATCCAGGCAGCAGCCGGTTTCTTCGTGTACTTCGTAATCATGGCTGAAAACGGGTTCCTGCCTCTGCATCTTTTCGGTATCCGAAAACAATGGGATTCCAAGGCTATCAACGATCTTCGTGACAGCTACGGCCAAGAATGGGTAAGCTAGACACTTTTTCATCCAATTAATCGTAAGGTTATCGAAGGATCGATTTAATCGTGTCGTGTATCTTCGCAGACATACAATGACCGCAAGACACTGGAGTTCACCTGCCACACAGCCTTCTTCGTATCGATTGTCATCGTCCAATGGGCCGATTTGATCGTTTGCAAGACGCGACGTAACTCCATCATTCACCAGGGAATGAGAAACTGGGCCCTCAACTTTGGTCTGGTGTTCGAGACCGCCCTCGCCGCGTTCCTAAGCTACACACCTGGCATGGACAAGGGTCTCCGCATGTTCCCTCTCAAGTATGTTCTATTTCCTTCTTACTTTCATGAAGAAGTTGCTCATTTTCGAATTACCATCATCCCGTCCAAATATCAGCTCCAAAGTATCCATGTATCATATGAATCATCCCCATAGATATATGGACACATGTATGATGTAATTTGAACATATTCATATATCCACATATCCCCATATAATATATACAGACAGTGTACACAACATCTAAGAGTAACTTTCATTTCATCATTGTAAAGAATATTAAGAATTAACGTTATATTTGTATATTTCAGATTCGTCTGGTGGCTACCCGCCCTTCCTTTCATGCTCGCCATCTTCATCTACGACGAGACGAGACGATTCTACCTCCGCCGGAATCCAGGAGGCTGGCTCGAGCAAGAAACTTACTATTAGACGCAAAGAAGAATTTAATCATACACGCAGAGCGCGCGCGCAAGAGTACAGAGCGAGAGTAGCAGTGAGAATGATGCGAGAGAACTAGAGTGAAAGTGCGGGAGAGAGAGAGAAAATGAGATACGCATATACCCACGCAAGAGATATACACCGAGATACTAATCAGTAAAACCAAACAGAATAAAAAAAAAAACGAACAAATTACAAAGAATAAAAAACCATAATAATCACTCGCGTTAATGACACACGTACATACGTACACACGTACAAATACCCACATACATATACACACACGCGTACACACACGAGGACACACATACACACATGTTGTATTTACCATGGGGCGTGCTATCCGGGTCTAAAAACCGTACTGTCGCGAGATCACGAGATTAAACGAGGGACAATTCGCATCCGTATAAGAGAATCGAGCCGAATCGTCGAACGACCAGGTATATTATTGTTGTTGCAAGTTGTTTCTTCGAGAATAAACGATTGGAACGTTGGGATAGGACGAAACGGAGAGTTACAGTGTGTGCGAAGTACAAAAAGGGAACGAAGAGGAGGGGTAGGAACGAGAGGGTAAAGGTTCGTCGTTCTGGCTCTGCGAGTTGCTTGCACGCGCGTGCCGGTGTATCATTAAAAGATCGTCGTTCGAGAAACATCGAAAAGGATCGACGAGATATGGGTTCTACGAGCAACGTCGTCGGGAAGATGAAGCTTCCAGGTACACACACACACACCTGATACGATTCGAGGGTCACGAAATTTTAGGGGTCGGTGCTGCCGTCTGATCATCGACAGAACATACACACACACACTGCGAGCTGCTGGATTTGGTTCGAAACGGAGCAGAACGCGCGTAAGGGCCTAAAAACGAACATAACGAAGCACGTGACGTGGAACGGAAATCATCGAGACTCCGTTACGATGGTGATGTTGGACGACGACGGATCAACGACGCCACGTCCGTACGAACGTCGACGATCGCAGAAACGAAGAAAGAATAGTCGAGGATAATTTAGCATCGATGGAGTATTCCATGTAGACGTCTTGTGATATCGAGAAATATTCACCAGTAGTAGGCATCCAGTTCGCTAAACGAAAGATCACTGCGCTAGGTTTGGCCACCATGCCCTTGCTATGAATTAAAAAAGACAAAAAAAAAATGCCAGAGAGTGGAAGAAGCAAAAATAGTAGTGGCAGCCGAAGAGAGATATAAATGTTACGCTAAATGCAAAAAGTTTAAGAAACGAGCAGGAGCAAACGTACGCTACAGAATAGGACGTCTCGTGACACACCATTTAGTCTTGAATAGAAACCTAATTAATTCCCGATTAAAACCGAGGAGAGATCAGTACGCTAGATTGGCACGCCCTAGAATCATTTACGACGCGGTGGAGATAAGCGAATTACCTTAAACGAGATAAATCCAAAAAAAAAAAGCAAAAAAGATTATAAAGAAATATTATAATAATAAGAGTAACGAAAGCGCGTTCGCAGTACTCATTTATTATCCTTATCGCGAAGCAACGTCGTTCGGTTCGAGTCTTTAAATTCGAGTAGCTGTCGAAGCCAGAAATCGCATCGCGTAGATATTTCAGTAGCTCAGTCTCTGCACGATAATTGCTACGCGAGAAGAGAACGGACCTGGATCAGGGAAAAGGGACATCGTCGTCGAGTTTGTTCCACGGGTACGCCACGGTTCCGCGAACAAGAAGAAGAGGATCAGGAAGAGGTTAAGACGCGCGAAGGCGGCAAACGAACAGTATTATAAATAATTATCAACTACCCAGCCGAGGAAGACACCACAAAACCGAAGAAACGAAGACAGAAACGAAAAGGGAAGAACGGAGAAGAATTTAATCGCGGTGTTCGCTAACGACACTGACAGAACAGGACAAACGAATTAGAAAACGATAAATGTCGCCGATCCGAAAGCACCGGTTGTTCTCGGTGTCTACGGTGCCACGATAGTCGAGGTAACAGGTTAGAAAAAACAAAACGCTAAGTAGAGGAGAGTAAAACACGAGTTTAGGTGAGCAGCAGAGGAACTGACACAGAAGATACCGTATAAATACGCAGGATACAGGCAAAAAGAAACAAAAAAAAAAGTAACAAAACATTCTTACTTAGGCGAAAAACTAAAAAGTAAAGGAACACAAAAAAAAAGATGGTATAAATTCATTCTCTTAGTTTTTCATAGGTTTAAAAACGCCAGCGGGACAAGCTCGCTATAAATCATATTGACCCCCGAACGCAGAACGCCCTGTACCACCAACCCGCGGTCGTCTGTCGTGTGTATGTGTGTGTCAGTAAATCGAAACAAACGCCCCTTCGAATCATTTCTAGGAGCAACAAAAGCGATACAAGAACAAAAAAAAGAACAAAAAAAATAAGAGATAAATAAAAGAAAAAAAAAAACGAACGAAGGTGACTTAAAATGCCTGCCACGCGACTTTTCGGGCCGGGACAATCCGAGAGGCGCGATCATATCGGGTCGTGTTTCGAGCTTCTCCGGTGTGAAACGTTAACTCGTTTCCGATTTCGTTCACGTTTTCCCTTTTCGCCGTTTTTATCTAGGTTGCCGTTGTTGCTCGCTTTCGCGTATCGGCTTTGTCGTATATATGTGCGTGCGTGTGTGTGTGTGTATGCGCGCGCTGACGAAGAAAAAGAGGGCGCTTCGTTTCGAGCGGAGAACTTCGGGGCAGGTGAAACGCGTTCGCTCGTTGACGAAATGGATCGTTCATCGTCGTCGTCGTCGTCGTCATCGAATCGTATTCGCCTCTCGACTCGACGAACCGATCGTTATCAAGGAAGAAACCTCGAGGGGTTGAAAGCACGATCTCTAGTTCCTTTGTTCCGCCTCGAATCAAAGGCGAACGGACCGTCGAGGAGGATTCCGGATGATAGAGGGTGACACGCTCGCTCGGCGGCCCTGGCCCCAAAAACTACCCTAAGTGTTCAATAATCGAGGTGTTCTTGAGGTGCCGTACACGCGTTAACACGTTCTTCCTTTCGCCAATCCCACCGAGTTTCGGATCATTCTGAATCAAAACAATACTCGAGGGTTACGAATTTCATCCAGCCCCTTTCTTTTCTTTCCCCATTATTTCTTTCACTATCTTCCTTCGCTCCGTTGGTGCGCGCGACGGGCTGGCCGAATCGTTCGACCCGCGTTTTAAGCCGAACTGAATTTAAAAGCCTCTTACGTTTCCCGCACGAGAGAGATTCGGTAGGACCGGCGAAACGTTTTCAAAATCGTTTTCGAGACACGTGGATCGCCATTCCAACATTCCGACCTTGACGCAACGTTCCGGAGAGGATGAAGAAAACGAGGGCAGCAGTGTACCGTCGTTGCTCGTCGAACTCGGATCTGGATTAGACAAACGGGTAAAAAGAAAATAACGAAACGTCCCGAATTTTCTTACTCGCCAACGAACATGAAACACGACGTTCGAAATCGGTCGTTCGCAGCGATAGGGGAGGGTGACTTCGATGTCGCGTCGGCTAAATTTCCTTTCCACGGCTGATTTTCCTACATATAGTTTCCTGCGTTACGGGACACTGTTGCGTACACGACGTTCGCGGTAATGTCTCGATAAAAGTCGATGTCTGGCAGAGGGGTACGCGTGTCTGTGAATCGTTGCCGATTTTCGATTCGCTCGCCTCTTGTGCGACGTTCACGCGATATCGTCCGTACGTGGTCGATTCCGTGCTATCGAGACAGTACCGTGCGTAGCTCCAAGAGTGTCTGTGGGTTAGGAAGATCTATCGTCGTTCCTGTCACAACGAAATCGAACAAAAACTTAGATTGCCTTCGGCGGATCCCCGTGTTTCGAGGTAGGACGCGGACGAGAAGAATTAGAGTAAGAAGGAAGAAACACGGAACGAGCGTTGTAGGGATAGGGGGAGGAGGACGCGATTGGCTCATTCGTTTCTGCAGAAAAAATAAGAGAGAAATCACTCGCGATATAGCGCCGGAGCTGGATTGCAGGATCCGTGGTTTGTCGACAGGGTGTTCCGTGCCCGGGGGGCGTAGGAGCCCAAAAATAAAAAAAAATATGCTTTGCCGTCGTGCGCCTCTTTACTTTAGGCTAAGAATTAAAACATTAATAATAATATAATAATAATAATAATAATTATTATAATATAATACATGTTACAATAAGATATTATTAGATGTAATTATTATATATGGTTTAGTCTAGATCGTGTTGTTGAAGAAAAAACAAAGTACGTATAAGCGAACAAAAAAAAAAGAAGAAGAAGAAAGAAGAAGAAACAGAAAAAGTATGACGGTATGGAGAGAGCACGAGAGAACGAACGAGTGAGCGAGAGAGAGAGAGAGAGAGAGAGAGAGAGAGAGAGCGAGAGAGAGAGAAAGAGAATAAAAATCAAGGAAAAGTGACAATGAAAGGAAATTTCGGTCTAAGACCACAAATTATTGCGGCGGACTGAGCGGGACACGGACGAGAATCCGCGTTTTTTGCTTTTCGTGCCTGAATCGATCATTTTCTCTTAGGTAGCAGCTTCGTTCGTAACGGATATGTCCAAAAGAGTCCCAGGGGATTCCCTCGCTCGACGGTAACCTGTGTAGAGCGAGGGAAGCCCCGGATCTCCCTTGAACATCTCTCGTTTTATCTTCGGCACGTCCAGTCATGTGAAATCGGTAATCGCATCCATGAAATCGCATCGTGCTTAGATTTTCTTAGATTCCCGTCCCGCGAAACCATGTTATTCTTTTTCGTTCCCGATTGTACGCGGATAGTGTTTGCGGCCAATGAAATCTGTAACCCCTCGTTTTATGACCGTCACATGTTTACACAGTTTCTTTACACTAGCGCAGATTCGTGGGGGAAGAGGCGATCCTCGGCACGCGAGTCGCAAATCTTTTCGTTGTCTGCGAACGAGTACCTCGATCGTCGAACTAACGATGTCGTAAACTGATTTTTCGGGTGAATCGGCGTAAGAACGAGAGAGAAAGGAAATTGCGTGAATGTAAGCGAGCGAACGTAGCAAACGTGTGCTTGAATAATAACGGATCCGTTCGCTTTTCGTTTACCGCGATCGGTGATACACACCCAATTGGCGATACAACGTTTGAATCAAAAAAAGAGAAATTATACGTGAGAACGTTCAATACTTAAAACGAAAAAGAAATCTACCAAAAACCGTGTCACGAGAATTTAAAAAAGTGAAACGTCACCCCTGCACAGCCCGCCACACTACGGCAGAATCATTGAATGATTAAAAAAATATAAACAGAAAAAGATACAAAAAAAAAGACAAAAAATATGAATGATGTTTTATTAATATTGTAAATATTTTAAATAATTGAAGACGGACAAACAGATCATGCGCGAACGGTGAACCCACCGGAAGCCGGTCCCGCTTGGATGGGACCGTCTTTTGCGTTCGGGGTCCCCTTCTAACACTTTTTCTGTTTTTCGTTTTAGCGTCGCATATGTTATACACACACACACTCTACACACGTACACATCTTTACACGCCAAGAGAAAAAGAAAACCACGTGCGAACATAGAGAGAAAAAGACACACGTACACGCTCAGATAAAATGTACACCGCTCTACCAAACTAATCTCTTTCTGATTGATGATTCCTTTCATATTGATTATTCTGTAAGTTCTGTTTTCACACGTGAAATACATTAAGAAAGAAACGAGAGACATTGTCCAACCCAAGTGTCATTACTTTTGATGTTAAATAAAAAATACATAATTAATAAAGCACTCTTTATCGTTTCGTCCTGACGCTTCATGCTTAGACATAGAGTAGATAGGCAACCCATTAAATACGACTTTCATTTAATTCCTTATAGTATTTATTATGCTTATATACACTTGTCATTATTTCTACAACATTGAACCTTTTTAAATGTTCATTCAATGAATATTTATTGCCTTTCCTATGCCTTATTCTATTCAGAATTAGACGCCAATCTCTGTCTATCCTTTCGAAGATTCTTCTTACGCAACCGTTCAATGTGCTTCTTAAGTTTACCAGAATTTTTCAATTCCTCGTACTGAGATACCAAGTTCAAAACTTTCTTCTCCGCTGCAAAACAAGATCATATTCTTAGTACATAATATCCATATATATTGTGCAAAGTACTTACATTTCTTTTTAAAGGCAGGCTTCTCTCCGCGTTTAATGGCCTCTACTATTTCCTTCTTTTCCTTGCCCTTTTGCTCCTCCTCCTGATCTCTTTTCTGCTCTTCACGTAGCTGATTCTCTAATCTTTGTATGAGGTATTTGACTTTCTTAGTCATCTTTGGATCATCTGTTTCCTTTAACTGCTTTTTCAGTGCTGCTAAATCATTTTTCTTTATCTCGGTAAGGAATCCATAAGTCTTTTTAAATACTTTCTGGTCAAATGTGCCACATAAACTGTCAAATCTAGGGTCTCTAGGAATGAATTTCTTTGCCTGTATCACTTCCCTGAATCTAGAAACAGGTCTCTTTGCAGACACTTCCCGTGGACGATTTTTGTTTTCCCTTTTATACTCAACTCTCTTAACCTTTCGGGGACCAAACAATGCTTCCTTGTAAATTTTAGTTCCTAGCTTGTTTTTCAGCTTCTGCAGATCCTCAAAACTCATCTGAGAGAGTTCTGATCGAATCTGATCCTGTTGTAACAATTACTTCAATTAATTGATTAATTTAAGTGCAATTTTTGTTCAAAAGAAATATAAACATAACCTATCACGTTCAACAAAATGTGTATACAATGGACCTGTCAATTAAAACATTACATTAAACTATTCTGTGTAAATCTCTACCTGCTCCTTATCTTCGCTGAGAAGAGTATCTTCGTCATCGCTCATGTTAAATAATATAAAAGACTTTTAAAACGAACAGTCTTCTTGACTGATTTACGAAAGATCCAAATGGTCGCCATCTTTTAATACAAATGAGTTTAGCAGTATTTTGGGATTTAGAGACTTATTAACACCTTTGAAACGTTCTGAAGATAATTACGATTAATTTCTGGGTCATAATATTCATTATTAAGTCACAAACAGAGAAAATTTAATAAATAATTACAAACACAGTACGACTAACACCACTTAGCAGCAGGTGGTATTAAGTAAAATATAAAATTGCGATTTTCTACAAAATAAGCAATTTTTAAGCAGTGTAATGGATAATATCGTACTTTAGGATCTCTCCTATACTGAAATAATGCCATAAATACTGGCTAAAAGCATTAGAATCGAAAATGAAAATAAGGCTGTACTTCCGAAAACCTCTATGCTCCAAATTGACTGAAATTTTGGGAATGGCTTTCCTTTTAATAAAAATGATGATTCCGAGAAGGATTTTTGGCGACTCGAGAAAAAATTTGGTATCATTTGGGTGTCACTCCCTACTTTACCGACGCAATTATTACCGGCAGGAATAGTTGAGGCAAATTTGAAGGCGATTCTGATGCTATGAAATCTGCTATTATCAAAGCCATTCCCCAAATTTCAGCCAATTTGCAGCATGGAGGTTTTCGGAAGTTTAGCCAATTAATTATACTAGTACAATGCGTAACAACTGTAGATGTAAATTACAAATTACTGTACAATATACATAAATTTCAATTTATGTGTATTATGTGTATTATGTATATGCAGCAAACATGTATAGAAATTGATTGAGAAATAAAGAGAAAAAATTAATTTGCAATTTCTATTTATTTTAAATCCTTACCAAAACCTATCCTTCATGGTCCAACTAAGCCAGACACCATTTCTCGAAATTCATGTTTCAAAATTCCGAGAGTTTTGAAATGCTGCATTTCAAAATTTTGTACCAGGAGAACATGAGCTGCGCAGAGATATTCGTGCCACCTCCTCGCAACTTATGTTCTCCTGATACCAAATTTCAAAAATCCAGATTTTCGATTCAAAAATCCGGATTTTGAGTTTTGGTATCAGGAGAACATAAGTTGTGAGGAGGTGGCACGAAGATTTTTCAAATAGAAACGGTGGATTTTGAAATTTGGTATCAGGAGAACATAAGTTATGAAGAGGTGGCACGAATGCCACTTCTTGGAATCCTGATGACGTCATTTCCAAGAATTGTCGAGACCGATTTTTGAAATCCGAACTGCCGATTTTGAGTTTTGGTATCAGGAGAACATAAGTTGTGAGGAGGTGGCACGAAGATTTTTCAAATACAAACGGTCGATTTTGAAATTTGGTATCAGGAGAACATGAGCTGCGCAGAGGTATTCGTGCCACCTCCTCGCAACTTATGTTCTCCTGATACCAAATTTCAAAAATCCAGATTTTCGATTCAAAAATCCGGATTTTAAATTTTGGTATCAGGAGAACATAAGTTGTGAGGAGGTGGCACGAAGATTTTTCAAATAGAAACTGTCGATTTTGAAATTTGGTATCAGGAGAACATGAGCTGCGCAGAGATATTCGTGCCACCTCCTCGCAACTTATGTTCTCCTGATACCAAATTTCAAAAATCCAGATTTTCGATTCAAAAATCCGGATTTTGAATTTTGGTATCAGGAGAACATAAGTTGTGAGGAGGTGGCACGAATGCCACTTCTTGGAATCCTGATGACGTCATTTCCAAGAATTGTCGAGACCGATTTTTGAAATCCGAACTGCCGATTTTGAGTTTTGGTATCAGGAGAACATAAGTTGTGAGGAGGTGGCACGAAGATTTTTCAAATAGAAACTGTCGATTTTGAAATTTGGTATCAGGAAAACATGAGCTGCGCAGAGGTATTCGTGCCACCTCCTCGCAACTTATGTTCTCCTGATACCAAATTTCAAAAATCCAGATTTTCGATTCAAAAATCCGGATTTTAAATTTTGGTATCAGGAGAACATAAGTTGTGAGGAGGTGGCACGAAGATTTTTCAAATAGAAACGGTGGATTTTGAAATTTGGTATCAGGAGAACATAAGTTATGAAGAGGTGGCACGAATGCCACTTCTTGGAATCCTGATGACGTCATTTCCAAGAATTGTCGAGACCGATTTTTGAAATCCGAGCGGCCGATTTTGAGTTTTGGTATCAGGAGAACATAAGTTGCGAAGAGGTGGCACGAATGCCACTTCTTAGAATTTTGATGACGTCATTTCCAGGAATTCTGAGGAATTTATTTCGTGATTTAATCGAATTTCTTCACGGTTTAACTATTTTCGCCTATTCTAAGTACTTCTGTTGTACTGTTCTTTTACTTTTGCATTTCGATAGGTTTGTATAATGTTTCTGGACGCTTGGGAAAGGTTTTTTTTAAATAAATACACGGTTTATTCTTTTTATTTATCGTTTATTCAAATTTTATATTGCATACAAGTTGTAAATACATTGAAAGTACATAGAGCTAATAATAACATACATTAATACATACATACATACATACAACATGCATACATACAATTTTTAATACAATAATCTGTTCTTATATTTATTTATAAATATTATACAAATATGGTCGTTCCTTAATGTATAATAAAATAGTAACTCATAATATTACAAATTTCTAAAACTTCTAGAATAAGAATTTAAAAATAATCGCATTTCATGGACCAAAAAATGTGGCGCCATCTAGCGGTGAACGGTGGAACTAACAAAATAGAAAATTGCGTTTTTCTCAAATCTGAGCAACTTTTCCGCATTTCTGAGGCCAGAAATGAATTCTACGCCCTCAATTTTATTGAAAAAATGCTTTTATAATGCGCTAAATGCATTAGGAAAGAAAATGAAAAATATTGCATTTTATGGACCAAAAAGGTGGCGCCATCTAGCGGCGGAACACTGGAACTAATGTAAAATTGTACCCCCTGGCAGGCCATAAAATTAGTTCCGCTGTTCGCCGCTAGATGGCGCCTCCTTTTTTGGTCCATAAAATGCAATATTTTTCATTTTCTATCCTACTGTATTTAGAACACTATGATAGCATTTTATCAATAAAGTTGAAGGCGTAGAATTCATTTCTGGCCTCAGAAATGCGGAAAAGTTGCTCATTTTTTAGAAAAACGCAATTTTCTTTTTTGTTAGTTCCAACTTTCGCCGCTAGGTGGCTACGTTTTTTTTGGTCCATAAAATGCAATATTTTTCATTTTCTTTCCTACTGCATTTAGAACACTGTGATAGCATTTCTGCAATAAAATTAAAGGCGTAGAATTCATTTCTGGCCTCAGAAAAGCGGAAAAGTCGCTCAATTTTGAGAAAAACGCAATTTTCTATTTTGTTAGTTCCACCGTTCACCGCTAGATGGCGCCACTTTTTTCGGCCCATGAAATGCACATTATTTTTATTTTCGTATGTAAAGCATTTCGATTACTGTAGGGTCATTTTTCTGACTTTATTGTACTCGCAAAACAGTTTGTAGGTGTCAATAAAATGTAAAAATGTCTTATTTTACAAAAAAACACAATTATTTGTTTCGATATTTGCATGGGGGACGACTAGATGTTTACAGTGCTCTTATCAAACAGGGCGCGAAAATATAAATTTTAAAATTTATGTAGAAATGAGGCTTTGTAAATACTTTCAACCTTTCAAGTTATTTATTATACAATAGACTATTATCTTTTATATCTTCTTTGCAACGTATGTAGCCACAATACTTTCATTACCAATGTAAATTTGAATGTAAAAGTTCATTAAAAGTGCGCAGTTGTAATGCAGAAGTAAAGTAATGAATGTAGTGATGTCATTACTATGATCACTTTTCTCAAACGTGAATCGTATAATATAACTTCACAAGTTGTAACTGTATACTGCGTAATATTATAATCTTTATAGTTCTCTTTGTTATTTCATACTAATCGATCTAACCTATTTCGAATACTGTTTGTAAAAATGGCTGCGTTGTGCCGTGTTATTAAAAATTTGGGAAAAATTGTAACCTTACAGAGTCAGAATAGGAATATATCTGTATCTGGGGCAACTTACGTTAAAGAAAGTAAATAACGTACACAGACGTATTGGTTAAACAAGAATAATGTTTAATTCTAATTCAGCATACATAACCTATACCATCTAATTTATATTGTTGTATTGTTTATTTTACAGTAATCGAGAAAAAGGTAGGAAATACGACAATTGTTGAAGCTGTAATAGTACCGGATAAAACTGAAACACGGTTGCTAAAAACTAAGAATGGAGCATGTCCTCTCTGCTCCAGTGGTCTCTATGTTAAGCATACAGTATGATTTAAATATTTTGTTATACATTCTGCTTTAATTCTTTCTAATTATCATTTATTAAGTATATCATTACAGGATGTTCTCATTTTAAGTCAGTTTACTAGATCAGATGGTTGTATATTACCACGTAGAATTACTGGTCTTTGTAACATACAGCAAAAAAGAATTACTTCGTTGATTATCATGGCACAAAATGCAGGTTAATGATATATCAGTCTCAAATATCAGTAATTTAATAGAACATAAATAATAAATTAATGACGTGTTGTTTCTAGGTTTATTACCAAAGAGAGCCCCCCAGGGTGGTCTACTTCATCCTTTACAAAGACGAGGGTGGAGAAAATTTAACACATACTATGATGAAAGAACTATTAAAGCTAGATACAATAATTTGTAAAAGAATCGAATAAACCTTTCCTGTATATTATAGCAGTTTATGTGGTCTTATTTCATTCAACGTTAAAATTGGAAATAATACTTCATGGTTACAGCTTATGTTAGTGACAGTATAGGTTAGGAATCATGCTGACATGCTATAGGTCAATAGCAAGTACATGGTGCAAATTACAGAAAAGATTCTCATCAAATAATGCAACGGTTCTAAAAAAGCAATATGAAGAACATGATGTCACGAAAATTCGAAATATCGGAATTCTGGCACATATCGATGCCGGTTTGTATAATTTTAATACACTTTGTATTCTAACCTATTGAATACCGTTCCCATTTTATTAAAGAACTCATAATGATCGCGATGATTTTTCAGGAAAAACTACTACTACAGAGAGAATGTTGTATTATTCTGGCCTCATAAAATGTATGGGCGAAGTACATCATGGTAATACGGTAACAGATTATATGGATCAGGAACGCGAACGTGGTATAACAATCACCTCTGCAGCGGTAACTTTTGATTGGAAAAAGCATCGCATTAATTTAATAGATACTCCAGGTCATATTGACTTCACTATGGAGGTAGAACAAACATTAAGAGTGTTAGATGGTGCAGTTGTTATATTAGATGGTAGTGCAGGTGTTGAGGCACAAACATTGACAGTCTGCAAACAAGCAGACAAGTACGACATACCAAGAATTATTTATGTAAATAAAATGGACAGGGCAGATGCCAATTTCGATATGAGTTTGAAATCTATTCGATCAAAACTAAATACAGAAGTCTTGCCAACTCAGTTTCCAATAAAGAATAAAGGAGTTTTGGAAGGTATTGTGGATGTGGTTTGCTTGGAGAAATTAATCTTCGAAACAAAACATATGGGCATGACAGTTGTAAGATCAAAATTATCTGAATCTGAAGACAAAGCCTTATGGGAAATAGCAATGGAAAAACGTAGAAATTTAACTGATAAATTATCTAGCATAGATGATAAGTTAGCTGATGTAATTATAGAGCAAGAATCTTTAGATACAATTTCTTCACAACTACTACTTGACTCTCTATACAGAAGTACCATAAGTAGAAAAGCTGTTCCTGTACTTTTAGGTAGTTCTTACAAAAATATAGGAGTGCAACCATTAATGGATGCTGTGCTACTGTATTTACCATCACCCAATAACAACAAATACTTGAAGTATTACAACTGTTTCAACAATAATCTTTCTGCCAGAGTATTTAAGGTAATTCACGACAAACAAAGAGGTCCAGTTACTTTCCTCAGGGTCTATACCGGTAGCATAGAAAGATATAATAAAGTGTACAACATCCACAAGGAGCAAAGAGAGCAAGTAAACAGGCTATACGTCGCCTGTGCAGACGATTATCAAGAAGTATCCAAAGTTACACATGGCAACATAGCTGCAGTCGCGGGACTAAAAACAACCACAACCGGTGACCTAATAACATCCAATCAAACAGCAGCAACCGAGGCAAGAAAGAAACTCGAGTCCTGCAAAGACATTGACCAAAAAGTCGTGGATGACTTTTTTGCCTCAAATTCAAAAGCTTTAGAGCCCGTTTTCTTCTGTTCCATAGAAGCACCGTCCATGTCTACGCAGGCAGCTTTAGAGGTTGCACTTCAGCAATTGGAAAGAGAAGACCCAAGTTTAAAAGTAACTTACAGCAACGAGTCTGGCCAAATCGTGCTAGCAGGCATGGGCGAATTACACATCGAGGTCGTCAAGCAAAGAATTAGAACGGAATACAAAGTCGATGCCGACACAGGACCCCTGCAAATCGCTTACAGAGAGACCATCATAGAATCTGTTAAGGACACATATACTTGCGAATACAAGATAGGAAATGTAAATCCCAAAGTCACATTAATTATGTCAGTAATACCAAACTACATGGAAGACGTGAAGTTAGTGCTTGACAAATCATCAGATTGCATGGGTAACATTGACGCTATTCCAGTGAAATTTATGGCAGCGATTAAAACTGGCGTTAGTTCAGTTTTATCAAGTGGGCCGAAGTTAGGATTTCCAGTAGTAAATATGGGTGTTAAATTGCATTGGTTTGAAGTTGGACGAGGAACTATGCCATCGATAATTACGGCTGCTGTGTCCCAGTGCATCAAGCAGGTGAGAGCACAGTTTACATGTGACGGAGATAAATATGGAATATAATGATATATGGGTTCAGGGATAAACAATATATTAACAAGTGACAAAGTGCAGAGTTTAACAGAGTTTAATTGAAGATGGCGTCGCTTTCGTTACGCTTACTCGTATCACCGCTTGTTTTGGATGATTCTGACGTACTTCCTGCGGCGTCAGCTTTAACTTCCGCCAGAAAATGCAAAGACTTAGGTTTGCACTCTAACATAGTCCTCTTCGCATTCTGCTTCGTCGCATCGTTACTCTTCAACAATTTATCGTGAGGAAGAAGGTATCTGTGCCTCCAGTTTTCCTGAATATTCCTCACAGCATTCTTGTCCTTGATCCTTTGGTTATCAGTGAACGTACGAAGGACGTTGATCCTTTTACGAGCTTCTTCGGCAATGTTGACAGGATTAGGAAATCTTACGTTTTGCGTAGATGCTGGCAAGGCGTAAGGCTTCAACTTCGCGTTCTGCTTCAGCTCCAGAACACGTGGCAGTTTCGAAGGTTGTCTCTCGAAGAAGCTATTGATCAGTACATTGGTTTTCATCTGCAAGTTCCTCAGGAAGTTCTCGTCGAGCATTCTGCGTCCAGCAGTATGTCTTAAAATACTGGAACCTAATTCATCCTCGCTCAGGTTTTCGGCACTGCAGTGTTTTACGTTGCTCTTCAAATTATTGCTAGGCTTGTTGATTTTACTTTTGTTTTTCTTGTTGCACGTTTGCGACGATCTTTCCACGGTGTGAATGCCCCACTTCAGCATGTAAGAGTCGAGGAATCTGTGGTACAACTTAGGACAGATCTCCTGCTGGTCGTAATGTTTGTCTATGAAGTACACCCTACGGAGACGGCAATTTCCGCTAATCTGTATCCTCTGCGTGATTGCATACTCGCTCTTGAAGATAGTCTGAGTCAGACTCGTCAGGTTTAGTTCCAGTTTATTCCAGCCACTTTCCAGTTTTAACTTGGCGCGACAAATCAGGCCTCTAGAGTTCTGTTTATCCCCCTCGACGTTGGTAAATTGGAAATGATGCTGACAATTTTGGGTATCTGCCACCTAGTTGGGGATGTAAGAAATGTGGAACTAGAAAATTTGGTATAATAGAGCGTCCCTAGCGCGTGAGACGCAGCGAACGTTTCGAACATCCAACAAAACTAGGGATCCCCCAACTGAAGACCCCAAACAGCTACTAATTTCACATAGGACTTGTATTACCTGCACTTGCAGTCGACAGGGTAAATTTACATTTTTAATGACCACGACTAGAATCGGTAGCTCGATGTTGAGAAACTGAGAGGTATCTGAAGGACACAAAATGGAAGTGCCATAACTGTTCGGTTGTTCGAAGTCCTGTATTTCGATAACCTGTTATCGGTTTCAATGAAAATGATGGTTAACAAGATTCAATTTGAGTCGATTCACTTCAGATTCTACAATACGAACGTACATTTTCCAATAGATCGGAGTCTAAGATCTTGCGTATGCGTCCTGACTGAGACTGCTGTTTGCTCCAATATTCTAAGGGCTTGTCGCCGATACTGTACAACAGAGACACATACCCAGCAACCATGAAACGATAAGATTATTTCACGAAAAATGCAGGCATTGATGCGTGTCGATACTTTGAAATTTACATGATTCCGCTTCGTTTGTTTTCTGAAGAGTCAACTTCAAACAGGAACATTTCACTTGGAACTATGTTCCTTTGAAACTGATTTAAATTAGTAGGCTAAGGAAATACCTTTACGACATAATAAGTTTAGAATATATAAGGAACCTCTGAACTTATTGTTAAATATATGTAATTTCATATTAATATGTTATCTAAATCATTCTTTTAATAGCTGATGCGAGATGCTGATGTGAAGCTTTTGGAACCTATCATGCGGTTAGAAATAGTGGTACCTGAAGACTACTCGAGTGCTGTTTTAAAGGACCTATCCAAGAGACGCGCAGAAATACGGTCTATAGACATACGTGGAAATAACAAGGTACTTGAAACTTTTGACCGATTGAATTGGCAGACTAATCCTTGTATGATATTATATAAAACTAGCGTGTTTACCCACCCTATAAAAAAATACTAGTTACGCCAATGTCACTAAACTAATTTCTAAGATTCAAATCCAGTAGTACATGTATATAAAAGAAAAATGATATATGCAGGTCATAAATTGTCTTGCCCCACTGTCTGAGCTCCTGGGCTACTCGACAGCAGTGAGAGTGGTCTCTTCGGGTCATGCAACATTTTCGCTGGAATTTAATCATTACCAAGTGATGGATGCGAGGGACGAAGCGGAGGCGATTAAAAAGGCGACAGGCTTCGAGTAGGAGAACGTTGAACAGGAACGTAAATCTGTGCGCACGTCTGTGCGATACGATATTATACAAAAATCATTTCTTTTTTGTTGTTTGTATTCAGAAATCATCGATTCGACTGTACAAATATATAAAATTCGACCGTTAACGCTGTACGAGTTTATTTGCACGTTCTATCACGGGAACGTTATCCGTTCCAAACATCCATGAGGTTTAAGAGATCGAAGAACTCGTAAACGATCATGTACGCAATATCCCTCAACTTACAGCTAGATGAAGTTTACAATTATGATACACAATTGAAACACATCGTTATTATTCGTCGACAATTATATAATGTTTAATTGATTTACTTTTACTCGTTCGATCCAATCAAAATATATTGCAGCGTTCATCGATGGTGCGTTACAATTTTATCTTAATTAACGATCGTTGATCGCGACCGCCGATCACGGGGCTGATATCGAGCAGGTCGTAAAACGATCTACCTCCTCTCTGTTGCCAATGCTATATGTATATATTATAATAAAAAAAAAAAAAGAAAGAAGAAAGTCTTATCGAAAATATCGGCCAGCCTCGCAAACAGCAGCCGCGTATAAATATATTAATATTGCTTAAAGATCATGCAAAAATGTCATACATAGTAAAATATATGTATGTATATATATTATATGTATGGAGGGATTACATATTACGGGAAACTTGCAAACCACGTCATTTGCTCGTAAAAATCTTCTCGTTATTCGTAATGTAAATGAGCGGCATCGACGCGAATCGAAATGCCAAAAAACAATATCCGCTTCTCACAGTCTATCAAGAATGCGAGAGTAAAGGCATTTCTCGAATCTTTATAACGTATATATACGTTCATACGGTACTCTCCCGTTATATTGCCACCTTCATGCATACTAGTGACGCTGTCCGTCACCGTAGGCTGTAAAGAAATTCCAAAATTTCAAACTCGCAACATTAAAAATTTACAATTCTCAAATCTTTAGCGACAAAAATTGCTAGCATCGAATTTCGACAAACAAACACTGCATACAAAGAGTGTCGTTTACATGGCCTTTCTCAAACTTTCATCCACATTCAAATCTCCATTCGTGGCCACATAGCGAGACTCTACTGTACAAAAAATCATCGTCGAGCCGCAATACCGCGTGTCTCCTCGAATAATGCAACACCTAGCGCATAACGAGGTGCCACGCAAGTGGCCCGATACAAAAAAGATGGCCGCCTACTTTCTTAACCTATCAGAGAGTTTTGAGCGCTAAGATGAATCCCTTAGCCTTAACGCGTAAAACTTGCTTCTTCATCTTCTGTACAAAGTTTCGAAAGGTCCAAGACACGGCGATGACACCTCTTTCATTCCGGATCGTCCTCGTTAGATCCGTACTCGAGGTCATCTTGGCGTCACAAGCTCACCAGCTTCGGTGGATTTGCATCTGGGGAGCTGAGGTCAACGGCTGACAGGTTGTTTCTCTGTTGCGTCGAGCAGGATGGTATCAAGGGCGTGGAAACTGGCGTGAGGCCGGTACCACCCTCCATCAAGGACTCGAAGTTGAAGGGTATGCCGCTCGTAGGGGTTGTGATGGGCATCCCAACGACGTCCAATGTCGGTTTCATGAAAGATGGCGTCTCGACGGTCTTGAACGTGAGCGAGTCAGGTCTCTCCTTCGATTCGGTGAAGATCGACAGGGAGTTTGGCCGGTTATTATTGTCGAAACCGACTGGCAACGAGTTCGGCCGGTTTGGTCTTACAGCGGCATTCAGCGATTCGCGTTTCGCGTTGTCGACGCTGGCGAACTGATGATCCTCGGCCGGAAGTTCTGGCTTTATCACGGGCTTCACGTCCGGCGGAGACCTGGAACCGAGTCGACAGACTGCTCTGTGAGCTTCCAGGATGAACTCTAGCTCGTCTTTGGCTTGTTGCAGCTGGTGGATCTCCTCTTGCAAGCTTTGCTTCTTTTGTTCCAAACCCTCAGTCTCCTGCAACGTACGCAATGTTACATTCTCCACTCATTTTAAACCAAACACGTTGTACAGTTAACGCCTGTTCATGGAGTAGGTAGATTTGTCAAGATTCTCTGAGCATTTCACATTCCTGAGCATAGGAACTCATGTTACACTACACTCCGCAAGGGTGAATTCTTAAAAGGTAGAGCAGATCTACCATAAGGAACGCATTAACAGACGTCAGGAATAAGATGGATCTCTTTGACGATCACTTACTTCTAACAGGGCATTGGTATGATCCATCCTTCGCTTGCGGCATCTGGCTGCTGCCATTTTATTCCTCTCTCTGCGTATCTGTCGTCGTTCCTCCTCTTCGGGTGTCATCCCGATCGTTCTCGTCGGCCTTCTACCACCCATGTTGCGTCTGGTCGGTTGCTGCGGTTGTTGCGTCTGTTGGCTGTCCACCAGAGTGGTATTGGTAGCCACGGGGCCGGCTGACACGTTGGTGACGATGTGATGGGTGTTTTGCGTTTGTGCCGGCGTCGGCTGCGAGGGCTCAACCAACGGTGGTACAAAGCCTGCTTCGCGACTGTGTGACGCTGACTCGCTGGTCAGCTCCAGGAACGTCTGTTCGATGCTGCGGAGCGTCGTCGGCGTCAATGTCGGCGTCGTTCTGGTCGGTACTCCGCTATGCAAGCCGTCCAAAGAAACGAGCTGTAACAGAGAAAAGAACCGTTGTTTAATTTAACCCTTTCGAGCTCTACATTATCTAGTTATATGGGGACGTGTATAATAGAGGGGATGGCAGTCAAGTATTTCTCAATATTGACTTTTGTGTATAGACACAAATTGTAAGCTTTCTAAGAGGATATGTTGTTCTTATCGCTACCCTTCAAAAAGTTAATAAATAAAAGGAGGTGAAATAACAGTCGATTTTTCATTGTCGTCAATATCCACACCCAACACCTGCTACGCAGTGACCATGTAAAAGATGGCTATAAATCGTAATATCACCAGATGCGATAACACGGTAAACGTATCGAAAACGTTCTTCAGGTTAATGCGAACAGAAGGCGATACTACGCCTTAGATCGTAGACTTTATTACCCAAACAGATAAAAAAGTTTGTCGTATCGACGAAGTTGGTGAAGTAAGAAAACCATGCGAGTTCCAATAAACGCTTTCGTACCGTGGAAAAAAAGAGCGTTGCGCAACGGACCACAAAAAGGCAGGAAAAAAGTAAAAGAAACACGATAGACAGGTATATACGCGACATACACCTTTGGCAAACGTTATCGTTTCCTTTTGATATCGCGAACCGCTAATCCACCGAGAGATGTCCCGATAAAAATACCCGTGATCCAATAGACGATAAGCTATCACTGCGAACCAGATCGTCAGGGTTGTGTTTCAAGGTATGCGTGCATCTCTGTCGTCACTATCATCATCGCTAAAATTACGACCATTATCGCGACGTTCCCAATAATTACCCCTCTCTATTTCCCTTCTTCGTAATCTTCGATCTTATGTTTATACGAGCACGATTGCTTTCCTAAAATTAGTGGGGGGTTTAACCCTTAAATGAGTAACTGTTTTGTACATTCTGTGAACATATCGTTCCATAATCGAATCTGTGTACCCTAATAATCTGTAATTAATTTTCCGAATGCACACATTTTTACTTTTGCTGCTAAATAGATCCCCAAATGTTCAAACTCTCCAGTTGCGAAAACCTAACAAGTGATCCCCTACGCAGCCATTTTTCCTAGCAACTGCACATCCTACAGTATGCCTTGCGAAGCGAAGGGGTTAATTATGATATTAGAACAGCGAATGAGTTATCCAACGATCAATCTCTCTCTGTTGAACGAAGGAGCAGCACAACGTGTAAATTCCTGTGCAATGATGCTTGAACTCTGCTGGGAATCGTGTTCGATTTCTCGGACGTCTAATCTATCCGTGAATCGGCCTTCGTTAACTATCAGAACGTATCGTAATTTTAGAAATGATAGACTCCGTCGGTTCATTGGTGGTGGTTCGTTGTCTCTTCTCCGTTTAGGTGAACGAAGGACGTGCTTTTCTCCTTCCTGCGTCCTTTTGTGCTTTCTGGGAAACGTGTGTGCGATGTCGGTGCTATAATACGTCGCGAGTCCCTCTCTCGTCTGCCGATTGGTCGACGCGATAATGGTGAACGCGAGGTTGTCGCTACGTGAGCTGTGATTCGAGCCAAGTCATTAATATCGTCCGTAGCTGAACGCGTACACAACAACTTTTATTGTCGATGAAATCCATCGACGGCTGCATGACAGACAATTGTTTCCATCATCGACTGCTCTCTTCAACTTGCGAAACACGTTAGATTGTTTCACTTTTAAATTTGTAACCGCCATCTGCAGATTACGTAGGGATACATATAGATGAACATTCCTCGCTCTAAGTACAATTTAAGAGGATTCTCCGTTCCAGAATAAACTTACTCTCTGTCATAGTTTAAAACTTGAGGAAGACCTTAAGGAGAATACCGTGAGATAGGGAGAATGTGGACTAAAGACAATCAAAGGATCGGTTACCCTGAGAGAATCTAATTCTAGGGAGACCTAGTGAGAATGTACAGACAGTAGAGTCTAAGGAGAGTCTAGGAAAAATCTAGGAAGTCTAGAGAACCCAGGAAGAAGTAGTCTACTTGAACATAACATAACTTGGATATTCCTTTCACATTTTTTATTGACTAGAAGTGTACATTGCACCCGTACACGTAATGTTTAATAATTAATGTTGCAGAAATAAAAAAAGGTGTTACTAACGCAACATATGTTCATAAGGATGATAACTGTTTTGCAAGGCACGAGTTCACTGATACTTATCAGGATGCGTGTAAATGCGTTTTGCAGGTTGAGTATCCCGTGACCGTGACGTAACTCTTCCAATTTTGTGCGAAAATTTGCATTCCATTTACGATATATTTATAAAATGAAACGACGATGCAGAACCACGAGATATCGTTACGCTTTCTCGTGTGTCATCGCTAAAATTATTTAGCGCACCTACAAACGACTTTTGTAAAACAGTAATCATCCTACAAAATTCGCGGCCCACCTATTTAATGTTGTTGTACGCGAGAATTTCAGGAATGTCCGGAGCGATAAACTTAGGCGTTACCAAATCGTTTTCGCGCGTCACTGATTTCTGGAATTTCACTTTTGGGCCACCCCCTCCCATTCCTCCCCTTTCTCTTTCCCTAGTGCACGAAAATTCCGCGATTTCAAATTCTTCGAATTTTCAATTCACCCGTCAATTTCTACGTATTTTCTTTGTGCATCTAGATCCGAGACGGATTAGTTCGTTTCGGGTGAATTTACGATTTATTGGCAAGTTCGACAAACGCGCATGCGCAACAATCGATAACGTTTATTTGGAAGCCGCCCTCCCTCGATTTGGCACGATTCAAAATTTATAATCGCGACCATCTTGAAGGTGTTCCGTTATTGTAACCGTGATTAAAGACGCGATAAATTTAGAAACGGCACGAACATTTACCGACGCATGCGAAGAGTTATCGGTTCGTATTTACTTGTACGTGTAACTTTATTAGGCCGAAAACGCGCAGTCGATCGACAAAGGTGTGGTCATCGATACTTATCCTTTCCGCAAAGAAAGAAAAACCGATGTACATTTCGTTTATCTACGGAACAGGAAAATCGACGTAGTCGTGTTTGCGGTAAAGAGATTATCGACCCAATACGATCTCGTTTTTCGAGACTTATCGTTATCTACCGCGAAAACGTTAAAATTCAACCACTTCTTTGAATTTCTCGTATAACACAATTTCGATAAAAATTAAATAGTGATAATTACGAAGCAAGTTCTTCGAATTGATTAAATTGTAAAAGTACGGTAGGTATATTGAAGATTAATAAAAAGGAAATGCTGGTGCTATCAGTTTTTTCAACCGTCACGAGACCGCGATTAATACCACGGCACATTCGTTGACCGACGGGACGTTCACCTTGCACGGCATCGTCACTTTGAATACGTCAGGCTATACGTGGTGTTAGTGAACGAACTCTGTACCATTTTGTCTGGCATATCTGTTCAGGTTCCGACATGTCAGTGCCTGTCCGACGGAACACGCCACGACATGCTTCGTAGACCAAACGAAGCTTATCCTTATACAGTAGTAAGCTTCCACATTTTAATACTTAACGAACATGTTTTTACCTACATATTTCAGAACATCCTTTTCCTGTGATTTAACATTTAATCTACTATACTCTAGATTCTAGATATAGAATCTAGATTTATCTGCTCAAAAACAACAATATTCTTTTTTCTGGCTCGTTATAGTTAAGCAGCACGTCGTTTTTCATTAGCATTTTGCAACAGTAAAATACATATATGCATCGTTTCTAGAAATAGCTGCGTATCCTACCCTGAATTCTTGCATCTCTCGCATCGTGCATCGTTCACCTAATCGCAATGCAAGGAATGCAGAACATTCGTACACGCTGTACGTGTTTTCTTTGCAAAATATAGAAAAAAAATCGAGTGATAAATCAGAGAGTTTTAATTTCTTCAGCGGTGGGTAAATCGATCGATGAATCTGTGCACCGCTTTAAGGTATACGCCCCATGGGTGTTAGTCATGTATGATAAATGATATTAAACCGTATGCGTATATCATGGCACGAGTATACGTTGTAAAAATTATATAAAAAGAAAGTCAAACATAATCTGTTCGAATAATAGCGATATGGATCAGTGAAATGCACACTGACGAAACGAGAACCTAGAAAATCTCAAAGAAAGCCGAGAAGCCGCGATGAGCTCTCATAGGATTTTTTCTTACTAGAAGCCAATGTGCGCATGCATAAGTAGCAGCTGCTGTAACGTCGCTTGCGCATGCGCAGGCTCATAGAAAAAATCGCAACGCAGCGCATCAGTGATCAAGAGAGTAACTAAAAGCCTAGAGAAAGTCTATGAAAAACTTAACATCTTCCCATTTAAATAAATATCTACAATTCCAGCAGCTGCATACGCAGGCAAGCTGTAATGTTTTCAATAAAGCCAGAGAATTCCAGCCTAAACAAAAATCGTTACGCCAGCGATAACGAAGGCTACACACAACATGATGTATTGAAGAAGAATTACTGACACGCGTTTGTATGGCAGCATTTCAATTATCGACACAGGGTACCAGAGATCACGATTTTGAAATCAATCAAACTTCAGTCGCAAGGTCACGAGATCGTGGTACACGATGGACAGAGAAACAAAGATAAAAAGGTTACACAGCGATCGTGGCTTTGGCGTTAAAAGTCGTATCACCCTGGCAACCAAGGCGGACGGGAAACGTTTCACGCAGATGCGCGATGGCGCCTTTTTTTTTCAATATTCGACGTTGGCATGCGTGCTCGTCTTCCGTTTTGCGATGCAGTCGTTCTCTTTCCTCTGTCCGTTGTAAACGCGCGCGGCAACAGACACACGGAGAGATACGTGCACGGATGCGCGCGCATACACGCGAAATCAACGCATATCCGAGCACCACACACGCTCGCTGCTGCTATAAATAAATGCGTTTGCTGTTTAATCTACTCTGGGCCCGTGCGAGCGGACAAAGGGCGATATCGATAACCGAAAAATTATTATAAAACACGTCGGATCCCGACCTTGTGTTTTCTCGGAAAGCAATAAGGTTTTGAAAGAGAAACATTGATTAGAAAATGTCTGTGGCGAACTGAACTGGCGAACCGAATTTTTGCGCAACGCGCATGCGCGTAACACTATACCGCGAAAAATAGATTCCTCCTAAAAACAGAGTTCACCTCGACATCGAGGACGATAAAGTGATTATGATCAGACATCTTAACCCTCTCTCAGCAGATACATTCCAAAAAATCATCAGTAGCCTTTCCATAAACAAGAAAAAGGACCTAACCTAGACCTTCCCAAAATCAAAGAAGCAAGTGGTGGCTCCTTCTACCTTAACCCTAAAAGAAAGTTATGTTGCAGCCAAGTGCATTTATGTAGAATGATTCTTGTATTCTCTTCGCAACGCCGAATATATCGTGGAATATTTTATACTTGCATGCACTGACTCGTTAAAGTCTCTATATGTATACATAGTGCATAAATAATTTCACGCGCGTTCACAGTCCCGATCAGAGGAGGTTACTTTTTTTCCTAGGAGCGTTTCTCTAAAGGTAGGGTACGGTAGCGATAATTTCAGCGGTTTTTACGAGAACATAAAAATATTCGTGCCGTGGTTTCATACGCAACTCGCTGTTCGTTTACGATCTGTTTGTTTCACCGAAGCGGGTGGAACCTCCAATGGTTGTTGCACAATGTTGCACAATTCTTGCTCGTCCGCATCGCAATAATGATCCCGCATACGTTAACAGGCTCAATAGCACGCGTTCACGCGTCGAATAGAGACTTTCTCCTTCAAGTTCATCCATCCGTCGCGCGCGACCGCGTGCGCCATATTGTTTTTTTGTTGTTTTCAGTCTCGCCTCTTGTTTGTATTCATCGTCGTCGGGATAGCGCGTGCTTCGAAAGAGACGGGAGAAAGGTGATAATTTTTCATCCTCCCGCACGCGATTTTTTTGTAAACAACTTCGAGACGTTATCGATACTTACCGATAGCATCGATAATGCCGTTATATTATGATTAATGGAACTTCAAACGAATACATTAGTGTCAGGGTGGGCTTAGGTTAAGTTGTGAATAAGTTAGGATAGGTTAGGTCTGAAGTCCAAACAAGAATAAATAAGCTTGAATGACAAAATTACACGTTAGGTTTAGGTTAAACGAATTTGAATGATAAAATTACGTCTCAGGTTAAATTAGATTTGAAGTTCGAATAAATAGATGTGGGTGATAAAATTACGCATCGGGTTAGGTTAGATCTGAACTTCGAACAAGAATAAATTGATTTGAATAAGACGATGCACCAGATTGTACTTCAGTTCCATTCACCCATAACGATATCTGAACCACATTATCGATATACCGAGTTATCGATAGCAGCATCTCAACTTTTAACTCCACGCATCGAGTGAATGAAATACTTATTTCGAAGGCCTGCCAAGTGGCATGTTTATTTTAGACAGTCGCTTTCGATGCCCCATTCGAGATCCATTATTCTGTATTCTTCAAATAAGAGGCTACTTTTGCGAAGGAAACAATGTACATATATAACCTAACGTGATCTTCGAGCGAGGCTGACAATTCAATAACAATACACGTCATCGATTCAATTAGGTGTATCTTCGAAGATCCGAGTGATCTATATTTAAATCTACCACTTTCACATCGAGACGAGACTTGGCGTGAATCAACAAAATTTCTTTTTTCTAGTTCCTTGCTACCTATAGCGACATCTTTTGTTGTATCGTCAAAGTTATCCAGTTTTTAAAGACATTTTTGTCACAGAATTACCGGGGACATGTGTTTAACGTTTAGATTTATTTGTTGGAACAAAGAAAATATGGCGCGTGTCGGGGATCTATCACTTTCAAAATAAATCAACCAGCTGTTTCAACAAGCCTTGCCTAATGACACTAGCCCATTTGTGTTTGGTCGTAAACAAAAACAGAATATATTTATTAACAAGTCCTAGAATTTACGTCCCGTTGCGGTTACGATGACAGCACTAACCTCCGCAGAGGTCCTCACCCTCCTAACCTAATAGATAATACTGTGGCACAAATAATACAGTAGTTACCAAAGTTAGATCAGAATTTCGGAGCTTAGAATTTTAGGTCTGACCCAGACAATTCATACGTATGAAAGGGGTAATATCGTTATGGACGTCTCGAAAATATGGAAATACACGAAAACAGTAGCACATGAAAGGTTACCTGCTGATAAAGCAGTTCCTGCGCGAGGATATTAGCAATGTCGACTGGATCCATGGCGGTGGCTGCCATAGCTCGAAGTATCGGTTATATTTCGTTCAGTAATTCGTTTCGTCGTTGAAAATAAAAAGGAAGTGGCGAAGGAAGGGAAAGTTGCGGAAAAGACGGGAAGACCGATGGTCCAAGGAGAGGAATAACGAACTTGTTCGCGGGTTAAGTAGGGAAAACAGGGGTTTTACAGGAAGAAAAAAGTAATTTCAGTCGATCGTTCGTTCGTGAGAGATCGTTCGGACGTCGGTGTGCGCTCCCCACCCCCTATCTAATATCTCTTTCTCTCCTCTCTCGATTCTCTCCTCCCTCGTGCACGCTCTTCTTCTCACTTTTCGAAGAGTTCGTCGTCACCACTGCGTCCTCCACCGACGCCTCTCTTACACTGAGCTTCTTCGATGCCGCTCTGTTCTTCGTGGCCATACGCGACGAGGAAACCTAATCTAAAAATAACCTTCGAATTTCGAGTATGTGCGCTTGACAGAGAGAGAAAGAGAGACCAGTCAGGGGAGAAAAAGGTGGGAGCGATTTCCGCGCCCTCGTCCAATTTGCAACATGGCACCTTCATATTTTTCGCCATTTTTATCATTCGTTAAATGCCACCGCGAAAACGCTACCAGTCTATGTATGTCGCGTGACTTTTCACGTAAATCTGCATTTGTAAGTCGTAATCTAATGATACTCGGTTATAGACTTCCTTTAGCTAAGAACAAGAGAAGGGATTTCTGAAGATTAATTATGTTAACTCATTTAATATTTAACAGTAAACTGAAGATGTGTTTCTGAGCTGGAATGTGAATATGAAAATTTCTAAATTTAGAAGCATGTTTAAAAAAGAATTTTTATTCTCGCAGTAAACGATTTGAGTATGAGATTTGACCGGAAAAGATTATCGCGTTGTAAACGTATTAGAAGCGTGTTGGGTTTATGACATAAACGCGTGGCCGAACTTTATGGGCGGGTCGATAAGAAAGGGGTTGTCTTTACGACTTTCTCCATTGTTCCCGCTCGGCAAGAGCGACATTCTTTTGGAATCGCGTAACGGTTCGGTTTCCAACTTAACGCGTTCCGGCTGATATATTTCTGACGGTCATCCAAAGATTTATATTAATGCGTCAAGACTTTTACTAGGCGAAAATACAAAGCGCGGACGCAGGGTCCACTGCTGTAGCGTGAAGAAAGTCATCGTGCAGACATTATCACCCCATGTACATAAATTATTTGAATCGCATACCTCATATTTTTATTATGTATAAAATTATAAGCTTTCAATAATATTTTGCCCTAAAAGATAAATTTTGTACGCTGTGTTCGTGAACCATACGAGGATAATAAAAGCGAAACCTGTCGTGGGAAACAACAAAATATATTCTAACCTCAAACGAGTTTATTCGCAGCCAGTGGTTTTTCCCCGGCATCTGCGCGTTGAAATTCCCAATTGCGCGTCCGACTGGAAGATCTTAATTAACTCGAGTTCTAAGTTTAAACACCTGTGGAGCGTCGTCGTCGGTTTCTCCCGCGAAGATTCGTCGCTTTGGAAAGCGGCCAAGAACCAATCGCGAGAACTCGACCGTAGAGTCTCTCGATCCGAGTCCTATTTCGGATCATCGAACTAATCGATTCGTCGATCGTCGGGCAATCGCTACGCGATAAGATTTCCCGGAATAACGTTGCTGAAACGAAGAGGCTAGGCACGAACGACAATGTTGCTTCGTCGTTTATCGCTCGGAACATTTCCAGGATGTGGCTTCCTTCGCGTATCGCGACATTAAGATGCGTATACGGTACCACTTCGCCTGTTTCCTTTCCTGCTGGAAATATTCTCCACTCCGTGATCACGTGACGCGGATCAAACGCGACATTATCGACTTAGGTTAGGGTCGGTGTTAAAACAATTACACCCTTATCATAACGTTATATCCAGGGTACCATAAATTACCGCTCGTAAACGATAAACATAATGCAAACCACCCTAACACGAGTACACATAGCCTGGAGCATGCGATACTGTGTGTATAATTACCCTTATTTTCAATATTTGAGATATCGATAGTAGAAAACGTTAATGGTAGAAAATGTTATGTCATAATTGATACGTAGAACATGTTGATAAAAATGTAAATTTAATTGAAGCGTTTTGCGAATATCTCCGAAGTTAAGAGCGGTGATATGGAGAAAAGTCCGAATGTTGTCCCTAATAACATATTTCAAGGTCATTAAAATAGGTATGTTCATTTTCACATAATAACGAGTTGTATCTTCCTGTTTTGTCAGAGTTAATTAAAGGCTAAAATGTTCACGATCCGCGCAACGAAAACAACGAGGAAATAACGATAATTGGACTACGTAATTCAACGAAAAACCTGTTCCCTTTTACGTCAATCGGAAACGAACCGACCGACGGCAGTTAGTCGCTAAACATGAGATGGACATTCAAAACCAGCTTATCTCCGCGGACTTGATACGAAAACATATGGCAGCCAGATTACAATAAACAGCGCACGGTGTTTTACCAACCGGCGATGGTTGTGTGCGGAATTCTCAAACATCAAACACAGCTCGGTAGGCGTACCATCGTTATTAGGTTACCTGTAAATAATGATCCACGTCCAACGAGAAACGAATCCACCTATCAGACTCTTTGAAAAGTATATCGACAGAGAAAAATGAAGAACAGACATCGGATACCGTTTTGTTGAATATATTGAAGTGTAGACGTAACAGGATACTTGTAAGAGGGTGATCAAATTTTTAGCACGGTGCTGATTAATTTGTGACGCTAATTCAAGTACACTCTTCTTGAGATAAATACTGAAGTTAAAGAACTCTTCATAGCACAGTTGACGGCATATTAGAAAATTTTGGTTCGCACGACAATTCTGAATATTTTCCTTTGGTCTGTACCGATTCGTTTGAAACAATTTAAGTAGCAATTGTCCTAATACTTATGTACGGTAATGTAGCTATTAATACGACGCAAAAAATACACGAAAATATCATGATTATATTTGTACAGACTGCAGCGGAAAACAATACGTCAATTGATCAATCAAATTAATTAGACAGCGAAAACAATTAGGTAGAAGCTTTTAGCTATATGAAATCAATGAAAATGTTGGGGTCTCAGTCTGTTATCCCTTCAGAGTATCATTAACGAGCCTCGATCAACCTGCCTTATCAAGGTAGATAAAACGACAGCATATTGGCAATCAAAATAGAAATAAACATTTCCTCGAAATTCGCTGAGGTCTCCTCTTGGTATAAGCTCTTCCTCCACCTCCTCCCATTATCCATATTAATCTAACTGTGCCAACCCTCTTCGTATATCTCGGCGTCTCCCTTCCACCTACGCATCAATTTCGAATTCCAGGAACTGCTGGCATATTTCACGACCCCGATAAGGACGTAGAGGGCGTTCGATTAACAAGTAACTAGCGCAGATTCGACAAACACGAACCGTTCTCGTGTACCGCGCCGATAATCGAGCTTTAGCGATGAACGCACGCGGTATCGCGTTAACGACGGCGAACGTATTAATTATCCATTTGCATGCATTACGAACTGTCAGCCGGTGCAGTAGGTAAAACCAATTACGCGTCGAATTAAGCGTGGAACAACGAAGAAGAAACTATTTGCGTGTAACACGATCGCGCTACACATCGATTAATCAGGAATTCATTTGCATTGACTATTACACCAACCGACAATATCGATTCCCAACCGGATAATTTCGGTTTACGTAATAAAATGAAGATTGACCGTAAAACCGGTACAAGGTAAACGTCGATATATCGTACCGCTGGAATCCGTTCTAAATTCTACGCCGTTCTTTTTTCCACTCGGATGCTGCCAGCCAACCATTTTCATCGGTTTAATTATGCGACAAGGATTCGAGGATTTCGACAAAGCGATCTCGTGCGCACGGGTGTGCGCATACGTTACGCGCATGCGCGCGGCTGGCCAGAAATTTGAAAACAAAAGGAACTAAACGTGCAGCGAGCAATTTTTCCACGAAAACCTTTTCGTCGGGGGCATTGAAATGTCAGGCCAAGATCACTGGAGCGATCAACTCGGTCCGTGGGCGACTCAAGGACACTCTGTTCCCGAACAAACAAACTGCGACGATCCTTTAACGATTAACAATGGTCGTTACTTTCCGCGGTTCATTAAACACCTTCCGACGAAGAAAATGAGTTTCCTCGTGACTGTAACTTATGAAGCTTATACAAGGTGCAAGTGTCATGTTGTAATGTAATATTTGGAAAACGATAACGAAGACAAATTAAATTATATGTTATTATAAGCCGATGGTTAATCCCGTTCCAATGAATCAAATGGTTTCGCGTAACAAGCTTCATTGTCGTGTTTTCCCCGCGGCTGCGCACGCACGTTTTTTCCTCGTTCTACACCGCCACTGTACGGCGATTGCTATTACGAGGAAAATAATAATGCAATTACGTCGTCATTGCGAGAACCAAGAGCAATAACGCGATACGAAACGAAAAAAATTTTTAAGAGTCGTATAACACGAACACAATAACGGATAACAAAGAGAGCCATTTTTGCTTTTCGAATGAATTGAAAATGGCGCGTTTTTCAAACTTTTGAAAGTGTCTAGGTCTTTCAATTGAAATTTCTTACAGACGTTATCAGTTATAGTGTGTGTTATATCGAAAGGTTTATTAAAAATGAATTTCTGTACGAACAAATTTTCCTAGCAAAGAAAAGAGAACTATAAATAGTTCCATTAACATTCTTTGACGTATCAAGAATATCGAGACAAGATTAATTCCGTGAAGAGGTTAGGAAATTCTGTTCGCCACTCGACTCGAATGATAATCCCCTTTGTCCGATCCTCTTAGAGGCGGAAAACTTAATAGCGGAATAATTTCCTAATCATTTATTCCGCTCGGTTCTCCGTTTTTCAACCACGGACTCGATAGCAAAACAATAGTAATACTATGCGCAGTTTACACGATCTTTGAAAGTAAAAGTGAAGCTATCGTTGTTGCATATAGAAACTATATCCGAGTAACATATTTTATCGACGAAGTAATCTTTCAAGTTATGTCTAATTTAATCGCTAACTGCATGTTCGTAGCCGGAGATTAATTTTCATTTTTGTTGATCGTTCACGCTGGAACAATGTCTTCATTAACTTATTAAACTTTAGCTAATAACGTATAATTACTTCATACGTTTATTAATATACATGGAGTGTGTATCTATATCCCCAATTAATTACTTTTGAGCTGAGTTATAGTTATTACATACGTCCAGTAATTAAAAATAAGATCTACTGTAACATTTTAACAACTCAAATTGATTATTAAAAATTTAATTCAAAAACAGGTCGAGATTGCATCATCGCGTTCCAGCGCGCAAGTAACAGTTCGAGTTAATGATGAAATTGTTGCAATCAATAATGACACAGAAATAGCAACGAGATCTTAAAACTGACCATCAAGGAATTACTGCAAACGTGAGAGGAAAATTACACGATTCGAGCAGAGGAAAACTTGCCGTTGAAATTTAAATAACCGATTGATGGAAAATTCGTGAAAAATTAGCGTGACCGTTGCAGCGGATATTGCCGACGATACACAACGCACACGTGTGTTGGTAGCGAGGGAACATCGAAAGCACGATCTGGCGCAAACATGTCGATGCATCGCATCAGTCTCGGACAAAGAACAAAGAATGTAAACACGATAACACGTAGCAACGATCCGAACTGGGCGTACGAAGAACTTTCCCCGTTTGTTACGCTTTTCCCCATAGATAAACGAGCGGCACACGCGTTATACGCCAATTACATAACATGCAACTTCATTTTCTATGCGACAGTACCTAAAAGATAGCGAAATGTAGGCCAGCCCGTATCTTTGTTTAAAAATTTCGAAACTTTTAATTTGACAAACTTTCGATTTAAGAGTTCAGAAATTTGATAACTGAGAAATTGGGACATGTAGAAATTTGGTAACTTGGAAATTTTTAATTCTGTAATTTAGAAATATGGTAACTTGCAAATTCTGAAATAAAAAATTATAATTTTCGATCTATAGACCACCCATAAAGAAACTAGATAATCGATCTTGGAAAGAGTTCCATATGACCCACTCCCCATTTTTCGCTCCTATGGTTTCACCCAGGGCCACAAGATAACAAAGTCCACGCAAATATCTCGCAAATAAAATATGTTTGACCTCTAATTAATGGGTCAAAAGAGATTTACGCGTCATTTGGTGAGTTATCAACGGTGAGCCATGTACGACACATTTCCTGGAACATTATCAGCCAATACAAATATAAGGGTTTGAAGTTCCAGCAGTGGTTCTAGTCGCTTGGAGGCAATTCGTGAAAGCTCACGGTACGTGGGACGGGGCACGTGTACGAAGCCAACTATGACGAGTCTAAAGTGCAGCGAGCGAAAGAAAACAAAAAGCACAGGCATCGCCTATCAGCCAGGGAACAAGATAAGAATGCTATTAGGAAAGAAAATGCAGCTACTAGAGTACCTCTTTGTTTAACGTGCACGGCACGAACCCGTCTCGGCTACGACCTTGTTTTCTTTTTCTCGCTGCCCATTCTCGTGTCTTCATAAACGGTTCAAATATATGCACGCGTATCTTTTATAGCGATGATGGGCAAATTAAGTGCACGCCGAAGAACTCACGGGCAGCGATATATATATAGTATGCGATGTGCCGTCGGGGGTTCGCGGTTTGAAATTTTTAAATTCAGGAAATTTAGAGGTTTTAAGATCTGACGAATTTGGAAATTTAGGATTTTGAATTGGTTTTCAAATTTGGGGATGTGAAAAATTTAGAAATGTAGAAACAATGTTTTCAACTGGTTATTTATTGTTGCCCGTGAGAGTCGTAAGCTGAATTGTCCATCACTGTTTTCCAGTACTATCGTGACACACGCAATAAGGCAGAGCTCAACGATCATTTTCGTGCGGCACCAAAAATGGAAACGAATTGAAACCTGAACTCACCTCGAACCGCTTCTTCGTGTTTGTCGTTCACGAAAACCCGTCGATAATTATATGGCACGCAGTTCGGTCTAACCTAAGTTTGTGTAGGAAAATGTAATCGATTATCCCGTGAAACCAGTCACGATGTACACGTCAGAGATTCGGTACGCAAGGGAAAATTTGGAGATCGTTCACCGACGTAATCGAGCAGAAAAATTAGAAAAGGAAAAAAAAAAGTACAGAAACAAAGATAGCTCGACAAACGACTGCACGGCACGGCAGTCGTAGTGACACTGACAGTGCTTCTGTCATCGCGCTATCACCACATGGTCGCTCGTGGATTCGGCCTCGCGGCTTCGGCTATCTTCGGTCGCGCTCGACTCCTTTCTCGAGAGGACACACGATACGAGACGGAGCGAAGGAGAATCCTCGTGGATGAACAGCGAGAGATACAGAAAAAAGATTGACCACCGAGGGAAGGTTGCATTAGCCGGGATAAGAGATGACTTCATTCGGCCACCGAAATACGATCGAACCACTTCACCGAGAGAAAGAGAGAGAGAAAAGGATCAAACAAATCCCTTAAACTCCGAAGGATCAGAGACTTGTTTTTAGACGTTCGTGGAAGCGTAAGCAGGAAAGAATATCTGGCATTTCCGTTTCGTCTGTTTGCCGAACGCGACCTTTGCTCGATGATCCTACTGTTGACTATCGATATTTTATTATGTACATTACCGACACCTTAACGACAAATTGATAATATTGTTAATATGGAACTGATTTCGTCATTCGAATGTATTTATTCTTGAGTAAATTTCAAACTGAATCTAACTTAATCTGAAGTATAAATTTACATGTTAAATTCTACTTCGGTCACGCTAGTTTATCGATAACATCTCGATATCACACCTCAACGTTTGCTTCAGACACAACCGATTCGAACGCGACAAATTTTTCCGTTTTTTAATTATTTCAATCGTTGTAAACAACATTTCTCGTGAAATGTTTATCTTGGTATAACGTTATCGAATACGGAAACACGGGATTTTTTATGAACGACACAAAAATAACGTATACGTTCTTATCAAGGTGAAAAACAGCTCGATATCGATTAAATGACAAAAGATCGAAGGGATTTGCATAGATGCGAGAAGTGTAATATTCGCGCGCATGCGCGCGCACGTTTATGTCGCGACCACCGCATCTGATTAAAGTAGGCGCCAACTACGAATGAGTCACAGGAATTCGATATCGAAAGTCACAGAATCATTGTACCAGGAAATTCAAAATCGGGCACGTGCCGTTGCGTCACTCGTCCCTTGCCGTCGCGAACGAATCCCAGATGTGTATTCGTGGATTCCACGATCGTAAAAGATTATCTCGGTTGTCGAACCGTTACCTCGATATTAAAAAGGTGGAGAACCTCGAAAGGCCACGGTATCGAAAACGTTCACGCACTATAAGCCGATTCCCAAGAAATCCAACTGAAACGAGAATTATTTTTCTTCCCGGTATCGTCGTCCCGTTTGCGCAACCGCGTTTGTATTTCACGGGAGCAAACCGAATTACTACGTTGATCTCCTAATTGCTTCTTTCGAAACGGCTATTTCTGTCTTGGAACGTTCATATTTTAACCGGTGGAAGAGAAAAGACACTTAAAATTGGATGTCCTTGTTTTTAGAGTTTCGTGCGTGTTATCTCGGCCACGCAGCCTTTTCGAGGCTTCCGGAAGTCGAAACGCGTTATTCTAATGCTTTCGAATTGTTGAACAGACGCTGTACAGATAAAGTGTTGAAACACATATTTTAAAATAAATTTACGTTGATACGCGTTCGTTGTACTATACCCTATATCGCGTGCCGCATGACCAACTCTATATACCACTAAAATAAATTTAAGAAATCACTAAAAAAATATCCTTAACGGAAGATAGTTAAAAATATCCAGCAACGAATGAAATTAAATTTGATGAACGAATAATACGCGTATTATGGTAACTGCAAAAAAAATATCAGCTCCTGTGGATCGTCTCGCAACAAGCCGGCTCTCGAACAGATTAAAGCATATACTAGATCCGCTCGGTAATGCAACTCCTCTCTTTCAAAGCTCATTTAAGTCAAGCCGGCGTAGCCAGCCTCTCTTTACCGCGTCTAGGGCTCTTAATTGAAGTCTGGCCTTTCCTGAGCCTCGGTTAACGATTACCATTGAATACAGTACTCCGTTGTTGGTCGCACGCTGCCTTTTCTATGGGCCTTTCTCGAACTGGCACAGTCGACCGATTGTCTTCCCTCTTCGTAACGATCATCTACACACCTTTGTACGCAATCGAATCGCGCGATTCTTGGGAGCACTCGATTACTTGGAACTGTATGGCGCTTTGTCGGACACTTTGGGATTTCAGGATTTGCAAACTTGCTGGTTAGAATTTGGGGACTTTGAGGTGTAGTAGACTTGGGGTGTAGTAGATTAGGGGTGTAGTAGATTAGGGGTATAGCAGATTGGGGGTGTAGTAGATTTGGAGTGTAGATCTTGTGAAGTGTTAGACTTGTGGAGTGTAGGACTTGTGGAGTGTAGGACTTGTGGAGTATAGGTCTTGTGTAGTATAACAGCTCTGGAGTATAGCAGCTGTAGAGTACATCAGCTCCGAAGTATAAAACTTTTGAAGCAACAATATATCTCACTCCACAAAAGTCCCTATTCCAAAATTGTCCTAAAGAGCCAAACGATATTTAAAGAGATAAGTGTTCGATACCTTAGTTCTCCTTGAACGTGACAGGGCAGAACCGCGAACGAGCAACGTGTAACGCGTTTCTTACGGATGTCCCTGACAGACACCATGCATCATGCTGGTAACACGCTCGAAAGTACTTGGACTGGTCTGTCAGTAGCCGATAAACGCGAGAAGATAAAGACAGAGTGCTCTGCTCGCTCACTGTTTTTAGCACCGAACTCGGAACAAAGTGTTCAGAGAAGGGATGATGCGTGTCCCTCGGGCGCGGTTCACGATCAGAGGTGAACGACACGGGACTATCGCGTGGTCTTCCCTTGTGTAATTTTGGAAATTCCCTGCACGTCATCGGCCCTGTCCCCATTTACCGAGCTAAGAGCACCGGTGTCGTGTCAAGGCTTTTCGTTTCGAGCTCGTTGTAGGTCAGTTCTATTACCGATCGCTAAATTGGAGATCTTTGCTGAGAGATTTCCTTTGGACGATCGTTGTTACTCTTTTAGACGGATTTTACGATCTTTCATTTTTGCGTATGCAGTGGATAACCAACGAGATCTTTATGGAGGTACTAAGAGTTAGGGTGCTATGAGTTAGGGTAGATGTACGAAGTGAGGTTTACGTATCTAAAAAATGAAGTTGCTCTATAACAATCGGTAGCAATAGCCTGTAAGTTGCGATTGTCGCAGAACAAATGGAACAAATTAGAATGTAAAGGAATCTAACGTTAATTTTACAATACCTCTAACCAGTCATAGATAGATCATGTAATAGATCTTTCCCGATGCAGAACTATAAGAGTTGCGAAATCGACTGTCTAGCCTCGAGGCTTTTTAATCGCCCACTTTTCGCCTCAGATGATCGATTAGCTTCGACTGATCGATGAACACGCTCCGTGACGCGCGTAATCGCAAGTCACAGGATAAAACTGCCGCGATTATGTTTAATGGCGTTCGAGAAACACCGCGCTATGCGGACACAACAATTTTCACGCATAAAAACGAAAGATATCGTGTGTTGTAGTTATAATTTATAGATAAGGATATTCGTCATCTTGTAACTGGAAAACAAGCACCATTCGTATTCATAAATATTTTCCGAGTAATGTTGATTCATCGTTTAGAAAACAGATTCTGCACCTTTCTTACTGGGAGCGAGTATGAATTTAGTAGGAAAACGGTACGCGATCACGCGAATTGTTCGATAATTTCAAGGTTACTTAATGAACCTATTTGCCACTTGAGTTTCTGTTAATCGAAACAGTTCATACCGGTACCTCAGTTTACGTGGTACTTCTCCATGAGAGTGGAACAATTGATTTTTTGAACATTGTATAACTGAAATTTTCTGATACTGCGACACAATGCAAAATACGTCGCAGCATAAACGCGAATTTGGCAAAATTTCAGTGAGTCCTTTGTTCCAACGATATTGGCTCAAATTGCTTGAAATTGAGCAATCGTATCAAGGATCCCCGCAAGGAGAGCGTGTCCTTCGACACGCCGATTTTGGGCCAGCTTTTTATAACGCTAGTACTCCGACTAGTTACCATTGAGCAACATCGAGACCCGTTGAGAAACACGTACCTCGTATTTACCATGCAAAACTGAAAAAAGAATGTTCACGTACAAAATAATCGGTTGCGAACCGATTATTATGACGAACTTAAAAGAAACGGAGTCAAGTTCGATCTGGTAGCTTCAAGGTTCGCGAGAAATCGAAATGTGACCGCAAGACGAAGATGCGTGTGCACGGGGAGGACGTTAAGGACGAAGGATGGAATGGGGAGAGGAAAAAAAAGGAACGGGCGTTAAAGAAAACGCTTGGAGGGCAGAAACGGTCCGTGAATTCCTGAAGAGTGACGCAATCACAAAGGCATTTCCGACTGGTTGCACTTCGGCAGCTTACTCCCCCTACCACGATGGGAATACCAACATAATCGCGTTCATAATGCAGTATGTGGACCTCACATAGAGTCCACTTTCCATGAAACATGCTATAATTTGACCTTTCCTTTGTTCGGCTTTTTCACTTTTTGGATGTAATATAGGGACATATGGGTGTCGAATATTATGGGTATTGTCCTACATTTTGGATAAAATATTTTAATTTGTATTATAAGAGTGAAACATGTGTTGAAGATACATTGCTGGATATCTAGATCCCTTTATCTAGATCTCTATACCCTTCAACCTAGATCTCTATATCCCTAGATCCCTATACCCATACATTTCTACATCCTTAGATTCCTATAACCCCCAAATCACTATAAGCTTCCAGATCCGTGTCTAGACCCCTATCGTCTCCAGATCCCTATTCTCCCAAATCCCAGTAATCCTTAATAATCATCCGCCCCAAAATGTCCCTAGGAATAAAGAAGTAAACCGTCAGAATCAATCATCATCACTCCTCGTTGCTAGTCCACCGAATCAAAGAAAACTATGAAAGTATAGAATCCAGTGTGCCCTTCATCCTAATTTCGAATATATTAGATCATAATGAACCGGTTGATACGGTAACGCTTTAAAAAGGCACCCACGTCCCTTTTGTGTCCCCATTTCGTGGGGGCCCCATATAGCGAAGCATGCATATAATGCTTTCACGAAATTGGATACACGTATCGTCCCACGTGGGTCCGAAATGGGCCTCGCACACACGGGGTTCCACGACCTCTTCGGTCGAAGAATACACGTACACCACCGGCCTTTTATTAAAGGGACGAGCATCCCTTGAATAGGTGGAGCACTTTATCATACCATCAAGAGTGGAAGGACGAGGTGGATCCCTTTTGAATTTATAACCATCATCGTGAGACTTAGTGGACGTTCCTTCGAGACTGATTCTTCTTCGTTTCTCGAGCACCGTGGATCAACGAAGGAACGTATGGCCCCCTTTTTGGTACCAGTCTGCCGGAAATCAATTTGAAACGGTCAGAGGATCCCGCGATAGACCGTGTTAACTGACACACGCAGACACGTACGGTGTTTTCAGAAACATTCGCCTTTGACGTAATGGCTATTCTTCGCGTGACAGGGGCCCCTGGCAGGAATGTTAAATATTTTACCGGAGCTCGCCGGAGAATGATATGGAAACATTGTTCCCGGAGGAAATCTTAGATCTTTCTTGAGATAACATTAAGGAGGTACGGTTCGTTATTTCGAGAAGAAAAGAGAATAGTCACGTGCACGGAGACTTTTATTGAATTTTTCGAGAGCAAAATACGAGGCTAGTTTTGCAATAGCAGAGAGTGTTTCACGTCTATTATCGAAGCTCTCGATTCGCGGAAGCTCCTCTTCCCTGTTAATTGATAATTCAGATAAACTATTATTCCTTTGTTAGCAGACTTTGTAATCGGACTATTAACCTTCCGTGAGCAAATATTACGTTCTATTACGCGTTGTATAATCGCGTATTTTATTACCTCGCGTAAAATTCATCACGAATTGCATGACCGTGTGTTATATTGCTACGGGTTACAGACCCCTAACGAAATGCCGTTAGGGTTGACCTACCGTAGATGAAAGATAATTGTGGGAAACGTATGTCTTTCCCGAAAGAAAATGAATATTCATTGCACAATAAGGAAGACTTTAAATCGTTAGATATTACGAGGGGAGAATCCCCAAAGGTTGCCGAAGACGTAGAAGAGGTCCACGCATAGCATATTGAAGGCGCTCTCGAGGGGAAAGTGTTAACGTATTGACGTCACTCGTACGCAAGATATCTTTCCGTGGAATCGACCTCCTTTCGAGGTCGACTACACCGGATTACCGACTCACTATGCTATCCACATAAAAAAAAGAATCTTACTAACGTGGAGAAGCCGAACTACGATTTCAGACCTTTCTGGAAAGATACTATAAGAGCGAAACGTGTACGTGTCTTACAATGGTCACATATTGCTAAACGCTCCTATATTCTAACATCCCTATAATCCAAATATCCCTAGACCATAATATCCCTACATGCCAGTACCCATAGGGTATCTACATCGCCAATATCCCTAGATCCCGATACCCCTAGATTGAAATGTCGATTAACTACAAAAATAAATCTGGCATAAAGGATCTCGTGCGCAGAGTTCATTGCAATTAATTTAAACCGGAAGATACCGGATCCGATCGTTTTCTCGGTATTCAAATCATAACGTGTTCAACGTTTCCTGGTAGTCAGACGTTGAAAAAAGAAATCGAGAAACTAGTTCCACACAGCGGCGGAATAAGCGCACACACAGCGACACCGCGCCAGTGTTGGACTCGTTTTTCCCGGTACCGATGTCTCACGGCGAACGCGTAATCGACGTGTTTACGAGGCGTCGCGCGAATAATAACGGCGTGGCGATCTTGCGTGTCGCGGTACAACCTGCGCCGCACGCGACACGTGCGTGGATTTTCATTCATAAATCGCTGGCAAAACTACGAGAGAGGCCTGACGCGGATGACTCATCCGCGCGCTGCACCGCGCCACGCACGAAACCGAGTTAAGCCGGAGATAAAAATCAAAGGTGAATTATGCTAATTCGCGTGGATGGCTGTCGATCGATCGAACATGCTGCTCCGAGATCGGGGAAACTGTTTTCGCGGAAGCCGGAAGTCGATTGGACACGAAAGACTTCACGGTTGCGGCAACCGGATATTGGCGGGAAATAATGCGGTTTTAAAAACATTAGCTCTGCTGTCAGATATGAACCATAAAAAAGTTTAGTTAAGTTTGAATTCTTTAAAGAATTTCACTATTGTCTCTTCCACTACGTTAATACATCATATGCAGAATAGTATAGACTTGGAAAATATTTATTTCAAATTGTTATATTAAACTGAATGGTAAATGAGCCACCTTTCGAGTGCAACTAATTCTTTTAGAACTTGAAAATCTGCGAAACACTACAGCAGTTAACGACATAAAGCTTCGAATGTAGTAAAGAATGTATTAACGAGGATATCAAATGATAGAAAAATGAATTGAGAAAATTGTAGAGAATACTCGAAAGAAAGGGAGAAAGGCAACGATCTTGGTCACGGAGCTAAGAGGCAGCAGGATGACACCTCTTGCCTTATGACCCGCGTTCATATTGCTCCCACTAAACTTAACCCAGGCCTTCGTTTAACTAAACCCTCTAATTGGTGGGTTAACGAGCGTTAACTCCGGGCTTCCTGTCAGATTTAACTGTTTTCCTTCGGTGTCGTGCACACAAAGCATTCTTAAATTTGCCAGAGAATGGTTTTCCTCCACCCGGGACACTTAGGTTCAATGACTGACATTTGCGAGCAAAGTAAAACCCGAGATCGATTTTTGATTTCTTTCACATTTTGCCGAGTACCTTTCGCGACTTCGATACAAAACATTCCAATTTAGTTGAATCAGTTTCGATATTAGACCATTTTATTGCGTTCTTTTTACTATTGTTCTTTTACTAATTCTACTCCATAGACGATAAGAAGGCTTTGTCTTTTATCATTAATGATAAGGTTAGCTGTAGATAATACATAAGGATACTTATCTTCCTTATTCTTGGCCTATACCAAACAGTATTAATTCATGTAGTTAATTAACTGACGCAATTTCGGTAAAAAATGTATAACGTCAAAATAACCTGATACATATGTATACCATTTTTGCATACTGTCCTTCATCTTAAGAAGAAGAGGTCGTACCAATAATGTATTGGCGGCCATTTTGGAGAAGACATTTTCGATCGAAAGTTAAGGCAAATGGCTTTCAAAAGAACTCGAAGCTCTTAATGACATAACATTAGCCGAATAATGTGTACTGCCTTTGTAACCGCGTAAAACCACTTATATAATTGCACGCAATGAATACGGGCTTTTAAGATCTTTATCTAGTCTGCGCGAGACAATCTTATTGTGATAGAAATATATTAAGAAAATGACATTAAGGAGCTATTACACATGTTTGTCTCAAATGTCTAGTTTTAGTAGATGACATTGAATTTTATCATAGATATCTTCCCCTTAAGGGGAAATAATGTTATCCCGAATATTAAGTACTAACTGAGTAACTGTAAACTCGAACAAAAATTAGGAAGGAAGAAAACTGTATCGAAAAAAAAATGATTAAGATAACAGAATAGTATCGAAGAAACGGTGAAAAAATATGAGGAGAGTTCGACAGGTAAAATCGAAGATTTGATGCTATAACGCGTTTCTTAGAAATTTCAAGCGAAGACGTCATCGCCGACACGGCCTTAATTACGGACTCAATTGTCTGCTATCGCCGTGCAACACTCTCCACTTTCAAGCTTAATTTTTTAATTAACGTTCTATCTCACGTATACCAAAATTCCAGGACCAACAAAAATTTCCGGACGTAATTCGAAATACGTCAAACAAAGTGTTGACGCGAATAAAAATTGCAACAATTATGTTCCTGTCATGAAAGACAGATAGAGTTATTACGTTCGAAGTGCGAGTAAGTTCACGGGTGATTCTTTACTACGAAATTAGGACAACATCGATCGACCTTCGACCGTAACACCTGGATGTACACACGATCGATTCGTTTACATCCACACGGCAAAACACATGTCTTTTTTACTAAGAGTTCGCGAGTCTGTTTTCTGCGAAACAATATTCTAACGTCCCGAGTAAATAAAGGCAAAAATTGAATGTTATCAAAAGAGTTTTCGCTTACCATCGCCTTTTCCTCTTTCGTCAGCTGCCACGGGTCAGAAAAGTTTGACGTCGGGTACATCGAAAACATCGTGTAATTGTGATCTTCGACGATTGTGTCGTAAAAGCCTGCGCTAGGTACACGTTGCGTCATCTGTGAGCGGTTTTGATTTCAAAACTTCACCACAAGACAAACAAAAACGAAAAAGAACAAAAGTAGCTAGTTGCTCCTTCGCGGAAGAGTATTTAACTCGACAGTTTACTTTGAACGCGAGCCAAGAACACTTGCGACGAAACGAAATGGCACGGCACCTTTTTCTTGTTCACCGATGTCACGTTTCGTAAAAGCGTACTACGACCACGTCCGATCGAACTGATCGGACACGTATTAAATCGATAGAGTCTTTTATTTTCCTCGTCACTGTCACGTACAAGTTCAACCATGCAACGAGTCAACAACGTAACCGCCTAAGTGTCGTGTGTGCTTACGTATCCCAACTGAGCCCGCCAATGTAACTGGGAAACTATATAGAAAGACAGTCGCTCGACCCCCCACCAATCAGCGTCGAGCGACCACCACGTGACGTCATCGCCATCTTGATTGCTGATTCGCGCGATAGCTCGCGGCCAATCAACGTGTCCCGTGCACACCGAAATACTGTTCGTATCGCGGCAACTTCCACGGAATCGGGTAACACACCACGAAGAACTAGATCCCCTTTTCTAGGTATACTGATCGTTAACTTCGCATAATTTCCCGAACACCTAATCGAACCAATCTTCATCGTTTAACGGGATATACAGGTTAATTCGAACCGATGCTCGTCGCTCGTAGAGCGATTCAATTTTAACCGCTCATTTTGAGAGCTCGAATCTATCGCACACTGCCGCGAGAGATCTAATGGCGCGTTAGAGGCGATGATTTGAATGTTTGAAAACTATAACGGATAAATATCAATCGATATATGTAAGACAGTAGTCGCACTATAATATTTGAATTTTTTATTGCCTCTTAATACAGTTATACACGTGTGTCGATGTTGTAAGGCAACATAGGCTTTAATTTACTTATGTAATACACTACTGTATAGTTTTCTCACTTTCGGATACTGTACCGTAACGGTATTGAGAAATACCACGTGCAATATTGTTCATACTTCGTGTTTAAATATTGTTACGAACTTTTATAAGTACATTTGTTATTGTAGCGATTGTACAACACGTGTCAAGATAACCATCTCTTAAGTACTAAAATGTAGCCAAAAATAAAATACTTATATTGGCAGGTATATTGCTTGAAATTTATACAATTGTGGAAACGAGAGACTCGAAATTCTGCAAACAAGTTTAACTGTTAGTTGAATAATAGTTTATGCGATAAAGACTCCAACTGTGCACGTGTTTTATTGCGCGGCAGATTCGTGGCCAGATGCGTGCAACGGCGAAAAAATAGAAAAAATTATTGTGACTCGGAGAGGCTATCGCCGGGAGAGCAACAAATGCAGTTCTCACTTATTTCGGTACGGGGAATTCCCTGATGTATACATGCACGGTGTTCGTCTCTTTGTTCTTGTTTCGATATGCACACATACGTGCGTATACACGTGCAACGAACTCGACGAACTCTGCCAGTCCGGTGCAACGTACGTGTGAACGCACTTTGTCCAAGAATTGAAAAAAAAAAAAGAAAGGAAAACGCTACTGTTCTCGTAGCGGAGAGCGCGAGGAGAGATCATAAAAGCTGTTAGGAAAAAATAACGCACAAGCGATTCCGACTACAAACTCCGTCAAATTTCATAATTACCTTTGCAATTAAGAACATTTTTTTACCGTTATATCTAAATACTGTTTTAATTAGTGAGTTTGTTTTGCAATTGTTATGGCCAAACAACTTTAGTTTTAAACGTTCAAAAACTTGATAAGATAATAGTAAATTATGTACGTTTTGAAATAAAAATGTGTTAAAGATTAGACACAATCCACGTGGCATTTAACGCGTCAAAAGTGAAATTAAAATTCAGTATACAACTCGTGAAAAATTTTCAAATCACATAACATATTATTTTTCGTATTTTTTAATACTTAGCAGGCAGTTAACGTTTTTTACGGGAAACGCATACGTGTTTATCTTTGTTACAAGTTCGTGCCTGCCTTTAATCGGCACGTTGTTAGCATTGTAGGAGGTACAGGTATGGGTATGCACACCGAGAGCCAAGGGATTATGATTTACGACCTTGTTTTGCACGCTTGAAAAACAATACTGTGATGGAGTAGAACGGAAGCAGCCCTTCGACGCGTGTAGGGCGAGAAAGTACAATATCGGTTCCTTGAGCAATATATACGATCTACCTTAAGAAAAATACTGATCCTGACAGATTTATGACGTTGTTTTGGCAGAAAGTCGCACGAGTGAAAAATGTCAACGGAAACCATGATTCATAGGAAAGTACAACTTGTCTATCATAAAACCTGTATCTATCTTAAACCGTACCAAATTTTTATGTCGGGAAAACAATTTTTTTAGTACACCGTAAACCAACTATTTTTGAAGAACAATTCCTCGTTGGAATTCGGTCTAATTATCTCGGGTCTAAACGCTTGTTCCAAGCGGATTGCTTTTTAATTGCTGTTCGAAGGTTGCGCACGGGCTAAACACATCCACGCTAATTGCCAGACATTGGTCAATTACTGACCACTGATTTTGTTGTGCGATCAGACTAGAAATCTAGAATTATAGGAAGTTAGTACGGGGATCTACGTAAGTTGAAATATAGGATCTAGAAGGCGTGATGATTATAGGAATTTAGGAGTATGGAAATTTAGGGTTATAGCAATTTAAGAATCGAGGGATATTAAGATCTAGATATATAGAGGTCTAGACTTAGAAGTGTAAGAATGTTTTTACACTTTAAAAATATAGTTTACCGTCGTTCCAGCGTAATTCGTGGCCAAGGACGACCGCATTAAGTGAAACTAGCGGATCTACGGCGGCAGCGGCCATTTTCGGTTATATTGGGCTTAGGGAGAAAGTATCTGTTGATGGCCTAGATAAGTTCGGGTCCGCGTAGCATTAGTTCCGCATCGAATACCGCTTTTTCCCCACAAAACCGTTTTTCCTCTACAATACCATCGAGCAAATAGAAAACTCGAATATCCTTGAAGAAAACGGTGCGAATATCACGGTAAAAAGTAGATAGACAAGTTGTACTTTGACCTCCACAGTCCTGGAGGTTTTCAAGTTTTCTTGGAAGTCGTCTCGAGTAAGCCGTTCGATCGGCAGCGAAGTCACGAAGGTCTAATCTTGTTCCCTCGTCCATTGTATCTTTTTTTATTGTCGGTGCATAATACCCGGTTCGTGTTTTATCCGTGGCGAGAGTAAAGGCACATGCGGATCCTTTGACACGCATACGAGACAACCGACCGTGATTCACCCTGTCGCATCCGATTACTTATTCTTCCTTTGTTCCGCTGAATATTCAGAAATACCTGCTGCTGGTGTTCACGGTTTTCCTTGGTGGAAAAGGCCGGTTGCATCAAGGCTTCCGCCTTTCCCTCCAACGATTTTCGGCGGCCATTGTTATGCCACGCGCCGTCGATCCGCGGCGTTTTTGGTTTACCCATAAACATTCGATTGACCCCTCATTAAAATGACTCTTTGTTTCACGACGAAACAAAGCTTGAGCGGATCCTTTTCAGGTCGTTCAATCTTCGATTTTCTACTCCTTTGTGTGCCTCGCGACGTGTCGAGTCGGCATCGTTAACTTTTCGAGTCCTCGATTTTTCTTAGTACGTGACCGACGTACTTAACGTCCGTATGACGTATTATATAGCCATAAGTTATATTGCCACATAAGTACCACGAGCTAGAATAGCTACGTGATGAATTGTCACGCGTTATATCGCTACAACTTAGATTACTATCGATCGAATTACCACATACTAAATCATCATGCGACGAATTACCATCTGATATATCGCCACTCATTAAATTATCACGTGCTATAACGCCACGCGTGTAAGTACCACACGCTATATCACCGTGAGTGTAATGTCACACGTCGAATTTACTATACGCTATATTGCTGCACGCCGAATTACCACTCGCTTATATTGCCATACTACTATTAGAATACTACACGTTATAATTATTACGCGCTGTAGACCCCTCACGTTATATCGCCACATATAAATGCAAAGTAATATCGCAAAGGTGGTAACCGTGGTTTACACCCAGTCTTTCCTCATTTTCCTCGAACTCGTACATACATTTTTCGTGCCGGACAGGTCATGAAATATTCGCGACACTGCCACAAGTTTCTTCTCCGTCGTGTGTATTTTGCATTTTATCGGTCGATTTCTTTGTCTGAACCCTACTGTTAATGGCGACGGAGATAATTAGGTGACAACAGCTGGCTTGGCCGGCTATCTGTTCGTAACATTAACGCTGCGCAGTAGTACAATCTACAGTACTGCGCACAAGAGACAAACATCACGCGTGGTTATTCTACGTATGCACATATGTATATGTATACGTGTGGGCGTGTTTGAGGTTCGCGCACACGTGCGGCGGGTGCATGTATCGTTGCAGGGAACCGCGTGTTTTTAAATGACCATGGCTGTCACGCGGCGAACGTGTACGGGTTCTTTATAAAACAGCTGTTGGGGGCAGCAGAAGCCATGCCAGTCGAAATGCAGCTAGATCAATACCATCGTCTGCCACAGAATTTATACGTGGGGTGTTACAGGGGAAACCGGTGGACGAGGGTGCGCGTTAAACCCTCCAACGACGTTGTCAACTATGCGAACAGCATGCGTTTATGTCTAAGAATTTTATAATTTCGCTAATATGCAGTTATTTCCAATTTTTGAATCGATACATTATAGCTGATATTGTCTTTAAAATATTTTACGTAACGCGGTAATGTTGGAACAATTCTAATCTGTTGAGCAAAATCTAGGAAAGAACCTGACACAATCGTGAAAGAATCGAGAAAGAGCTGAAAGAGATTAATGCAAAACCAGAGGTGTTATTATCTGTTATCGATATCGTACCGATAAGTTACTGACACTTAATGATCGAATGGTGGGATATTCACCTCTCCTTCAGTTCCCCTTAACCAAGGGAAGCCTAAGTTGGGATATCCCTGCCTACCGAGAAATGACGCAAGTAAAAGAAAATGGTAATTATCATAATTGTTCGCTTCTATAAATGCATTCGACGTCAATGTACACACACACCGTATCGTTAGGAACCTGTTTTGCCAAGCGTGTTCGACAAGATTTATAATTTTACGTCCCGGCACATTATTTATACTTGTAAAGTATAGTTTCTTGTCAGAAATATTAAGTAAAGGAACACTTATCAAACTATCAAATAAGTGATTAAAAACAGTTGTTACATTACTATGTCACGACGTGGATCATTGATCTGCAGAGATCAGTGAATGGACGTTGATATATAAGATAGCGTTTCATTGGCTAATTCTATAGTAACTTGGAAGTTTATTGGTCATACTAATACAAGTAACGAGCGCCTTAAATGGATACCTAGCTTGGTTGGGGACAAGAATGAAAGTTGTTTATCTGAACATGCTTTACTAGCTTCAATACGAATCAACGTTATCGTCGCACGACATTATTTATTCTTCTACTTAGGCAACAATCGTTATCGGAACAGTGCGTGAACGATTCGCTGAGAATCGTGGAAACCGAAAATCATGTTTTCGCTTCGAACAGTTTATAGCGATGACGCCACGCGACTTGTAAATTTAGATCTCGGCGTGTGTACCATCTTCGAGTGACGGAACGATTACATCTCGTCGTCTAGACGATTGTCAAATATCTAGTTAACGATTACAATTTCTATGTTTCTAAATTTCAAACAAGAACTACAAGTATATCATTTGCGATACAGGTGGATACGAGATACGCGTTACTAAAATTGTTTCGTATCACAGTAATTTCTTTGAATGAAATCAGAAACCTGTCAAACATGATAAACATAAAACATTCTCCGTAATCGTTTGTCAAAACATCAAGCTTGGCACGACATTTTGTAGAAATGTACTGTTCCAGGTAACAGAAGTCTATCGTTAATATCCAAATCCTGTCATTTCGAATAATGCTTAATCATTCTGAGAAACTTGATTACGTAACGGCATTCGGTAGAGTTTATATTCACGGTAATGCCCGAATGTCTCCCAGAAATTCGCGGATTGCATTCGGCCAATCACGCGAATGTCGCTTATCAAACCACGTATGCATTCCATACGTGTACGTAATTACAGTTGCCATATTTAAACAGAGAAATTGACGAAACACTGGTTGTTTACAATGAAGGTAGGTGTAGAGCAGCAGGGATACTTACGTTGCTAGGTAGCATGGACGAATTCGCGATGCTGGAGAGAAAATCATGGCTGACGCGGGAGCTTTGTGACGTCCCGCTATCGCTGGACACGCTCGAGCTGTCGTAAAGTACATCCGACACGTCGAGCTTCATGTTTACGTCGTTCAGGTGCAACGGTTTCTACCTGCTTCGTCTCTTCCCGCGAAACGAGGAAATATTGACGACCGTTCCGAACTCGTGGCGTTTATAACCTCTCTTTTTTAAGGTGAGGCTACCTTATCCGCTTGAAAAGGTACACGGAGATCCTCGTTACGAAGAACTAGAAAGCAGCACACACTGATCGCAGGTTCCTTTGCCCGAAACTGTGTGAAACTGCGACCGATGACTCATACCGTGGGGGAATACCTCGAGGTTCGCGCACGTTCGGTCCTCGGCTCAACGATCTGCCTCGACCACAGAGTCGAGGCTCCACGAACGCGTATGACGTCATCGGCTATTCCCAATCGACCAATCACGACGCGAGTTGAGCTACGCTCGCGACACTCTAACCAGGGACGACGATATGCACGTTATCAATGGGTTCTTTTTATAAGGGCGCTGTCATTAAACTGTAATTACTTCATTGGCGTAACTACGTGGGGATCAGATTTAATCGGTCATCTCCACAATACGGATTTTTCCCTTCCGCGTTGCATGAGGGATGTTGGACTCGTACATTTCATATTACCAAGTTCTCAAATTTTTAAACACCTCAATTTCCATATTTTCAAACTCTAGATTCGAAATTCTCAAATTTAAAAAATTCCAATTTTTGCTTAGTTGTATTCGAAAACCCATTTTGTAATCGTTCGAATGACATACTTGCCTCGAATCCTAAATCCATCCTCGTTCCTTCGTCGCTCCAAGCAGATTACGATTTGTTTTGCAATTATTTCACCGGTGACCGAGTCGCGGTGCTATTACAAAGTCATTTCATTGCTGGTTGCCTCTCATTGGCGGTACGCGTAACTGTTATTGCGTAATCGATAGTGCCATTGGAGCGGAACTTCCTGACTAGTGTAGAGCAACGTCGAATGTCCATACAAGTGTGTACATACACACAAATGTATCTCAATTCCAATAGAATCTCAGTCACTTTAAAAATTACAATTTCAAGTCTTAGAATTCAATAGTTGAGGTATTCCAGAAAATCTGAAAATTGCAAAGTGCCAAAATCCTAACATCTCGAGATAGGTACAGCGTTTGGCACGTGTGCGCATAGATACATAAGTAAATGGAGTGGTCCGCAGTGGCGTCGCTTGACGACGAAAATTTCAAATGAGCGTAGCGTTCCGTTTCCAAGAATCGTCGATGAGTCATACCGTGGCAGGTCGTGTGGGCGGTGAACGGGGTAGCCGGAACATATCGAACAAGACGCGTGACTCACCAATCTGATATGTTGGATATTCGCGCCTTTAACCTGCTCCCTTTGGATGGCTAGACGTTCTTCAACCTGCCGTTTCCTCTTGCTTTGGAGCACATACGTGCGCAGGTGCCCACCTGCGTAGCGAAATAGCCAGCGTGGACTCAATGAAGCTCTAACTTACTGGTTCCGTCCTGTCTCATTCTCTGTTATTAGTTTTACGCATGATCAACCGTGAACTGCGACGAACGGTGCCGATCAGATTGAGGAGAAAGATAAATCAGTCATTTCTTCAAATCGAGATATCTAATGTAAACGACAGTGAGTAATGAGTTCTGTTCATGTATGGAAGATGGAGAAGGGCGATGAGATACTCGAGTGTTATAGAGTATTCATTGAGTATCGGATACGAGTGCTTGACCTTCGAATAGTTTAGGGGAATTGGAAATTCGAAGACTTGCGAATTTGAGGATTGGGGATTTTGAAATTTTGGAATTTAGAAATTTGGGACATATGAGAACTCAAGGTATTAAGAAATTTGGAAATTTGATGACTTGAAGATGCGCAAATTAGGAAATTTGTAACTAAGTGTTTAAAGACAATTTTATGCAACTTGACAATTTATAAATTTGCAGATTAAGGAATTGTAATTCTTCATCGAACAAAATGTATCGAAGGAGCACACGGTTATGCCTCAAAGATATGTCTCATTACGGTCATGAAGGGACTGACATTCACCTGCTTAGCTTCGCACCATGATGAAATTCGAATAGACAGCCGGTCGTCGTCCTTGAGCTAACTTCTGCCTATAGCCAAGGCCTCGACTTAGCGGCCACATTTGAACGTTACCCGATTGGAAAAATTACGACGCCATGGAATGTCATTGCCGTTTGGTAAATCGGTGCCGCCGATCTGCCTCGCATGTGCTCGAGGAATACACGCGGTCTCGTTGTTTCGCCTCTTTCTCGAGGAAATCTAGGTTAAGCCTTGTTCGCAAAGTTTTTCGAGGTTAATAAATCATCTGTCGATCTTCCTGGTGCAAAAAAGCGCATCAATGCACAGAGATAGATAGCTATCGATATGCAATGTAACTGCAATTCTTTCCTGGAACAGATTAGACCTTCTCTATATCTTTCAATTTTTGCATCTCCTAAAGTGTATATCCCTGCACCTATATATGTACTCATATAAGTATAAATGGACGCAATTAGAAACTGCGATATTTTCCTGATGCAACATGTACAAGTATTTTCCTTATCTTATCTGGGTATAATATGGACAAAAATGACAGTTATTTTAGTAGATACTAATAATAACGATTACAAATCAGCAAATATACAACGTAAAAGTAGACGTTCTCAATTCCCGATCTGTGTATTGTTTTATAACGTTACAAATAATCGTGCAAGTGTTGTTTTTTCCTGTCAATCACCTTTGAGACTAGATAGCAGCGGATATCTGTTATGCAGAGCACGTGCAAGTGCAACGAGACGGTCAATGATAACTTATCAATCGTGCAATATCGAGGTCCCAATGATGGGTATATACGTATCTCAAACCTTGTGACTCTAATCTCTGAAATTCCAAAATTCCAAAGTCCCAAAGTATTACAGTCCCAAAGTACCAGTCCTAAAGTCCCAAAGTCCAAAGTCCTGAATTCTTAAAGTCCCAAAGTTCCAAAATGCCCGTGAAGTATAACGGTTCTCGGTATTCTAATATACCGATACCGATTGATGCCGTAATAATATGACGCTGAGGCAATCGATACGTATCCATATTAATTAGTTGTATAGATACGCGATGAAATTGGTGCCGTCGCCGCTTGTAACGAAATACGGAAAGAAGTAATCAAAACCGATTTTCTACACGTGCACCGCCATCTCGGATAGCCTCGGCACCATGTCGTTGTTTATCTTCGCGTGCCTTTCCTGGCGGCGACACAAAGCGTGCGATAACGTCACGTGGCCTGCTGACATCGCAGCATTTTCTGAAACAAAGAAGGAAATGCCTAACGCGAAATTGTCGCGCAACGATTTGCGAACAATACCAACGAGGGAGAGAAAAACGGGATCGAGCATGGACTCTGCTCTCTCGTAGCAGCTGCAAGACGGACACAAGAACAGAGTTTTAAACGACGCAGCCGTGGAAGTTGCGCGAAATGAGTCAACACCCGCTCCCGTTGCCTCTTGCAAAACGCACGTGCGTTTCGGTTCGCTTGTGCGGTTTGCAAACCGTGCGAGATAAAACGTGCTGGCCGAGAGGATACAGGTCTCGCGACCATACTTACATGTATAACCATTATACACGTTGCTTAATAAATCGAGTACGGTTAACCGTGCAAACAGCCTGATTACGTCCGACCGAGTTTCGTACAGCTGTACGCCATTATCCTCGGATTCGTGCAGTTAATCCTTCGCGGTCTATTTATTCTGTACATTAGATCCAATTTATCGCGGGATTTAAATAATGCTAGGGTCAGTTGGAAAGTTTTAAGGAGATTAGGGAAAGTAGCGGTTATATTACCGGTTGCCGACCGATTTCAGATAATACGATATAATGACCAGCACAGATGTAAAAAGTGATTGGATTGTATCTCGGTTTCGTTAATCGCTACATTCGGATGATGCGTGCTAATTATCTATTTAATTGAATCTTCGATTGGACACTGTGTTAATATATACGCGAGATAACGTTTATTCCGAGATGCACGGGAAGTCCCATGTTGTCGGTTCGGTCGTTTACACCGATGTATTTTTAAGTTCGTTAAATTTAGGTTTTGGGGTAAATTCGAGCATCGGAGTAACTGGGATTTTGTCTGGTTTTTTCATTGCTCATAGTCGGTGCAATAAACAGGAAGTTCGAATTAAAATTGCTATATACGAGGTTCAGTGTTTATCCACTTTTGTATTTGCCAAGGCTGATGGCTAGAAGGATGGCAATATAGCATCTGATGGAAAAACGGAACAAAGGCATTGTTTCTGCCTGAGAGAACGATTTCGTTGGAAACATCGACAAGAATGTAAATTGCCAAGGTCGTTACGGTTGCATTAATTGCAACAGAACATTCGAACGTTGTTAAAAGAACATTTATAACATTATTGTTAATATTAACCAATATTCAATGTTAACACTCGAATATTATAAATTAATTAAGTCGATATTAAATCTTTCACTCAACCAGGTGACAAGTCCTCAAGAGAAACAATTTGTATAACTAACAATCAACGATTTTTCAAGTGGCGAATAGGCGTGTTTATCGAGCATACTGCATTGTGCACAACACTTGGTGTGGGCGTAAACGGTCGGGCGCCAGCCAGGGAATTATAAATTTTAAGGTGGCGCAGCTGAAAATTTCGTTAATCTCTTTTTCGTATTCGTATACGAACCATGGGTAGAGAAACAGTACGATTCTTTTCTGCGCATGTTTCGGTAAGATGTCTAGTTCAGCAAACTATTGTATGTAAAATAGCAGACCCCAACAATATTCTCATCTTTGAAAGCGCTTTGTTCGTGCAACAATATCACCGTGGGAACTGAATAAAAAAGAAAGGAATGGTTCATGGTTGAATGTTTGAACATATAAATAATCAAATGACTTACTTCTACGAATATATTTATCGACGGTAGTTTACATTGGATATGCAATAGTTGCCAAACAGATCCTGGCCATATAATTTCCTGTTGGAAACATGAACATTTGAGTGCTCTGATTGTATACCATATCTTGAGTAGATCTCAACACACATGAGTAACTTTGTTATTGTTTAAAATTTATTACTGATCATGTCGTGCGTCAACACATGTCACGTTTGTCATCGCAGAAAATCATGGACCATGGTTGTAATCGCTAGGAGAAAAAAAATGAACGACTTCAGGTCGTGTTATATGTTACGATTATCGTCGCAATTAGTCATATCACTATCGCGAATGAGTAAGATGCAGGAAATGTTTCGGTAGACCGAAGCCTTCGTGTGTGTACGTATGTATGTGCGTAGTCCTGTAAGAGATACTAACGCTTAAATGCCACGAGATAAGAAAACCGTTTAACACGCGTTTAACATTGTGATTTCTATTTTCCTAAGCTGTGCCGCAAGATAAACCGGAAATTTAAAGGCGGTCGCCGATAATATTGCACTGACTTTGATCTTTGAGTACACATATGCGTTCAATAAAGCACTTAATCTTACCCCCAATACAGTCTATCCCACATTCACAATAAGAAAAGTAAAATAACGATTATGGGATTAAGAGAAAGCTTAAATGTACTTATACTTTGTTTAAATATTTACTTTTGGCGGGAAATTTAAATTATTGCATTCTTAGTTTACATTAGAAGAAGAAAAGACTATATACTTGAACATAAAACAAACCTGTAAGTGGTACAAGATGAAGAAACTATATGGCTGTTGGGAAATCAGATGTGTTTAATTCAAAGTCGTCTAAAAATACATCGATGACACGCGAATATGGTATTCTGCTAAAAAAAGAAGTTAAACCGTTTTCCACGTCAATGTCACGATAAAACGCGAATAAAAGTACCAGAGATAATTGATTACTTGCCTGGACTAGTTACTTTGCGATACCTAATCTCTGTGTAAACCTTTTCTTTCTTCGTGTAAGTATTAACAACAGTAAATCAAGTGCTCAGCAGGAAACGTTCCTTCATCAGTTCTGGTCACTAAACTAGGAGCAGATTTGGTTATTTAAAGCAAACATTTGTATTTAGATTTCAAACAACCAATTTAACTACGATTTATTTTCATTTACCAAGTCATGGTGGATATTTTATTTTAAGACACGTCTGTGACATCATGCATGCCTAATTTTTGTATGTTTTCTAATTTCAAATTACATATTACATCCTTTGGAAGTGTGACAGCGTTCATCAACTATTCAGACACATTTATTTTCATGAACCAGATTTCTAATTTACCTTTCGTCGGATAATTTTCTGATTCATCGATGCGATTCTTTTATTAAATCGAAAATCAATATTGTTGCGCCATCTAGTGGTGTTAGGTAGAATGCATTCTTTGTCCGTGGCAAAGTATGTTATCGTGAGTGAATAAAACAGGCTAAGAGCGGCATCTTTCAAAAAAATTCAGTTTCAATGTTTCGTAGTCGACAACGATTATTTGTCAAAACTGATAACGAGAACATTGTATCAATGGTATGACAGTAGGAAAATGTTTCGGTGAAATACAATTAGTCGCGTGTGTTTGTTTCCACGTGGGCTAAAGACGAGGAGAAAGGGAAAAATAAATTAAGTGTGCAACGATGATGTCATTGCCCCGACAGGTTATGAGCAGTACGCGCCGAGGATGTCAAGATGGCTGCCACGTACATCTGATCGGAGGTGTGTGCGCTCGCGAAATTTGACGCCAAACTGTGATAAAAGGGGCTGCCTTTTTCGAGTCCCTGACATGGTGACAGTGCAGAGTTAGTCGGCCTGTATCCATGAGCATCACTTTATACACCATCGATGATAGTTCTTGTCGTCGCGGCCGCCGGCGGCTCGCATTGAATCATGTTCAGTAAAAAACTTCATGTAGACGTCAAAAAGTCAACACTGAAGATTCAGGATGTTAAAAAGGATAGCGCAACTCGGTTTAAGCATCTTAAAATCGTACTAGGTGAGCCAGTGTTCCTCTGCCTCGTGATACTTGCATTCTCATGATATAAGCCAACGTTAATTCGTAGTGAAAATTAAGGAACAGTTTCACAGTAGTTAATGAATACGAAGACAGTTAAAGGAGAGGGGCGGCAATTTTGTTAGCATTTGCCGCCTACACATAAGCAACGAGACAGTTTTAATGCTGTCGTAGAAGTTCTGGAATTTTTCGTCAAAAATACGACCAGATTATTTTTCACTTTTCCTAGAAACTGTTCCACTTCTGGTACCAACAGCTGTAGTATTTCAGTACCTTTTACTATAAACATACATATTTTTTTTACTGTATAAACTACTGAAATGAAGGTTGATTGAACAAATTGTAAGATATGATTGAATGTTTATCCATATGACTTGTAATGTCAGATTTAATAAATAAATGTATATCTCAATAGAAGGTTAATTTTTAAGAATAGCTTAATCAATGGAATAGAAATTTCTTACCAAAAAATAAAATGATTTACTCATATGCATTTGCATTATAATTGTTGTAGTATCAAGTTATAGTATCTAATCACTAAACCGCATGACCATGGTAACCAACTTACCATGGCCTCCAATTTCAGCTAATGTTACATTATTATTACATGCATATAATATTGTACACTCATGTATACAAACATTAGCAGTCATTAAAAACTCTTGCTGCTTGTGTGGTAATTAAATTTTTCACATAGAAAGTTATGAAATGAGATTGTCTAATTTTGTGACAAACATTTTTTTTTACTTTTTATAGTAGCATGTTTTTGTGTACATATTATAATAAGGATCAAGATGTTATATAAGATAAAGAACACTAACAGTTTTGACTTATCCTTTCATTAATTATTTTTTGTTAATATATAAGATTATATAAATAAATCTATATGAACTTATTTTTGTGACTACATATTTATATATGAAAATAATATTTATAGTAGCTTTATGAGCGTGCAAAAGCATGAAAGAAGTTGAACTGCAGAAGCATAGGTGCTTGAAATCAATGATGATGTAACAGAGGTTCTATGACCTTCTCTATGATCCAAAAATCATATATAAAGAATGTATTTATAATGTTGGTAAAGCAAAACATTGCTGTTTTTTCAACATTTATATCAATTAATCCAAATTAGGAAATATTGTAAAAGGAACATGTAAATTGATTGAAATACATAATTTTTGTATATGCCTATGTTTTATAGAAAATGTGGATACCGATGAAGCAAAAGGGTTTTTTGAAGGCAACTTCAGCCACGTGTATTTTATTCTATATGATTGTTTCGTATCAGCTGAAGCAAACCTAAGGCAACGAGGTAAAGATGTTAATATAGTTACTTTATGGTCTATAATATAAATTATACTTGCATTGCATACAAATATGAATATGACTGCAATTTCTATCAATGTAACTGCAGTTTTATTTATAGCAATATGTTTGCGATGATTATATTAAAATTAAAATTACATATAGTTTGCTTGTTTTCTTTCTATTTTGCTGCCAGAACTTTCATTCCACATTGGTGAGTAATAGACAGGTGACAAAGTAAATATCCCATGCATGTTGAAGTTTGAGTTGCATTAATCTGCTCAGTACATCTGGTTACTCAAGTATAATAGTTTCATGATTGATCTATGTGTATAAGTTCTATGAACTAGTGCTTTATTTCATTTTTGTTTATTAGTATTAAAGTATGAAGATTACATAACTAAATATTATACAATTTATTAAGAAAATATTTTTTTTATAGTGCATAAAGCACATAGGGAGGAATTAGAACAGGTATTGCAGCTTTTGGAGAAAGTTTTAACTCTTCTCCCTGAGCTTCTTAATAGAAGATGGCAGTGTCATAGTCTGGCAAGGATTTTGGAGAAACTTTTACATCCTGGTAATAGCTGGAAACTTAGAAGAGAAGCTATAAGGTATGTTAGATTGAATATAGCACATGTATTCTTTAATTTTATTTATATGTCTATATTAATTACAAATTTCAGATATTTTATTTTATGGTATCAAGCACTTGGTGAAAATGCACCCGAACATATCCATCAAATGTTTGCAAGCCTGGTACCAGGTTTTCCACCTCAACAACCATCTCCTTATAAATCCGAACGCAAGACAGATGGGAAAAAAGATAAACTTGCAAAAGTAATAGGTTGTGATGATAAAGATAAGAGAGAATTTTATGATACACAATTGTCACAAAGTACTTTTCATGATAATGGGTCCAATCAATGTCCTATCACTCCAGTGGACAATGGACCCATTTTACCTCCACAAAGTGGGGAAAAGCCTCTTGATAATGAGACTGTTCGATTTTTAGAAGCATTACTTGAATTTATGGTTACTCAGGTATACATTCATGTTGAAATGTTTTACCTTGATCTAATTTTATTTTTTTATTAAAATCAATGTTGTAAAAATATCTGATTTTTCTTTGTAGGTTGTAAAAATAGAATGGCGGGATAAATCTTCACGACAGCACAAGACTTTTCAATTTTTATTAGAGCGTTTTAAAGCTACGTACCTTCGTTATATTTGTCCTGAGTTTGATGATAATTTTTCATTATACAAACCGAATTTAGAATTGCCTACGATGCGCAAACCAACGAATCAAAGTCAAGATAATTATGTTTTATGTAAAGTTGCTTTGATTAAATGGATCGCTAATTTTACCCATGTCGCTCGAAAAGATACTCGTGTCGCACATCTTTCGCATAGGTATTACATTCAAATCGGAAGTTTCATTCTTTTCATACATTACTATGATTTTCACACAACTCTTAATTTGGTTTAGCACAACTCCGAACGAAGAAAATACGGAATCAGAACTTCGTCGTGTTTCGGTTACTCAAAATGCATCTGATTCCACTTCGCTATCTCCTGAATCAAATGTATCGCAACAAGAGAATCAAAATCAGGAAGATAGTACGGTTTCAGCAGTTACCCTTGTTAGAGAGGTTTTATATGGTAACAGAGATAATGTAAATTTTGTACACGAATTGTACAGGCAAGCGTTTCTGCTGGATTTCAACCATGCTGGTGCTATAAGGAAAGCTATAGCCGTTTATAAAGATTGGATTCAAATGAATGTAAGTTATCCATTAGAATTATTATATATAATTGTTGGCATAATTCAAATTGTTATCTGAGGTAGGCCAAGTATCTTTGCTTTACTAATGTCATATCCGGGATGATCAAATGACTCTTGAAAATTTGGTAATTTATTATTATAGGAACTTCCACCATTTATGTTAGAACCATTGGACAGTCATAAAGAAAGAGACTTAGAAGATAATACCAAAAAAGATATAAATGATATGGATAAAAGTCCGTCAGAAAATTATCGTCAAACGAGATTAAGGAACGACTCCTACCTTGGTGCTATACACAGAGAAAATTTATTTATAAGAGCGGGATTACAGAATGTTTTACAAATATTCATCACGCAAGCTTCTAATGTTTTTTTTCTTGAAAATTCTGGACCTAACGCGTCCCTAACATTACTGGAAGAACAAACAGATAGTTGCAAAAGAGTTTTGAATGTTTACCGATACGTCGTAATGAATTCTAGATTAGAACCTGCTACTTGGGAACAGTTGCTTAGGTAATCAAGTAAAGTTTATATTTTCTTTTAAATGACAAAACGATGCAATGAATCTATACTTTTATCTCGTATTTATTTACCAGGGTATTATTGCAAATAACATCGCTCGTTCTGAATGAGAAATCTTCTCGGCGCAAAGTTCAGGAAAGCATCGGTGGCAAACTCGCACCTGCCATATTTCAGACCTTAATCGTTACATGGATTAAAGCCAATTTAAACGTTGTTATTTCTACCCAGTTGTGGGATCAGTTTTTGGAAGTTTTGACATCATTGACACAGTGGGAAGAACTGATTCGAGAATGGGCGGTAAGTTGAAATAAACTTTATGCAGTTCATGTGAGCATGATAACAGCGGAACTATTTTTTACTTGTATGACGTTATCGTAGAAAACATTGGATACTTTAACAAGGGTACTTGCCAGGCACGTGTATAATTTGGATTTGAATGATCTACCATTAGATAGATTGAGCGAACAAAAAACAAAAAAGCGTCGAGGTGTCGGAAGCCGTGCTGCTTCTACCGGAAGCGTTCAACCCCCACGCAAAGGAAGCGTTGACCAAGATAACAATACTGTTTCTAAAGAAAATGTTACTGGTAAAGAACAAAAAAGAAGTTCTTTAAAAGTTATTACTTTCAATCGTATGAAATACTCCTTTTCAACAGATCATCCAATGCGAGACTTAAGAAAAGTTCGACCTCTTCCACGTAGCGCAAGTGATAATACGATATACAACGGGAAAGCACGTATAAAGGTTCATAGACATCGTGCACATACTGTACACAGTGGTATTCCTGGTAAGCAATTCACTGATCATCATTCCACTTCTGTTTTCATTATAATTCATTAATTCTATTACTTGGTAGTGCCATCTATGTTGCTGACAGTGCGTGCAGTTTATTTATAACTTTGTCTTTTATTTTTTTGCTTTGACGCTGACTCTGGTTTAAAAATAATTAGTTTGGCAACAGCCAGACACTTGTCTCGTCTCATACCTTTCTTTTTACTCTTCCCTTCGTGTGTGACTTCATTCTCCTTAACCGTGCTTTCTCCTAATTTTACTCGACGAGTCATCAGTTAATTCAGTTTAATATAAACATTTCTCTCAGTGGTTGTGGCTTATTTGTGTACTAAGCGTAAACAATTTCCACGCGCGCAGTACTCCCCCTATCGATAGAGCAAGATATGGCACGGCTGCTGTCAAGTGGTACCACATCATCGTCAGGAGTTGGCCGGAAAATGTTACCCAACAGACGCGCTAAGTCGTTGGACAGCGTTGTTATGGTTGATAGCGAACCACCATCTCCGCGCTGTCCTTCCCCAACGCCTAGCAGCGGCGTTGACAGCAACAAAGACAGTCCGATACAGATAGAAAACATTGACGGCAGTAGTATTGGTAAGTATATCATTTGCCACTATTTCATATCTTCATCAAGATACGAAAGCATCATTTTTAATTGCGTAACGACATATAAACATTTTTACAAAATCAGAGTACTTTTGTGTGTTTTATTTACTGCACAACATTCATAACTTAAAACTAACAGTGAAGTGCATTATTATCTAAATAATAATTGATTGTTTTGCTTTGCTTACGTTTTTCTTTTGTATATTAACGATTTTATTTATACGAACTTTGTTTTTTATTTATATCATGTCATTTGGTATAGTTACATAGTAAAATTATATGTAGTTGCGTATTTTATTTTCGTTCGTATGTGATGCGATTATTGGCGTAACTAGGATTTTCTGGAATAGACCAGATTCTTTTGCTTTACTATAAATATCAAATACAGACGTCAATTAGTCCACATTTTGCGAGTGCTAGGTCCACACTGGTCTTATCTAGTTACATCAGTGAATTGCAATTACTAATAAATTTTTTAAGTTTAATTTTTAATTTCTTTATTCATTTATAATTTCTGGTGTTGTGTTAATATATCAATAGAACTTGAAAGGTTTGGTTATGGATTATTATTTTGCAGACACTAATGATGCATCAGAAAGAAGATCTGTTATGGCAGGTGGAGGTGTTCGTGGATGGTTACCTGATGTAGCGGTCGTATTGTGGAGACGTATGTTGTCTGCATTAGGAGACGTGAATAATATTCAAGATCCAGTTCTTCATGGTCAAGTTATGGATTATCTGGTTCAACTGACGCAAACCCTTATAAAAGTGCGATGCCGATTTTATTTCATACACCTTAATTAAAACAAACTATTTATCGTTGTATTTCGCGTTGTATAGATTCGTTTGAATCAAGGCGTATCTGGGGACAATCAGGCAACCCCGCCAGCTCCGGAACTTATACCTCCGTTAACAGTAATTGCTCCATGGTGTTTCAAGGTTCTACTACATTGTTCATTATATTCGAATTACTATAACATTTTAACATTATTTAGGGGTATTCTGTTTCTAGGCAATACAACTTCCTAGTCAGTACGAAGTAGGGAAATTGGCAGCGTACCGTTTGATCTGTCTTTTGACAGTACAGCCGCAGGATATCAATTTACCAAAACAACACTTGACACTTTTTTATCGTGCGGTTCATAACGGTATCGTTAGTAATGACAGTAAAGTATTACATGTACTTGTCAAGTACACTGGTCCTAGATTGTTCAGTTTAAATCTTCCTGGGTCTAGCCTTTTAATCTTGGATTATATCCATGCTGCTAATGTCATATTAAGCAGTCAGGATATTGGGGTATAATATAAATTTCATAGTAACTTCATAGCACAGTATTATAGAAATATAGAAATAAAAGTAATATCATTACAGGCACCACGGACAGAGGCTGTCTCGATAATCGGATCGTTACTGTCCTTACCTGCCACAACAACTAAATTACCTGTGTTGCAACCTACTTCGACGGATATCGTCACCATGAAATGTCCAGATGCGAAGGTGATAAAATGTAGCATTTATATAATATGTTACTGACTTACTGGAACTATTTTGATACAAAATCTTTTCGTTGTAGGAGCACATAATCACGATTCTTTTGAGAAGTTGTAGACGAGAACCTACCGGTATTGCAAGATGTGTGGCACTTTCAAGTATTGCTATGTTTGTGTACAGAGAGCTGTGTTACAGAAATCAACATCCGAGGATACCAGAATCTGTCACGGTTCTTCTTTTAGCACTCAGAGTAAGTTTTCAAGTCTGATCTTGGAAAATGGTTATGGACAAAAAAAAGATTCTTTGACGCGAAAGATATTTCTGCATGTTATAAACTTAGATATGAATTATATCTATTTAATATTTTGCACTTAAAGTATAGTTTTTAGTTTATCTAACAATGTTTGAGTTGTAAGTAGTAGTAGATTCCATTGAGTTTGATTGACAGCGGATGCAAAGGGCAGAGCGTCGCAGAGCTGGTTTCTGTTATCCACTAATGGATAAGGTAGTTTTTCTTGGATCAACTAACCTATGTCGAACCTTATTACGTGTTGTTACAGTACATACCTATCGACCGATGTCTACGTGTCTCCTTAAGGATATCATCAAAATTGCATGGTTTAATATTGCACGCTCGTGTGTGTAAAATGTCGGATGATATCTTCATATTTTTTATCCAATTATACTTTGTATTTGTTAGTGATTAACATGCTTCCTATGTATTATACTAATCGATGTAAACTCGATGAACGAAACGATAACATTATGCAAGTACAATGTTTGAATTAAATTTATTCTCTGTTGTGTAGGCCAACCATGCCATTGTTGCTCAAGTGGCATGCGATTCTTTATTGTTGCTGTGCGATAAGGCAGACATCCTCCTAGAGCTGTATCCAAATGTGCCATGTAAAATAATTCAGGTAAGTTGTTCGGAAAGCTGTTGTTTGAAAATTAAACTTATGTAATACAAAATTTTATATTTATTTCTATTCAGATTTTGTCAGAAACACTTGGATATATGAGTACTCGAGAAAAACGCGGTCCTTTGATAATATCGATGTTATTTTGTTTGGGCGAGTGGGCTATGCATCTTGGTCCATTTGTATTGTTACGTATATTTCAAGGGAAACCATTATTAATGACTTTATTCACGGTCAGTAGCATATGACAAATTATACTTAATGAAACTTGACGTAATGCAACATAAATCATTAAAATGTGTGCTTTGAATACGCATAGGTTTTGGATAATATAGTGAAAGATAAAATCAGTAAAGATGTTGCGCAGTCGAACAAAAGTCATGAAGATGAAGATGATGATTTCGATCCTGACATAACTTTGGATAACTTGGCTGATGAAACTTCTATAAAATCACCTCGACGAGGAAACATTCAGTCTATTCAATTGGCAGCAAAAATGGTGACATATCATAGATTTTTTAGTTCTTCGTCTAACTCTTCATAAAAAATGATACTTATCATTTGAGTTTCATCTTCATAGGTACTGATGCATTTGATAAATCATTTGGGACATTTTCCGATGGGTATTGGAGCTGCACGATTATCTTCGTTAGTTGTTGAATTAGATGATGTACCCGGTATTGATGGGGATGAGCTTTCCTCTGCCATTTTTCATGCACCAAATATACAATTATTGATGTTATCAAACTCCGTGATAATGTCACTCGTTGAATTGGCGGCATTGGATGCGCCCGGAGGAGGTGTAACCGCAGGATTAACAACAGCTCCGTCTTTGGTCAGGGTTTTGTTGCGAGATTTAGCAGGAAAAGCATCTTGGGACAGTTCTATTTTGTACAGTCAACCGTTCGTCGAAGACGATATTCCAGTAGCATTTACAAAACACGGTAATACAGATACATTATTGAAATTTAAATTTCTTCTTATGGTAGAATTCACTTCAAATCTGTTCATTTCTTCAGTCGAGTGGAAAGCAAAAATGCAAATAGAAGATCTAAACAGTGTTACAACATCCCAAACTTGTACACCTCGACATACGATAAGACATCGCGAACCTCATATATTACCTACGTTTGCAAATGCTGCGAGCGATATGGATAATTTGGATGATGTACGTTTACCCATTTCGAAAAAACTAATGTTCAATGAATGAAGAATATTATGATAATTTTAAATTTATACTTTCAGCTCTTACAATATATAGGACACACAAGTCCGGAAGTACTAACTAATCCAGAAGTAGCTCTTAACGCACCTGCTAATCCACCACAGGGTCATTATCTTGAAAGTGAAACTATTGCAACTATTCTGAACCAGAGAAACGCGGAACAAGAGCATATCAATAATTGGAGTCAACATATTAGGTAGATTGTCTATAGTATCTGATGGTGTATTTGCAGTTATACAAATTATTTATATAATTGTTATTTCAGCATGTGCGCGTCGGCAATAAGCCCACCATCGTGTCGCCCGCCTCCAGCGCCCTTTCATCACTGCCGTCTTTTATTTTCGCACTTAGGTTTGTCAGGTTGGGAACAACGTACAAAATTGCATTTGTTATCGAAAAATGAAAAACTTCTACGGGAATTGAGGAATCTCGATAGCCAGCGATCCAGAGAAACACACAAAATAGCGGTCATTTACGTTAGTCAGGGACAAGAAGATAAGAACTCTATATTGAGTAATGTTACTGCTAGTAAAGAGTACGAAAGCTTCGTCGCTAGATTGGCTTGGGAGGTCGAACTTGAATCGCACACAGGTTTTCTTGGAGGTCTTATACCTGGAAAGGCATCCGGGGTAACAGCACCCTATTTTGCTACGTCTTTCACGGAGATACTTTTTCACGTCGCGACGAGAATGCCTTCTGACAGTCCTGAAAGTTTGCTGCAGAAAGTAAGTTTTGATTGTGTAGATCAATGATGGGCAGATATAGCACTCACCGAATAGTTCGCGGTTACGGACGTGCATGGTGTGTGCAGTGCTGCCGTATTAAAGATTTGCCAAAATTTCATATTTTGTAATTATCCACCACTGGTGTAGATTTACAAATTACTTTATGATCAAATGATTTCAGACACGGCACTTGGGTAATGATGAGATTCATATAGTTTGGTCCGAACATTGGAGAGATTATCGCAGAGACATTATACCAACCGAATTTTGCGATGTTTTAATAGTAATTTATCCGTTGCATAATAAACTGTACAGAATTCAAATTTCTCGGAAGCCAGAAATTCCATTCTTTGGACCTTTGTTTGACGAATGTATCGTGGAAGATAAAGTTCTGCCTGGATTAGTTAGAACAACAGCATTAGCAGCAAGTAGAGCAAAACGGTCTACTCTTACGTTGTATCAACATTAGTAAGCACGATATCATGTTTTTTGTTACCAATTTTGTTTAACACGTTGATTGCCGCGTTGAAGTTGTTGAAATATTTATCGGATAATAATCTTATTTGTAACAAACTATACCGATTATGAAATAGGAAAATGAAAGAATTTTTAACATGATGGATTCTTCTGGAAATTGAAGTATCATTTATGCGTGTCTGACGCGGTAGTCAACGCGTTAATGCGCATTAAACATTAATATTTATATGACACATTTCAGTTACGAGGAGAGAGCAAGATCTATTGATACCGTTATGCGAAATCATAAAGAAGCTACTACATTTGAAGAGTTTACAGCTAACGTATATTCTCCGGTACAACCTCCAAGTCCATTCAGTGGGACTTCTTCCGTATCTGGTTAGTTTGCATACGATAGTAAAAAGGACAAATAAATGTTATTTTACAACTTCGCAAACATTTCAATTTAAAACAGTTTAATGGTTTAATACAAATCGTATTTATTTGCAATTTAATTCAGTGCACAATTTTTATCTTCATAGCTATTAAAAAATAGTCTTTCTTTTAGAATATTTCACATAGAAGCTGTGAACAGCTTATAGCCGAAAATTGAACCTTTTTCAATAGTTTATGCATGAATTTAGATGTCAGTCATTATTATTATCAATGTCACACTGTCAGGCTCTACAACAAGCGTGCAATCCACAGCATCGTCAAACCTCGCAGCAGCCCTTATAGATTCACATCAAGGTCGATCGGGTCTGCGAAGTTCTTCAGCAGCCAGCAGTGATAACCGCGCGAATAGAGGTGACTAATTCAGTCCACTAACCCCCACCCACCTTGTAACACCACCCAACAAGGTAGTATTATAATTTATTTATTTTTTCTTTGCTGTTTTCTAATGTTTTTGTCTATACAAAATGTACTCCATTTATTTAATTTATTTTCTCTTATTTTCATAGATTACCTGATAATTATAATATGTTCGTAATTATGCGAATTTATACATTAATTTTTAGTTTTACCCCATAAACTCCAACCTATTTAACTACATATAAAAAATAAGTATAATATTGCACTCACTATTAAACACTACAAGTTCAACAGTCAATTTAAAATGAGAAGAGATAGGACAGATGCTTAAATAAAAAATAGATAGCAACAAATATTTGCTTAAATAGAATAGTAAAGTAGTACACCAGTCAGGCTCTGCACAAATAGACACTATTTCCTTACATAGAATAGTAAAATATAACATTAATAGTTCATTCAATATACGCTAATGCCAATTTTATGCAGTACTTAAACTTATATTAAGGTATATACGTATATTGCGGAACAAGACTGAAGATAAATATACTCCAACTATTCTTCATTTAATGTCCGTATCTCTTAATTATATTTTTGTTTTAACAGTCTTACACAATCTATTCAGAGGTAAAATTTACTCTTTACATCCATATTAGACATAGATGGATAATATCTCTTTAATATTTATCATATTACATGTGCCATTTACGTTAATGTCGCTTAATAGAACGAAATAATGTACAGTACTGTACAAGCGTAGTATCTTAGAAGGCTGTTACAAATTGTAAGTTCTTTTTCTCAAACATTTTCATCGCATCTTGACACAAAATGCATTAATTAGAAAAGGAAAATATTAGTTCAGTCTTTTAAGACTATATTTGCATGGCACTGTACATTCCAACTAGCTTTCTGTTAATCACATAGTTGCAAATGAATGTGCCTATTTGTAAATACAGGCATTCATCTTCCCATCAGTTTCAACATTAAATGTATATATATCTTACATCAATTTTTTCACATAAAGGGATTGTGCAAACAGTTTAACACTTCCATTTTTTTAGCTTGCTTCATTTTATGAAATTAGCGTTTTACGTTATAAAGAAAATTGCTAAAGTCAAGATTTTGATTAAATTTTTTTGTTATGTACAAACATAAATAACATAGACCAATTTTTATTTATATATTTTTTCAATCAGATTGCACGTTGATTTATGCTATTGTACATTTGCACTTCTAATAAACCCATTGTTCTTTTTTTTGTACTAAACGTAACTATTTCCTGTATATAATTTCAAGTATATAATATTAATTGAAACGCGTGTAATTTTGCTTTGTTTTCAGTTTCTGATGGGAGTAGAGTATGGTTTAGTAACGACACTCCAGACAGTACAGCGCTCCATGGAATTTCACCCAGGCCTGTGAAAAAGATGTCATTTAAAACTGGACCGAAGCAACGGGCAAACACTCAATCTACACCCCCAGATAGTCCGAGATATAAATAAATAAGGAATTTTCTATCAAATACCATAAAAGAAAATGAACACTTTTGCACAAGAGGTTGTTTGGTCATATCCTACAAGTTGTAATTTAAGAGAATTCTTTAAAACGCTACGATGTATCGTAGAAGCAACACAGTTCACTGCTCCATACATCAACAGAGATAGTAGACACGTTAAGGACAAAAAAGTAGGTTCAGAGTACCTACTACTTTTGACATTGTGTCAGCAGCGGGTATGAAATATCTGAATTAGTCTTAGCGTTTTCTGTTTTCCGTCCTTAGGTTTAATTTTTATATTAACTGTACAGATCGTTGTTTATTTGTTGCAACGTGAATATTAATTTATTGGAACGTAAATATACGAGAAGATTTAACTGATCATAGATATACAATAGTACTAGATTTGTTATATACACTGATTAGCGTCACGTGACAGCTATTTCCATTGTACAGTACTTTCTTAAGATCAGTTTACCCTTGTACTTGAATAGGTAAGCTTAAACGATTGTATCAATTAAAGCTTCTATCTTAATTTATATTAAAAATAATGAGCTCCTCGATGTTACATGCCTTCGTGAACGAAAAAATAACAAAGATAACTCGTTTCTTGTAATGTAGTTGGGCGATATAAGAAGAAACATGATTACCATGTTTACCGCATAATGCGGGACTACGGAAAGGTTGATGAGAATCAAATATTATTTTTTAACGTCAAAGTTTTACGAATCAACGTCATGTTTCTTAATAATGTAATAACCCGTACTTTACCTCTCGCGTCGGTTTAATTTCGGTGAAATATTGTTGGTAAACGTGATGCAATCACGGTCTTTTAAATGTGTTTGTACATTACATTCCATACAAAAATTTTTTCTATACGTTATTCATTATCGGTCATTTGAGTACTTTAGATGTATCTTCGAAGAAATATAAAAGCATTCCATTTACGTTTTTGTATTCAAATTCGACAATCGGATCTTCTACCGAAGTTTACACGTCAAGTATATGAAAGATTATTTAATTTCTGTACATTGTTGCAGAACAAGAATCAGTTAGGGAACAGTTTTGTTATTATACCAAAATTATAAGTATTTGGTGCTTTACGATACGTAAAATAGAAGTATTTTAAATACTGTGTCAAAAAGTGTTTACGTGAAAAACACTAATGAAGATGAGAAAAAGAAAGAAGAAAACGAAGTAGTAATGAGTTTTGAAAGTAAACTAAGTAAGAATAAAACTTTGGCTTGAAAAAATAATTCATCTTGAACACAGTGATAATAATCAAAGTATTAATATTATTCGTCGCTGTCGATATGAACGGAGTTTAGAGAAAAATGATATATTGATAACGGTATTCAAGTTGAAATTGTAATAAATAAACATTTCGAGTTTTTTGACCATTTTGATGATTATCAGAAAAAAAGTCGCATTCGAATGTGTAGGTATCTAGCAACGAAGTTGTAGGTAAATAATATTATCAATACGCAGACCATGGCCAAAGCAGCATTATTTTTTCACTAATTTATAACGAAGTAGATTGAGAGTCGTGTATATGTATTGTACATAAATTGTTAAGCCAGCGAATGACGTTGAAGTCATAGATGAAAATTATTCTTTGCAAAATATTGTATCTCTATGTTATTGAACAAAAGTATTGGTCTATATATATATGCATATATACGTATAGAAATGGAAAAGAACTTATTGCAATCTTGTGTAAAGATGCTTTTACAAAACATATTTAAACATTGTACTTAATTAATTATCTTCATCGATATTATTATAACAATTGCTCGCAATTATTTATGTTATAAATATACAAATTGCTGTTAATATTATTAGCACAATATCGAACTATTTTTCTTACTGAATACTTCGCTTGTAACTGTTTCGAACGAAATTTAGCGAATGTAAGCTGCAAGAAAATGCAAAAGAAGCATTGAAGTGTTACCACAAAAGAAAAATATTAAGGTGCCTCTTCTGCTCGTAACATTGCTTGAATTTACATTCTTTGTTTTGTCAAGTTTTCTGTTTCCTTATATTTTTCATTCTTTCTTAACAATGATTAAATTATCTGTGTGTGTAATAACTATTACAAATACGAATGTTAATTGTTCACACGAGATAATCTGTACTATATAATTTTTTCCTACTTTATTCGTACGAGAGTGTTACTTTGTGTTTTAACGGTCTGAAACAGAGAAAATGTATGTACAAAGGATACGAGTTTGCGATTCGCCATGTCTTTATCGATACAGAACAGAGTTAATATATATCTACATAAACATATAATTATTTTATACGATTAAAAAGAAAAGCTACATGCCTCTTCATTCTAATTTGTTTACCAAATAGAATCCTGCATAGATCTACTTAATTTTCTACTTACGTGAATTGACGGTCGTTTCAAATTTTTAGACTAACGGGAACATTTTGAGCAGCAGCTGCGAATCGTAAAGTAACAAATAGGTTTCTTGAAATTTTCAATAAAATTTCTGCTGATAAACTGTGTGTTATATGAAATTCAAACTTCGTAAAAAAACTTTGCAGAATTTATAGTTGGTATAGAAAACGATAGCATTTGAATAGAAAACTTATAAATATATTTACAATTCGTAAGAACAAGTTAGGTGATTCTTTTGTAGAGGCGGTACAGTGGAGTCTCGCTACTTGGCTTTAGACGAGTTATAGAAACGAACAAAATTGTATGAAGGGCCATATAAATAGAGCTGCTTTTATGCATGCGATAATGTAGTGTGTGGCGATATAACGACTAGTGTTCAACGAACAATTTTCATTCGTATTCATCGATCACTTACAAAACTTGAAAAGAGAGCCATATAGCGAGACTGCGCTCGTATTTGGAATTGACTCGAATCGTGATTCTTCTATAATCGAAATTCGTAATTTCTCTGATGTCGTGTTGATTGTACACATTTCTGCGATGGAATGTACATTTTATTGCACAATAAAATTATAATGAATCAATTTTAACTGCATGTTCTTACAAATTATTATGTGTGTTTGAAAATTTGAAATTACGACCTCCTTGAGTTTCTCGTTTTCAACCATAGAGGACGAGACAATGAATCACCTCGTAAAATGGCTGCCATCAGGTGTACGGTTTATTTGTAACATTGTAAGCGTTATCAAATGATCAAAAACTTTTAGTTTTCGCTGTTTAATAGTGTATAGATTCCTAAGAGAGATCCTGGATATACAAATATTAAGTAGGTATTTTTATATCGTAGTTTTTTAAATGTAATCGAATAGCATTGTGACGAGAGCGAAGCGCGGAAGTACAAAAAGAATAGGTATAGTGGGAGCTGTCAAAGGATTCTTATGTCAATTTATTTACAAGCATAAGTTTTAATGAATGTCTGAGAGTGATATTTACGATTCGGCGGACGAATACACAAGCCTAATGGACGGTCACGTTGCGGAATCTCGCATGGACGACCTGGGCTTGGTCACTGGTCGTAAAAGGCGTTCGCGGATTAGTAACGAAGAGGTAAATTCATTGATATTAATCGCTTTATTTAATGCGTATAATTTTGTAAGATAAGTTGATAATTTCCAAAACTTGAATCCACATTTTAATTCAATAATATATTAATTTACAGGTTGAAAATGGTGTTCCGGAAGTACATGTTCAAACACCAGGTATATCCAACAGTGCCAGTTCAGGTAGGAGAGGTGCACCAAGTAATAATGGACAAGGTAGATCAAGAAATTATAGAGATGAAGAGGAAGAGGAATTAAAATATGGAGCAGCACATGTTATCAAATTATTTGTGCCTGTATCTCTTTGTATGTTAGTCGTAGTTGCTACCATTAGTTCTATAAATTTCTACACAACCAAAGGAATGTATTTGTAAGTTGAAGAAACATATACATGCTTTTTAAATAGAAGTAAAATGTTTATTTCATAAGTTAAATGCTTGTTTTAGGGTTTACACTCCATTTCATGAAGACAGTGCTGACACGAGTACTAAAGCTTGGCAGGCAATTGCTAATTCTTTAATACTCATGAGTGTCATTGTATGTATGACTGTGATACTTATCGTCTTATATAAATACAAATTTTATAGAGCAATCCATGGGTGGTTGATAATAAGTTCCTTATTGTTATTGTCTCTCTTTTCTATTCTTTTCTGCGAGTAAGTATAATTATTCCTATGAAATTAATTTATTTGTTTATTATCTGACAATGATCTTTCTTATAGGCAAGTATTAAAAGCATACAACATTCCAATGGATCTGATCACATTAGGTATAGTTTCATGGAATTTTGGAGCAGTTGGAATGATATGTATACATTGGCAAGGTCCTTTGCAATTACAACAAGCATATCTTATTTTCATCTCAGCTCTAATGGCACTTGTTTTTATCAAACATTTACCAGAGTGGACAGCTTGGGTTGTACTAGGTGTTATCAGCATTTGGGGTAATGTGTATCTGCTATATGAGACATCAACACTCTGTAAATGAAATATGATTTTTCACGATATTTCGTATTTAGATTTAATTGCCGTATTAACGCCAAAGGGTCCGTTAAGGGTACTTGTGGAGACAGCACAAGAAAGAAACGAATCTATTTTTCCTGCTTTGATTTATTCGTCTACGGTTATGTACACAACCACCATGACTTATGCCGGATATGTGCAAGCAGCAATGACTAGTAGTGATTCCGCGGCTGATGACAACGCGGCATACCCTATACGCGGTCAAACTGACAATCAAAATAATGCTGCATCTGGAGATGCAGAAGAAGGTGGTTTTACTCCCGAATGGCTAGAAACACACGGTAATGATAAACTTAATCTGGTTCATCTTTACTAAAATTAACCTACAATTTCCTGGTAGGTGACCGAAGTGCGAGGAGAGCACAAGAAGTACGGGAAAACTCTGCATCGTTAACCGAAAGCGCAAGGCAACAGGATAATAGAACTGTACGTGATGCACAAGGACAACAAGTCGCTGTTACCGAGGAAGAACGAGGAGTGAAGTTAGGTCTGGGTGACTTTATCTTCTACAGCGTTTTAGTTGGAAAAGCTTCCAGCTATGGTGACTGGAATACAACATTGGCATGTTTTGTTGCCATTTTAATTGTACGTATTCTTTGTTTCTGCATAAATAGTAAAATTATATTAATTTCATTACCATTATCTTTTTATTTTCAGGGGCTTTGTTTAACTTTATTATTGTTGGCTATATTCAAAAAAGCATTGCCAGCCTTACCAATCTCTATTACCTTCGGTTTAACGTTTTACTTTGCTACCAGAGTAATCGTTGCGCCGTTTGCCGATAATTTAGCAAGCGAACAAGTGTTCATTTAACTGTAGGTATGATCAACATTATCATTATTCATCATAATTTATTACAAAAGAAATAGTGCCTATTTACTCTTATGATCGTCTAGCTTTCGTATTTCATTTAAATTTTATTGATCGTATTCGTGATTCTCGAACTTGTATCTGGGATGTGTCAAACATCCTGTGACATGGTACAAATCAACTTGAAATATGCGTTACGTCAGTGATAGATCAAGTGCCCGTCAAAGAGCTCACGGGCATTTGCTATCACTGCATTATATGAACTGGATGATCCAGTATTTTTTAACGATAAGTATTCATTGTTGAATTATTACATCGGATAGGAATCTAATGTCATAAAAATGCTCAAGAATACAAATTTACATTTGTAAGCTGAATAAGAGAAATAATAAATTGCAATTGTATTTGTCTGATATTCATTGGATATTAAGTATGATACTACTCTCTTTTAGTTAACACGATTTTTATTTTATAATTCATTTGCATTAAAGTAGGTAGCAAACAGAATAATGATTAAGGATAATTAAATGAATTGAGCTACGAGAATTTATTGTGTGTCATTACATTAAGAGAACATAGATCGCATAGATCAAGTATAAAAAAAGCAGTTGATGATCGTCTTTTCTTTCTTTTTTCTGGAAACAATATGAAATATGAGGTACAATATTTATCTAAACAATTTGCTAACTGTACAGACCTCGCGGCTACAAATTACTAGGACCACTAGCCGTCCAGGATAGTTCCTTGGGGTTTGAAGTCCGTTTATACACAGCCATAGAATAAATATCGTTCGTCATCAATCACAAGGGTTCAAGATACTCACTTCAATGACAATAAGTATTGCTATGAGTTTCATTCGACGTTAAACAATAGGAATTTAGATACAAGTTTTGATAAGAAATATTCTCTCGCAATTCAGAGAATTCAAGGCAAAATGATCTGTGGCCGTGCAATGGAAAGACTCGTTATCTTTTCTTTTTTTTTTTTTAATTTATTGTTACAATATAGTATTTCCTTGGATTTTAGAAAAGCATATATATTTGTTTGCATGTCGTTGAAAAAGGTAACTCCACGCCGTTCATTTATTTATTTGTTTTCAAAAAGCGCTTTTATAAATAGCGGATAAACATTTTGCCAAGAATAATCGATAATGTCAAAGTTAGCGTTCACTTTTCCATATCATCAAGCATTGCATAACTGTTTCGTAACTTTTAATCTCGCTGTTCTCTGTTTACAAACTTTGCCGCGAACTTTGCAGTGTATACATATACAATATACAATATATATATTTATATATATATATATAATATAAATCCCCGGAACCGGAAGAACTTCAACAGCGATATGATATTCTTTGCACTTCGTAAAATTATGATAATTCAATAAGTTTATAACTACGTACTAGGAGGAAGTTCACTTTTTTTTTTTTCTTCGATTTAATATCTAGTCGAATTTCAGTCATGACGATGATGTGTAAAAGACGCTGTTCCGACGAAAAAATAAACGCGATCATTTATGAACTCTAATTATTATCACGAGCATAAGCGCCCGATATATTTATGGTCACCGCGGTTGTGCGCACAGCAAATTATCTTTATTTCGTGCGTATCTTGTAACAATACTGGTCTAGCTACGTACATTATCTAGCGAGTAGTCGCGCGAATTTTCAAATTTAATGAACCCAACAATTTCATTCGAAACCGAAGCGAGAAAGGTACACTTGGAAATTGTCAATTCTAACGGGAGAAAAACATTAGGAAAATATTCGCAACACGTACTAGATTAGTCAGATCATAATACGATTCCGTCAATTGTCACTAAGTAATGATTTTCAGTGGAACCTGTATCGAGAATAGTATTTGAGACTCATTCAAATCATTAGCGTAACTAGGACTTTTGTTTAGGGTGAGTTAGGTCCCTAGCTTTATTAAAACTGTTAAGTGCCTATTAAGTACTTCTTGCGTTTAATATAATTTTTATTCAAATTTAGACATTTTTCAAGAATATCATTTATATTTTTGTGTGTGTTTATTATAGTAATTTCTAGTAAGAGATAGAGGCCAAATCCACCCTGGCCATAATTACGCCAATATTTAGATTCAGTTTCCTCTTAAATATTATAATTTCGCGGCACCTTTTGCTAATTCTACAAACAAAACAATTATTAAATATGCAGTATATATATCTATACAATATATCAGTCTTATAAACAATAAACTTTTGGAAACGCATTTTGGTAAATATACAGTAATAATCATTGCAAAAAGTGGTAACTATACTTTGCTAATATTTTTCCCACTTTAGCTTATCTTCGGTTTTCATCATCATAAAAAAATACGTAACGAATTATAAATATCTCCTATACGTTCGCTCGAATTTGTTCGTTCTTCGACGTTCGGGGAATTATTCATTCTTTCTTCCTTTCTTAACTTGTCCCGTACTTGCTGCTTTCGAATGTTCCACGTCTGAAGAACGAACTGAATTCCAGCAACGATTGCTTATCTATGTTGCTTAAGTTGCCGTTGTACTTGTAGAGAGGTTTGCAATGCGGCAATTCTGAGCATACCTGAATCAATCGTCGTAGATATTCCTCTAACCGTTTTCTACGTTGTCGTGCAACGACTTCGTACTTTGAAAAAACTTGTCGGGGTGGAAAGCGTATTGCTGCTACCTGTGGCAATTATTAAAATATTTTAATTATTCTTCTTCTTTCTGCACCACTTGTTAATTAAAGGTTACTGGTGCCTCAAAAGGTTTCATCATTTAAATTAAACATACTATTTACCTTGCTACCATATTTTTGTCGCATTGAAACATACAACTCCCGGAATCGTCTGTATCTACGTAGAAGTGTCCAACTATCATCTTGTGCCACGACACGTACCTCGTATTCGTAATGGCTGGACTTACCAGCTCCACGTATCACGTAAGAGGGTATACTAACGATCATATTAATCACACTATCGTAATCAGCGTCGTTTGCTATCAAAGACGGCAGAGACCTCGTGATTGTCAGGGAATACGGGCTACTCAATCGATCGCCTCGATTTTGACTCTAAAAATCAAACATATCATGAGTAACGTATGGTCTGCGTTTGATCCCGTTACCGCCATTCAAGGATTAATTTATTACCGTGAGATAGACTGTAGAATATCCTCTTCCCGATGATATTCGAGGCGCCACCGATTCCGATAGATTCTCGTCGTCGTTGATATTAGGCCTGTTGTTCCTGAGGATCGGAGATCGCGTTGTGGCCACGGTCAACAGCGTGGCGGAGCTATTCGTTGACTCTAGGTCACAACACGTACTGTTCGTCTCCGTGTTTTGTATAAGATCATTTACATCTACAATTGGCGACAATCTGTCGTTGTTGCACTCAGACTTGGATTGTTGTCTAACGTTTTTGCGTTCATCCTCCAATAACGACACCTCTAGCTCGATCTGCTGCTTCTGGAGATCTTGCAAGATAGCTATCTGCTTATTCAGATCTTCCTTGGAGGGTGAACTAGCTTCCAGACACCTCATCACCATCATTCGTTGGCGGGCGATTCTTTGGTTCAGTCGTTTCATAGCTGGATTCTGTTGCACCGGTGAATCCAGTGAACCTTGAGGAATATCTTCCTCTATCGTGGAAGTCGGTGATTTTGAGTCCGTTTTCTCGCTGCTAACACTGCCGTTACATTTATCCGTTTTTATTTCCACGAGAGACGTTCTGCTCAAGTTCAACGAACTTTTGCCCTCCACTTCGGGTAGTTTCATCTTGTCGTCCAGCGGGTGATCTTGAGATACCTTCTGTGATTCCTGAGATTCTCTTTGCTGATTATTATCTAAAGATACGCGAGATTCTTCCGCGTGCGGATCTTGGAAAGGTATGCGAGGTTCTGGCGAATCAGCCGCAGCTGTGTGAAATGTGTCAGCAGTCTCGATAGAGCTTGGAACATCTTGTGGCAGTAGACTCAAAGCAGAAGCTATTTGAAGTTTTCTATTACACGCATCCTGGAAGGATTGAGTCTCCCCGTTGGAGAAGATCTCTTCACCGCTAGAGGAATGATCACCGGGTGACGCGGGTAAAACGCGTTTAAGGTTCAACGAAAGACTCTGCTTTCGTCGCAGGATCTCTTGTAGCTGCTCTTGAGAACGTTTTGCTAGAATCAGCTTCTTCTCCGTGTTGCCTTCTCCCTCCAACTGATACAAAGATTTATTATTAGCTTCAGATGATGTAGGGATATTGATTAATTTTAGACATAGCTCACTTACTTCCAGGTTAATCATATGCTTTTGCTTCCTGGCTATCTCGATCAGTTCTTCTTCCATCTTATCCACTTTACTCTGATGCTCGTTCAACGACTTCACCTTGTTTTGCAATTCCGTTTCTAGGACAGCCAGTTCTTTTTTCTGAAAAGGAAAGATCTTATTCTTAGAGGATATCCTTAATACATTAGTAGTGCTTATCATAACATAGAAAGACTAACATAAATTGATATCTTGCAATAACACCTATATAATGTCAATTTGTACACAGTTCTAGATTTACTTACGTGATGATTAACAAGTTCTCGGACCGCGTCAACGCATTTATCATCGTTCAGACTCGACCAGGATTCTGGCAAGCTACCATCGCTTCCAGCACCGTCATCCGTCTGAAATGGTACAGTTTCTTTTTAAACTAAAGTCCGCGAGCTTCTGTTCTACAATTGAAAATCAACAGCGAAGAAAGGTCAAACAGAAAAAAAGAGAAAAACAAAAAGAGAGCAACACAAGAAAAAGAAATAGGAGAGTCAAGATGCAGCTTCATGATCGCTTGCGATTAATCTATATCTTTTTTTTTATTTATCTTTTTGTTCTTGTAGCTCGTGCTATTAATCTACAAGCTACAATCGTGCCGTGAAAATGTTGGAATTTCCTTTCTGTCGAAAACTCTTACCTTCTCCCACCATTGACGGAATCTTTGAGCGCGTTCGTGATTGTTCATGAACTCTTGAAACTGACGATGCTTGGATTGCAATGTTGTACGCAGAGAGGCAACTTCCCTACATAAACTTTCTACCTGGTACCACACACACACAGATATCGATGCATTAACAAAAAAGGATAACTGAAAGAAACATAGTTTAAGACGCGTCCCCGTTTTTTTACTTTTTCTTTTCTATTTTACTTTTAGCCGCCTGTACGTTTTCTCCGTACTACGTCGACAACGAGAAAACAACGCTTGATCCGTACAGAGCAAGGAAACTCTGAGTTTCACGAATCACCGTGTACAGATACAGTTATCGGTTACTAGAAAAAGAAAATAAAACACAGACAAGAGTAATTGTTCGACGGATAAAAATGTAAGAATGGAAACATGCCGTTTTTATGCATCAATAATAACACAGTTGACTCTCGTTATACTACCATAGAGGGACAGCAGGTGTAACAAATTCTTGAAATTGTAAAGAGCTCTGTGTGGGAAAAGGGGGATGTTTACTAGTGTGAATAGGAACTCCAACAATATGGCAATACAACGAGAGTCTACTGTAATACAAAGGGTGGAACTGGTTATTAAAGGATAGTACAGGTTTTAATGGACACTTGATACGATACAAAATGTTAACCCTTTCAGTGTTAAATGTTTCTGACAAGTCGAAAAGTGATCATCCAATGAGCTGTTTCAATCTTTCACTTAAAGGGTTAAAAGAAAGGAGGGAATAATGGAGTATAGAAGTCCATTTATTTTATATTAAGATAGAAGTTCACTTTTCTTCTTGAATAATTCGGACATGTTAATTTGAATATGAAACTTCATTACTTTCTTTCGTAACTTAAATGAGGCGTGAGTAACTTTCTTTTTCTAAATAAATGGAGCTCTACTCTAAATGATCGCGATAATACATTACCTTAAACGTTTTCGGTTAGTTTAGTCGTTTAATTCCGCGTCAGCACTTGAGAGAGTGCACGTGCGAACGTACCCCAAATTGTTAACAAAAGATGTACACTGGGTTTGTTAATTAGGACCGTGAATTCTCGACCGAGTATTGTTACACTTAACGATTACCAGACAGTGTGAAATATTAGCTGCATAAATTAATTCGGTGCCCTTTGTTCCGCCGAGGAGATGAGAAACCTACTATATTTTCTTTCTGGACGTTCTCCATTTACTTCAAACGTAAAATTATATGACAGTTGTAAATGTTGAGTCGCATTTCCATCCAATAAATCATGCAAGTCGTAAAACTTTCTGGATTCATCAATTCGGATTTTCCTCTCATTTCTACAACCACTTCTTACATATAATCTTCACCTACTTAACACATCAGTTTAACTCTTTAATGAACATATATTCTTCTTTAATTAAGATTCAGAAACAGTACCTGAAATGCATCTTATTAGCAACAATAGTAAATACAATTGATTTTTGCAATTAATGATGGAGTGTTTTAAGAATAGATAACGTCTCATAAGATAGAATTTAAGAATAAATAAATGTAAAGGCACCAAACTAATTTATACACCTAACAGAATAGATTATGTGCGTGCAATCGTATCGTGGAAGATCGAAGGCCAATTTTTGTAAGAAAAATTTATTAATCAACAGTTTATATATATATATGTATATGTATAACAACAGTTCTTTCTCTTCTTTCTCGCATAACAAACCCATATAGACGTTCTATACAAAAAAACAAGCCCAGATATGTACATAAAAAGAGGTTTTCCTCTTCACCTTAACATCGTCTACAAGGTACATTAACTTATAACATTCCACGGAATGCCATTTGTCCGGCAATATCTCGTCAACACTGGCACTTTTTTTATTTCTTTTATACATTCAGGCAGCTTATGCGATAAGCTTGTCTGTCTAATTTATTTAAAATAAAAAAACTAGGCGTTATAAGTGTGAAGCGATTCTATTACAAAATTAGACGCATCTCTCTCGTTCTTAGAAAACCCGTAGTACCTGCTTGGAAAGCGAATAAATATACGAAGGAAATATTTATACAATTGAAAACGAGTTCGTTAACATCGTATTGGATAAATTATTTTCTCGTTAAAAGATGCGATTTTTCTTTTCATTTTTTTATACATTATTACATATGTTACATATTCAGGAGAAAATCCTGACCGATTGCTTTTAGAGCACCATTTTTTTTTTAAGCTTTTTTAACTAATTTGTTATATCTAAAAGATCGGTGAAAAGTTTGAGTTCACCGTCACTTAATGTATCTCTTACTAAAGTTAATTAATCACAAGGAGTTAGTAACTTTTGTTCATTTCAGTTTATATAGTCTTTTTAGTAATGTACAGTTTTTGGTGGGTTCTTTTAAAATTATGAAGTTGTAATATACATGACCTAACATAGAACATTGTTAAATGTTTCAAAAAAAAAAATAAAGTAATTCAATGTTTTGTGTTAGGTCGGTTTATCATCAAGCTCATATTTTCAAAAAGACCCTCAAAAACTTTACACTAGCCTTTCTTTTGCTTTTGAAAATAATGCAAAAGTATGTGAAAGTAACTGTCCATGAATTGGACGGTCTCAAACTTTCGACCGGTAGCGCGTCTCGTTTCACTTGTAGAGTAGTGAATTGAAGAATAGTACAAGGAACGAGAAGGACGAGGACGTTCCTGACGATGCTACACACATTCTGGGTCACATGTTTAACGGGCAAACGTGCGAGTAGATGATGATGTTGCCAGACAAGCAAATAAGGACACCGAGAGCAATAAGGACGAGGTAGAATTGATACTTGATCGAGATTACGTTCAAGTCCGGAGACGGCGCGTCCGTGTCACTTACTTGCGTCATTTCGTCACGTCGCTCTTGTTCCAGGAGATGACGTCTTGCGCGTAACTCGCGTTGTCGCGATTCAAGAGCTGCTATCGCATCGGCCCACTCTTTCCATTGGGCGCCCCATTCGCGTTCGAGTTCACGTTGTGCACCTTCGAGAGCCTCTCTTCTAGCGGCCCATCTTTCTTCTCGTTCCTCTTGTTCTCTCTGCAGAAAACGATCGCGGTGCTATTCAATGAAATAGTTTTCAATGCTGATTTACAATGCATACTAAAACAATATGTACAGAATAAATAGGATACGATACAGTATCAGCTCTTTTAACGAACCTTAAAGTCTTCCTTTTCCTTGATGAGAGCAGCCTTTTGCTGTTCCAGTTCCTCCAGTGCTCGAAGATCTTCGCTCGAATTCAAAAGGTTATCACTAGAGGACGAGGCGTGCAGATCCGAGACACTCCAACTCAAGAGAGATAATCTTGAAAGATTGACGACCGTGGACTGCAAGTTACCGTTACCCGTTCCACCTTCCTTTCTTAGCTTCGCCGCCTCTGCCGGATCGTTATAGCGGAACATATTGTTCCTGCCCAGAAGAATGATACAACCTTGCGACAAACGCGTCGGTTTATCTACTTGGGCCGTGTTAATCCAGCAGTGAGGAGAAAGGGGATGAAGGGTTGCTACACCGTTGTCTAGTTCTACCACACAGTGTTCTGGCTCGACGTCCGCGCCGGTTAACACGATATCCTGTTTATTATATTATATTATACTTCCTACGATTATTTGATCAACGATAAATTTGTAAAAATATATAATTTGCAAGTGTAGATGAAACAGAGCAACAAAGGTAAACGTAGAATTCGTCACCTGCGTGGTTGGTGCTTCTTCCGTTCCAACTAATGTTCTACCCTCTTTCAAATGATACAACGTTACACCAGTGCTCAGGAGATCATCGTCGATTCCAACTAAGTGCGGCATTTCTGAGTCTAAGACTACGCCAACGCCGCTCTTACGAAGGCCTAATGCTTTTTGCTCTTGAAGAATTTGCTGTGTTTCTCGCCATTTTTCCGTCCATTCTTCCGTCAACACTTTCTCCTGTTCTTGTTTCTCATGAATCTGAGCCAACAATACCTGCGGTGGCCTTTCAACGCTCTACAAAGTACAACACAGTGAGCTTCTATTCTTAGACACAATACCTTTTTAATTTCTGACACATCGTCTTATCTCTGATACTTGCCATGTCTTTACCGATAAGAGACTTCAACTTCTGGATCTCTTCCCTCAGTTCTCTAATTAATTTTACATTGGGATCTTCGTTGATGGTAGGTTTATTAATGATATTTTTCGCTCGGTTTGCGTACCTGAGCGTACTCAGAGTCTCCCCGTAATTACAATCTGCTGGACTAATAGCAGCTATCATAATAGTCTTCGAATTACCTCCGAGCGAATCCTTTAGCAACCATGTTAGCACACTGTCTCGATAAGGTATGAAAACGTTCCGCTTCGAGGAAGAAGACGCATCGCTCGTGGAACTTACTTCCGCAAGTGCCGATATCACAGAACCTAAAGTCACCAATGACTTATTAATGTGCGCACCCTCTTTTAGCCGTTGGCCTGTCGCTCCTGTTGCATTTGCACGTTCGCTACAAATAAACAGATACACACGTATAAACGTGAATCATTGTTATGGTCATTTTACTTTGTTTAACTGAACAAATAGACGATCTTATTCAATGATCCCTACAATATCTGGACCCATCTGTGACTTAGTAATGTATTAAAAGCAAGTTTCAAAAAATATCAAAAGTAGATCTCAGCTCATTAAATTTTAGGAATCCCATCCTTAAACTAATTAATGCAAAGACAAATAAAGATCTCGGGAAACTGATACAGGATTCCTCTTATCTTTCGTAGCAGCTGTGCAGCTGCTGCTATCGATAAAAATATTATATTTTCCATTAATTATTTGTCCAGACTTTTCGATGACTCAAAATAAAAATAAAGTTGTTCTTGGACAATCATCGCGACTACCTTCCAGCCAAGTCGACGAGATGCACCTTGGAAACGGTCTCTGACGGCATATTGCCCTCAGAGAGTCCAGCTTGCACAAACGTTATCGTAAAAATCGCGTGACTTCTGCTGCTCACGTCGTTCATGTTTGTGCTGGCTGTAGTTCTGTGCGTGTTACCTCTCACCATACATTCCTGCAAGTAACCGGCTCTTTGAAGTGTGTCTTGTAAGTGGTAGAATGAGAGACAGGAAGAAACGGGTGGGTTCATTTACCTGAATGTCTGAATAATCGTACACAAGGTGGCTGGACAAGTCTTGAACATAGGGTCCTCTTTTAGGATGCTCCCGCACTCTGAGCGAATGAGACTGTGACTGGTCCAGTCGCAGCAAGTCTCTCACTCTCTCGTTGTGTATTTCCAGGAAGGATACCTCGGTTCTATACGATGCTCCGCTCTCTTTACCCGCAGCCATTCTGGCGAACAATGTCTTACAAATCCTTGGTATCAATCCTTGAGCCTCCTGTTAACGCAAGAAAATAATATGTTTTACTTGCATCCTTAGTAAAGGAAAATCAATGAAACTAGCTGTGAAAGTTCGGAATATTTCGCATTAATTTTATGTACTTTTTTGTCCGTACCCGTTGCGACAATCGATAGTCACGCATACAACCGTGTTAACATGTTAATTAAATGCTAATGAAGTTTCTATGACTTTGCCTTTTTGTAGATAATGTCTTTCAGAAAGAGCTATACAACTGGTGGGATTTTCTGACACAGTAATAGTAATTAAATAGTAATTAACCTATGTAGGAAAACTACAGTTTTTCATTCTACTGTTTATATCATTTTACTAGATCTCGATATCCCTCTATTCTTAGATTCCTAGATCTCTACATCCTTATTTATATTTGCATATTTATAGATAACTATATTCTTACATCCCTACAATTCTATATCTCTACACGTCTAGACCTCTAAAGCACTACACCCTTAAATTTCAATATTCCTAGTTATTTATATATGTATGTTTACGGCCCACAGTCAACAATAAACGCGTCATATGATACAATCATTTCATAATCTTTTAAGCAGTATATAATGTATAACATTTGGCAGTGCAATGAAGTCCTTCTAATAAGACGGGGAGCGGTGAGAATATTACCGGCGTGCCCATCATCGTAAAAGTCTTCCCAGACCCTGTCTGGCCGTAGGCAAAGACGCAGGCATTGTAGCCTTCGAAGGCACTTTCTATTACGTCCGTACCAAGATCATAGAAAACCTGAAAAAACGAAAACGAATCAGTTATATGTTTATCATATTTTTCATCATGTTGGGAAGTATGGTATTAACGATGAATCAAAAAGGACAACCCTTATCAGGTTTAAAGATAGCACAGAGCGCACCTTACGATGTACCGACTGCACCCATTGGCGGAGCAATTATAATGGTACACTTGAGAGAATTTTAACGAGTCGCCAAACGAATCAGGAATGTTAATGATTGTCGAGTAATTAAATATACGGTCATTAGTTTGACGCTGGATAAATAGAAAGTGTTTTATATATTATGTAACATGTAATTGCTTGCAAACGTGTGACAAGAGAGAAGAAATATTTATCTCTTTTTTAAATTGAAATTATTTAGTTGTATCGAGCAGTTAATGTCGAAAGATACATGCGGTTTTGTTGTTATTCGATGCATCAAAATACTCGTGTTTTCAATTAGAACCTGTTCTTACGACAATGGTTACTATAACCGGTACACTCACGCTGCTATTCTACTTTAATTCTGATCGTGGCTCATCGTCAAAACATTGCTTAATCTTATCTTGGGAATCAATTGATTCCAATTATACATATTCAAGCAGAAAACAAATTTATGTAAGAATTTTTTAGTATAAAATATTAAAACAATCTATTCAAAATATTTGGAAGTACTATTTTGTAAATTGTATCAATTATTTTTTCTTACTTTCATGTGTAATTTACTTATATTCTATGTATATTTTAAGCAATATATTAGGACATATAGGAAATTGCAACTACGGAAATCAGAAGTAAGAAGTAATGTACACCTCTTCCTGGGACGCATAATTCTCGTCGTTCGCGTCGAAGGACCAGTACGAGTGATCGAACGTGAAGTCTTTGTATTTCTCTCTGTCGATTTCTCTGCAACTACCTGGTGTCTGAAAATAACACGGAAACGTCAGAATAATATAACTGGAGCATTAATTACCTACTAACAATACAATATACCGAATACTAAAAATACAATTATTCGATTTCAATAGAATTTATTCGATCAAGATTCAGGCTTAGATCATTCACTTACAAAACAAGGAATTTATCAATTAAGTTATGTGCGTAGGTTCTAGGCAATATTCCTGATATAAAAATCGATTGCAATGGAGGAAAATTAAATTTGGTGCGAATCAGAAACCGTTGCATTGACTGATGACAAAGAAGCGCCATCATTCACAAGTGGCTGATAAAATTTAAGCCGTTATGTCACGTGCATTACTTAGGCTGCATCCCACATAACTAATCGTATACTATCGAGAACCATTCCAAGCGTTACGCAACAAAGCGAGCGAGCAATTAAAAAAGTAAAACACCTTATGTTTATCCATCATGCAACCCACAATAAGCACGAGAGCTAAGTTGAGGATCATTATCCTTTGAGAATCACGTTCAACGTACACTCGATAATGCCGCAATAAACTTGCGGAGTTCCTGAGAAAATGTTGAAACATTTGAATTATCATTAATCGTTTCGAATCTCATTAAACCACCCTCGCTTATCCTCATTTCAGTACTAAATGGCACGATCAAATTATATTTATAAAAAGCAACATTAGCGTGCGATTAGTAATTAGCGATTCACACCACTGTAGGATAGGATGCGTTACGATTATCATAATGAAATTGTGTATCGATAGATCGTTAACATTCACGACGCATGCGCAGCATCATTGTAAACCTGTTTTACCACACTACCGATAAAACGGGAAACAAGTCTTATGCTAATTACCGAGGTTAAATAAAAAGCAGAGTGCATAAATTGATCTTGAAACAAGAGATAGATCGTAAAGAAAAAAAAGAAAATTCGTAAATGCATCTTCGAAGAAAAAAGTGAAGTTGTTAATCTCTTATGTTAAACGAAAATAAAAGTTATTGACGTACAGAGGTTAATCACATTCGTTCAACAGCATCGAACAAGGATGATAATAATGTTTTGTAGATCATTCTAGAGATGCTGTTATCGATTATCACTATCGATAGCTCATTGATATTTATGTATAACTTACTATAATTCTAAGCAATTATAATCTGTGATGACTAATAAAACTGTGTGCCAGGTTAGGTTAGATTACATTAGATCAGGCTAGGTTTTTGTTTTAAGTTTAAATGAGGTTATTGGATTAGGTTAGGTTGTATTTTATCATTCAGGTCTACTTGTTCTTATTTGTACCTCAAATATGATCTAGCCTACTTTCAAACAAGAATAATTTAGATGCGAATGATAACATTACGTGTTACGTTCTACTTCACTCGCTCATTCTCGTTATCGATATATCGCATTATCAGTAACATTTCGATATTATCAATATTTATCGGTGCTGATTCATAAAAAATTTGCACGTGATTAAGCGTGTATTAATCACGATAGAATTGATCAGTTTTGTGGTTAGAATCATGCGACGGAAAGCGACTCGTCCAGGAGTGGTCCAGCAACGATTTTCGCACTTTCTCCGATCAGATGACGTGCCGTTCGCTATCTTACTCGCGAGATCTCGGTCAGAGATTTTGCTTTGATGAGCGTGGATATCAATGACGTAATACGAAACAACAAATAATAATCTTGAACCAAAAGAAGATTCGGCACGTTCCTGAACGACACAAGCACGGTTGCTATGACGTTTAATGGGTCAATAGCCGAGTTTGTTCGAGCAGAAATTATGACACGGAATCGAGCACGAGAAGCATTTTAGTACAGCGCGGTCAATGGTTGTTCGCAATGAAAAAATATCGTTCACTATTTAGAAATCTTTTTAGAAAGTTTGTTTGCCGTCATTAAGGACAATGCATAGGATTGGCAGGAATTGTTTATCGTGAACGGCGCACAGAGAGAGAGTGGTTTTCAAGCTAAACATGTTAACGGTTTCGCGCAATGTCGAATACGATTTATTTTGAATATCGTGCTACCTTGGTATTGAAGATACGCGTTTTCTTGCCATCCATTTGCACGATCATCTTCGCGTTCATCGCCAGCTCCCTGCAATATAAAGCGACAAATTCACACGCGTAGCTCGAAGTTGTACACTCGAAATATTCACGAGTAGTTGTTTCGAACTACAAAGACAAAGGAAACAAAACATCGAAGGTAACACAGGAAGTACATGACAATAACGTTATATGCGGAACGAATGACAGCAGGTGGCAGAATCTTGTTGCACAGTCGTCGTCGCATCGGGGGTCGATCGAAACCATATGATTGATCGTCCCACAGAATTCTAGCTACACTCGATGTTTCAACTAATCACGTCAAGCCAAATTTCATAGAATACATTCTTAACTGCACTGTCATCGAAATTTTGAAGCAGACCTTGACTCGTTACACGGGCCATAGGAATCGCTAATTACGTTTGAAAAATGACCTCTACATCGAATCAAATTATCGCGAACCGTTGATGAATCGTCACAGGGGTTATCACCAGTTGCATTAAACGCACCTTTTGTTAAAAGGACGAACTCTTACGGCTACCTTCACTGAAGCCATGGCTACGAGGAGCGCATGGACTGTTAGGGATGGTACACCGTGCAATTAGTCACGCTTTTTCGTTCCGTTTTCGACTCGCGTTACGCGAACACGAAATTCCTCGAGTCGTTACGTAGACAGTACATCGTCGACGGGTCTCGCCGTGCTACGAAACGTCGTCGTCGTCGAGCATCGCACGCGACGCACAACATCGTTCTCAACACGCTCTCTCGACAGACGGACGACTGCTGGCGAGCCGCTGTCCGAGACAAAAAGTTGCGTCCCCGCGCATGCGCGTACGCGCGCGGATCCCTAATTTCAAGTGATCCGCGCATTTGCTTGTTTTTCGTGACGGCGGATGGAAAACACGGCGGAAACGAGCAAGTGGGAATGATACGGGGACAGAGATGGAACGGAAACAGGGAACAGAGGAGAAACCGTGGCACGAAATTGCAGAAAAAGAAAGGGACGGTCAAACAGGTTTTATATTCCCCTTCTACGGAATGTGACGTCACCTAGGGATCGGTTGGTATTGCAGTGGTGGAGAGTGAACGGAGAAGGCGAGGAGCCGCCACCCACGCAGCCCACCGACAGAGCTAAATCAAACGCTTTGCGGTTTTCTCTTAAGCGCGTAACGGCGGTTGTACGCAGAATTCATGTCGTTTTGTTATCCAGCTGGAGATTACGCATCACCGCTGGGCACGGATCCAGGACAAAAGTTAGATCGTAGGCACCTGCCTACGACTGTACTAGCCAAGAAGGGCCTTGGCGCCAAAAACCCGTTTTAAGAAAAGCACATCCGTGAAGTTATAATAAAAGTGTCTATATCGTTTAAAATGTAATCTTTCTTAAATTTTCAAATATTCGAAAAGATACTTGTATAAAATATTGAAGTATAGGATAAGATAGTATATAGTGTAGAGAAATCTAACTGTGCATCTCGTGCAAAAAGGACATGAGTGCACTGAGATCTTTCTTGCATCCGAGAGCACAATTACAAATAGAATATATGTCATAGGAGGCGCTAAACTCGTCGAAACGAGTTTGCTTATACGGCGGGTCAACGCACCTTCTTGAAACTTTGGCACAAACTCGTAAAAGGATGAAATATTTCAACGAGATGTATTTATCATGTTCCGACCTGCTGCGATTTAACTACCTGCCAGAAAACGAGTCCGACACTATCTTACGCGGGCTTGCATGTAATTTGTCTCGAGCAGGATCAGTGATCTGTGGTCAGCAGCGTAAACAGTTTGGCTGTATCATTGACTGCGTTAAATTCGGATCTCGTTCTTTCGAAAACGAATCTACGTGGGAGACCATTGATACTTTTCGCCGAACGCGCGCAAATAAACGTGATTCAAAACGAGTTTTAAACAATTTGCTCTTGAAACACTCGTTCGGCGTTAAAAATAAATTTTGTTTGCTTTACGTTCCAATAAAGTTTCGGCGAATACGACTTCTCGAATAAATATTGCAAATTTCTGTTACAAATATTTATAGTCGAGAACGTGCTCGAACTAACGGTAACCTGTACTCGAATTCTGCTGCGGTAATTATAAAATCGGCACTTGACACCAAGGAGTACGAATATAAAATACGAGTATAAAGTGGGAGCCTTGAAAAGTCAAGTTATACGATATGTTCGGTGCATAATGATTCATAGCTGATTGAACTGACGTAACTGTGCCTACACTACGGTACCGCTGCTACAGAGAAAAAAAACGTGTCGAATCTCGTGATACTGTTTAGGCAAGACACTTCCCATGGCACCAAATACGGCCGCGTGATCGTCACTTGCCCATTCTTGTTGTCCCCTATCATTGTTATTCAAACGTGCGGTCGCAACGGAAAATGACTGTAGATAAATTCAAACTGATACGATTAAAACCGTCGCTTCGATATAGAGGTTATGATATAAAAAATCATTTATCACCGATGCGACGTCAAAAACATTCCATCACCTTATACCTATTATCTTTTAATTTATACGTTTAACATTGACTCTAATTCAATTTAAGTCCACTATAGTTAGCACATATCAATTTCATTATAACGAACGCAGTGAATGTACTCGATGCTATCCGTTAATACGATTTAAAACATATACATGAACTTTATTTAACTTTGCACGAGAGAAAGACCAGAAATATTTAAACCAGTATCTAAATATTTTTTAGTAGTATATTTCAATGAACAGCAATGATTATTATTTCGTGGTTAAAAAGGAAGGTTACATCATATATTTGCAGTTTTCTATTTCTATAGTGTTCGCTGAAAACGTTTTCATAACGTCACAAAGGAATAGAGCGCGTGAGTGCGCCGAATGAGCGATATAGCAATGAAAAGAGAACGCTGCGCATGGACCTCTTATATACTTGCCCTATTACGCATGCGCGTTAACACACATGCGTGTATCATGATGCGCATTGTCTATAATTTTGTATTCAGTACATACAAACAATTCAATGTACAATTCTTTAATCATATAAGTATATATCGTATCAAGAAAATGCCACTCTCAGAAATTGCGAGGTTTCTACATTTCTGATTGTAGTGTTTTAAAATTTCCCGCGTAACTTTGATCGCTGAGTGACTGCGCATGCGCGCTTAGGCAACGACCTTGAAAGTTCATAGCTTTCAAATTTTTAAACTTTCGAATCTTGGAATACTTTAAGGTTAGAACATTGGGATTTTGGAACTGGGATTTTAGGATTTTGAAATTTTTGAATTACGAAATGTTGAAACTCTAGAACTTAAAAATTGTAGATCTTTGGAATCTTCATATCCTACATGCACTATGATATATTAATCACCTTCCAAATTTAGTAGGTGCTGACACATCAGGTTCTTGAAAGAACAACAATGGAAACTGAGTCGGTAACATGGACTGAAGTGCTCGGTCGGTAAAAAAGAGTAACGATTGGGGGCGACAACGACGCCGTACGGTGGCGCGACTAGTCAGGCTTAGTTCGTTTGAAAAGCGAAGCCGAGCATCAGTCGGGTGGCAACTGTCGAGCATGTGTGTCGTGCCTCGTGCTTCTTTGATCGCGTCTTAAAATCGCACGTAGAACGCAATTGCATGTACACCCCGGTACGCGAACAAACGACAGACAGTCCGCGAACATGTGATTTTGACAGAGAATACGGTTCGACGACGCTGATAAACGCGTTAGTGAAAAGTGAAGGTTTTCCTGGCCGGATATATCGTCACCCTGCAGCAGCCTCGTTCAAGGGGGTGGAGAATAATGTTCTGAGCCGTGAGCCACGCACATCATGGTTGCTAAGCACTTTACGCAGGGTAAGTTTTTAACTGTTTTTGATATTATGCCGCTTCACGCCTCTACTTTCTCACTATTTAGATAGAAACAATGATATATTCAGGATCGTTGCGTACCCTGCAGGAAAGAACACACACGTACATAACGTCTATGGTGCACCAGTACGGTGTGTGATGGGTGGTGCAATTCGATAAGGATAATAACAGTTGGACTAGCAGGATTGATTTCCTTTTTCTTCGTTATTACGTGTTTGTGGTTTATATTACGGTGAATGTTATTCCTGCGTAAGGATAATCGGTAATCGTTTCCCATCGACTACTCGAAACATTCCCTGATAGAAAATATCGATTATTTATTGAGGTAAACAGTGATAGTTCCGTGAAGCGAAATTTGTCAGCGTGAGATTTTAACGGTACATGGGACAGGATGCGTAGTGTACCTTTTTCATGCGCAAGGCTCGAAGACAGTTTATATTTTCATCACGTTTTTGAGTAAAGGTCGTTCGTCAGGGCGGAGTAGCATTGACCGATTGTTCTAGGGGATAAGCTGGAGCTTGCGTGAGGGCCTATGTCAAGTTCGTAACAGCTTTCGAGCCATTCGATCGTTCGATATTTCATCGATCGGTATCCACGTAATCTCGTTTCTCGCATGCCTTTTTAAATACCCGTGTTTATTTACATAACATCACCGGAACGTAATCAAAAATATTTTATCATATTCTTCGTTCTTTATACCAAACATTTTATAGTAGGCTTCATGTGTAGTCTGTAAATGTATGAGTGGTTCTTTTGTGACCGTACAGTGCAGCAAATCCTAAAGCGTGGGAGTCGATTCACCAGTAAAACAAATACAAAATTATTTGAAATTCAAGACTAGAATTTCGTTTACTTTTAGTGCGAATGTGATACAATGTTACTGTTGTTTAGCTTATCCGATAACCGATTGGTATCCTCGATTTACAATGCGACATCTGGTGGTTTCTTGGTATGCGATAATCTTCGACATAATTACAGATTGTCCTTAATGTCGGGTCATCACGCACTATAGGTGCGAATGTTACTTCATTTTCTTCGCAAGAGGTTGATTAACGAAGGAGATGCACAATGGTGCGCGATGATTCCTTCCGCTCTGAATCCGTCAACCCTTCCTTCTTCTATATATATCCGCAGTGCAGTGATACGTCCTGGGATTTCCATCTTTCACGTCGTTTCTTTTGAATTCTTTTATCGTATCGATCGATAAAGAGCACGCGTTCCTACGCACTTTTGAATGAAACTCTTTATACGCTCTAATATACAATTTCATACAAGCTGAACATCGGAGTAACCGACTTTTACGGTGCTTTAACGATTTCCCTCAGCTTTATTTCGTAACGTGTATTGAAACCTTAGTTCCTTCTACAGAACGATTTCTGTAAGGTCGTAAACTGTTTCACATAAAAAGTCCCTTTTCGTAACATACAGTCCAACGGTGCACGGGTGGTCAACTCTATCATATCGCTGGTATACTGTCAGCATTCATAGTAGTTTGATGTGTACGATACACATGTATCATGACGCCAGCCGAGTTATCATGTCGCGTTACGATAGAACCACTTACGGTACAAATGTACGCGTGTATTCTATACATGCATTTCCGATCGAGGGTGCAATGCGTCTAGTAAGTAATAATAAACACGTTAATTTTCTTTGTCAGCCAACAGTTACATTACTGTTCCTCTTTGTTTCGACGAGTTTCGAATTTTAACTCTCCAACTAGGGAACCGAGCGCGTCCGATTTTTGCCGAGCCGATCCGAAGTCGGACTCGGAACATTTTTCTATCGGTATCCACACGTGATTTAGTTCGGTAGTAATATTCTTAAGATCAGTTATAAATAGCATGTCGCATATTTCACCGAAAGCCAGTTTCACGCATGCATAATCGATTCGATAGCCACGATCGATCCTGCATGATCATTTCTGCGAGATTAATGCGATTCCTCGTACGAATTTTTCCTCGACCGTGTCTAATATCCGCGGGTAATAACTTGTCCCACGTAGGAGACAGGGGTTCTTCGAAATTCGATTTACGTTGACCCAGATCGTCACCCTGAGAAACTTTTCCTCGGTATACGCGTGTAATATTGTGCACATCTCGAGTGAGTCATGGCAGCATCCTGGTAGGCAGGTTTCCCCGGAATTTCGTTCTTGTCGAATGAATCACCGTATACCTTTAAAAAAAGTGTATTTCACCGAAGAAGGTGATATGACATTCTTCCGGAACTTCGTACTTCACTTTCTGATACGGTTGCACACGTTATACAACGTACTGGACGTCTTCGAACGTTTCAAAGCGTTCTACGTCTTCGTACACTTTTCGGCCAGGTTAATACTCCGGTGTTCTTGTGTATGATAATGCCTCGAGTTAATTATTTCCTCCCGTTGTTACGTGTCGTCGACCTCCCTGAGAACTCTTCGGTCCTGCACTGCTGGTCGAATCGTTGCACGAAAGCTTCGGTCTTCATCGGTACCATGAATTTTTTTCAAATAAAAAGTAGATATCTGTACTATAAAATAAAAATAAGTTAGTGTATTTTATCGAGGCATCTATCCACACTTATCTAGATCTCTGAGTGCTTTGTATACTTAATCTTATCTCTACATTTCTGTATCATAAATTTCTAGATCTAAATACCTCTACACCCCAATATCTCCAAATGCGAACGTCCCTAAAGTTTAATATTTATAGAATCCTATCTTTTTCAAGTTGTTTTATACTTCTCGAACGATTCGTGGTAAACGATGTAGAAGAGATGAATTCATGGCTTCTAGGTATTATAGAAGACAGATGAATGTTTGTAAAAGTGATATCCCCTTCGTGTTCTTCCTTTTACATTCGAATATTCCTCCCGCGTTTCCTCCCTTCTCGTAAATTATTCTCGCATTCGTTTCCACTCTACGAGACAATACACATTTAGCTCGACATCTATAGAGCGTCACGTGATCCTTGGTCTAACTTGAATTTTAATTTCATCATCCTCTTTACGACTTATCCTTTCCTTACAACGTAGCATTTGTTATAATACGAATATGAAACACCGTTTTAACAATATAATGTTATGCACGACAAAATAATCGAAGGAAAGCGTACCTGATCCATTGTAAGTAGTTCGGTGTAAATTTGTATGGGATGTATACTCTGGATTTAAAACTAATCCCTCAGTAACGCGCTCGCTGTAGCGAGTTTCCGAGATTAAGCCGTGTTCGCAAGAAAGTAGTGTCTTGCTTGATGCATGAGTACTTGAGCTCGGGGATCATTGCCGGTGACTTGTACTAAATTTCCATAGTTTGTCTTGTTTCCTTTCACGAATTGGACCGCCTGTCCTCGTCAAGCTTCCTATTTACTTTATCGTTCTATTGAATGCCGTGTTTAGTTATCGCCGACCTCGGATCTACCATCCGTTTCCTGAACTCAACGAAGGTCCCGGTTACAGCGATTTAGACAGGAATGCAAAAATGATACTTGATCACGCTTAGATGGCGCGCACGATTGTTACACCATCGCGTGTCGCAAGGCTGTATGAATTCGGTACTGCTACTCGATAACTTAGAGAAAGTATACAAGCATTCGTGGCATTTCCTTTTTATATCCATCTTTCCACAGTACAGCAGCTGCGTATCAATGAATGCAATTACGCGCGTAGTGTCGGTAACACTATCAATTAAAAGTGTCTGAATGTATTCCTCTATTAGATTAGTGCATAACATTTTCCACGACTCGTATGCTTTTATCGAAAGTTTCAGTCATGGGGCGAAGGTATCGAAAAAAAAGTTCGATTCCGTTCGTTTACCAAATCATCTTCAATCATCGCGAATGGACCACGTGCTCGTAGTACGCAGGTGCAACAGCAGCAGCAGCAGTGCAAATGCACCTGCAGGCACGTTGCACCTGCACGTCAGCTGCCATGGTTCTATTTCCCCAAGGTCGTGCGTCACGTGACTCCTCGTGGACCGCCTTGCTAACTATTAAGAAATTTGATATTTCACTCGGTATTTCGAGACTTGCCCGACAATTTCTTATGGGCTTTGTGTCATTCGGGACGATACTTTTGTTGTCCTTTTCAGGAAAAATGAGATGCTTATTGGATCGTACGATAATTTCATGGGCAATTAAGTTCTTCTGATCTAACTTCGTTGTATTATAAGTTGGATGTACGCGTTATATCGCCATGCGTTGTATTGCCACGCGTTATATTGCCACGCGTTGCATTGCCGTGTATAATACCACTACGCTTGATATAGCATCTAGAATATAATGCTGCAGTCTCTAGACTATAATGCAACATTATCAGTATTTTGAAAGGTATCCTACAATAATACCCAAAACTTTTATACATCATGTGAATTTGAAGAGTGCGATTTAAAAAAGGGACACATCACCAAAACTGGTGAAGGCACGTCGAAGTGTCGACTTTAATTCGACGTTCATTCTACACCCTGTTCCTTTTTCTCTGCCTCGATAAAACCGCAACGGGACAAAAGCTCGCGAACGTAGGTGATATACAAAGGAGCGTTTAATGAACTGGCAAAAAAAGAGGCGAACCGCAGGAGTCACATCACACTCCACGTTTGGGGTAGGTGTAAATCGTGTGTGTACAGCCACACGCTCGAGCCGTTTGCGAGGGTACTGTGCTCGTTAATTAAATCGAGATTACGATCGAACAGCTGCAATCTCGAACTGTTGAAGTTTCTTTGAAATCTGGTTACACCGATTCCATTGGATCTTGGACATTCTTAAGAAATTTATACTCCCAGATGTCTAACTTCCAGATCACACTGCGTCGATTTGAATTTTCTTCTGTAATAAGTGATCCAACGAATCTTCATTTGAATTTTAATTTCAATTTTCTTCTCTAAGCGGTATGCTAAGAATCTTAATTTGAATTTTAATCGCAATTCTCATCTTTAAACGATCAGCAATTTTAATAGCACGTTCAGAATCTCACAAACGTTCTAGTTTGGTCTACGGTGTAATGTACGTACTGCAGAACAGTCGAATCAAAATGGTGTTGGTTTGGCTTTATTTATTGCGTAGAAGGAGAATCCTCGAATTTGATTCAATATTTCAGGGACGTGTCTCTTTGGCGACTACCCATTAATGGTTTGATTGCGTTGGAAATTGGCCACTCGTGGTGACAAGGAATTGTCACGTACGGTATTGTCTGCATGAACAACAGGTGGCCAGAGAATTTACCAGGTTTCCATATCGCGTTCCTGTCGAACGAATGGGATCAGTGTTAAGTGCTCGTCTGAGCTCGGATGACCGGTCGTTCGAAAAACTTGAGGGAGAGTTATGTCGAGCAAAAGTCACCCTCGTAGTTACCTTCCACCTAAACTTTTGCAAACATCCACTTCACTGTTCTACTATATTACTATTTTACTTTTACTATCATATCATTCTCTTATTGTAGAATTTTACTATTATCTACCACAGTACTATTTTCCTATGCTACTGTACTACCTATGCTATGCAACTACCGAATTATTTCACTACATTATTATTCTACTACTGTATAATTAATTTTAATCATCTCGTTTCAGGCTCCAGCCCTGAGCTGGGTGTCCCGGATATGACGGTCATCAGTGACATCGATGAAACGGGAATCAATCGAAACCTACAAGTCCGGTACTGCAGAGACCAGATATACGTATCCTTTGATTAAACCTAATTTCGAGCAATCAAACGTTTCATCCACGATTGAGTAAACACTGAAGTAAATCACGTTGATCTAACTACTCCATAGAATAAAACGTTCATTGTATCCTGCGGACGATTTTCAGTCATGTTAACTGTTACTAAAATTTAGAGATTGTGTTATGCAATTTAATATCGTGTCAAAGTTTGAAAGTATATCCATCCGAAGTTTCGCAGATGCAAGCTCGTGTGAGAACCGCGGTTTCTTCTAACAGTCTCCTAGAAAAAAACAGCGAACGGACGTCCGTTCATTTCGTAACTCGTCGTTATTATGCCCCGTGGTTAGAATTCTTCGAGCGAATGAACTGCTCGAGTTTAGTTCCCTTCTATAGTGCGACGAATGCGAAACGTCCAACATTCGTTATTCTACCCGAGTTACGGAATCGATAATAATCAAAAGTTCATTAATCTATGGCATCGAAACGATTAAACTTCGGCATAAAATTGCCAGCACGTTTGATCGTCGAGCATTCCATGTATTTCTTTCGACGAGTGCCGGTAATTAAGAGGTCGAGTAGACTTCGTTAAATCCATGAAAATATTCAAATATCTTTCCGCGTGGTTGCGGAAGATCATTTCCGCGAACACGAATCGAATGGCCATCCCGTAGCAAAAGAACGGAACAGGAAAAGGGATTAAAAGCGAAGAAACTGAGCGTAATAGAGTAGCAGCGAGGAGAGAGAGAGGAACTTTCTAAAGAAGGAGAGATTCAGGAAGCAAAGAAGGGGTTGAGGAGAGAGAGATCTGTGTATATGTATGAATTTTATAGGGGTGGGGCTGCTGGGTTGGTTCGTTGTCATGACGACAACCCCAGTCAGCTGGTGAACCACCCCAGGGCCAGACCCATTCATCCCCCGGGTTTGCCGACCCAACGACCGACACCGACGACCCACTGTCGTTTCTCGTCGAGCTTTAATCCTCCAGCCGCGACGCATCTGATCGACGATACGCGGATTCAAGACGGTCAAATGATCAGTCGTACCTTTTCTTCTGACTCGTTATTCGAATATCCAGTATCGATTGCCCTAGGGAAGAAATATCGGGAAAACTGCTGTCTGACTAGTTTTAAAGATTTCGAAACATTCAATCAAGCGTTGTTTTATACACAGCGAAGTCGCGGCAACAGACACCGGAACTTCATTGTGACTTTATTAAACTTTATGAAGATATTATCGAGTTTTTAAAGTAAATTTCTTTGCAACTTCCAATTCAATTATGTTTTCATTGCACTGAGATATAACGTATGAAGGAAATATAACATTTGACAATGCACTGTGTGGTGATATCACATTGACGTACATCATACATACAAAAACTTCACTTCTGATTTTTCAAACGAGTAACGAAGAAAAGATACGTCTGTTCTAAAAAAAAGTCTCTTCCCAAAAAGAACAAAGCGTCTATTTTACCGAAGTTATCCTAGGGGCTTAAAATCCGGTGGCAACCATCTGAAAAGCTCGTTAACGTTCTCGACGACAGAGATTCAAAGGGAGAACACGTTTTCTTGTATCTGCACGATTTCTCGGTTACATCATCGGTGCAAAAAACGACGTTTCCGTGGATTACTTCGAGAGCAACACGTGCTCAGCGTTCCAGAGCCGATATTCATCGACGCGTTATCTAACGTAATAAACGGAGATTGCGCATTGATACTCGCATAATGATTCTTTAGTACGTGATCCAACAGTCATGGAATCCTTATTTTCATGACTCATAGATGCTCGTTACAACTTTTGGATTTCACGAATATTTTAAAACGGAGTATTCGATGTGTTCGCTGCGATAAAGATCGAATTCTGCACGAGAAGAGATGAAAGAAAAACGGAGCACAGTCTTTCATGGCGATCATCTTGGTGAACGACTTTACTCTATGTCCACCCACACGCTCACGAGGAAGTGTCCACTAACGAGCCCGTTGACGACGACCTAAATCGGCGAGGAGAACGCATCATGCGTTTGAATTCCGACGTTTGATCGACACCGAACCGAGTAGAGCAAAAACTTTTGCTGCTCTCAATTACAGACGGAAGCTGGCAAAGCTCGTTAGCGGCCGTCATACTCCATTCATGCTCCAAAGATGATCACTTGATCACCGAGGTTACTGTGTGTCGAAATACGCTTTCGTACTATTTATGTTACTCCATCATTTATAACGAACTGCACGTTTTCGTGCTTTGTGCAATCAAGTATTAGAGGACTGCTATTCGTTATATTGCTGATGAATCGACATCGTTGCGACGACGTGTGATACTCGTTGATATGCAACATAACGATGTACTGTGGTTGGCTATACGTAAAGTGGCGATATAATACGACAAAATGTAATCTGTCGAGATGCTACGCGGTGACATGCAAGTTGTCGAGATGTAACGCAGTGACATGCAACTCATCGAGATGCAAGATGGTGACATATAATGCGATGACATGCAACTCGTTGAAATGCAACGTGGTGACATTCAACTTGTCAAGATATGTATGTTGATATGCAACGCACCGTATGCAACATGTTGGTATGCGACATGCTGATGTGCAACGCGCTGATATTCAACTCATTGATATGCAATAGGTCGACATGCAACGTACCGACAATCAATGCTCCGACATGCAAAGCACTAACATTCAATACACTGACATGCAACGCCAATAAAAGTTCCAAAAAATGAAAGGACCAAATCAAAAACAGATTCGCATAGTACAAAATACATTCATTAGATTTCAATTGAACCCAGTCTGAAATTGCACAGACCAAAAAACGACGTAGAAAAAGCAATTGAAGTTTGCGTTTCATTTCGAAATGGGCACGATGCAAAAGCAAAACAGATACTGGTCTCTTTTTCTGACAACCGTTAACTCGAATCACAAGCATCGGTACATGCGGAGTTGCGGCAAAATTAAAACACACTGATCGAAGCGGAGGGTAAACGAGATAACGGGTGTAGGAGGAACGAGAGACGAGAGATAGATGATGCTCGATCGGATAACTAGGGTTGCACGGGGTGAGAGGGGATTTTCAGCTTCCGGTTTCGACGATGTCGTCGAGGTTAATCCGATATCCCGAAAGAGTGGCGAGCCTACGACCGAAAAAAGTGCATTGAGTGCCTCGTGTACCCGTAGACAATGGGTGGTCGGTGAAAGAGTTGCTCGTTCTTACTTTCTTCCCTCGGGAGGGTTAAATTTGAGCTTGTCATAGGGTGGCTGTTAATTTATACCTACGACACATCTTATCGTCAACATTAAAGACTTCTGTGACATTTATTTTTTTGCAATTGCATATTTTGAAGAGATGGATGTTTGTTAAATATTAATTTTTCAAACGCAAGACATATACAGCATAATGTATAGTGTAAGACTATACAGTACAATAGTCAAATAATTTGAACTGTAAACCTGACATCACGAGACTCCCTTATTTTAATCACGAAATTATTTTAATAGAGATTCGTACATAAATCGTTATGCTGTTCTCACGTTGTAACAGTTTTCCGTATCCGATCATTTGTTTCTGCGCTTTACTTCCGGTAGCCGTGTACGCTCGTGTAGAAGAGGGGTAGCTCGCTCTCATTAACCTCTCGCTGGCGAAGCGCTCTTAGCCGCTTTCAATTGCTTTCGTCGAGGATGAACACGGCCACCTTTTAGCGGCGTCCCGTGTCGGGGGACGAAGGGCAAAAGACGGAACAGAGCCAGAGAGTATGGCCGGATATGCAACGCCACTCGAGAACCCTATCCCGTGTTTGCAGAACCCGTCGATACGAGGCGAATTAGGCCACGAAAAGGAAGAACAAAGTCGATCCGTGGTTGCGAACGTAAACGCGACGCCTTCATTGTCGATCAAACCTTTTGTTGTGATACATCCGTATTCCCTGCAGAAATACGCTGCACTCTCGCTATATTGCCGCTGGACAAAAGTGTAACGACTAGGACATTCTTTGTGGGACTAGGAAATTCTTTGATCATCGAGCGTGCTATTTTACTGGACACCTGGGCTCTCGTATTACTATTTCACTATATCACTATGCTGTTATACTACTGCATAGAGATTTATATTAAATACGTATATTCTTGGATCATATATCCCTAGATTCCTATATTCCTAAGTTCTTACATCCATACCTTCACATCTCTCTACGTCCCTAACTTCTTACATCTTTACATTTCCACAACCAGCCTACATCATTATACCATTTGTAAATTACTAGATTCCTAGAGCTCTAAAGTACTAGAGTAGAGTTTAGATCTCTATGTCCTCAGTAACTGCAGTACTACAAACATTCGGCAAGGTCCGCAGCGGACGGGTTAAATGTTTTACGCTCACCTTGGCACCGCCTTTGTCTTCACAAAGACGTTTTTTGAGGTCAGCCTTGTTTTTTAGGTCATACGGTTGCTATGGGGTTACGTTTTATTGAAAATTTCATGCTCTGTTTGGCCGACCTGCCGGGTCGAGCTCGCGAGATTCTCTTTTTGGGTCAGCCACCCTGTGTTTGCTCGCCATATGTGTTGACCCTCGAACTTGGTCGCTGACCGTCATCAGTCGCCGCAATGTAGAACCAATGAGAGCGGCATATCGTGGCGAACCCGCTGATCAATCATCGTAACGCAGAAATTGTAGCTGGTAGAAAATGTGTTCTAACACGTGTCACGATAAATCTAAGATATTGCTGGTAAGAATTTTGTATTTGACAAGCTTATTCAAACTTGAATACGTATTACATCCTGCCATCGAATTATCCGTGAATTGGATAAAGAGAATTTATGTGAATTCGATATGTAACAAGCTAGTAATTAGGTACGGTCACAAGTGTAAACGGTGAGACAATTTAGTGGCCCATCGTTTTAATTGCAAAAGACAGACGTAAACACGAGCTAGTAGAAATTCCCGGGTCCTTCAACGAAAAGGAAAAAAAAGATTACATTTCCGGCTTTTGAAGTTCTTTTGCCAGACTTCCGCAGTCCTCGTCCAAAGACAAATAAACCGTCCCATCTGAAAGACGATTTTCTCTTTGCCCGCTAAAGAGTTCAATATAGTGATTCCTTTCTGTTTTCATCTCTCGTTTTGAGTCTAGTTCCCTTTGTGACTGTTCCGGCGTTAAATTTGATCAAAGCTCGACGGCATGCTAGAAGCTTTTTCCGTTTAAACTCTGCTCTCAACCATGTTACCGTTTATTATAATGCTATTACTAATGATAGAGCCGCTAGACTTTGGCCCCGGGGCAAACACACGAAATTAACAAAACCTCTACATTCACTCGATGCTAACGCGATTAACAATAAACATTGCTTTTGTAAACTGAACAAACTTTATGCATTCGAGTAAACTATGAAAGTCAAAGGTTCGCTGAAAAAATGTAAAGTAGGGAAAATTATAAAGGCTACCGCAGAGTCCTTTGAATGCTGTTTCTTCTGGTATTTCCTTTTTGGAACGCTTTTCACGGACGACGAGCAGCATAGAAAGATTAATATCGCGGACGACAATGGAAGGAAATGCGGTTGCTTATAAGGAGTTTCCTGTAAGATTGCATTTCCTCTTAGGCTGATAAAGATCGTACTACGACTAATAATTTAAACATTTTTTAAAGCGTGCTCATCTTTCTTTTTATTACAGTAATTTTTTAAATTTAACTCTACGTTAATTTTTTAGTCACTGTGTAGAATTCGAGTAATTTTCGAGTAAACATAACGTAAGATTTTATAAAGATATCCTCTGCGATTTTGCCATCTGCCGAGTTAATAGAAGTTGCTAAAGAAGATATATGATAGGTTTGTGTGCCCTGTCGGTGTTCATTTTTCTCGTACAATCGATGAACCCACCTTTCGTCGTCAGGGCAACTCGAATTCTGTAAATGACAGGTAAAAGGCTACCTTTACGTCGCAATAAAGAAAGCAATATTTGCTGGTGGGCAGAAAGGTCGTCGACTAAAATAGACCTAACACGCATAAGTTGGAGTCGTTCATGAAAGGTTCATTCCTTTAACTTTTAAACCTTTGATAAAAGAAACTGTTATTTACGAAGGAATGTATTTTTGTCCGCCATCAACAAGAGAATAATAAAAAATTTCACATTTTGTAATATTTTCAAGGGAAGTTTATTTAGCTATTTGGGGTAGTTGGGCTAAGAAAGTTGAAATGTTGTCAATTAACGTTTCAATTTCCATCTTCGAATTTCTAACACTTTCTTATTAAACAATTCTTCTAATTACGTATTCAGATCCATTAGAGGTTTTTACCTTCCACATTATTCAGAGTTACAAAATTAACCCTCTTCCTCTTTTAAATTTCGAACATCGAAAGCTGCAGTAGCATGCAGATTGTTGCAAAGTGTAACCGAAACCCTTCGGGGGTCCGAAAGTGCCCCGGAGGGTTCTTTCTCCGTTCCAAATGTTGCAGAAGGGTACCGTCTATAGGTGTATTATCCCCTTTCTTGCTGCCGGCATTCAGCCGTGAGTCATCCCCTCGGCTTCACCCCCGACTGTGACGTCATTTCGACGATCCCCACCCCTGAAACAGCCATCGAAACCGTGTCATTCGTTCGGTTATTATGTAAGGGAGGGAATCGCGAGGTTCTTCGTTGGATTTAGCGTCGATCCGAGCCCGATAATCTTCCTCGTTGAATTCAACTGGGTGCGGAGGATTTGCTGGTATTTCGATAACACGCTCTGAACGAAACGGAGAAAAGGAAAAATGGAGAATGAGAAGTCTGGAGACGACTACCAGTCGACGGATCGTTAAAAACGTTTCGCATCCTTTGGCTGCTCGTTCGAGCTCTTCTCTCGTTTTTTACCGATCGCTAAATATCCATGCTGGTTCTTAGTTATTATCTTCATCGTTGAGGCTCATTACAGGACCGTACAAATGAGGTGCAACCGTTGGTTCTCTTAACACTTGCACTATGTCGGAACTAATCACAGCTGCAATAAAATAGCCAAAGAAAGTTGACTATGCAAATGATTGGACTTGAACTCCAAATTGAAGCATATTAAAAGTTGGAGTAAAATTGATCACATCTAAAGTACAAGTGCGAGTCAGACTCCTCAAAATATTACAAGAGGTTAATTGACCATTTTAAATTGTCAAATTTTTTAATTTAAAATTAGAAAAAGATTTGAAGCTTGCAAATTTGTAGTACCCACATTATATAAAAATGTAAAAGTGTGTGGAATTGGTAACACAAAGAATTGGAAAACGTGTCTACTGTTATGTGAAGACTGAAAAGAAAAAGTATATTAAAAAATACCGTCACGCATTTACGCGGGAGTTTTTCACACAGTGTGACGCGAAAGACTGTGTGCAGTCCCATTGGGAATGCATGTCACATTATCATTCAAGGCGGTTCACGAGGTTGAAGGAAAGAAGAAATAATACCGTCGACATGGTTCCTTTCAGCCACGCTAAACACTTTTCCTTTTTTCTCCACGTTTCTCTCTCGCTCCGAGATCAATCGTTTGTATTAATAGGCGAACGATGAATACGCGAACGATTTAACGAGTCTGCTGGTTCTGTATTTCCTTGACTCAGTAATTTCAATTGCATCCACCGTAGACGTATACAGGATCCATATTGGTGGCTGTGAATCCCTACAAAGAAGTGGACTTCTACACGAACGTAAGTAAATTGGAATCATTGTGAAATTATCTTTAATAGCGCTACTTAAGATGAATACGATTGTTTTTCTTCTTGTGCCTACGCGAACAATTATTGGCGGTTGAATGGGAATTGAAATTTCGTTCATTATGCGATCGGGAATAATTGGAGTGATTGAGAAAACGAATCAATAGCACCCGGGCTGAATTATGAGCGAGTATTGTGGTATATGGTGGTTGCGAAATAACAGGGTTACACATCGTAATTTGTTACGTTTAATATTATCAAACTCTTCAGTAATAATTAAAATCAATTAAACAATCAAACATTTTACGGATATTCGAGTTTGATGAAATAAGTATTTCATAACTTATTTATTTCATTTTTCCCGAATTATTATTTCTCCACTTGATGTCTAAATTTTAATTAAAATTTCGAATACAGTTCTACGTCGGAGAATGATGGGCATATCTGGGTTAAGGGTTACAAACAAACAAGTTTCGCGTTTGCAATTATTTTGAAAGGTTATTTGTTAATTAAAACGTACACGGTGTCACAGTTAGTGAAACGCACAATTACTTGCGCACTTCCTGCGGTAAATACTAGCCGGAAGTACCGTCGAAGAATAACAAATATTAAGAGTCGGCTCTCAAAGAAGAAAAGCTGCACGTGCCGATCCCCTCTCCGATAGAAGTAATAATTGACTCTCTCTTTCGTACATAATTAAACACTTCACTTATAGATATTATCAAAGTTTCGTTATTAAGTTACAGTCGAAAGAACTTTTTAGAATCGCTTATCGATTGAATAGTCAGATTCAATATACTTCGAAATTATTGTCAAATAATATTAGGAAAATACATAAGAATATTGTCCAATAAGAACGTTTTTATTCGGTTGGTTACATCGACTCGAAACGTACGAGGACAGGACGCCTTTATCATATTGGAATTGTTAGGCCTCGGTTTGAAAACAGGAAACGGAAGCCGCGACGTGCTTTCGCAAAGATATCGCAAAATGAACGATCAACTCTCGATGGGTTTTCTGGGTCACAGTACACTGCTACTGTTATAGCAATCGGCATAATCGATTTCTATACCTGAACTATAATTTAAGTACTTACAATTATGTCTTACATTAATTAGACGATTACTCGTTCAATTCAGAATTTGCTTGATAGTTATAAGTATCGATAAAATTACCTAAATATCGTTAAAATAATAAATTCTTTAATTATTCGGTTATGTAAATTTGAATCAAGCTTAATCGAGCTTTTTCGACGGTACCAATTCTAACGAGGTACTTATAACCGCTACTTATATGGACTCATATCAGGGGTGTCTGAATTGGGGTGCTGGGACTTATTTCTGGCTCGAGTGGCAGCCACTTCTTTTTTTAGACTCCAACCGATCCCAGAATATTCGAGTAATAGATTTGAATGAAAATCGCTTTGATGTGTCCGCCTTCTGCTGCGATCCTCTCTACGTATCTACGCTTTACATGCCAAACCATCCGAGCTTTTACACAGATTTCCGCACTGAAGCAGGCTCTTCGTATGATACTTCTAATGGGGCTGAATATCCAACGATAATCCTTAACACCACACGATGAATCCCCAAAAGTATTTTAGTTTAATTAAACTGAAATTTAATGTTACAGTTTGAAATTAATAAAGGCTTTAGTAATGAAATATCGCCAAGTGTATGTTATATGCGTTATGTATTATATCGTCACAAGTTCAGTTCTACACGTTATATTACCACACGTACTTGTCTATATAGCCTTGCGTTGTATCATCACACATTGTGTTACTCGCATGTTGTTATAAAGCCTTGCCTTACACCACGCATTGTACAGTCCCTTATGTTATCATAACATAATGGTCTTACATTACATCGCCATCGAGTATAATAGAGCCATATTTACAGTATAACTATCGCGTTATCAGTAAGTCAAAAATCGACAAAAGTTTGCGAGGCTAATACAACAATCGAAAGGATTGCGGCGATAAATCGATCAATTTCGAAGGTCAGCCGGGGTACCAACGGTAGGACCCCTGGCCGGCGAGAAGGAAAAGGGTGGCTCGGTGTGGTGCACGCCCCGTGTTATTGATCGGGCTCGAGCGCACATCGGATTCGGAGACTCGTGGTGGTTGCCCTGGAGCCTTCGTAGAGTCTCGTCCTTTCGTCCCGGCTACCGATCTACAGCCAACTATTCATCGATTTCGTGTACGGACTTAATCATTCGGAGTCGGAATCGTTCGTGCAAATAAATCGGGCCGTTCGTGCAAATGAATCGAATTAACCATTTAGCCAGCAAGTTGAAAGCACTGGTAACGATGAACACTCTGTAATCGACGAAAGAATAGCAGACTCGTTAATTAATCCCGCGAAAAAACATAGTTGCCGGGTCAAAGAACGAGGCTGCCGTTTATCAGGCGTGTTTCTGCGGAAACAAAAGCAACTGGAGCATCTCGATATTCCCCGGTGCCGCTTCTTCGTATGCGTCGCACCACGCCAATAGCCACGGGACGGGAACATTTTTATCTCGCCGTTGTGCATTCCGTATCGCTCGACTTTCCATGCTCTTTTCTTCTCCACGTCGATCGATCCGAGTGTGTTCCGAAGTAATCAACCGCGACAACCTGTGTACACTCGGATGCAACGGAGCTTTCCTCTGGCAAAGAGCAAGCATGAGGAAAGGTGCCACGTACTGTTTGCCTTAGGTTTTTTGAAATATTCCGGAAAACCTAAGCAGGACTGCAAAGAGCCTAGAAAAAGTTCAGGACAAATTTAGGGAAATTTTGGAGAAAGTATTGGATTTTGTACATCATTTCCTTACGTCATTCCAGGTATACTCGACAAGTTGCGTCATCATTAGTTTACCTTTGTCACAAACCATGACCTGCTGCGTGTGTATTTTGTCCACGAACTGCCATTTTACCCGGTTACGTATAGTCTGAGGCTTTTTGTTCGTTCCAGAAAAACCTGCCCCTCTTTCTGGAGTCTCATTCTCTCGTAGAAGAATAGACGTCGGTCACGTGAACACCGACCGATGATTCGTTAGGTTTCCATGCAAATAAGAGGCTGGGCTCGTTCTTTCCTTGCCGAGGAATCCAACGCGATTCAACACTGCCCCTGTAACGTATTATGTTAGGTTTATATCTTGGTTAATGGTGGTAGTAAGTTACAAACAAGACTCACTCTTTATAATTGCTGCGATTAATATTGCTGTAACTCATCGCGATATCCTTTCAAACATTACTCATCATATAAGTACAATTCCTTTGTACTTATCCGCCTATCATCACCATAGAATAAGATAATGCATTAGTAAAATATCTATTCATCTAAATAACCTGATATAAATCCTCATAAAATCTAAGTTATTTACGGTGTCCTATCATCGGCTTCTTCAGTGGAATCCCTAAGTTCCCTGTCCTAGACATCGATCACCAATTAGCTTCAACGGGTCGCTATTAAACCTTACTGACCACCATAGCCAAAGATTAACGACCCACTAAAGGAACGATCTGTATAAAATGGTCCTGTTTGAACCCTCGTCGCGGTACCACCTCGTTTCTGTACATCTTTGCACGTCGTCGGCCAATGACTCCGAAGAAGAGAAGAGGGGTCGTATGCACGACCCCAGCCGGGGTGTCCTGACACGAGCCGTGGCCTCTAGTCGGCGAACCGTGCAGTGATTTTGCAGTCGCAGCTGCGGGAATAAATGGGGCCACGACTTCGCTCCTACAGACCCTCTGGAATCAAAACAGTCGTAATCTTTCGTGAGATGCACGTTTTACTGGCGGCTTTTATTCTGCATACGTCTTTTATTTCGGTGCACGGAATAGGAGCGAAGGGAGAAACACTTTTGTTTCTCACTTGCTATATGGTTCACAGAAAGAAATCATCTCTTAGGTTCTAGTAAAATTGTCCTACTCCCTCGTGCATATTTGGGGATACTATATGTTGCTGGTAATGTAATTTTGTTTGGGACAAATGAGAGGTTGTATTAGGTTATCCACATTCTCAGGGTTCCATTGTTTCAGAATTCCAAAATCTCAAAGTTCTATCTTCCAAAGTTCCTAAAACACCAAAGTCCAGACACCATTTCGTTTAATTGAATTCAGCGCCATCTGCAAATAAAATAATGTTAACTGGCGGTAGGAGGTCGTACTTCAGAAATGTAATTTTCAGCAACAGATGTGCTTTTGGCACGAGCAATTTCGCAATAAAAAAAGATAGGAACGTAAGAGCTGTTCAAACATCGTTTCAGTAAACACGCGTTGCCGAAGATTAAAGTTTCTAAAACGCAAAACAATCAGCGGTCGAGGAGGGTCAAAAATCCTGTTCACGCAAGCCGGAGGTGCTTCCACGAAGGGCGTAGATAAGATACAGTCGAAACGGGACTTCCGTATGACGGCCACCTGGAATCCGTTGCACTCTGCTATTTTTACCGTGCCATTTATTTTCTTAAAGATTTAGGGCCGTGGTTAAGTTTATCTCCGACATAAACACGCTCGACGATAATTCCCTTCGAAAATAGCCGATAAGAGTTCTTCGGTTGGTGGCTGACGTTTGCTCAGCCTTTTTCGGATGCATTCGTGCGTAATGTGTTTCAGATAGCGCAGAATGGCCATTCAAATTCAGGATGCGTCTGACAGCGGAGAATTTATTGTGCGATTTAAATCAGCACGATCTTTTTCTTCATCGGGATAACAGATGGTTTCCTCTGCCATTTTGTACGCAGTCATCTAACATATCTAGAAAGATTCTTTTATTATCGAAGAACAGTCGAGCTGTTAGAAATACGAAAAACTAACAGATTTTTAATGGTGTGTACTTACGTACGTGTATCCGTGATCCTCCAGAATCACGCGATTTTTATCGTAGTTTAATTTTTGCTAAATTACTCTCCAGTTGTCTGGGTACACATACTCTCCCTCACAAAACACACAGATACGTTTGTTTATACAATATTCTTCCTTTTTTGTATCTACCTCTGTTCCCTCGACTCGGGTGTGCATTTTTAAAAGTATTCGTATATTCTACGTACATTCTAACCGAAATCTCGACGCGTCCTCCCTCTCCCGGCAAAAAGTTCAAATAAGTTGCAAGGACCCTCGGCTGATGTTCTCATCTAGGTAGAAATTGTTGAAACGTAGCAAAGGTAGCATTTCGTTAGGAATTGGTAGCAGCGGTGTTTCCAGAGGAAATTGCTAGTATTCTACTGTAAATATTTGAACTCCTACGTTTATTTGTATCTTTGGATAGAAGACGTAATCCGTATGCATCGACAATCCTCGCGGGGCACGATTCCCGCGAAAATGGAGTTTGGAGGTTAGGATATGTTTACAAAATTTGTAAACTTGACATTTCTAAATTCATAATTTCGAGAAATCTAAATTTGAAAGTCATGAGTTCTCACTCATTCTATTTTTCTCATTCTAAGTAGTTTTATAAATGTACAAAACAATTTCATGTATAGCCGTCACTAGCCGGCGGTGTTGTGCACATACACGAGTAGACCGAGTGTACTCGTCGGTGGTGTTTTCACGGAAATGGATCAAGCGTTCCAATGAATTTTCACGAGGCGAGGGTTAGCGGATTAACGCTTTCTGCGCTCGGAGTTGCGCAGAGGATGTCTGACGCAAAACTGGGTTGTACTACTTCGCTCGGGTCTGGCTGCAGCCGCAAGACTGGCTAAGGTGCAACTTGCATAATACATGGATGAACAGAAGCTCGTAACCTGGCTAACAGCGGAAGTTTCCCTTGTTAAAAGAATGATAAACTTTCCTGATACAAAAGAGTATGATTTTGTTTTTACCCTCCAGAAGATAAATTGATTTGTTGAGGTTAGATGATTCCTTTTACCCATTCTTTACAGTCAAATGATTTTCATTATACTTTATCATTTATAGATCTAAAATAATGATACAAGGATTAAAAAAAAGACGTTACATCAAACATAAATTTATCTTCCAATTGGTCTGGCTGCTTCATTCGATTTTACTGTTTTGAATTTTAAGACTCAAATTTGAAAACTTATGAAAGAGTGGTTTTATAAGAGATGCGTTACACGTCGTAGCAACAGAGCCATCTACAGAGCAATCTCGAAAACAGATACAAACGATGCATTAGAAGCATCAAATAAGGTAGATTCGCAAGGTAGGGGGTCACTTTATTGGCGCCATAAACGCGCAACGCAAACACCGGTATGATTAAGCAATTGATGTACACGCCTTTTAGAACCGTGATACCTTCTCCTAAGGGAATTGGTAAATGAAAGCGGCCGATGGAATCTCCTGTCGAATGACGTTTGCAATTAATCGGGTTACTAGGGTCGTTGAGCCCACCCGCTGCCCTTAATTCAAACCTTCTATTGGATCATTGGAATCTGTTTGCCGCGTCTGATCAGTTCGATGCAATAATTAAATCTAGTGGCACTGTGAAATGAATGTTCTTCGCCAAAACAATTTTCTTCGGGTATTCGTTGTAATTGAAATAACTGAAACACTGTACTTATCTGTTTATAAATTTTTAAACTGCTGAACTACGTTTCTAAAGTTCCTACTACATGTGAATATATCTTTAAAGAATTCTTACAACAGTCTAAATGAAAGAAGGCCATATAGCGAGACTACTCTGTATTTCATGACTGCGATACTCCAAACAACTACATATGTGAAGTAGAGTAAAAGAAGGAACCTTGAAAGAGTAGTTTCTGAAGTTTGTACGTCTCAGAAAAGTTTCAAGGATGAATTCTGTTCTGTAGGAATACGTGAATCGATACCATGGACAGAAGATGGGTTCCCTGGAGCCGCACGTGTTCGCCCTGGCGGAAGCGGCATATAGGTCTCTCCAGGACACCGAAAGCAATCAGTCCTGCGTGATATCAGGAGAAAGTGGTGCTGGCAAGACCGAAACCACCAAGTTCATCCTGCAGTACCTTTGCTCGGTGACCAGCAACGTCGACACGTGGGTTGAACAACAAATTCTGGAGGCGAACACCATTCTCGAAGCTTTCGGTAATTACCCACTTCCTCCGCTAATAAGCAATTTAACCGGTTAATTATATTTTCCTCCAGTTTGCTCGTACACCAAATTTTCACCCAGAAATTTTACCCCTTAATAGCTTTACTGCACCGATACACGAAGCACGTGCCTGTTTTGCCTGTCTGAAGTTTCGTGTAAATTCGTTTGGGAATTACGAGCCTCTGTTCGATGCAAATTCCAGTAAAAACGAGAGAGAAGGAGAGAGAGTTGGAGCACGGCTTTGGAAGAGGGAATTATGTTCCACGATTTTCTTGCTTGGTGCACAGCAATTCATTAGGAGGTTGATTAATTCGGGTCCACGAAAACGATATATCTAACACATAAAAAATTGCGATTAAATCTGTTTCAAAACAGGGATACACGCTACTTTTTACTATTAGGTTGACATGTATGAAATGCCGAATGTAAAGAATAGAGTCAACATGTGTTAACAGAGATAACATGAGTTAAATATTAGCTCGTTAGTCGTGACTGCTGATTACTTGTTAAAAAGCAATTAAAACGTTCAAGCTCTGTTGAAACAAAGTGAAATCTGTTCTGTCGAGTTTCATTCAGATATCGAATATTTTTGTTTTTTCGCGCGACAATTTTAGACGCCTCTCATAAAATACATTTCCGTAAGCGTAACCGCTGGGTCGTGTTAAAAGCGACGCTCACAGAAACAGTTGGACGTGAGCGGAAGATTTTTATGAAACGGGTCGATGAACGTTATTCCTAATGGCATTTAAAAATAAAGGGGATTCATTACTCGGAGTCAAGAGGCCGCGAACGAGTCAGGTGTTAAATGGAGGGAGCGAGGGGTAGAAACTGGGTCACGAGAGACGAAAAGATTTAAGGGGTATCATAAAAATTGTACCGTTTGCTTTTGTCCCTCGACAAAGCGGCATGAAGCCTCTAGCTGCGTTGTGAAAATATTTTCTGTTGTATACACGGTACAGTGCACTCTACAAGACTCGAAAAGTTCATTTGAAGTAAATTAACAAATCATTCGGATTAACCGTATCAAACAGGTTACTTCATAAAAATGTAAACTAACACGTACATCCTACTTTGCCCAATGAACTTCTCCATATTTTTATTCTTTCTTTTGTGAAATAATAAAGTTTTGTTTCTTTAAAACAAAACAGGTAACGCGAAGACGGTGAGAAACGACAACAGTTCCCGGTTCGGCAAGTTCATGCAGGTGTGCTTCGACAGCAAGTGGATGATCAAAGGGTGCATCATTCAGGACTACTTGCTGGAACAGAGCCGTATCACCTTCCAGAGTGCAGGGGAGAGAAACTACCACGTGTTCTATCAGCTGGTCGAGGCCGGCACGAGGGACAAAGAATTCGCCGAGCAGTATAAATTGAAGCCAGCCAGTCACTACAAGTATCTCAATCAGTCTGGATGCGCCAAGATCGATGGGATCTCTAATTCCAAGAAGTTGGATGCTCTTAGGCTTGCGTTTAACGTGCTTCAAGTAATTACAATGCACGATTAATCTTCGTATCGCGTATTTTACCCTCAATTTTTATCATTAATAAATATCACGAATCAATTTATGAATCAACCACTTTCGTATGCATTTTCAGTGGTGAATCGCAGTTTCGTTTTTGCAGGTTGCGCCAGAAATGTGCGAGGGTATTTTCAGAGTGCTGTCTGCTATTCTCTGGCTGGGCAATTTAAACTTCGAAGACGTGGATGGCGAGAGATGCGAGCTAAGTAAAGAGGACCTTGACATCGTCGGTACAGTGGCTCCTTTGCTCGGCCTGCAGGTCGAAGATCTGACGAAAGTGGTGTTGATACGCCAGATAAACGTTCGCGGTAACATCACGGAGATACCTTTGAAGGTGCAGGAAGCCAGAGAAAATAGGCACGCGATGGCAAAAGCACTATACTCGAGATCGTTCGCCTGGTTAATCAACCACATAAACAACTGCACGAATCCTGGCCAGGACAGCTCGAGGTTCCTCGGTGTGCTCGATATATTTGGCTTCGAGAACTTTGCGGTGAACAGCTTCGAGCAACTGTGTATCAATTACACGAATGAGAAGCTGCACAAGTTTTTCAATCACTACGTATTCGCTCTGGAACAGGAGCTTGTAAGTTGCTGGCTAGCCACTCGAGCACGTGTATATATTTAGTCGGCTGTGTAACGTACTTAACCCCCGATTGCTAGGGTGAAATGTCTATTACGCAATCGGTGGGGTGAAACTAAATTGACCTCGATGAAACAGGTGGATAATTGCGTTTGAATATCGTCTACAGTGTTCGTTGACACGTTGGAAATATATCGAGGACTAATTCTGTTTTATTGGAAAATATATTTTGAACGGGTGGTAATATAGAACAGAAGTGGGCAAATGACTCGTAAATGGATATATTTATAAGTGACGGGTACTAAAATTTTCAAATTTGAAAGAGTGCACTTTTCTGTATAACTACCGTCTCCTTTAGTAATACACTTCGCATCTTATTACTTTGCTATACTTAGACTTCACCCTGCGATCGATGGTTAAATATAAAAATAGCCTAATTCCGTATACCATAAAGCAACGCTCGCCCCAGTGCAACGTAGCGAATTATCGTAACACGCGCAATGCGTTTTAAATTTCAGTACCGACAGGAAGAGATCCAATACTCCCATATCACCTTCACGGACAACACCATGTGCCTGGAACTAATCGAGAAACCTCCACGATGTGTTCTTAAATTACTGACCGAGCAGTGCCATATGCCGAAAGGCTCCGACCTAGCTTACCTGACCAATTTGCACGCGGAATTCGAGAACCACCCGTGCTACGTGAAGGGTGACGATCGCCGTAAATGGGAGAAGGAATTCGGCGTCAAGCATTACGCCGGCTGTGTCACTTACACCGTCGAAGGTTTCGTGGACAAAAATCGTGACGTCCAGCAAGACGTATTCTTCGACTTTATGTCTAGAAGTACGAATGAGTTCGTGCAGGAGATCACGGTTTATCAAGATCTTTTGGGTTGCACGGTGGCTCGTGCCAGCGGAAATGCGACGACAATGTCGCGCGGAACATCCAAAGGCAAGCCGACGCTCTGTGATTCCTTTAGACACCAACTGCAAGCTTTGGTGGATGTTCTCCAAGCCACGACCCCTTGGTACGCGAGGTGTATCAAGCCCAACATGCAGAAGGTCGCGAATCATTACGACGAGAAGTTGGTTCTTGATCAGCTGAAGTATCTGGGAATGCTGGACATCATTCGAATAAGAAAGGAAGGCTTTCCTATACACATGTCCTTCTACGACTTTATTGCGAGATATCGTTGCTTGGATAAGGCGCGTTTGTCTTGCGTTGCCGATGAGAAAGAAGCTGTCAGGAGCTTGATTGGTAGTCAAGGAATACCCGAGACTGAGTGGCAGATCGGAAAGACTAAAGTTTTTCTGAGAAGCTACGTGCACGAGCCTCTCGAAGACTCAAGAAATCAGATGGTCACCAGTAATGCTATATTGATTCAGAAGATATGGAAAGGCTACGTTGATCGAAAAGGTATGTTACTTAGTAATGAACTAACCTTACTATCTGTTACATTTCAATAACGTTTCTGTGTTTCTTCAGAGTACAAACGCGTAAGAGATGCTGCACTGAAAGTACAACATGCCTATCGAGGCTGGAAGCTGAGGATAATGTTTATTAGAAAACGAAGAGCAGCCATTGTCATTCAGAGCCATCTACGCGGCGTGTTTGCGAGAGAAGTTGCAGCGGCACTCAGAGAGATGAGGCGTGTAGATGAAGAAATGAGAAAAAGAGAGAGGCTGGAGGAAGAAAGGAGGCTGATGGAGGACAAGAGAGCTCTGGAGGAAAGTCAAAGGTAAGATGAAGTGGTTGTTTGCGACTGTAATACTAACCGTCCATTTTGGTACGCAAATCTGTCGTGTTGTCCATGTGTGATTATGGTTTGTTTGTGCGTTAATTGTATTTCCCTTTGTGTCCTTTGTAGCGCACAGTACAATGGTATTGTCGGAATGGAAGCCGGGTAAGTTCGTCGGTAGTGTGAATGACGAATTGAAAACCCTTAAACAGTCGCATGATCAGCTTAGAGCAAATAACTGCTTTTAACTTAGATGCAAATATTAATATACGATCACGCGCAAATACGAGAGCACCCGATCATTGGCGTAACTGCTCAAGATAAAAATCTTAGTTACGCCAATGCATCTGACTAATCCGTGCACTTGAAAACTAAAGCATCCACCATTGAAATTAAACTCTACAAAATTCTCACACATTTCATTCCATTTTGCAGGAAGGCGCAAGAAGAAATCGCCGCGTTGTCGCAAATGGCTGAGCAGATGAACTCGAAGATGGCTGCTTCAGATTTACAATCCGTAGATCTGGATAATTTATTCTCATTTCTCTCAGACGTGCAATCGACGAAGGGTAATCAAATCATCGAGGAAATTGGTGAACAAATGGACGAACTGGTCGAAGACCTCGATGTGGAACTGGAGACTGTGATTCAACAAGAAATGGAGATGAACGCAAAATCAGAATCCAAAGCTAACACTCCAAATGGGCAAGAAGCTACTTCGCCTTCGCAACAGCCACAACAAAGGATACCCTGTACCAATTCTGGCAAACTTGGCCAACCAAGTCTTCCAGAACCTACGGAACCTCCGCCACCTCCACCACCAGTGCCATCTTTAGCGCTAAATGGAGATTCTTCCACCGACAACGGAGAACCAATTTACGAGTCTGTTTTACCACGCGACGAGAACAGTCCCAGCAGTCCAATTGTCGTAAACGGAAATTCTGTGCCATTAGTCAACGGTGAATCTTGTGGATCTCCTCCTCCAGTACCAGGCAACAAAGTTATCAAAGAACCGATCGCTGGTAGTCCTCCTTCTAGGCCAGAATCTCGGAACTCCAATAGTCATCATTTGCACAATCATCAACCGGTGCCTCAGCAGCAACAAAACGGCCATGATCAACAGCAGCAGCAACAACAACAGTCGCAGCAATCTCAACAACCTCCGGTCGAACGGGAACAAAGACGTAAATGTAGGGTGGAACGTAAACTTCAAGAACTTGAGGACAAGAAAGAGCCTGATAACGAAGTTACCTATCATGACATCGTAGAATTTGCACAGAACTATTTCAACAGTCACGAAAGGTCTCCCGAGGGAACTATAATGGCTACGCTTACCAGGAAATCGCGTGGCAAGAGCGTGGAATATATCCCAAAATACGAGATGGTTACGTACTATAAAGGATCCACTATACCGAATTCTCACATTCACATGTACGATCCTGATAACGTCAATGTGGCTTGTTCAGTGTTTAGGGTAAGCGTGTTAGCCTTTTGCATTATGAGAATTATAACATAATAGTAATTTTTTATAGAGGCCTCTGCGTCTTTACTGATCGTTGATGTGTTTCTTTCAGGATCTATGTAAGTACATTAGGGGAGAAATGAAATTGGACCAAGAGATCGCAACGATTCAGAGTATAATCGGTTACGGTATCGAGCGGGAAGAATTGAGAGACGAAATTTTCGTTCAGTGTATGCGTCAAGCGACTAATAATCCCAACGCTGAATGGGCAGAACGTGTCTGGCTATTGCTTTGTCTGGCTATCGTTGCTTTCCAACCGAGCAAGTTATTGTACAAGTACTTTGTATCTTTTCTGCGAAAGAACTTGGCTCTGGAAGGAAAATTGAGGCAATACGTTCAGTGGTGTGTAGACAATTGTAAGAATACGAAAGTCTCGTGCAGACAACATCCGCCGTCAACGGTAGAAATCGCTGCTATGAGACGGTTGGGTACCATAGTGTGTCGATTCTTCTTCCTGGATGGAAGAACCAAGGCAATCGACGTGCATCCGACTGATACTGCGGCTGATGCAGTTGCTAAATTAGGTGAAAAATTGGGTCTTCGTTCCTTGGAAGGTTGGGCAATTTACCAAAGTAGGCCAGATGGTGAAGAACATGTGCGGGCTCATGATTACCTGTATGATGTTATAGCTGCTTGGGAAATGTAAGTATATTCATGGATCTTTGTTTATTGGAAACTTGTGTTATTAATTTATTGCTTATTCTTCAAGGAAACAATGTAAGTTGAATACGGCACAGTCAACCTTCTCAACGTTGAGACGCGGAAATAATGCTACTTTAGGAAGCGGGGATAATCGATTCGTATTTAAACGAAGGTTATTCAGAAACACTAGAGAAATATCTCAAGATCCTGTGGAAGTGAATATGCTGTATGCTCAAGCTGTGTATAATGTCGTTAAGGTAAGAGAATAAATAATACAAGTGCAATAATCGCCTAATTATTCTTACACTGCATTTAACTTTACACATATTTTAATTCTCTGTTTCAGTGCGATGACTTTCCAGTATCTGAAAAGGTTGCGCTCCAGTTGGCAGGCTTACAAGCCCAGGTGGCCCTGGGCGATCCAAAAGACAACGATAGACTTGATTATTATAGCGAAGTGGACAGTTTTTTGCCTTATCGAATAAGCCGGGCTCGCGGCGACGACGTTTGGGTGCCAATAATAGCCCAAGCTCACAGACAGTATGGCGCCGGTCGCAAAGAACTAGCTGCCAAGGTGTTGTATTTATCTTGCGTGATGCAATACCCCCTCTACGGTACCACGATGTTCAATGTCACTTATCGAGGCTATTGGTCCTACGGTAATCAACTGATCTTGGGTATCAATTGCGATGGACTGATGTTGATAAAACCGGACGATAAGTTTGTCTTATCAGAGTATCGTTACCAAGACGTGGAGAGCATTATGCTGGATCCAAGTGATTCCTTTATCACGCTATCTCTTCTTCGACACAATCCTGACAGTTCACACAAGTGCTTCGTGTTCGAAACGACACAGAAGAACGAGATAGGTAGTCTGATCGTGAGCTATTGTCCAGCGTTGGCTGGTTGGATCACGGAGAACGAGGTTCCTACTAAAAAGCTCAAATGTATCACAAACGAAGATCGCATTAGGCTCTATCATAACCTAGTTAATTGTCGAAGAACGCTCGTCGACGCGGAAATACTGAGGAAGCCACAAGATTCCGGCGGCGGTTTCCTCAGGAACACGCTTAGGAGACTGTCGAAGCACAGGATAGAGAAACTGAGACAGGAACACGGTAGCGCCACCGATCACGGCGAAACTTACAAGGGATTCCCCTACGCGTATTGGGCGTTCAGCAGACAGGCAATACCTCAAAGTCTGTCGAAACTGCCTGACCCAGACGAGCAGATAGCCCTTAGCGTTTTCCAACTGATCCTGACATACGCTGGTCTGGGTCAAAACGGCGATACGGTTCGTAGAGTCGAGGATGAACACGTGAACCTGATACAAACCGTGATGGAACGCTGTATAAGAAAAGAGAATTTATTAGGCGAATTATATCTACAGTTGATCAAACAGACCACGGATCATCCTGATCCGAACAGCCGTGTCAATCTCAGGCATTGGGCGTTACTTTCTTTGGCTTGTTCCGTAATTCTACCGCCGCAGAAAGTAATTCGTAAATACTTGATCGCGCATCTGAAACGTTGCGCTAGCGATTACGTGACCGAAGAGGGGAAATATGCCCGATTCGCTGAAAAGTGCCTTTACAAAACACAGGGCACGAGAAGAAGACAATGGCCACCGAGCAGAGAAGAGATAATGTGCACGATTAATCGCAGGCCTATTTACGCGAGATTCCATTTCATGGACGGACAGTATCACGCCGTTGAGTTCCATCCATCGGCTACAGCTAGGGATGTTATGGAAATTATTAAAGTTAAGATCGGTCTTGAAGAAACTGCCATGGGTAATCAAAATTACTATTCTCTCAGTGAAGAGAGTTATCATGCATACAATGTTAGTATCGATAATACTATTATTTTATAATATTGTGATTTATAGGTTATGCTATCTACGAAGTCTTAGGACCAACGGAACGAGCTCTGATACCAGAAGAGAAAATCGCTGACGTAATGTCGAAATGGGAGCGTTACAGGACAGCTAACGCACAACAAAATCAATCGCAAAGAAAGCACGCACATCACTTTTTCTTATTTAAGAAACATTTGTTCCTCGATCAGTACATGAATCTCGAAGACCCAGTTGAGAAAGAGTTACTGTATCATCAAGTACTGCACGATTTACGTGCTGATCGTTTCCCGATCACCGAGAAGGAAGCTGTAAGTTACCTTCTTATTAACTTTATAAATTTCACCACAGATAGATTATATAGCATCATACAAGACCGTAGTGCTGCATTATCAAATAATACATTTGCAGATGATGCTGACGGCATTGCAAGCTCAGTTAGAACTCGGTGATTGTCAAGACACAGTGACGGACCACGATTACCGCACTATATCGAATCACTGCCTACCTACAAGACTGGTCCCGAATTTATGTATAGAAGGTGTTCTCCAACACCATCAGTCTGTACGAGGAATGACACCGCCAGAAGCGAAGAAGGCTTTCTTGAATTTAATTCAATCGTGGCCATTGCATAGAGCCACGATATTCGATGTGATGCAGTCGTTCACCTCGAACTGGCCACGCGTTCTGTGGTTGGCCGTCGATCAGCAAGGTCTTCATCTTCTGGAGCATCGTTCCAGAAACACTCTCTGTACCTATGAATATAGCAGTATTCTCAGTTATAGCCCAGCTGTTAGTTGTTTGATGATTATCACTGGTACTGATAAGAAGCAGAGTAAAGTTATCCTTACGACATCTCAGGTAATTGTTTCATCGAAGAACTTTTAATATTTGTGCAGAAGAAAGTTGGATGATATACTTCATACTATACATTTCACTGAACATTTGATGCTGTACATTTCAGGCACACCAAATAGCGAATTTAATTCGTGAGTACATGGATGTCCTTCAGTCACCACCAGAAGTACCAAAGAGAGACTCCGCGATAGCTCAACAAATAGCGCAACAACAGATTCAACCACCCACGAGTCTCCAAACAACTGCCGGTGGTCGGAAATCTCGACCTGCTTCGGTGTTACACAGAGGTGCTCCAGTGATACAATCGCAAGCTAGTTAAAAGATTAGGTAACTTATTAGGTATATTTCTCCCCAACCTGATACGTGAAACATTTCCTCTTGTATGTAAAACTTCCTTCTCCCCTGCATTAAACATACACTTGCCTTTGTCTTAAATATACCTTAACTTTTTGTATTTTTATAATATTTATTTACTCGTTTAATAGTAGCGAAATAAGTTGTATGTTTCATACTTGATTAATATAGATACGGTGTTAGTCGTCTAGTTAGCGTTTTTTTAAATAGAACATTCGGTATCAGGTTGCGGTGAAAAAATGTATCCAGTTATTAATGCTTTAGCGGCAGGGCCTATCAGCGACAAGTACCGTCGCGAGGAGATGGCATTAGCCTAATTTCTTTCTTCCAGTATTTATTCGATTAGCTTAGGGCTCGAGAGACGTCGAAAGAAATAGCTACCGCCGCGGAGAGAAAGTGTATATTATCGTACGGACCGACAAATAACTGCCATTACAATTTTAATGCTGGAAAGTTGTGGAAAACTTCGATTTCCATTTTGTCCGTCATTGTTGTTGCCTTTTTTACGAGCGATCATCAGTGTGTTTTATACAATTTTTGCAGGATATACAATAGTAATTGTAACACGCAATAATCGTTGAATCATTCAGTGAATATCGTTAATCTATAGTATGCTCGCTTGCAATTTAATCGTCCCTTGGCTCAAGCTTTCAAGTCGTACTTGCAATTTTTAAAAGTTTCAAATCTTCAAACTCTAAAATTTTAAAATTATAAAATTTCTATATTCTCAAATTTTGACATCCACAAACTTTTAAATGTTCTAAAGTTATGCGATAAATATTCCTTTGGCTAAAGGAAGCTTAAGCTGCACGCGAGCGTACTACGTTCTCTGCATATCATTTTGTATCGTTCGACGAGATGTTATCGTCAGAATTCATTTTATATATTAAAAAACGACCAATTTATTGATTTTACTTACCTTGTTAACGACTCTGTTTAACGATGACGATAATGTAAAGTTGCTATATTAGAATCGACGTTAACCTTGTGCAAAATTTAAATGCAAATTATACACTCTAATCACTATTCTTACGCATAATATTCCACATAAATATAACGCAATGCGTAGCACTGGACGATGTAAAGTACATAATGTATCTTGGAAAAGAGTGCTAAATGGTAATTGACTAAAAGATAAAGATAAATTTCGACAGGTTCAAAATGAAAGTCAAAAGATAATCCGATCTTGATTCCATAGACAATCCTTTCATGATATTGTCCCTTCTCTTGTAAAATTTACGATTACGGGATTAAAACAGGTAATAAGATTTCGATTTACGATTGAAAATACCGTGAAATTGCGTCCAGAGAAAAATTTGTCTTCATTTTTTAATTCTCTCTAATTCAATATCGCTCAATATCTTGGTGTGTAAATATTAAATAAAAGCAAATTGTTGTAACGTAATAACAATAGATTCCAAGCAAAATTCTCCAGTGTTCAATGATATATTCTCAAGCTAATTAGATGTAAAGCTCGCTTATACGCCAGACAAAATATTTAATAATTGTAATTGAACCCTTTCGAATACAACTTTTCATACGCGTAGTACGAGGGCTAGTATAAAGAATTGAAATTCCTTGAAATCTACACTGTTTACAATTCACGATATAGAGGTATCGTCAGTTTTTATTAATATCACTCTTTTTGATAACGAGCAACACGTGTTCAACGCTATAATAACTCTACTATTAATTTTTCAATTTTACGATACATCTTAGTACACAGTCAAGAAAGGGTTAATTGTAAGATGATATAAATAATCATTGTCTTTGTGAAAGTCTTTTGTCGAACACTGGAGTTTATAAAAACAAATGTCATTTTATTTGGACCAATATTTCGTTTTCAAAATACTTGTTGGACTCTTAATAAGAATGTGCGAGAAATAATTTTTCGATATGTACGTGTTATTTAAGAATTGTCAGGATCTTTTACATAACTATCCGCCCAGAATATTAGTCGGTTAATGGGCACTGTTGTGAAAACATTGTAACGCGAGTACTTAAAGAGAGTTATTTAATCATGGATCAATGGTGAAGCACGTGGAACAAGTAACGAAAAAAAGAGTTAGTGTATTCTCTGTAATCTATATATTTATTCCGATATTCTTTCCGGGAGTTCGGCTACGAGTGCAGACAGACTGTGATCCGCTTTGGGTGTCCTTAGTCTTCGAGAGCTGTTTAACGAGTGAGACTTCGTGTTAACTAAATTAAAGAAGAGAAAAAAGAAAGAACAGGATGAAGAGAGTTTGCGTGAGAGGGAGAGAAAGATAGATGACGTGAACGTGTGAGGAAAAGAGAACGTACGAGTACAGAATGCGATTTGCGACGCATGCATGATATTTAAAAAAAAAAAAAAAGGAAAAAAAAGGGGAACGAAATATGTGATTCCCTGTATGTGTAACTTAAGCGAAATAAATTATTGGTTGACGATGTTATATTGAAATATTTAAAGAAGAAAAATGAGCGACACTGTATATACGTATAAATAAAATAGACACGCATAGACGATACGCACATCACGAGTTACACACAACTATATACACGGAATACATCACGAAACTTTGTTGTAAACTTGGAAAAAACACGTACAAACACACGGTTTACACGCTTACATATTGAGAAAATACTATTATATAAATATAAATATGAACATAAATATAAATATATAAATATATATAGATTATTAATATACTCCAGCTATGTATAAGGATACAATAAAAGAAAGCGAAGCTTTAATATTGCAAGTAACGGAGATTTGTTAATTCAACCACTTCTCATCCATTGCGTATCCGCAGTGGATCCACAGCGGATAATATATTTTCTTTATTCTTAAGTTCTAAATTCAAAAATTTGTAAGGAATAATTGGGATATGCAGGGTAAAGAAATAAATTGACATCAGACAAACATCTGATCGGTCGTTTCAAAATTATTTTTTATATTTCAGTAATCCGATTTTGTTCACGTAACGTACATCGAAAGAAACATCGAGTGCAAAGGGTTTTGCTTATCGTACTATATTAGCCTCGTATAGGACTCACTGTTTTGTCACAGAACATCAAAAGCGTTTCATACAATGCTGTCCTCTCGTCACGCGGTTCAGCCGGTGAGAACGAGAGACAGATCTTCGTCGATCGGGACCGGTAATAAATGTATTTCCGACGCAATTTGCACGAAATCAACAACTCAATCGATTATTAAACAACACATACACACGAACGCGTGTTTATACTTCCGCTCGTTCTTTCGGCGCGTAATGTACTCGTCGCAGGCGAGTATTTCAATACATCACGATTACGCGTACATATTTAAATGCCGGTCGGTAAATGTGTTCTCTGCGCGAAGCAAACGCGGGGAGAAATGCTCGCGAGATTATAAAATAATAGGAATGCTTCGTAACGAAATAGAAAATAAAAAAAGAATTATCGAGGGAAGTAAAAGCATGGGATTCGTGCAAACGTAAGTAAAAATACATTGACAATCGTTAGAATTTACAATACGCGTATAACGAATCATAGCTAAGAGAGTAATAGTCGCCATATACAATAACCTTCGGTTGTGCCGTTTCCGGGGTCGAATCGAGAAGTCTCTCACGAAAATGCAAGAAAATGATGCTTGTACTTCTACAGGTAAACCTTGCGTATAAATGCTTTCCTCTGCTAATACACGATATAAGCGACAGAGGTATTTGTTGTTGTATAGAGTCATTTTCAAGTATTCAATATCTTCAGATTATAATGCGAAAGTAGTTTTTCCTTGCCACGGTAATACGACCGAAATCGAGCCATCTTGATTACGCTTATTGGCAGCTGCGATTTTTGCACATGAAATCACCACTCCCCAAGCAACGAGTAACAAGAGGCTTCACTGAATTCGATATATTACCGAGTTAAGGAAAATCAGTTTTTTAGAAGCAGATTATAACACGATCGCAATGGTAGGTTTCTCTAGGAAAGGACATCGCTTACTAATAATTAAAAATTATATTCCTCTAAATTAATCTTACTATAAAATTAAGGTTACAAAATGGAAGAATTAGGGGAATTATAGTTTTAAAGCTATCGATATTCTAATGCTCGAAAAATTGATGAAAACTAAGGACAAACCCTAGTACTATAACGACTACCTCTAAATTCATCATATTCCCAAGAGAAAGCTACCACATTTACTTCTCTCGACATACATCCAAATCTAACACGAAAATACAAAAAATCGTCCGTTAGATAACGTTTGCAATCTGTGATTGCAGCGAGACATCTCGATTCGAGCCAGAAACATCGTTAGATATATCAATATTCAGCACCAGATAACACTTCCGTAAATCGCTATTTAAACTCACTACGGTTAACGATATATAAATACAATCGAGAAATAAATAATGTTCATTTGTAACATTCGCTAATACGAGTTGTTTTCATCGGCGCACGAGCAGTTAAAACTCTATTCTCCGTTTAAACGATCGCTACCAAAAAAGGATACGAAATCGGATCGGTCATCCGACAGAAAATAACTTAGACGCTTGCAACTAGGTACAAAGTGAACTAGACACAAGGTGAACATACAAAACGTGAATCCGAATGAATCATCTGCTCGTGCGCTTTTCTATCACATTTAGAAATTAGACTTCGGATTCAACTCTGCAACAATCACTGAACGTTTCAACATTGGGAATAGGCTTAAGAGAGTCAGGTAGATAAATCTCGTCAGAAGGAAACTGCGACTGGACGTGTTTGTGGTTTCTCGTGGAAACTACGAAGCTCGATATTAATCGATGAAACCGTTATCGTTCGGGAAACACTGGATTTCGATCGCTCGTTCTTACAGGAATCGGACTTTTATCGAAATAATAGCGTTAAACGTCGTCCATGTTTAATACAAAACAGTTCGCAAGCTGTTGATCAGACGCAACGGTAAGTAACTAGACTTTTATACTCTTCTCGCCGGGAACATTCATAAACTCTAACCGAATAAAGATTATCGTCGAAACGCAATTATTACGGTAAACGCGATAGTTACGAACTCGCAGAGTACTGTACATTCCACGTTCCAGATTCTTTAAATACTAATTGCGCAATTAATTTGCAGGAAACTCGTGGACGACAAACGAGTACACTCTGGTGCAACGTAGTCTTCTTTCGGTCGGGGGGAAGTACAGGAACAGGAGTCTAGGGAGAACTTAAGAACTTCAGAAATTCGAGGATTTATAGATTTGAGAATTTAAGACTTGAACTTAATTTGAGAATATCCAAATTTCGTAGTTCAGTAATTTAGGGTTTGGAAATTACTATACTTTCCCTTAACCAAAAGAAGCTTCTGTTGCACTCATATAATATATTCTGTAGACCGTGTGCTGTCAACGACGGGGCATTACTGTTATATTAAAAATAAAAATAAGGGAAGAAATTTTTGAATATCATAAAACATCAACTATTGAGAACAGTAAACAGAAAAATTAGATAAAAATACGAATTGTGCTTATTAATTCATTATGTTATGAGAGACCAAGATATGGTTACTTGTAGCGTTGCAGTCAACGTGTTAAGGGTCATAATGAAACCTTGGCAAAGGATCATATTCGAGTCTCAAATTACGAAAAACACGCACAAGGAGCTTTCACAAAATCTACAATCGGTAACATATAATGCGCACGCTATAAAGTTTAAGACATTTTAAATACAACTAACACAGCGATCGCTACCCGTTCGTTAGAGCATCAAAATCTCGGCTCTTCTTTCTTTCATCCTTCGATCGTACGGACGGTTGCTTTCGTCGGAGAATAAGATTCTCTTGATTATACATATGTATATATATACTCTTTGAAAAAAAAGCACGCGTAAATCAGTTTCCAGTCCGATTTCTGACTGTTCGTTCGTTTGCGAAGACGGACCTATTCGAGTTAATCTGAAAAAGCGTCTTGCAATGTGAAAAACGCATTCATGCCTTTTCAGAAGTAATTCTTAATCATTTTTCTTTTGAGTTTTCAAATATCAATGGTCGTGACCGTTTTACCCACCAAAAGATTAAGCAGCGTTTAGTAACATTCAAATCAACTCTATTAATTTGTGAATTAAGATTGTAGAACAGTATAACCTCATTTATTTTAACGACTTTGATATATATTAGACGTTACATTACGTAAAAACGTAATTACTTGATTATGAAATTTCCAAATCTTTAAATTCCTGAATTAAAAGTTACATAATTAATATAGACTCTTTTTATATTGTCATAGAACAAGTGTTACAGTGGAAAATACTTGGAATTGGCAATTTAATAGTTTGTACAATTGTACGGTGCGCCACTATTACGTAACATGTTCACGCTACGATAGTAGGCGAGCTACTGTTATTGGTGCGCACTGCGCATATATATATAGTGGGGGGGGTCGCTATTAGAATGCGCGCGCAACGATGATTGGGGTGGGGAGAGACTCTACTTATACGCACATGACGTGTTGCGGAGAGTCATTAGCGCATGTGCGCTGCGATGGTGGGGAAGGCGTGTAGTATGAGCGTAGATGACAATATACTAAAAGTCCACTGTATAACTCAAAGTACTTAAAATCTGACCATCATAATGTATATCAAAGTCATTAACAAAGAATCATAGAGGCCTTAAAAGATTATTATATATTGTCAATATTTCAAAGGGTCTCTTATTGACAATACTTAAATATGGACAATATTGTATTAATAATACAAACTGACCGTGAATTTAGGGATTTGGAAATGTGTAGTCAATATTTATCGACAATATTAACTGATTTGAGAATCCTGAGATACTGACAATATTCTAAAATGCCCAATAGGTCTACCTCCATCGTACGATATAATTAACAAATTATTCCAACTGAAATAGCCTAAAATTTCAATTTGTGCGTGAATGAATCTGTTTTCACGTGTGTGTATGTGCGTCGAGAAACGAGATGAAACTTGAAAGCATTGAAAAAAATCGATTCGATGAAATAATTGATTTTTGTTGTTGCTTTTAAGCTTCATATACGAACACAATTACACGAGCCAGTTGTAACTGATGGTACTTTTTTTTATGTAGTCAAAGAGGACCTGTTTCTCGTATATCCAACGCTTTTTTTTTCTAATTTCTCCCGTATCTAAACTATATTCACACGATTTTACATTATTATTGTTATTACTATATCGTTATTATTAATATTATTATTACAAAGTATATCATCGTGATCGACAGATATGATGATTGCTTAACACACACGAAAGAGGAGCCGGTGGTGGTGATTGAATGCGATTTCGAAAGGCTTTCTCGAAGCATGTTGTTCTCTTTTTTAGAATATCTTTTACCCAACACTGTGCACAGGCGATATTAAGTACGGTATACAGAATTTATTTTTCTCGTAATCTTTTTTTTATATTTTTAGATTGTTTTTTTTTTTGTACGGCTTCCTGATATCTTTCAGACCCAGGATAAAATCCACGATGTTCGTTCGTTTTCAGCGACGTTGGTCCCTTTTTGTTGTTAAGTTTTTCTTTTTTTTTCTTTTGTAATTCTCGCGTTCTCGGAACGAAAAGTAAACCAAGATCGTTGAAATAGAAAGAAAAATGACGGATTTTAACACAGGTCTGAAGAAACATAAAGAATACGACGTATGTCTAATTGTGATATTTTATATTAATAATACGTCATATATATTTATAAATATATGATATTTATATATATATTTTTTTTTTATTCTTGTCGCTTATATATATTTATAAATATATACATTTTCTATCTTCCTCGTATTTATATATTTATACTTATATTTGTAAAAAATGATACATATACATAGACACGTACATGTATCATTTTTTATAAATTATATTCTAAAAAGGAAAAGTACCACCATCGATAGTCACGTGTGACCCTACTTAGAACTGTATATTGCAACAATATTAATTCTCTTTTATCATCTTAATTTATATAACATAATTTATATATATATATCTATATTTATTTATAACTTTATGTACCACTTCGTGTACTAAATTTACGTACACCAACGTTACTTTTGTTGCCTAATTGTTGGCTCACTTTACAGTTCATTGACGAAGTAACGTTTTCCCGCGTTTTTTCAACGAACCAACGTGTCACGTGATTTCCGGTTCACGTGGCACCCATGGTCCGGTAACACGATACTAGTATAACCTTCGTCGATGATGAAAACAACTTGTCGCTTAAAACACGTCCTATTTAACACGATTGACTAGCGATTACAAAAATCTCACAGGGAAAATTGTTGCTGTTGTTTTTTTATATCTTTTTTAGGGTTAGAGGAAGTTGGCGGTTGGTAAAGAGTACTATCGTCCGCAGCAGTTTTATTTTTATCGCTTTACCGTAAATTTCAAATTGTTTTTCTCGCGTAAAATTTGTATATACCAGCAGAAACCGTAACGATAGTTCTCTTTACGAAGATAATTTTACAAAAGAACGTTTTTCGAATTTCGTTAACAAAAATATACAAAAAGCTCTAAAACGACAACGTGGGGAGAAATGGTCAGATAAAAAAAAAAAGAGGTTTGCGAAAAATTATAAAAATATATGTACGTATCTTCAGATTTAACTAACATTAATGCAACTTAGCCGCGTGCAATTTCGAGAATACTTGTTAAAAATTACAAATACTGTAAAATAATATGATAAATGAAACGTCACACGTTTCAAAACAAAATATACATATATCTTATTTAAAAAAAAGAAAAGAGGTATTCCGTTTTTGTCAGCTCGATGATCGTTGCGATTACAAATTTTTCCTCGTTCCTGTTCTAGAACAAACAGATTGATCTTCGATCATTAAACAACTTTTTTTTTAACGGATACTATCTTTCATTTGGTAATCTCGACGGATCAGAATTCGTAAAACTTTGAACTGGCGAAACTTACAAATCAATGACTTATGTTTCTACACATAACCACAAAGTCGAAAGAAATCGATTTACCTTGCTCGACGTATCGATGTGTTTAGGACGGCAATCGTTACGTTCTCTTTTATCTGGACAATGCACACCACTTTCACCGAGCATCGAGAATTGTATTTTTGACAAAAACGGATTTACAACCGAATGAGACACATCTAACACACGACGCGTAAAAAAAAATTAAAAGAACATCAATAACGACGATAAAGTGCTTGCTTTAGTTTCTCTTTTTGTTTTTTTAAACGCGTGGAATAATCGTTACACGTAGCGATTGGACCGATATCGATACGTACCGAAATTTTAGATAGATTTTTCTTCGACCGATACCATACTACTTTGAATCAAAATTTATTTGATATTTCATGAAGATATCGACACATTTTGACATTTACGTTTTCAATACCGCCCGATACCAGATCGAAATTTGTGGATTGGTATCCAATAGTATCGACGCGGTATCAGTCCCAATATTATACGATCATTCTAAGCGTAACGATACACCGTATATAATAGTAATTGCCTATTCGAACAACGCACAAAACCGTCTTTTTTCTTTTTTTTTAAGCGTAGGCCGGACTAACTTGTCTCTCGAGCATAAAACAATAACCTCCGTAGCCCGAAATATCGAGCCTAATTGGCCTCTGCGTTCTCGTTCTGACTAGATTTACGATAAGTGTACGAACATCGATGAATCGACTGCTGTTCCATGTCGATCAGATCATTTTTCTCACGTACAATTCTTCTACGAATAATACACGTTAATAGAACTATCGACTTCTTGCAATTCGAGAACCATTTTACGTATTACGAAATAAGTATAAATTCTATGTGTCAACAATAAGTTTACAAAGAGATTCACCGACGACACGGACGCAGCATTCGAGGTTTGGTACACGGAGAGTGACATCGACCCATCGATCGATACATCGACAGGATACTACGGTCACTGGTCAGTAATTATTGCTATGCAAGCAAAAGCCGTAAAAAGGTTTACGATCAGCTACATTTATACATGCGAATGACCATCGCACGATACGGCTCTCTTGAAAGCGGCATCGTGAGTACATAATATACTATATTTTACATACATTAATTCTCCTTGTACTTTCTAAGATCGTGCGACAAGTATCATATGTCGTGTCGTGGGTTTGGAATACGTATTGTTTTTTAATCACTTTGATCGTGTCTCGATACTGTACACGTTCTTTGCACTTCGAGTTCTGCACAAGCTCGAAGTACACAGAGGGCAGCATCTCAACCGGCACAAAGTGATTTTATTTTTATTTTTTGTATCTTCACTGGATCTAATATATCTATTACTCGTTCAACGAAAGATCCGCCACCCCCAGTTTTCTGTCATATACACTGTGGACAAAAATACGTCCATAGGGAGAAGAAATGATAATAGGAAATATACAAGATTTTTGCCCACCGAGTGTACACGTTCAGCGTCACGGTTACCGCCAAGTGACATGCGCATTTATGACCTAACCAATCAGAACTGACATGCGCGGAACGAACGAAAACTCTTCGAATGATCTCTCGTTGAACGAATAATGCCGACATAAAAACGTACAATACGATAATTATTCACGACACCGAATTAATGCATCCTATCGTCAAAACGAGTCGCTAGATTACAAAATCTGGGGCTGAGAAGTTTTCGTCGCCTAGCGACTCGTCGCGCGACAGCGTTAAAATATTTTCTCTTTTGCGCGCCGCAGTTCGAATTTACGTTGACTAAAACGTATTTATTAATTACTAGTTGTTACGCTATTATTACTAATTACCGTTTAAATTCTCTCTTTTTAAAACTATCAACGACGACTCGAAGTTTACATCAAGGATCGATGATCGAATCGAAATGTGGATCATGATTCATTCACGATTCGATAGGGACATCTTTGATGGAAACTCCAACTTATAGAGTATTTTGCTTATATTTTCTCTTCTCTCTGCTCTTTAAAACACCCAAGAAATCGTTCTCCCTTATATCGCGGATAATTTTATCATCGTCCAACCCGTTTCAGTTGGAAACTCGACTCAGCGTGTAACCATTCATCGATTTCTATTTTGAAAACGTGCTTCGAGCGTTTCTGCACGCCGCAAATAAGGCTTGACTATTTGATCACTTAATACGCTAAAGAGCTTTCAGCCGTTTCCTAATGGTTTTAAGTACACGAAATTGATGCTTCAAGCTTTAAAGAACACCTAACTAGAGACAACACGTACGAAGATTCTGGAAGGTGCATCAATATCGCTAGGTGGACATCTGTTTTTCTTTTTTTCTCTTTTTTTTTACTCTGCGCATCAAGTTCGATCACTTCGAGTCTTCCTTTGTCCACTGTATTTCCTTTCTTCTCTTTTTTGTTATACTTTAGGCGTATATTAAAATAAGTTAAGATTATACGTGTTACACATACGTATATGTATATATATATATATATATATTATATTATTTTGTGTTAAGTTTGACGGTTGTCCACCAGTGGACCCCGTCGCGTCTATTATCACTTAAAATTCTATATTTCTTTTTTTTAAGTATGAAACACCATGACCACCTGGTCAGATCGTATCCTGCTCGATCTTCACCACGCGAGCATGGCTTTAATGTTGTATTATTTTAAACTCTATCGGAGAAGCGCTGCGAGATGATCCTCTGGGATTAAAGCTCAACGAAAAGTTTTAAACCGTTCGAATTTTCGTTCGAACAGGAATACAACTTCTCGTTTTTTTTTCTTTCTTTCTAATTAGTTATTCTATACTATGTTCGTATGCACAGGATTTACAGACTCGACATTTATAATTGCGCCTGCTGGTTTTACTTAAAACTTAAGCCCAGCTTACGTTTCAGTCTTGATCACTAGTGATGCGACACACTACGCTAAGACTCCTAAAACTCGACTTATTTTTTAAGCAATATTCTTGGAATAACTCGATCATCTTATTTCTGCCACAATAGAAAAACTCATGATTTGTAATATGAAACTAAGTACATACGTAAACGTGTAAGCGTTAAAAAAAAACACGTAAGTGTCAAGTCTTTATAACGTGATAAACCATGAGTCTGTAAATCAGAAGATACTTACATGTTCCAGTAGAACTGAGTCGTCAGAAAAAACTTGTAACTTCAATATTTCTTTAATGTTATCTTTCAGACTCAAGGTTGTTCCTGTGCAAATTACTTGTTCGTCATTGGTATAAAACGTTTAGAGGAAATCCTCTATAAGCGCTCTGAGAGGAAACGAAATATACGATTAAGAAAAAAGTTCTTATCGATTCGAATCCTTTTCCTCCATTCTCTAAATAGTTCTGTAGAGTTTCTAACAGTATTTATACATAATTTGTAAGAATATCAATTCAACAGAAATGATCAGATCGCCCAGCGATCGTTATCGCCATGCCATTGAAAATGACTTTCTTTGCTGCGTTTCTTTTTTGTACTAATTCCCTTAATCAGTATTTGATTCCAAAGTACATTTTTTAATCATCGTGAATTGGATCTCTCATTAGCGTTTCCTCTCGAACATGCCCTATTCTGTGGCTTTTCAAAACAAAAATGAAAAGAAAACGATGATTTTGTCAGATCTTGAAACAGACTTCGATCCAAACACGTTTCTTTTCGTGCCAAATTAGCGTCATACTTGTAATCAATATTCCTGCAAAGATGTTGTAGAAAACAGAACGAAGTTTCCAAATTTCTTCACGATCTCCATCACTTTTTCCCGATAGCTTGAATGTTGCTTCCAATGATAAAAAATTATCTCCGATGGAGATCAAATACAAAGGAGATTCCGAGCAGCTTCATAAACGCTGATATTCAACTTTGCAGATTGGCACGTTCACCAATTTTCCAAGCAAGAAGCATTGAAATGACATTAACATTGTATCCTCTTTCTCGTTTACTCAATTTGTTCTTACTTTTTACTGCGCTCCAAACCTGGCTGGGTTGAAGTCTTTGTTGATGAAAGAGAAGCCTTGGAATTCCTCTTGATTGATATAGTTCACTTCTTCTGGATCTTCCGGTGTCAATACAGGATCTTCTTTCGTGAATTCTGTGTCGAAGTTCATGGCATCTTTTTTACTTTTCTGAAAAATTTATAGGAACATCGTAAAATAATTTAATATTAAATTTAATTTAATATTACATAAAATAATTTCTTGTGAACTTACAATTTTTGGCCTAATCGGTGGTTTTACTTTGCGCGCTTCGAGAGCGTCCCAGTCCATTTCTTGAAAAAATGGATGGGCTTTTATAGCGCTCTCGCCACCGTTAGCAGCAACGCAACCTAATCTTTTAGCAGGATTCTTTGTCATAAATCCTTTCAAAATAGACACTGCTTCCTTTGAGATCCAAATTGGATAAAGCACGTCGTCTCGCAAAATAGATTCGAACAAATCATCTTCGTTATCCGCTTCAAAAGGTGGTTGACCAGCCATCATTTCGTACATTAAAACACCTAATGCCCACCAATCCACGCTGGCGCCATATTGCAATTCTTGAAGAATTTCGGGTGCAATATAATCGGGGGTGCCACAAAATGTTGACGTAGTTGTTTTCCCTTCAATGATACCCTCTTTACACATTCCAAAATCTGCTAATTTACAGTGACCTTCCTGGTCGAGTAATATATTGTCCAATTTAAGATCTCGGTATATAACATGATGTTTATGAAGAAATTGCAATGCAAGTGTAACTTCTGCTGCATAGAATCGTGCTCTTGCTTCATCGAATTTTCGAGCTCTCTGAATATGGAACATTAAATCACCTGGAACAAATAAAAATAATAGATTAATTGTTACTTTAATATTACCAAGTAATCAATAATTCGTAACAATATTTACCTCCATTCACGTACTCCATAACAAAGAACAACCGATCGTTTGTCTGAAAGCAACTGTGAATAGCAGTGAGGAAAGGATGCTTTGCTGCCAATGTCAAAATTCGCTTTTCCGTCATTGTACAGTCAACATCATCGTCTTGTATAATTGCATCTTTTCTTAAGATTTTCACGGCGTATACTTCATCAGGATTAGCCTTTCGTTCCACTAGCATCACTTTTCCAAAACTACCTTTACCAAGGACTTTGATAAAATTAAAATCATCGATACCAAATTTTCTAACTTCATTCTCACTAACAGGTACTGCATTTTCGCTAACGATAACTGGCATTTCTTCTGCTTTTTGTTGAACTGTTTGCGAGTTATCTGTTGGCAACGTATCTGTGACTGTTACAGTTGTAGGTGTTTGACCAGATTGACAAGTTGTTGTTCTATAATTAATCTTTGGAGTTTTTATTTGTTTATCAGGTGATATATTCATTGTACTTAAAATCTCAGCCATAGCTTTAGTATTAATACCACAGTTATTTGCTACATTCTTCTGACATCTCTTGTGAACATTTATATTACAAGCTATATAAGACAAAAAATAAGTTCAGCTATACAGTTATACAAATCTTCTTATACATAAGAAATAGTTTAGTGAAAAATTACCTTCGCATTGTAAGCCTTGTCTAAACAAGCCATACAATAGTGAACCACAATGGTCACAGAAAGTAAATCTTTTGTAATTGTGAACAACAAAACGGTGTGGCATATCTATACTGAAACGTGGACTTTCTGTATCTTGACTTGACTGAAATCCAGTACCAATAAAATATTAGATCATTCAGCATTATGGCATATAAAACATGTAGTATTAAAACATGAACACAAAATAAATTGTTATTACCTCGTCTCTCATGCCAGGGCATTTTGTAATAACTAACTTGTGGCACCTCTTATGAACAACACATGTGCAAACTGAAACATAATAATTTTTAATTTAATACATAAACTTTCTTACACATACAACATTTAAGTATAGCATGACCAAAGCTGGCTGCATGCGTGATTAAACGCACTGATTTAAGATGACAAGCATAAATAAAATTTGGTGGATGTTGTGATAGTCTTGCCATAGAAACAGTATAAGCTTGAACATTAAAAATAGAATATGATTTCTAAGGATGTGATAAAATGAAACCACTGAAACCTGTTAATGGTTTGTTATACTTTACTTAAAAACATGCAATGAAATATTTCCCCCTCATGTTAAATCACAGGTAATACAGTTTGCAGTAAGAACTTGAATAATGGATTACAGATATTAAGTTTCATTTTGCAAGTATTGTTACAGAAAGCACAGCATCAAGTATTGAACCATGGGCCAAATTAAATGTCAAAAACTTATTTTCAAATTTAATTATGAAACTTTCTGAATGTTCTAAATAGTTTAATTTTTTTTAGCTAAGTACACATACACACACCTAGATAAACATATGTTCACACAAAGGTAGAGCAAGCATATATATAATTATAATATCTGTTAATAACGTGTATGTGTCTTCTCACCTTGACACTGATAGCCCTGCTTGCCCAAGCCCCTGAAATACAACAGACAAAACACATCACATCATCTCCTTGTAACCCTCATAAAACACATACGTATGCTTTCTTGGGCCATGAACCATAATTAGATGTTTATGCTATACTTTCAAAAAAAAGATTAGAGAACTATTCCCATTTTATTTGTTTCTACCTTACATTTTTTTAATATAGTCTTAAAATTATTTTATGATTATACCAAAGAATTATTGTATATAAATACTACAACACAATGTTAATTTGTAAATAATTTCACCAAACAGTATACGTAGTATGTGCTTGCAAAACCAATGCATGCAGCCTATTCCTGGTTAAATAACTGATTTCATTAACATATATCTACTATTACTTAACTATTATCTTACCATACAAAGGAAGAGACAGAAAAAATGTTTGAAATTTTGAAAGTCAGTATACCTAACACATTTGTTAAATATTCATTTCGATACTCCTGATACCATGTTACATGCTAATAAGTTAATTGAAAAATTATTCATTATACCTTTGTTATAATGTTTGGTCATAAAAAATATTTGTGTAATGTTTAGAAAAGCTATATATTTTTTGTACGATAGTACCATAAATTATAAAGAACCAAAAACCCAAACATGCAACACCTTTAAACTTATCCAAGATACCCAAACTCCACATTAATTTGGTGTGCAATGCATTTGATACAAATTAATTTGAACAAAAAAGTTAGTTAAAGTTATTTTAACTGCACTCATTTCTCAAAGCACGCACACCAAATTAAACCCACAATATTTATATTATGAAATGATTTAAATTAGTAAATGTATTGAATTAATGTTAGTGTGCTCGTGAACTAAACCCTAAGCAAAATATTATTGATACAGTTTTGCAAAAAAACATACCATATAAATTCACGGCAGTGAGAACAGAAAGTCGGTTGCCTCAGGAAAGTAGCCATAAATTTATGACCATTTGCTTGATGAACTCTGCGTCGCATTGCACCCCTTCGCCGGTTGAAACCCTGTCGTTCTTTGAACTCCCTCCTGGGTTCTTTCCCAGCAGTGATGCTTCCACCACCTCTGCCTCCGATACCTTCTCCATCACCTGTACCACAGCCTGTTCGTTGATCTAAAATTTTATTATGAAAATATACCCTACATGCAATATTCTAACTACATATTCCTTACCTTGATCATTCCACTTAAGGTCAATCCTAACCCTGAGTTTTCCTTGAGGTTCAAGGTCAACCTGAAATAAATTTTGTTTCACATTGATAATTTATAGGGAATAGTATTATTTTGAAATAATTGCTATGCACGTAACACATTTAAAGTAGGTAACAAACTATAAATTATCTCTTCAGTAATAAGAGTTATATATAAATGATAACAGAAGTACACCTGGGTCCCTTTTTACACATTGATATGTAAAACATATAAAACGATACCATATTAGAAGAGACCAAGATATATACAGTTTATACATTCGAAGAATATGAGATACTATTTTGATAACCATACAACTGAAACATCACTGATACTTTACAGGTTTATAATCTTTATGCATTTGTAACATTTTAAACAAACTCTAATTTTAATCATTAAATATTTTATGTCTAAGAAATATCTATCTCCTCCCTTCCTTTACTTTAGTTTTCATTGACATAATCTTATCAGTCTGCCTTGAGTTGTACTATAATGTCATAATAACAAATGTACACAAACACAGATTATACATTTACTGTACACATGTACATTAGCAAGATGTGCTGAAATTAACAGAATCCAATTAATCATAAATAAGAAGTTCACCTTTGCGAACATATGAATGTACAAATACATATATTCAGGAATGAAACCAAAAAAAACAGGGGCATAGTACATTCTGTACGTGATAAAGGAATACTAATGCATGAACAAGAAATCAACTTAGTCCATGTAATTATAAGGAAAAGAATGTTGAGGTTCATAAACATATCAATATACAAATACATATACTCCAAAATGAAACTAATACAAATAAAGATGCAGTACATACTGTAACTGTAGTAAAAAGATTGAAGAAATTTGCGAGTTAGAATGAAAGAGAATAATCATAGTCGAAACCAACCCAAAAATCCGCAGTTTTGTCATTTCTGCTGACAAGTTCCTCGAAAGGGATACTGCAATTGGCGACGAAATAATCCGGCGGTAATGCCGCATCGTGGAAGACAGTGAGTCCAAGCATCACCGCGTCTTGGACTTCGTGGGTGAAACTCTCGTTCCATACCGGATCGAAGGTTTTTGGTTTGGTGGAGGAGCGATCAAGATGATTCTCGTCAACGTCGAGCTGAACGTAAGGATCGAGTATAGGTTCATCCTGCCAGAACTTGCGTTGCTTATCAGTCGCCCTAAGTCCGACCGCTTCGCATATTTGGATCTTCATTGTCCCGGTGAACATCGTGAATCGGTTATGTGACCCGGTATTGCCAAGAAGGGTAGGACAGAGGACGGACGACCCAGTCGACGGGCTGTCACGCCTGTCGACGAGCTGACACTCGGAATTGTGCGATCAGGTTATCCAGATTCGATTCAACTTATCGGCGGAAGTTGACTCAACACTGTTACGCTTTACCGACGAGTTTCGAGACGAAAACGATCGCTGGAAGGTTCGATATACAACACGATATCGAAACCTCTGAATGACTTCACAAATAAGGTTCCCGCGGTAAATACGACCTTCCGTAGAAATGTGTGGCGCACCGCTTCGAATATCTCGTTCGACGAGCCTTCACCGATACTTTCTTTCTCTCTTTATCTCGCTTGTCCAAGTTTCTTCCCCTTCTCTCTTTCTCCTCCTCCCTTTCCCTTTCCCTTCGTCACCGCCACCAGCACCGTTCAGTTATAAACACTCGACTCTCGTCGCGTTCACGCATAACAGGCACGGAAACGGAAGCAAAATTTGCGGTGCCAGCAACAGGAGGAGCCTGTAGTCAAAGTCGACACGCAGAGGAGGTGGATGCAGGACGAGCGAACGAGAGGCGATGCTGCTTATTGCGAGGCGCCCCGTTCGCGAGTGCAAGACCTGTCCGTCTATTCCCGATCTCCTGAGAGCCATTAAGCTCCGTTTTCTCTCTTGGTTCCTATTTCTACGGTTCTCCTTTGGTCTACGCGTCACTGAAATCGATTCGAACACGAGTTCCACATCGGAGAATCTTGTTTCGCGGTTTAGAAACAACGACGTATCGCGATAAGCACTCGTTTATCGTCCCTGGACAACCCCACCGACCCGAACCGCTCGATTGGTCACTCCGCGCTTCGTCTAAACTCGATCTCGACCTCGGATGCCTTTCGGAATAACTCGTGCATTTTCGCCGAAAGCTCAGGCTGCGTTTTCACCCGCGAATGGAAGACTTCGTTCGTAGAACTTTATATCGAATTCTTCGATAACTTTAGGATAAATATAGCAATCGCAAAAGAAGAGAATAAATCCGCGGCGCTTGATCGTGATTTTTCGAATATAAATTAAGTTATTCGGGTATTTGTCAGGATTCGAGTATAGGGAGAGCTTGCGGAACAAGTAGAGGCACTAGAACGATGCGCAGCCATCTGATTGGCGGAGGTCTGGCTAAAAAAAGCACTTCTACTTACGGTACTGGTTTCCAGCGTTTGCTGAAATATCCAGAACCACTTGGGAACGAAATTTTTTGTTCGAAATGTACGTTCCATAAAACAAATCCATAATATTGATTCTTTATCACGATATAATATTATGGAATCGGAGAATGAACCGATGAAACATATTAGGGATATTGATTTAGGGAAATAGGTCTCCGATAGGGCGAACCAGGGCCGCCGCGTGTAGGTGTGCAAGTTGTTCACTGCACAAGAGCGGTAGTTTGATTGATTGCAAGTATAATAAAATTTATTTTTATGATGCCATTTTAGGAACCGGACGGAAGTGGCGTCATTTAAGGAAAACTCGAAAGTAACTCTCGTGCACGTGGCGGCTCCGAAGCAAATAGCTGTTATCGTGTTCGAAACGATGAGGTAAACGCGCATAAATAACAGATTTCAATGAATAATGGAATTTCTGGCTTTTATTGAGCTATATAAATAAACGAACACAGTTATGAGTCTAGTATTTACACCCACGATGATACATCAACGCAATGATATCCTCGCGTCATCTTCTCGGGCCAGGACATTTTTGCGTTAGCGGCTCCGATGTTTTTTAGATGAAACAGAGAGAGTGAGACCCGCGAGAAAATCGGATTGTTCTTCGAGATTAAGAACTATTCCCTCGGCGATCGACCGAATTAATTCTCTGCCGTCCCTCCCTAAAAAAATCTATCGCAAGTGTGTACATCCTGTATCGCGAATACGATGGATTCATTAAATAATGCACGATGAAGGAAGTACTGCTTGCGATCTATTCGGTCGACCGTCGATTCTAGCCAGTCGCAATGTATCTCGTATTCAAGAATAAATATTTTATCTTAATAAGGGGGAGGGGAGAAATGGATTACGAGAATGTGACTTGGATCATGACTATATCGCACACGAGATAAAAACGATCTATCTTGTCGATCACGTCGACGATTTTATGATCCCATGATCACGTCTGACGTTGTGCTCTCTTGCGTTTCAAGAACATCCTTCTTCTTCTCGTCCTGTTCTACTCCTGATATCACATAGACAGGTTGTTGGTACGCGAGGAAATGTTGGTCCGATGCTAACGATTTTGACGGATCCTTCATTTTCATCTGCAAATATTATCAAATCTTAATTTTTAATTCACCTATATTCTTTTATTCTTGAATAGTTAATCAAGGACGGAAACGTACTTTTTTACGGTACAACATTAATAGAATCAATAAACTACTGATTATAAAAGCGCTTCCTGCAGCCAGAACCAGAGTGGCTGTTTGATAAACAGGAGCTTCTACTTCCGTAAGGATTTCCCGTTGTTCCAACGCAACGATTCGGCTTTGCATGGCCATCGGAGTCGACCTGTGCGTGAAACGGGACGTAGTTGCATCCGCGAATGATCCCAACATGGTTAGCTTTTGGATCCGCGTCAATTCCTCCAGATGGAAGGCTACGTCAACCTTGTTGGGTCCTATTATTTCGAAACTGAGTATGGCCGAATCTTGATTGATTTCCACGCGTATATCGTTCTTCATTCTGGCACCAAGGTCGTGCAGGAGATCCTTAGCCTGCCTCACGAAGGTGGCCTGGTCATCGGCTAAGAAGCGACCGGGAAAACGTAGAGTCACTTCGACAGCTTCTACTGGAGTTGGCACTAGATACAACAGAGTTGCAATTTTATAAATATATGTTAACTGATTATTCGTAGAGGCATCTTTTGTTAAAAAAATGTTTCGAACAAAACTTTGATCCACTACACGTGTGAACATCAAAATTTCCTATAAAATTATGTTTGAATAAAAAGCCAAGGATTTGTAATTTGTATTGTAATATGAGAAAGCAGAAAGGAATGTCTCTTACAGCATATGTTCGTTCCTTTCAGGAAGGGCTCGGAACCGATCAGCTGATTTCCCGCCTCGTCCACGCACCAACACGTGTCGCCGGCGCACTGGGTCGGCTCGAACCTGCCCTGACGATCGCAAATGGCCGGAACGTGTCCTCTGTCCTTCATCGCCCGACACCTAGTACCCAATACCTTCCCGATTTGCTTTTCGTCGGTTTCTAAGTTTATCAGAGCATTCTCCATGAATGCCTGAATTTCACGGTCGATTTCTTGAACGGCTGGTCCTCTGCCGCCCCGTCTGGCTTGTCTGAAGTTACACTTGGGTTCTGGTCCTCTGGTAAGCGAACCCTTCACCGGTTGACCCTTTCTGTTGACACACCAGCACACGCCAACGTGTTCTAAACATTGTACAGGTTCCCACATGCCGTTCTCTGGGTCACATCTGGGCAGGAACGTTGGCTGTTTTAATCTCTGTGACGTTTTCAAGTTCTTCTCTCGTAGTCTCTCGCACTGCGACAACACAGGGCAAACAGTGTCGCACACCAGACGACTGGAGAAATCATTGTGGCCGAGAGTGCATTCCGTTTGCCTTCTGCATTCGTTGCGTTCCGGATCGAAGTACCATCTCTCCGTGTCGTTCATACCTATCCCTAGATTGCACGACACCTTTCGAGGTGGTTCGAAACAAACCTCACGAGGCTTTGGACAACACACAGCGTATTCGTTCAAAGGAGACAGCTCGCATTTGTGCGTGGAGGGACAATGGTGACCGTGTGGGCCACAAGTAGCGGGCGATCCATCCGGGTTCAATAGCGGAGACCCATTGGGACACGGATTGTCCTTCTTCGGTAAACATACCGGCACAGGAGGACACGGTGGTATGCTGCAGGCTACTTCGACCATTCTGCAAGCCTCGTTTTCGCCCCGACACGTTACGCTCTTGCATGGATCTCGACAGGAACATGTTGGACAACCGGTGTCTGGATTCAAATCGAATCCTTCGGGGCAGTCCAACTTGCAGTCAATTTCCGGACATCGCAGTGGCGTGTTACACTTTGGCACTATGCCTTCGAGAACGCGCGTCCCAGCAGCTTCTCTACCTTCTTTGTCCACGCACCAGCACATTCCGTTGTGACACTGGACTGGCTCGAACCCTCCACTGGCGTCGCATCTGGGAATGTAGATCCTCCTGGCCGGCTCCCCGGATTCCCTAGCCGCGTGTTCCGCCACCGCTCGCGCGTGCTGACACGCGGTAGCCATTACAGGAGCCACGCACTGCGTTCCACAGCCGGTGGAGCAGCACTTCTCCGATGCTGAACATTCCTGATCATTGTTGCATTGCAGTTCGCAGCTGGAAGAGCTAGGGACTAAGTACGGACACTGTCCTGGCTTCGTGGCCAAACAAGCTGGAACTGCGGGACAATGTTGTCCGGATCCACAGTTCACGTCGACCATCGTGCAAGTTTCGTGAGCGCCACAAGATACGTCTTTACAAGGATCATGACAACGACATTGTTCGCAACCAGTCGGGTCTACTTCGTAACCGTAAGGACAATCCAAATCGCAGGACAGAGGTCCGCATAGTTTTAGAAGATCCGTTATCTCCTTGCAATCGGTGCTGCGATTCACATCAGCTTTCAATACGATACCGCGATCGTTTACGCAGGAACAGGTACCGTTGTGACATTGTAAAGGTTTGTAGCTGCCATCCTTCTCACACTGAGGCGGTGGTATCGCCAACGACATGTCCTCTCTTGTTCCTTCCATACGATCGTTGAACTCTCGCAAATATTCGCACACTGAAATCGAATAAAAATTAATTAATTTCAATTATATATAGTTTCTTAACATCTCGGTCGAAAGACAACTTTGGGAACGAAAGATCTTACTAGTTTGTGGTTTAGTCGAATTCGCTGATGTCATACAGCACACTGACTGTCCAGCTTCAGCTACGGCTGTGCACTTGTAGCCCTGAGGGCAAGTGTCGTTCTCGGAGCAAGTTACCGCATTGCGTTCGTCGTCCATCAAAGGAGTTCCGTAGACGCAAGGGCTCTTATAAGTTTTCTTCGGTTTGCATTCTGGCCTGGTTGGACAAAGGAAGTCTGGACAGCCCTCTTCTCGGTTGAGTACACACTCCTCTCCTACTGGACAAGGAAACCTGAAGAGGAAGACATTTAGAGTTATGAAATACTGTTACAAAACGGTTTGCTCGAATAATATGAAACGTACCCTTCGCAAGGATTATCGCATTCGCAAGTTGGACATCCAGAAGCATCGGTTTTAAACCCGTACTGACAAACTTGAGCGCACTGTTGGGAAACGCAGGATGCCGGAAGAGACCTCCCCTTTATTATCGACTTACAATCGACTTTCTCTGCCGGTCCCATGGAGCCGGATATTTTCCGACCATTGTTATCCACGCACCAACAAACCAAGCCGTTCCTCGAGCATTGTTTGGACTCATAACCACCATCTGAAATGTAAATCGTCATATTAATGAGTATGCAAATGCACAGGGAGTTTGGGAAGTGCCGTTGCAACTTTCTTTTTTTAACAAAACCCTGGTTAATTACCCGATGCAATTTTATGCTCTTTATAAAAGTGATATTAAGAATTCCTATGATTCGAACCCTCACCTTTTGTACACTGGGGAACATATCCACGACCTTGTCTCTCCGATATGCTGAGCATTTCGGCCAACACCCGATCCCGATGGCAAGCGCTAAGACCCTGGGGTATAGAGCAAACACCTCCTCCGCATTTCTCGCTCGCGCAGCATTTCTGTGGGTCAGGACACTCTAAATCATGCTGACACGAGTTCCCGCAGATTGCTGGTTCCTCCAACGGACACGTTCCCGGTCGCTTCAGATTTATGCTCGAAGGACAACAGACTCCATACTCCTGTTTCGGTTCCACCAGGCAGCTGTACATCGGTGGACACGTCGGTTTCCCGGGCGAGTCCCCGCAGAGAAATGGCCTCGGCGAATCCGTGATTTGCAACGGTTCACCGGCCGGGCATATCGTCGACAGGGATTTCGCTTTACGACAGCTGGGAATTGGCGGACACGGTGGACGAGCACACGTTACATCAATCAACTCGCATGTTTGACTGGTCCCTGGACATATGATGCCGCGGCAAGGATCCCGACACTCGCATTTAGGGCAGCCAGTTTTAGCCTCGATCTGTCAATTTGAGTGGGAAGTTGTTTGAACGATGTCGCTTTAATAGACCATTTGCAAAATTGATTTGCGCCGCCAAAAAACGGGAAAGTACCACCTTTTTCCAATTTACCCTGATCGATGGGAATTCGTGATTCAAAGCGATGGAAGGGTAAACATAGCCCGTTTTTTGGTACCGTGGGAAATGAAAAACTCGTGCGGGACATTTAAGAATATCGGAACGTTTTAGTATTTACTCAGCTCTCAAATGCTTCGATAAAAGTTAGAAAAATTTCCAAACGACACGGTGTCGTATTTTGAATGATAATGTAACAGGCTTTCGCAATGTGTTTGACTGACCATGAAGTTTCAAATTTAAATTGTCATCGTAGTGACTCTTCCAGGAGTTTTTTATTACGAACCCGACACATTTTTGCCTTCATAAATTTTTCGAGGTAAAAAAAGATCGTTTTTGAACATCGTATTATTAGATGATTCTGTCGCTTTTCACGGGCAAAGACCATTTCTGCAAACGGTAAAAGCAACGGTAACGAGATTACGAAGAGGGTCATTTGTGACATCATTCACAGCTGAGGCACGCGGCCTCGGTTGACTAATTAATCTCGGGCAAACAACAGCATGCAGCTTTCGATCAATTATCGCCTTTCAAGCATCGAAACATTCCCCAACTAATGGATGAGAGTTTAATAGCCAGAAAGACGAAAAGTTGAAATATCCAGGTTCGTGTGAAGGATTTTAGACGCGTCTGGAAAATTTACCTCGAAGCCCAGCGGACACAACATTCGACAACTGTGAGCCGGACATTTTCGAGGATTGTCGCAATCGATCACGTCCTTGGTGGGTCCTCTGGTCCCGGGGATCTCGGCGCCGATTTCATCCACGCACCAGCAGCTGTTCTCGCGCGGATGGCACTGTATCCTCTCGAACTCGCCCGTCTCGTTGTTGCACTTTGGTATGAACTGCGAGGATCCACGAGGGCCGAGGGCGCGTGATCTCCTTATGGCCGCCTGCGCCAACTGTTCACATCCTGTCAGCTCTCCAACGATGCATTTGGTACCACAGGCTGTCTTACAGCAACGCTCGCCAGACGCTCGACACTGGAAGTCATTTTCGCAGGATGGCGCCCTTGCTGGACATATGTTCTGCTCCTCGAAGGATGGGCATCGACCTACCGTTTTCAACGGCGGCTCTGTGAAACGAATCGTCTGCATGAGTTACCAAGCGTGACAGGTGCAGCTGATAATAGCGATCAGAGTTAACCGTTATCCATAAAAAAAAAAAACAGGTAGGGACTATCGGTGATAGCACGAATTTAATACAAGGCTAGCTGTGTGGACATCTTTCTAAAGTTCGAAAATAGCTAAAAATGTTACACAGGAAATTCACGGGACAAGGCGTTAAGGATCTGCCGTGGTCAATGGCGCAGCCAAGCGTACGACCCAACCAGTTTTTAATTAAGAAACAGGAAGCAGCGGGCGAGAAATATTCGTGCGGGCCAAACGGCACGGTAAAAGGAGGCACACCTTGAAATAAATTTATTCAAGATCGTTCGGCTGGTTTCGAAGAAGCGACCGTGGTTCACGGGTGACAAGGAGACATCTTTATAGGTCAGACGTCATCACGATCTTCGTGTATCCCGTGCTTTTGTTCTCGGGCAAACTCGCGGACTAAAGTGTAGAGCAACCGGCGATGGAAATAATAATAAAAATAGCCGGAGTCGAGCTAACGGTTCTTCGCATCCTACTGCCACACTTACTACGCTTACCTAACGCGATACGAGCACGTTTCCAGAGGCGACTGGCTGAGTCAGACACCGTGCTCTCCTGATGACGCTGCCGTCGTCGTCGTTGTGCCCGTAAGCGAGAAGGAAACAAGAAATGCACAGAATCGAATGCAACTGTGACGATTGCTCGATGAACAGCAAGTGCCTCTGGTCACGCGAACCGTTTTTTTCTGAACCATCGGATGAACGAGTTTCCTCTTACAGATCATCGCGTTAAATAATCCGGGTCGGTGATTACGTTCCGCGAGAATGGGATGTCTTGGTTCGAGAAGGGGTCAAGTATTCTCGATTTTATGAACGTTCAGGGACATTTAAATCTGTTGCTACAATGGTTGTGGATAGTGGGATACATCTCAATAAGGATTATTAGTATGTTATGTTGGGTCACTGGAATAGGTCTCGGATTCTAAGATTTACGATCGGTTCTTGTTTAATGGAGAAAAAGAACTTGACGTCAGTTATGATCGAAATTGCATTTCGAGTTCAATTCAGAACAATTCAATTTGGAACTCATTCGGAGTAACTCAATTCCAGACAATTCAACTTGCAATTTAATTTGAGATAATTCATTTAGGGGCTATCCAACTTGGAACAATTCAATTCAAGATAAGTCAATTTTGGGGTATTTAATTATACATGATTCGTTTCAGTGTAATTCGATACGAGACAATTCAATTCAGACCAACTCAATTTAACGCAATTTAGTTCAACACAATTTTGCACGAAATGTTTCGGTTCGACAAAAATTGGCGGAACGAAAATGAAAATCTCTTTATCCTAAAACAGTAATTGGATTTGACATTGTCCACCAATAACAAAGATAATTGATATATTAATAATAATGAATTATCTTAAATAATAATTCTACTTAAAGAGATTGATGTTGATATTCTTGTAGATAATAAAAAATGTAGGTATTTTATTAAATTTGTAGGTGTATGTTATACACATGTATAGCATATGTTGAATGTGTAGGAATATAGGTATTCATGCGTTGCATGTCAATCGACTTTTTACTTTGACTCTCTATACTGTGCATATGTTCTCACATCGTTAAAGATTTCATAAAAGTCCAGTGAAACTTCCAGCACATCCGATTACCCGAATTTCCGGTTCGTTGACCATCGCCCTCTTTCTCTCTGCCTTTCTAGCTCTATTATAGCAGTTTCGTGTTAATCATCGCGCGAGTTTCCCTGTTACGACATCCTTTATCTTGCGATTTAATTACCTGCGATGTGCAATATGAAATTTGTCCGAATTTAGACGAAACACGCGTCCATCAAAATTCGGTTAATAAACTTTTGATACATGACACCTCTGTCAAGAACTTCTGAATATTAATATATTTCGTGGACATGAGAACGATACTAGAGGGAATAAAATACTAATTAGTAACTAATATATAATCATAGATTTGCACTGCGTGCATACAAAGATAGTGCGTTCTAAAATTGTGAAACTTTACACTTTCACGAATCTCGATCGACTGTTCGTGACAGATAAATATTTCTACGGCTGCACATCATAATCGTTCAATTAACATTAGCATAATAGAAGATGCTCTCAATACCGCACGCGACACATCGGTACGCATTAGACAAAAAATTCATAGAAAGCATACGCAATTAGCGCTCTCATTTGCAATTAAAACAGTGTTCTATTTAAATGGTACTTAACTCGGTATTTGCATAATCGTAACGGTATGCGAAATTTCTCTTCTCCTTTCGTTAATTAATCAGTTGCATAATAGGCGAGTGTCTAGTTAACAGCGACCACCGCGAATATGGAGACTATTCAACGTTAACGGATCGTAAGTATCAATGTCTTTCTAGTTCGAGTACGAAACACAGTCATGAACAAAAGCATCTGGAGAATGTCTGTAACGGCACAGAGCTGGGTGGATAAGAGAGCAGAGAGGGCGGGGAGGGTGAAATGGAAGAATGTGAAAGACCGTGGAGAAAAGAGAAAGAACGAGGAGAAAACGCGAAGAGGAAAGATGTACGCGGGGACGAGACGAAGGAATGCGGAGGAATGTACTTTAACGGTGCGAGAGAAATTCAATTTGTTATTGCCTCTAGCATGCAAATCGTTTTGGCCCTGATATTTATCGAGAACGCCGCGCCGGGTATCCTGCTGTAACACATCGGCAATCGATCGGACTTGAGCGTCGTTCGGGTCCACACCATCGGCAATTTAACCTCGTAATTAACGTATCTCGTTAAGTGCGATCGTTCATCCGCCTGCAGGATGTACCCTGGTTCACCGCTCTATAATCCTCCGCAAATAATTAACCCATCGATTAGGGAGATTCTCCTGCCCGCCGACGTCCATATTGATATCAATTGAAATACCCCGCGCAACAAAAGATTTTTCAAATAAACCGTTATTTGAGGATTTAGAAATTCTAAAATTTACATCACCACGTGTCGCCTAAAACGATCCTAAAATTGATTTCAATTTGTCCCAACATCCTAACATCGATTTTACTATATTTTCCCGAACTATTAGCAGTTTACACAAATCACTCCCCAGTTGATTCATTGCAAACTTCAATTTCTACCGGCGATAAAAGGGAACGAGCAAACTTCACCGGAAAAGGTATCCCCGAAGGTGCTAAAAGGGAGGATTAGACCCCGATGGTTTGGCTTCCCTCGCAAGAGTTGGTCTTTCGCAACATCACAAGGACGAACCTGTCCGATGATTCTCGAAATCCGATCACGTTTCTGTTCGTTGCATTATATGCAGATACACGCCCGTTTCGAGAGCTTGCTTTCCTTTTTTTTCTGCCCCCCACACGTCCACGCTGCCCGAACGTGAACACGACGGAGCTCTATTGTTTGCTAATGGCCGCTCTTTCAATAATTCGGGACCAATCATTACGGACGAACGAAGCTGGCGGCCGGGAACGAGGGATGGAGAAATCGGTAAAAAAAAAAAAAAATGGAATAATGTCGATGGAAAAAGGTGGACGTACCTGCTGTGACCGATGACGACAAGGATAGTAGCAGACAGGTCGATGACACCCACACAACGGCGCAGGCAAGCCCACCGTTGCAGAAATCACGGCGCATCCTCAGCGCATCAAGTGATTTTTTAATCGGCCGCTATATCTGAAATGATACGAAACGACGTTAAGAACTATTCGAGGATGATACATTGCGATATCGATCGATGATAATAACAGAATATTCGATAAATTGTTCTGACAATTTTTTATTAATGAAAGACTCATCGGTGACCGCACTTATCTCCTCAACATGTTCAAAACTGGGGTAACAGTTGAACATTTTGATTGTACATAACTGGTTTATAATTTTATATATCTATATACGGAGAGGTTTAAAAACATAGTACTTATGCAAATGTAATCTTCATTTTGGAGTCCAAAGACTTTCGTAGAACAGCAGTTCGAATTTACTTTCAGTAAAGTTTAGGTCTGGATTTTAGAGGAGTGTTATTAAATTCGAAGGATCGAAGTGAGAACCTCTGTAAGAAATCATCGGAGCATATTTGGATTGAATTAGAAAGCGAGTTAGATTTGAACTAGGTCTGGGTTAGGTGCTTAACGTATTAAGAATTGTTGAGCGAACAGGATGAGTAAACTAAGAACATGAAAATATAACAGTTTTAATTAAAATTCGCAACATTTCGCTGCTTGCTTTTCATTAAATGTTACTTCCAATCTTTCTCGCAAACTTGCGAAACGATTAAAAATGATTATTCGAAGAGAAGGATTAGGATTATCCAATTAAGGATTACCATCGGCAGAACAATTAATCGTTCCCGATAATCCTTCCGGGAAAAAGCTCGGTACGCGTGAGGATTAAGATTCCGGGTAAAACACGTTTCGTTTTCGCGTGGAATTCGTTGTCGAAGTTCCGTTAAACTTGTGCCCCGCGTTTTGAGGCCAATAAAGGCCAAGATTATAGATCCGGTAATGGAAAAACTTTCCACCTGAGAAATCAAAACTTGTCGACACGAACGCAAGCCCCGTCACTCTTTTCATTTCTAGCTTTGAAACGGAACCGTCGAAACTATTCAAAAAAAAAAAAAAAAAGAAAAAACAACGCAGTATCGTTTCATCGTCATGTCGAATCGTGAAATCTATCTCGCTCAACGTTGAAATGTTTTTAACGTCGAACGACGGGAAATAAATTCCCTTCCGTTATTTTGCAAAACATACAGCAGATTCCTGTTCTATCGCCGATATTGGTATTACAGATTCCACGAATTTTTCTTCATATGTGTCATATCGTCATGCGTTTATCTGTAATCGTAGTATCGATACGTGTCGTATTGCCGCGCGTTATATCACCACACGTTATACTACTCGCGTATTGCATTACATACGAGTTGTATCGCCACGCATTACACTATCCACACATTACATTAGCAACGTATTGTATCATCGATGATTGTATCTCTATGCATTATATCGTTGCACGATACCCCAGAATAACGGTTTGCGAACAACGAAAATAAAATCGATAAGCGAACGAAACGATTCGTTTTGCAATTCAAAACAGTCCACCTTTGATCCAGCTTAATACGGATAATAGTTCGGTTAATTTCGCAGTCTAAGTACCAGCCTCGTTAAAATCACGAGCGCCGGGCAACTTAAGGATTCCTCGGACGGAAAAGAAGAGAAAAATAACAATGAAAGTTATGTCTCCTTATTCGTTATACTACGGTGAATATTCTAATGCGTTCTTCTCCGTTATTCATGAGCCGTGGTTAGCTTCGAGATCTACGAATTGTTGGGTCGTTTTCGTTTCTTTTCACCTCCCTTTGTTCCTCGTTACAAGTTCGACGGGGACGTTGCCTCCTTCTCGTTCCCCATCCTCGTTCTTTTCGTTCCGCAGCTCGCGGATATTTTCATTGTGACCACCGTTTCCCGGGCAAAAAGATGATTAAAGGAAAAAACAGACGTGTTTTTCTCCTGATACCTCATTGGTCCCTGGAATTCTTTCAACTCGTCTTCTGACCATTCTTATCAATATTTCATTCGTGTTTTTCCAACTCCATTAATCTTCCTTTTCATTTTACACCGTCTGTTAATCTTCTTGTTCTGTACAGCTAAAATTCATAACGCTTTCTCTTCGAAATCTTCGCTGCACAGATTCGTTATATTGCCGCTTTATTTGAACGAAGTTACTGAAAGAAAGAGTTGAACATTTTTTTAAATCCAACACAAAATTACGCACAAAACATATCTGAAACTTATTATTAAAAATATTTGTTTGTTACCTCGTTACAAATGTGCCTAATTAGAATTTCTTCTAACAAAGGTTTTATCTTCAGTTCAATTACAGCAACGGTGAGTAATATTGTTCTGTGCATCGATGTTCCGCCATCAGTGTTCTGCGTCAATTTTAAATTGAAATTGACCACGCCATCGTTTTTAATAACGAAAGTTTTTCATAAAAATTTCATTTGTGCCCGTGGGAAGACCACGATGAGTTACATCCTTGTTTCGAGTTGATGCTATATTTCATTTTCCCTTTTTGTTCTTCTTTGCGGCGAACGATATCACGTGCATCGACAGTTTTGTTTCGCTCGGGCCTAAAGTATAATGGCGGGTATGTCGGTAGGAAAGTATAGGAGACTTTTATGTACGGTGAAATTACCGACGCGACGGGTTACATCCTTTGGGAAGCCTTTAAATTTAGGGTGTATCCTGTCGTATGAATAATGCATCGAGAAAGAGTGTGCTAACCATGGCCACGGTCAGGACCCGAACGTCACGGTAATTACATCGATGATCACGTTCAGATTACGTTCGACGGTCGTTACACTGTCATTATACCCGAAATTTGAATTTCTATTGCGCCCACGATAATTCCGATGTAGAGGTCGCAATAAAATAACCACAGCGTTTCTGCTAATAATTCAACATTATTTTGTATTTACTGTTATTCTCGTTTATTAATTCTGAATTTAAACCAATCCAACTGCTTGTGTTTCTCTATTTAATCGATTGTTATACAAATACGAGCTCGTGTCTTTCTTCAAAACAACAATGTTATCGTGATATTTTTAGCGATTTTAATTACACTGGTTCACAAATGAGTACATATAACAGTTATTTCGAGTCAAACCGCGTGTCTTTCAGCCATGATTAGCAAAACAAAAGGCAAAACATCACGGAAAAGAACGTCCTCGCGATGTTCCGATCTGATTAACGCGTCTCTGTTTCTCACGTGTCGGCTTCCGATGGACTCGAACGCGGAAACATTGCACGGATATCACATGTTCCAGATCATTTCTGAATAGGCGTCCATTTATGGTAGAAAGTTGGCTATTAAATACATTTTCCAGCGCATATTTTCCACGCGCTACTAATGATACCGTTCCTTCTAGCCGGCCTGGAGCCGCGCTTTGAAAAGAACATTTTCAAATTGTCGCCTAGAGAAAAAGGCCAACGGAAGTGAAAAGGAAAAAAGCATTCGAGAAAGAAGAGAAAATAACAGCGGTAGAAATGCTTTCAAACATTTCAGGAACTCGCGTGACGTAACGTCCGTCTCTCTGGTACATTCTATTCGACGGTCTGGTGCCATTGTTGGTGAACGCCATCGTCGAACGAGGACGAAGGGAAAACTGACTCGTGAATGTTGCAAAGGTGGTTGCCTTTTCGTGAAAATATCGTTCGAATAGGATTACGCGATACTCGTGAAACTGGACAACTTTTATTCCGGTTTATTGACACCATTGGAAACTTTCTAGAATTGGTAATAAAATGAGCGGTGATATATTACGCAACGTGTAGGGATTACAACTTTCTACATTCCTAAACCTCACAATTTCTTCCTAATACTCTTTGAAAGTTTTCAAATTTGAACATTGGTGAAAACTGACTAACCAAAACTGAACGAGTGCTGAATATCTTGCAAAACGTTCAAGGGTGTCGATTATAGATTCAGTATGGCACCCTCGAGAAACCTTGCAAGGTGCGACATTTATGGGTATCAAATATCGCAATAGATCAATCAGGTGTAACAATATCGACGATTGTAACGGGCCAAGGTTGAATTCATTGCAAGTACGTTTTCCAAGCTGTTTCGTTTCGAAACAGTTATACAAACTGTTGTATCGAAGTTATAATTGTTCAACGCGATATTTGCATACAAAAAAATCGTCGGGGAAAATCGATTTTACGTTTGGCTGAGACTTTCTGCAGGCTAGGGATGTTCAATTAGCGAACGCCTGGCGGATTATCGTAAAACGTTTTGTTCCAATTACTCATTCGAATCCGTGGGACAAATCCATTAATGCGTTCCCGTGCAATTCTCCATTTTTAATCGTTTTTATAAACGGGCAAACCAGAATTCACGACGAAGCAGGCGGCAAACATCGGTTAACCGATTTCCAGTCCATTAAAAATAAAAGCAGCGACGAAACAATATATCTTGATAAGGTCCACGTGATGGGAAAATGCAGTCTTGTTAGCCATTGTATCTCAAGAATCGTGTTATGCAAGAGTTCGACATTCGACGAGCAAACGTTGTAGTGCCAGAAAGAGACGGTCGAGTGGACGGAAAGCTGTTTCCAGTAGAATGGTTGAAAAAGGTACTGTTTCTATCGTACAGACGTCTTAATGGTACACAATATCGTTGTTATGCGTATTGTACGTGAACCAGTTTCCGCTTCAGAGATAATGATCATTGATGTTCAGGTGCATTTGACTTCCTGGCAAATGACGTTCTTCAGGGATCTTGCTTTTTGAACGATTTGAAGATATAATTGGTCAAATACTTAAAATTGTTAGACCATACATATCTAGATTCGTGAATTCCTGCATCATAATCAAAATTCTGTTCACTTAAATCTCTATTTTACTGTATTATTCTCTAGACCTTCAAATATTTCTACATCCCAATATCATTTCAATATTTCAACATTCTTACACCCCAATATTCTTATGCCCTCCTTGTGCTTAGGGTTGTACACCTCTACATTTTAATATTCCTAGACGTCCATATCACTTCAGTCCAATATCACTAGATCTCAATATTCTTAGACTCTCATATCTTTAGAGTAGTACACCCTTACATCTTAATATCTTTACATCCTAATATTCTTAGACTTCCATATCACCTGATCTTGGTATCACTAGATCTCAATATTCTTAGACTCTCCACATCCTCAGAGCATATCTTGCTAGGTTTTAGTATCTCCTAGTTTAAATATTCCTGTACTACTACATCCTAGTATTACATAAAGTGGTTCTCGAGTTCTAATAAACTCGAATCCTTCCTCTCGAAGATTTCCCGTTGGCACTAAATATTATCTCCTATCATTATCGTCTACCTGGTTAGTCGAAACGCAAAGAACCGAGTCGCTTTCTAACGGAAGAAAGCCAAGGAAGAAAGAATCTAGGAAGTTCGAAACAAACGGCCTGTGTAAAGGTATAATCTATGTATAACACGGTGTGTACAGTACGATGCAACTAGTCGATGATATAAACGGCTTGGCACTTTCTATTTTCGTCGAATCCACGTTTGTACCACTGAGCTACTTATCAGGTCTCAAACAAGGATGCTATCGTTCACGAGGATCATTCTTTTCATTCAAAGTGGTCCACCATGACTCAATTCCGGTTTTCGTTCTCGTGCTGGAGCTCATTCACGTTTTCCGCGGGGTCGACGACACCGGGGTGGAGAGACCTCGTCAGCGTGGAACTCATTTTAAAGCTGCCTTTCCATGAAAGTGTTCCATCGATGACGCAGACCGAGCTGGTGGGACCGTGTTAGCGTGTGCACGTGTACGTGTAGTCGTGTTTGACAATAGAAAGTTAAGACGAGAGAGCAGACCCGGCTCGACCCGGAAGGAACTCCAATGATGACGAAGTGACCCACATCCTGGCCGTGTGTATGTATTAGCCTTGAGAGAGCAACCAATCTTCCCGCGCTACGTACCATCTTCTGATCTCCTCGGAATACACCGGAGCATTTTTATTCCCCGATGCACGTTTTCAGTGTTTTCATCATGGAAAAGAGAAAATTATGCGTGGTTATATAATGGCTGACGAAATGATGCGTACCGAATAAAATATGTAGCAAATACAACATTCATCTCCTGTTCAGTTGCATCACTATTCTTCCTACCGTTGATGTATTATGATTAAACTGCGGATGTTTACGCTGTTACTATGTATCGAAGTCTGCAAAGTAAACATAAATCATTTAATTTATAGCTCGTAGATGTTGTAGATTACACGATCCATTTACATTCTGCAGACATTTGTACATCATAAATGCATAAACATGCGCAGTCTAATTATGATGCATTATCGATAAAAACGGTGATGCACGTCGCTTTCTAAGAGATCGAGTTCTGACCTATGATTGCTGTGAGATTTTCTATCCCACATCGTGAGGCTACAAAGAAATCTGGCCGTTTCAAGGTCAAGGTCAAAGTCATCATTACTTTCGCAGATTTTCACCGATGCAGAGGTAATGCTGCAACGAAAACTGATGTTCGAACTCTTTGTACACATTGTCGTAGTTTCACAAAAATTTGAACAATTCACAAACATGTCAAATGATACCGTCATTTGAAATATTCACGTGTACCATCTCCGGCACAAGTTTGCCACCGTTGTTCTGAAAGATTCATGCGTCGAGCAAAACGTGCACGAGCAAAAACCATGCGAACAGTCTATGTGCACGAGAACTTGGAAAATAAAGGTCTGGTATCTATATTCCATCCGGAAGTTCTAAAACGAGGACGTCCCAATTTTCTCAGCGCCAGCAGGTTTTACGAAAGTCGGAAGGTACGCGTATAAAAATGTTCGCCGTAACATCAAAGGATATCCAGGGGAGCGGAAACGTGCAAGTATCCTGGAAAGCTGCTTCTGGACCAATCTACCGGACAGAAATTCCGGGACTGTGTCCTGCACGACAGAAGAAGTTCGATCGGCTTTTTCGATCAGGCGCATTCAGCGGAAGATTTGATGCAATTAAGGAGCGGTGTTTCGCGGACAGGATCCAATCTCCGGGAAAAAAGCTTGCGCGGGACGTGTAGCCGCGTGTTTAATGATCCCGAGACTGCGCCACAAAGCAAAGGATAAACGGTTCCTTTGAGGAGAACCACGGCGGTCGCTTTCTTCGCGAACTTCTATTGGAAACTCTTTGTGCCGTTGCCTTACCCTGCAGAAGGATCGTAGTCGGCGACCACGGAACGGTTGATTCCGGAATACGAGCCGCACGGTCAAAGGACTCGGGAACGCGGTCAAAATTCCGTGTTAGGTGTCGTGTAAAATCCAGTTTGGCTCGATAACAATCGCTGGGAACTCGGAGCACGGCTCGTTCAACGGACTCTCGACATCTACTATCGTTCGTTGAATATCAGATAATTAACGTGACATTTCGAACACATGTTCTAATGAGAATAATGGGGTGAACGAAATCAATTACCCCGGAAACGGGACGTTTCACGAGAACTGTATGCTCATAACATTTATTCGATAGTTCGTTATTTTATTGAAATCGGAAAAGATGTATGAAGTTGAGGATGTTGGAATTTTGACGATATTGAGATCTACGGATATTGGGACCTGAGGATATTACAATATTGTGATGTAAGAATCTGAAAACTTCGGTATCTAGGGATTTTAATATCCAGAAGTATAAAGATATTATAATTTAAGAATTTAGGGATAAGTTTGGAGATGTAGAAAAGTTATTCGATTTACGATAAAAGACATAAAAGATGTACTAAAAGCGCAACTTGCTGGCATGATATAATTTTTGATGGTATTTACGAGAGTTTACCATAGCCCAAACATTTCACGTAGCAGGAAACGCGTGTTAGCTGGTCCGTCGAGAAGGGAAGTCGAAGTTCGTTCGTTTGCGTCGAACCGCAGCCGTAAAAGGGGAAATAAACGGCGAAATCGTTGATAAAAGTGTACACAGACGGGAAAGTAACTCGATTAAACGTACGTTTCCCGTTCTATCCGCTACGCGAGTATCGATTGTGATAATTAGAATTCACGGAGATACTCGGCCGCCTATATGCCGCGGAGTATGATCGAAATGAATTAGAGGATCGAATTTTCGATAATTCGGACGAAAATGAAATTTCACCGTGGACGGGCCGCCATCGAACGTTTTAACGATCGTTAATGTATCGAAAGTTGATGAGTTGCGAAACGACATTTCGCCGCGCGATTTCAAATGGTCGCCCAATTAGTTGCAGCTGCTTAATTACGAAAGCTAACGTTCGGAAAATCAGACGGTTATTAAGAATTGAAAACGGTACAACCCAATAACAGATTCTAGATAGCTTTCAATTATTGAATACCAGCATTTTTCCAACAAAAACATGTATGTATTATATTGATATGCTCATAAACTTTGGATCACTGTATTCTTAGATCCCTATACAGATATACTTAAAATCTTTAGATTCTTATATTGATGTACTGTATTACCTCTAAAAAGCTATATCCCTTTACATCCCCGTATCCCTATAACATTAGATATCACTTTCTCTATATCAATAAATATCCCTAGTACCCTAAGTCCGTAAGTCCTTGAATTTCTGTGTTCCAAATTTGAAATAAAATTAGAAACACCCTTCGCAACAATCCTCTTAACTCGTTCGTATCCTTTATGAAACCAATAACAAAACGCGAAATGCTTCACAAAGTATTCTCGAGTCGTTAACAAAAGAATGCACGTAAAGCCAGACGAAGCAAGCCTGCAAAGAAAGTTAGAGCGATTAATACCCAAGGCACATCGGCGAGAAAACGCGTATGAACAATTGGTCAATGACAGGAGCGGCTGTTGTGGTTCTGTAGCATTGCAGTACAGAAATAAGGTCATCTTACAATTCAAGAGCTTCAAGGAGTCCGAACAATATTGCAAAAAGTTCATTGTTCTCGAAGAAAATTATTTCATTCACTTTATTCATCTTTAAATTGCATTCTTCTTTTAAATTTTAATAATCAATTCTTTATAAACTCTTGTGTTATAAAATGCGAATCTTTTAAAGAGTAAGCTGTTAAGGAGTTGTGGTAAAAGTTCCGCTATTAATATTCATTTATCGATAGTTTGAAGAAAAAGTGCATCGGGCCCTATATTTAGACATGGAAAGTCGCGGGATATTCTCGCGAACTGCGCTCAGTTTCAGGAAAAACGGGCCCCGTAGAAATTGCATTCCTTGTTGCCGTTTAGAAAGTGCACGCGCAAGTGGACGTGGATTTCACGGGAATTAATCGACTCGCACGTGGACAGTGCCGTAGTTAGACCTCTAGAAAATATCGACATCGTTAATCAGACATAGATCCTAGAATATATCTTAGAATTAAAAATTTGAAAATTTTACAATTTCTGAAGTGCTGGTCACATATGTGTTGTGGGAGACCTCACTTTCTATTGCCACTTTTCTTACAGAATCGTTATAATTAGAAAAATAATGCAGAAAAAGTTTGTTAGGATGATAACAAATAAATCGAGGTTCTCCATGAAAAGAGTGCACGTGACCGGTTTATTTCAGGCTTTTTTTGGCCGCAAGGAACGACGTAATTGCAACGTCCCTGGGTAACGAATGAAAATAGCCGAGAGTTAATTCCATTTTTCCCCGAAACGAGCGAGGAAATGTTTCTTGGCGTTGATAAAAGCATAAGTGAACAAATTTTAATTTTCCACTTCATTTTATGCGAATCGACGCCATGTGGCTATTAACCCCGACGTACAAACAGTTTAAATTTCACTCTTAACTATTACATTAATCGCTAACTGGTGCATTGCAATCTATCAACCCTTAACTATTTCACTTCGCTTTCGAATCTGCTTTACCTAGTTTTTGAATAAATGAATAAACGTAACGCAACATTGCCTGCCTTTACATTTTTCTGTTTAATTTGTATAACATTTTTTAACATTTCTGTAATATTGTTACTTTTAATGTAACAAAATAACCTGCATAATACCGGTTAAATATCAAGTTTTAACATGCATGAAATTGTATCGCGTAAAAATATTTAATTGAAGTATCATTGTACGGATATCGTATAACATTACACGTAACGCTGATAATGAACACGTGAATTTATTTCTCGAAACAATCATTGAAATGTATGAATAAGATTTTATTACAACGGATTATTATGGAAGAGATAGAATCTCCACACATGCCTGCTCGGAAGTTATTCAGTTGCTAATGTAATTAAAAAAATGTTAAACTCGGATGTTCAGAGACGTTCTGAGCGAAGGGTATAACGTGGTGCAAGATAAGCTTCGCACTTTCAAAAAAAGGAAGAGAAGATACATCATGCTCTCGCGCGACATTTTTAATCAACCAGAAGAAAAGGATAAATTAAACACACGTGTACTTCAGTTTTAAAGAGCTTGTACAAGTACCAAGCGACCCAGAAAGAATTTCAACTCTCATAAATAAAACATCGAATATAACCGTGGTTAGGAAATCTTCATTAAAAGCGAACGAAATTTCGTCGCTGGAAGCCTTGATGGCTTTAACAGAAAATTTTGACGGTATTTGCAAAGCAAAGAAGTAATTGGAAAGTTTCTCAACTTTCGTCGACCGAATTTCACGACAAACGAAAGTTACGTACGAGGGAATCAATTTCAATATTAATTTGATAAAAACTCACTTTGATTTCAGTAATCCAGACGCGAAGAAACGCGCAGACAATTATAATCCTCGATCTCCCTCGAATTGATCTTCTCGCACTATGATTTTCTCGCACTGAGCCGTGAAAATTAACGTTGATAAAGATATTATTAATTGCACTGAACGTTCAGAGTGTAAAGTAGAAATTGTTCGAATGCAGAGAGGATCGTTTCAAATGATGGTACCGTTCGCAAAGTAACGCGCCTTTCGCCGCTCAGTCCGCGCCGAATGACGTTCGTACACTGTCCTGGCTCGGTGCGTTCGACGGTGCCGGCCTCGTATGATGACCCCCTTCTAGAATTCTACGGCCCTGTCGACGTACGCCAACCTCTGGACAACGGCGTAACACCGGGATACGGGCTGCGCTCATCTTCCCAGATTTCATCTACAAAATTGTCATTTTTTATTCACTTATTATAACATTCTCTGGAAAAACTACATTCTCGTACAGCACACGTGGCCCCCAAAATTAACTTTACCTGTAGTCATACAACAACAGAACACAGTGGCTTTTGGACATTTACAAACTTGACAATTTTATTATTTGGGACTATTAGAATACGGAAATTTTTTAACTCGGATTTGGAAATTTAAGGAGATTTGAGAATTAAAAAATTTTGGGATTGGAAATCTGAGGATTCCAAAATTTAAGATTTGAAAATTTGGAGATCCAGTACTCTGAAAATTGGATAATATGAAATATCGATAAAATTGTACTCTCATGGAACAGGAGCACGACGAATGGCTACCTCTAAATGGTTATTCCCTCCTATTACTCAAACGGAGGGACATAAAAATTGCTGATATAATGCATTTGTTGCTTACATTTCAATGATAGATGAAACGGGTCATCGATCGGTCAGGTGACCCAAAACCATTCGGAATTACGCTCCCGTAGTCAACGGCCTATGATCGAGACACGGTCTACCTATCGAAACAATGAATACATACATTATCGAATCTACCGCCTCTTGTATCCAGCTGATCTATAATTCGCTGAAATTGCTCGCGTAGATGTGAATAATAATAAGGATCAATCTTACAATCTTAATAGCATATTCCTGACAATTTCTTCCTCTGAGGTCGGCTCCAGTATTCCGCATCATTGGTTCCGTTATTCTCTTTAAGGAATCTGGAAGTTTCAATCAGTTTTGTCGTAGGTTTGAACTAGATTTGTGTTAGATTTGGTTATAAAATTAGAAATTTGAGATATTAGCTCCTACCAAAATACAGCGTAATCGTAAATGTCAATGTTATATAAGTTAAGACACGTTTTCCAACATTGCCGGTACTTCTTCAGTACCTCTCATCTTTCAAGAGGAGTTAATTGGAAACCAAACACCTGTTCTTACTGATCGACCAGATTTACGACCACGCAATATTTCGGTGGGAAAAATATACCTTCGTATATTAATACTTCCTTCTGCGACTTTTCTTGAACTCTAACAAGCTTCCAGATATAAGTTGACCCAATTGCATGGCTCGTCATCTACATCTGAAGAGAATCCGAAGGATATCCAACATAAACTAGAAGAAAAATTCATGGGGCTGGCACAGACATGTCCGGAATTCTATTCTGGAACGTATACCTCCTGCAACTTTACGGTATCTATACGTAGTATTGCCTGTAGACACGAAAAAGTGCGGTTACAGCAGCAGCTCTGCATCCGCAGAGGTAGGCGAGCCAATAGGCTTCGCCTAGAAAACTGTGCACACGCCCATCTTTCTTACCTTCCATTTTTCCTTTGCCGAAAGGATTCGGTGTAATTCTAGCGCGGCAGCCTGAAAATTAATGTGGTTCGAGTCGGTACGCGAGGAATTCGATCCTCCAACCCAGACCCGTTTCTGCACCTTTACGGTACTCGCGTTATTCTGACTATAGGCATGGAAATACACCGTAAAACCGCGCCTCGTTTGCTTTCCCGTTTCGAATCTCCGTTCCTCGCTTAGCAGTCTACCGCAGACTCACCAGGAAATGTGGAAACGGGAACGGTATTGTTCGGGAAACGGAAATGTTCCTTAAACTTCTCGCTAAGCCCTACTTCAAATGAAAGTCCTCTGATAGTACTTATGGCTGAAGTTAATGTAACTTGCTACCTAAAACTGTACAAATAAGTTATTAATTATTAATTCCCTGTACGGATTAACCGCACTGAACTGCGGTCGGATTGCGTAGAATTGATCTTCAATTTGCCTCAAATTGAAACGCATCGAATCGGATTACGTAGAATTGAATCGCGTGAAATTGAAACGCATCGAATCTGATTATGTGGAATTAAAGAACGTTGTACTGTTTTGATTGTAGCCGAGTTAAACCCTATCATTTTTAGTCGGAATATTTATTTTTTTGTAATAATTAACGAAATAATTACGCGCGCACATTTAAATTGGACGGATCGTATATTTTTTCGAGCAAACTTTACTTTAATTTTGTTAGCTTGGAAACTTTGAGGGTAAGCTGATTTAGAGTAGTGACTCTAACTTAAATACCCGGCTTTAAATGTTACTTCGTTTCATGTAACCCACCAAGAAGCGTAACACCTGCACGCCGTGGTAAACGCCGGGTTGCAAGGGAGATGCTTTGATGCTCGTCGGAATTAAAAAGGCGTCTCTTTGAGCGCGTGTTTGAGCTTTTTGGTGTATGAAAGCACACGACTGTTCAAACGTGTATGAAGAAGTAGCTCTTATTTAATTAAAAAGCAGCTTTTGATCTTTATGAAATGCTAAAATATTCAGGTAATGCTAGTTATAGATGCGCTCCGCGTACGGATGTCTAATGTATTATCTCTTGCATTAGGGATATTCATATATATTAAAATTCTGCATCGTCGTGTTCATCAAACTTTAAGATCAATATTGATATGCTATAGCGGTCTAATAATCTAATGCATACCCCATAATTGTGATAAACAACATTTTAATTATCGTTAGAGTATACCTGCGCAAACATGCAATCATAATTTACGTTTAATCGACTGGGAGTTTACGCTTTACTTTGTGCATCGAATTTATTTTGCAGAGACGCGAACCGGATAGACGCAGCCGACACGAGCGTTACCAATTTAGAGAAGTAGAAGGGTACACAGAAAGACGAAGAAGAGAGACACTTCGAGTTGTGCTGCTTCGACATTCCTAGATGGCCCCGGGGCGCTAAACGAAGTACCGTCATTGCGAGGAAAGGCCCAGTGACCGACATTCCCCTTTCCATTCTTCCTGATACTCCTTCGCCCGGATCTTGCCCCGATACTAACGTGTATACAACGGCGACGACCTGTAGACGAGCATCGTAACCGGAACTACTGGAACCTTCGGCCCAAATTTCCGCTTCAACTCATCTGCTTTCTCGAGCACGTGGATACATATTTCTTCGATATTAACCTGAAAGCATTATATGTATAGCGTCAAACTGTTCAAACTCTCGAATTTAGAAATTAAGATTTCAAATCTTCAAATGTAGAAATTTAGGTACCGACTTTCAAATTTACGGCGATAGACCACTTATGGCAAGACAGTCATGTACTGTATGATCCATGTAGCGAGTCTTCATTATGTACCTAAACAAAATTGCACGAAAATAATAATTAGAACGTTTACCATTGTTCACTCGATATCGCGTGTTCGGTCTTCAACGTTAAATATCGGCTCACGCGATAACGCGTGCTAACCGTCAACACTTGACCGTTGACGGTTACTAAATTTTGTATATGTATACATTCATGTACTGTACCGTTAAGTCCGAAGGGTTAATGCAAATTTTTCGATGACTTTTGGAGAATATATTGTGTATATAACATTTTTATAACGTAAATATTTGTATTCTCAACTACTACTTAATAAGTATCTTCTTGGCAGCCACACATTTCATATAAATTGTACAGACAGAAGAATCTGCCGGTACTTACTGATTTCATAACGCTGTCCATTAGCAAGCGCTTCGGAAACTATGGCGGGCTTTTCAAAATGACGGAATATTATCCTGAAAATTACTAACTGGATTCACAAATAAGATTCATTGGGTGGTACTATCTAGGTAACATCTAAAGAAAAGGTAGATTTCTCTTGTGCTTTAGCTTCGGTAACGTAAAACACGTTTTATCCCGAGATGTGTTACTGGACTTGTTAATCAGTCCAGTGTTATATTAAACGTTATTTCATTAAACGATAAAGAAAAATATTTGAGAAATTTAACTAAAAATAGACAATTGTTTATAACCAAATGATTCCGTCAGCGCCACCTAGCCACAAAATACCGAACTATGGTCAAAATGCCGCGCTATAGCAGTAGATTTCCGATAGATAAACAGTTTTATTTGTTTATTGTAAATATAATATTTATAACTGTTTTATTTTAGCACAGTGTATCTTCTTAAGCTGTACAAATTGTGTACTTGTAGGATTTGTATTGAAAATGTAATTCATTAATGAACATTAAACGTAGAAAGATAATAGTATTTCAGGATATTATGATAAACAAAAGTTTAATAGCATATTAGTTTATTGCGATACACACTATTCGTAATAATTATGGTTAAAAATTGTACATTGTAAAAACAGTTTTCTTTATTTATTAAAAGCATTGCATGGAAAAGAATTTAAAAATTGCTGACTTTAGCACAATTTTCTCTCGCATCTCACTCTTATACAGTTTTAGGGAATGGAAACAAATAAAATGAAAAGAAACAAACGAGTCTCACTTCGCGGTATAAACAAAAAAATGCATTCGATCTCGTTCAAACTCGTATAACTTCGGTACAAATCAGTTTCACTCCACTTTTATGTTGATAATTAAACATAAAACCAACGGAACAAAATTCAAAGTCTACCAAATGAGGAATGTTTTAAACAATAATATGTAAGATATTCTTGGTAGTATTAGTTGCGCTCAAAAATTGGATATGCGTCTTCTGGTGTGAGCAACTGAAACTCAAAATATCCAGTTTTCAATCGCTAATACCTTTGAAAATGAAATCGCATTTTGTAAAAGTGATAATAGACATCAATCTATTTTGATATGAAGAATCTACGATTTTCAGATTGTACAATTTTTTGAAATATCCTCTATACAATAGTGTTCTTTTTTAAAATATAAGTACTCCTTAGGCGTAGAAATTGTGAATATCCTTATTCACTCCTCATCGATCGGTATAAAATATTTGCAACATTCATGCTGAACATAAATTTACAATTTTATGTACTAGTTCAACAGAATATATAGTAAATATTATTTTATTCATAATTTGCAAACACGTTTCCCATATCTATCATACTTACTAACAATATTTTTTCAAGATAGTATAAATATAATATAAAATAATGACATTAAACAGAAAAATATAACCTGAAGTCTAAGTATATAAATCAGTATGGATTCAGTCACTTATATCCGCCTTTCGGGATCCGAAGGTTGTATCGACCACACAGTGACAATATCGCGCACAGAATCTCGTCTGTGATGTTGATTTTCCCTGCATTTACTGTCTAACCAACCTCGAATGTTTAATCGGATGATGCTCCTAAATTTGTGCAACAAAATCATTGGCACAGCCGAGGTTTCGGGCGACGTTGATCACTTCCATAAAGTGGTTGGCCTACCCCAGTCATGAGCAGCTCAAGTGCTCATCAAAGAACTCATGAGCAGAAATTTGAAAAATTAAAATTTATAAATTTCAAGATTCATAAATTTATAAATTAGAAATCTCAATGGATCTCTGATATCTCATCGTTGCACGCACCACATCCACCGTAAGCTCTTCAGCGGCCACTTGATCTGCCCTTCACCGACCTATCTTATAGCTCGTGTGTAATTAGAGTATAAAACAGACGACGATAGTTTACAGTTGCAATCCTTGCAACACAAGACAGTATTAAAAAATGTTTCAAATCACGTTAAGCATAAATTTACATCAATGTATGCCTTATTCACTTTCTTGTCTAACAACAACGATATAACAAACTGGAGCACCTCTTTTCTTAGAAAAAGATATTTGCCAGAATTTATTCCTCGAAATTAGATTTCGACTAATGTAAAGGCGCAAAACAATGATTCTTTACGCTACGCAATTGAATTCATGTAATTGAAGCTCTATAGTTGAAGCCGATAAAAGATGATTACTTTTGTATATCTATATCATGTTCTATTGCTTGTTGCAAAATAGCAATACAATTGGCTGTAATGTTTACCGCGTAACTTACCCTGATTCTCTTGCAGCTTAAATGATTATTAATTGTATTTTTTTATTTTTAAATTGTTTCGCTATCTCTCTCAGCTATTATTAACAAGTAAATTCACAAGTAATTATAAACTATTAGTATATATATCTGCGTATAGCATTTTAAACCTCTGACCCATGTTTTCTAAAATCGATTCAATAAAAACTGATAGATCAGACTGTCTTGTATAAAGGAAAGTTAATTACTCGCCAGTGCTGCCATAGCACGAATTAACGCTGCATTTTCCTCTCGAAGTCGTTCTCGTTCTATAGCCATTTCGTGCTGCTGCTGAAGAAGACGGGCCTCGAGAGCCATTATCTTGTGATCCCGATCCTCGAGAAGGGACAGTAGCCTTCTATTTTCTTCTTGTGCCCGTTCAATCAACTGAAATTTCAACAGAAGGAAGCATGCATGTAAACACTTCAACGTTTTCGCACCGTTGATTAATTAATGAACATTGAAAAAATACTTCATGCGGATTGTCTCCAGTTGGCGTAGGCAGTCTTGGTTTATTGGCGGCGTTGACAGACGTTTGCGGTTCATGATTTCCATGATCTGATTGATTGACACTGTCAGATTGATTTAAGGAATCGAATTCTTCGTCATCTGCTTCCAAATCGGAATGGCTAAAAAGAATATATTAATATTTGTATATTAGTATACGCATGATTTTATATTAATTCGAACTGCCTATGATATTATATTAGGCACGACCCTTAATTCATTAATGTTTAAAAATCTTTATGATCTTTCACTTATTTAGTGTTTCTTCCTTGGTTAACGCTTTAGTGTACCACGAGACACGATCCGCAATTTTATGGTTCAATTATGGTTTACGGGATTTTGATCGATTCCATGTGTGTATCATTATATAAAAAGATGTACAAAGGACTTACGTACTCGTTACAATACGCAGGCTCGTATTTAAAAGAATCTACTAGCTCTACCGTACTTCGTACAGGTCGTGCCTAATTGTACTTTGTCACGTACAGTAGCACTTACCAACTGTGCCTATTTATACATGACCTGTAGGAAGTACGGTAATGCCTAAAAAGCAGCAGCAGTTTATTACAAGTAACTACTAAATTTCACTAAAGCTCTATTATATATATATATATGTATATAGTTCACTACCAGCTATAGATATCCCAATGTTTTTATACCTTTTGTTTCGCCTTTGTGTAAAGATTTTTGCTGTCCGTTCCTGAAACACGTGTAGTTTGACATACATACATAGTTTCTGTATCATATGATACAACTTTTGACTGCACGGACAAATATAAAACAGAATAAGAGAAAAGAAAAATGATAAATCACACGAACTTACTTCTATGAGTTCATGATCAAGGAACTCATTGTGATGTGTGTTGTGTTTAGTTTCAAGACAAGTGCCACTAAGATCTTCCTCATCCTCTCCTGTACTACCTCCTGTACTCTGCAGAATTAAGTAGCTAACGAAATTACATTGCGGAGTAACAACGGATTTGCACGCACAATCTTTTTGCCAATATCCTTAACGCTCGCGGCCAAAACGCGGTAATCATTATTATCAGCGCGGAAAAAGAAGCTTTATCTAAGTGCAATACTACTTGTTATACATTCCGTGTGTGTTGCGATTCTAATGTTATATTTTCTAGAAAGATACATTTGCGCAAGACATTATCAACGTAAATTAAGAACACCAAATTACATTTGAAACAAATGCTCTCGCAAACGAAGTCAAATAGCGATATCATATCGATCAACACAAATATTCAGATAATAATTTATAATATATATATATAGATCGAAAATTTCTAACTTTCACATGCAAGCTACAAAAACGACTAAAAAAAATTTATATAAAAATCAGCATCAATACAGGAAAAATCTTTCTCTTGGAGTCCGGAAAAATGCCGCAAAGAGTCATTAAGATTTTTGGACCCTAACGGGACAGCAAACAGTGACAAACCTCCGTTGATGGCAAATGTACCACTCCTGTACTTCGTCTCTTTTCTCTGAGTTTCCGTCGATCCCGTTGCTGTTTTCCCTTGTTTATATGTGTTGGCCTGTGCAAACAGGATACGACACTATAGACACTAGAACCAGATCCAGAAAGTGTTAGCAAGTTGCTCAAACTCTATACTGGATCTATCTAGCATTATCGGATATTTATATATGACCAGATGTTACCTCCATGAGCACTTCACTCAAATAACGTTTGGCTTACTCACCGTCCCGTTACCCGCTTGTCCTGTTTCCTCATTATAGGTTTATTCTGCTGATTCTCATGGTCAGGTGGAAGTACACTGTTTGAACTGGTGTCGCATACTCCTTGAGATTCTTCCACATTCTGACCACTCTCTACAAATACAACCATTTGTATTTGAGATATTGAATAACAAAGAAATAACGATATAAAACACTGTAATACTTTGAAAGTTTATAGAGGAGGAATCTCCTGTCCTGGGTGGAACAACACGTGCCCTAGCAGTCCTGATCCTGGACCTCCTTGATGTAAGTTCAAAGTCATTGTCAAAATCCTCCTGGCTGACGGAGCTAGACGCCATGCCGGTAATATCGCTGTGAAATAAAACGACAATATTGAATGTTGCCCGCCACAGACGAAAAAACACCTAATTTTGCAAAATAAATTATAAAATGGGCTCTTACAAAAAATACCTGGACATCTGAACAAAAAGGTGATGATGCGCAATACCTATGTTGGACCAGCACAAAATTTGGAGGCCAAAAAGCGAGTGCTTGGATAGATTTGTCTAAAGGAAAGTCACAAGGTATGAACCGCTATTAACTACGAGCAAATGCGTGCGCAATAAGATGATAACAGAACTTGAACAGAAAAGAAACAGCAATTCCTACGGTATTAGTCACCTGTCGGGGTGAGTGTTCTTCACCTAGTTCCACTGCCAATGCCGTGACTCACTACCAACCTATGTGCGACTGACAGCTGTCAACTATTGAAACATCCATAAACACGTACAGCTTGCACGATTACATACTTCAAAGATAGGTAGGTATATCGATCGTCCATGCATCTCAGGTAAAGCAGGATTTTCAATGTTACTACGACAGTGTTCACAACATTGTAAAACATAACTAGACAAATCGCATGAAAGTTACAGCGCCAAGAGAATGAACAGAGTATAGATGATCAGTAACCAGGCATTTTCGACACCAAAAGCGACTGAAAGGTGGCTCCCTCAGCGTCAATTCAACCAATGACTGAACATATGTGTAATATTACACTCGGTATATATTTATATACAATTCGATATTAAATTTTTTAATTGTGTAATTTATACTTCATTAAAAGTACGCTATTGACGAGAGTTATACTTTTATCTTTCTACAAAAGTTTTCAAAGTATCGCGCTCTACATCAGTCAATGATCATGTGCGCATGCCTAGATAGTCCAGGGCACAACGAATCTTTCTGCAGCGGTTTCTTTCGTATATCGTGTTTGCTTATATTTCCCATTTATGTACATATGTACTGTACGTGACAGAAATATATTTATATCTATGTTTTAGGATCATTTTTGACGTATACAAAAATTTACAATTTTTAAACTGGTAAGTATGAAGTTGAATTTATTAGTGACGGTCACTCGATAGATCGATCAAGTCGAAGTTATTAGAAACTACAACTTGTTACAGATCGAAGTGGTCAGTCTCGAAGATTGGTATGGTTTTTTTGTGGTTGTGTGTGGGTCGTAGATAATTCAATTTACTCGAGTGGAGACATAAGCAGACATGTCGCTGTGCACCGCATTCCAGTTTTTGCAACGCGATTGCGGTGAGTAAAGTCATTTCTCGACTCCGACCAATATCGAAGCACTTCGATACTTTGCAAGTCGTAAAGATTATTACGTTCTACGATATCGAATTTTCAGAAACGTTATATTTGCAAGCATCGATGTCACACGAGTATCATAAATGTTATTAACCGTTATACATAATTTTTAATAAGTATTTTACGCGGCAAAATCTTCTTCCGCAATTCTGTTTAAACATCGCGCCACCAGATGGCACTACCTGTTTATTAACCGTAGGTAAAAGTGTAGGTAATGGTAATAATCGAATAGCACATTCATTTTATTTTTGATAATAATATTACATCAACAAAGATCAAGTGTATAACTATTCATTTCTATCACAATATTATATGCTACTTCGAATGTCTTTATTTTGAACGACGCGTATTCGCGCGTACTAAGAGTCCAACTGCGTTTCCTGTTTCCATAAACGGTATTAACAATGTCAGGAAAAAAGAAAAGGGACTGGTATCGAGAACTCGTATTCCCATTATCGCGTCACACATCGTTGCCGTTGTGGGAATCGATTGGAACAACAGTGTCTTTCCTTAAGCGCTCTGCATATTGTCACGCTTTCGTTCATCGGCTACAGCTTCGAACCGCTTGTACGGGCAACGGTGAACGGCAAACCGCAGTGGAACAAATTTTCCATTGTTGTTTCCATTTCACTGTTATTTTATAGAAATCGTTAGACCCCTGTTTAATGCACGATTTTCTCTTCGAAAGTAAGGTACCAGACGTATGTATTCGAAGAGAAACATTGTTCGTTGTCCAATTTGTCATGATTCGTTCATACGTATTACCGTTCGAAATTTAGATAGTCCGAGTCATTGAGTTGCATTTCGTGCGTTTGACATTCCAAAGTTTCAAGGTTCCGATATTCCGAAGTGTTACAATGCAAATGTTTCAAGCTTCTAAGGTTGTAAGATACGAAAACTTCGAAGTTCGAAGACTTAAAAATTCCTAAGTCCCGAAACCTGTAGCACCAGTAGGCAAATGAGATGGATACATACGAGCTCCAGCTTCCACGGCACCAGTTTAACGTCCGACAACGTTCATCACCATTTTCCACGGACGACCTCCGTGTAACTTCTCCTGTTGCTTTCTCTTCGGTAAAAGATCAACCGTACACGCGTCTTCTCCGAAGCGTTTTCATTAGTTCTGGCTCGGTCGAATGCAAATCGTGACGATCATTTGTCCGGGAACAAAGCGTCGTTACTACTTCTTTTTTCAATAGCCAACCCGGTCATCTGTCTGTCTGGTCGTCCGGATCTCCTTTCTTTTTGCTGTAATCTATCATCGATATCGTTGATACCCGTGAGTATACACGATGTGTAATGATATTCCGTGGTTAGCAATTAGCGATCCCCTCTGTATCCTAACTCGAATCTGTCATCGTCATTGGCATCGTGTTGCTCTACGTTTTAAGTGTTTCTTTCAACTTGGAAACAGGATTGCATAGGAGAAATGTTAATATCATCTTCTCCTCTTTAGGGATATAAAAACTTCGAGATATCAGGCTATAGTATTTTGTGATATCGGAATATAGTCTAGCATAGGATATAGGAATATCGAGATCTAGGGATATGGGAACGTAGAGATATAGTAATATAAGGATATCAGGACATTGGTATATTATAACCTAGTGATTTAGTGATAGGGGAATATATGTAGATACGAAGAGATCTAAGGTTGTAGGAATCAAGATATATAGGGACATAAATTTTTCGAGGAATGAGAATCTAGATGCATAGGTATGTAAGGGTATGTAATAAATATTTGGAGATGTAAGTATATTAGAGTTCGATGATATATTTCTCGATATAGCATAGTCACGTATCTCGTTTTTATAATGCATATATTGGATGTACCATATAATGGTACATCCCGTACATATAATTAGACGTAATTGAAATTTCATCTGTTATCGAGAACGGAGAAGTACTTTCTCTGTTATGCGACCGTAAAATCGTGTTTACCGCGTCTAGCGCTGTATAGAGGATATCTGTCTTCGTGTTATTGTGCTCTGACCGTGCCGGGTCTCTAAGCGTAATTGGATTTCTTGTGACGAAGATAATTTATCGGTCAGTTTTGCTACCTCTGCTCTATCCCCCTTCTCATTATCGGCGATCGTGACGCGTAATTACGAATCGTTTACCAATTATAAGCGGATCCGTTTGTTGGGAGCCCGAGAATTGTGATTAACACCTTGGTTTATGTTGTGCTGGTTTAATTGTGGTAAACGCGAACGGCACTTACTCGCGTCTGCGTTATGCTATGATACTTTCGCGATAATGCGGCAACGGAAAGGAAGAAGATACGCGGAAAAGAAAACGGCTGCGTTTTTTCGTGGACGCGCTAATAGACCTGTTAGCGAGATCAAATCTCTTCATTTTCGTCACATTAACAGTTCGCAAAATTCATTCATTGTAACACACGGGTTTATACGGGATGAGTCAAGGTTTGCTGAAGATATACCAAATACCCAATCATCTAATTTGCGTTAATAAATTGGCACCAAACCACTCCATGAAGTGATTTAACATCTTTTTTTTCTTGTCGATGTCCTTTCGTTAGCTGATCAGCTCTTTTGTTACCTGTAATCCACTCCACGTTTCCTTTGAAATTTTAACCTGGGCTATTGGATATAATGGGATAATAAGGTATTTGCGTTTGATGAATCGATCGACGTTAGTTTGACGTACTTTGGTAGGATCACAATGGGCTAACAAGGTGTGATTAACCGGATACACATAATTAGATGGATCGTTGGTTCCATTTTATCTCTAAACGAAGTTCCTCAATTTATATGTTAATTTCCACGTAAACGTCAGGTTCGTATTAAATTATTTCAAAGTAGTAAATTAACATCGCTAATTCACTTATGCTTTATGTCTCACGAGAAATGAAAGGATCTCTGTTCATAAAAGCTCAGGAAGCTTCGTCGACGAGTATTTGAAATTTGAATGTGGTGTAGGTTACAAAAAATTGAAAGGAACAATGGACAAATCGTGGCAATCGTTAAACTGTTGGTACTTTTACGTAATTGCGAGAGAGGATCACGGCAGAGGATTCGAAGGAGCTTAATTGAGGAGAGGATGGTAACGGATCGATGATATTTACGCGGCATTCTCGAGGCGCGAGTAACAAATTGATTATCCTTGAACCGTGGGTAGCCGGATTGTATCCAGACAGCCGGAGAATGTATTATTAAGCTGAAGAATCTTCGACGGACTTCCGCGCTTCTGAAACGAATATAACAAGCGTGAGTAACACACAGACGTTATCCTCTGCTCGCTCGTTACCCACGATTGCCATTCGATCTGTCGATAATCAATCTAACCGAGACAGCCTTTAATTCACGTTTGATCGTTCGCATGTTACACGACAGTGTATTATACCCTCAGGTTTTTTCCATTTTCCTTTTTCTCCTCATGTACGCCTTGTCATGAATATTCAGAAATAATTTTTATTGTTTCGAATTTATGGGTTCTCAAGTTGTGAAATTTTTAAGTTAGGAAATCTGCGGTTTGGATGACTGAGTTATTTGTAAATCGTTTAAATCTTGATGTACTAAATCATCAAATTCTTGAATTCCCGGATTCTCAAATCCCTAAATCTGCAAACTCCCAAATACCTAAATCCACAACACCTTTTTACCCAGCCATTCCCATACAAATCGCCCAAACTGTTCAATGTAACACAAAATAAAAATTCAACAACCGTGCCTTCGAGCGAAACGTATGCAAATCCTCGACAACGCGAGAAAATAATTTGCAAGAACATTTTGGACGTCCACATTGTACGAAGACGAAGGTGTTTCTGAAGTGACAGACACGTCGATTTTTGTGTCTTCCTTGTACGTACTTCCTGGACAGTTGAATGCTTGATCCTTCAGAAAGACGATACTAATTTATTAGCATAAAAACGGGACGTCCTGGGTTTTCTAGGTAGATCGAAATCAATTTGTAGCGACACGGTGTTGTTGGTCGTTTCGCCGTAAATGACCATCAGATTAGGGGACCAGCACGTGTATAACTTGGCGAACATGGCTTCGCCTTTCTTATGGTCAAAGTTCCTTTTACGTGGATCCCTGAGGTCAGGTTCGATTACCTTCCGATGCAAAAAATAAACTGGCTTGTTGCAAAAAAGTCTATTTTTGCAAACAGTATCTTCTGCAATTTTTCATTGAAAAGAAATTGTTCTCTTCAAGGATACTGCACACACCTGCACGTATGATTCATTCTTTCTCGATTCATCAACAACAGCGTACGTCGATATTATCGGTCTTTCTCGCAAATTAATATTTCTGACTCGGAACAAGTAAAATATAACTGGATCGTAAAAATATTTTTGAAGAGCCGTTAAAGAACATCCTCCTCTAATTTATGGTTTCCATGCAAACAACTTGCATCACTACATTCAGAGAGATAAATAAATATAGTCTTTGGCAAGCGTACCGGTTGAGAAAAAAGTGTACTCTCAAAGGGTTAATTGGAGCCCACGGAGGTAGTACTCTCTGCTTGGCGCCAACTATTTCTCCAATCGGCGTCACGTAAACGAACTTAATTAAATAAATCCACCAAGGGGAAACGGAATGAACGCTTCGAACTCTACCGACGCGTATTTCATTCGTTTCTAATTTGTACGTGCTAGAAGAGAAGCCTCGAACTTCCGTCGTATGAGTTTATTTGTACGTTCAGAAACAGATGAGACGATTCAATTACAACTTACGGACCGTACTCCGTAAATTTGCACGCGGATAATGGATTAAGTAATAATAGTAATAGTAATATTAACATTACTGCGGCGAACTTACAACCAACGTGGTTTCGTACTTCTTTCGTTCGGGGGATGGTTGATGGACATTTGAAAATTTTAGATGTAGGCTGATATGGGGAATTTGGAAATTTGAAGATTTAAAAGTTTCAGATATAGAGAATATAGGTACATAAAAATTTGATATATGTGAAATTTGAGAATTCATGAATTCGGAATATATGAGTGGCTCGAAGGACATAACATGAACCTGAGGATGTAGAAATCTGTGATGCACGAAATGCAATTTGAACGTCCATGATTTTCGCGCGTAAATACCGAGAAAAGGCAAGAAATATCGAAGAACCACAGATGATCGTAGCATCGACTCCTCTAGTGGAACCACGACAGCGAAAGTAGTCACCGGAGCGATCAGGCCAGACCACGTAACGAGACAAGAATAAAACTGAAAGCAACAACAGCAGCAGTGCACGGTTTATATTATATAAATCTCGTGGAAGGTGTTCGAGAGAAGGTTGTATCGGGAGTAGCTTGTATCGATCGGAGCTTGAATGGTTTATACAAAGGAAGGTGAAAAAAGATGAACGTTTGTTATCGTGGACAGGTTTGGTGCTTTCATCTTGTCTGATCGACGCTCGACATCCGAGCGGATCTACTTCGATAAAAATCCTATCGTTTCTCATTCAATTATCCTCTTCACGCTGCTCGATGCCCCGTTATTCGTTCGATCGTTTCGCTCGGTTATTCAACGATCGATCTTCTTGCAGTTCGATGGTCTATGTGTCGATTAGGCTTATGCGATGCCACACCGGTTGCCGCGGCGGAAATAAAAAACACGGTAAAACACTTTATTCGTATAATTTTACACCGGTTATCGATCGTGCTTTTTTTCGTTGCGTATGTGTCTGATAAAGGCAATTACTATGGGTCTGGAACAATTTTTATTTTCTTTCTGCGATATTATGCAATCAATATGATTTAGTCACTGATCTGTGATTATGATAAGTACCGGAGAAATAGAAATACCAAACATTCTGCAAAATTAAATCTTTTTTCGCTTTGCGTAGATAACTTGTTCAAATTGATTAGTCCATGCGTTATGCATTTCATACATTATGCTAGTCGATTAGGTGAACGCTTGGTGATATTCAAATACAACATTCAACGATACAGTACAGTGTATGCAACATGTGAGAATTTGGCAACAAAACGCATGGCAAGTGTAAAATTAAAAGGGCCCAACAAATCACTTCTAACAAATGTCTTAAAGTTTTTCGCGGAAGAGTACGGAATAAACAGCTTTGCGAGGTGTGTATACACCGGCAGGTAATTACTTAAAAACCGCTTTAGCGGGTGTTAATTTCGCATCCTCGCCAGGCGTGTAAGCGCGTCTAACCTAACGAGCGTGTCTGACTTCTGCCAATGGTATTTCGAAAGATTCGCGTAAGTGGCCATACCGGAAAAATCTCTCGTCGGGTCATCGACGTCCCATCGATTCCTCCTGGCAAGCTTTAGACACCATATTGTTGCTGTTCCCGGCTCGACTCTGTAATTACTAATTACAGAGACCGACAGAAGTCACGGCTCCGGAAGCAACCGAGTCCCCCCTCCTCTCATCCTTCTTCTGCCTTGCTCCTCTCTTTTACCGCCAACATTTAATATCCTCTGTCCAATAAAGCCGAGTCATTGATTGGCAGCCGATGGAAGCCTGTTACTTGACCGATACCACGTTGGGGTAAAAATGGAAATCTTTATTCGCGAATAAAAGACGAGTGATTAGATGCGGAAGGTCAAGTAGATTAGTAGACGTCTACAAGCTTGCATTTGTAAACTTGGGCCGTCAACATGAAGCTCCGTGTGAAAAATTGGAAACCACTTTCAAGTGGTCTGAGAAAAGATCGAAGTCTATATTTAAAAATTCAGAACCTGAATGCTTGCAATAATCATTGGCAGTCTGTCGATTGAAATGGCTTTATCAAGGATCCTCCAACGGTTGTTTATCGCGAAAATACACGATAGGATAGTTATCGGGGTCATTACTTATCTTTCCATACGAGGTCGTACAGATGCAAACGACGTAATTCGCTCTAATTAAAAGGTGCAGCGTTACAATTTGTTGAGCGATGAGAGAAAATAATGACGAAGAAAGAAATCGGTGACGTTGCTGTCGGTATTTACGGTATCGGATCGAAGCACGGAGGAAGTCCGTTTCTTCTTATCCTCTTTTTCTTTAATTAACTGCAGAGACGTTGTTGAAATTACCGTGCGCTCTTGAAACACGGTTAAAACGACTCTGTAATGTTTATATTATACTTCCGGTGAGCGGTGAAGTTTTGCTATCGGCAAAGGAAGGTCGATGTCAGACCTGTTAGATTATATTGTACGTAGCATTCAAATTGCACGAACCAGTCTGTAATAAAACGTACAATGCTGCAAGATAGACTGATCGTTTGAGGATGTAATCTTTGGATCATCGTTGTTGCAATATTCTGTTTTCCGCGTATGGTAATAAGACAGAAAGATGATACGCGAGATGGACGGATAGAATTAATGTATGATACACGGTTGAGATCGATTTTTTTTTCATTGCTTATTACATTCGGGCAGAGATATGCCTCTGAACAAACAAGTTTTTAGATATCGTTTTTGAGAAAGTGAAGCTTTCGATGTTAGTTCACATTAGATACCGAGAATCCGGAGAGTCGGTGTTGGTTTACTCTTGTTTCATCGAACTAGCAAACCTACTATTCCATTCAAATAGAACAGTAAGATACTGCAACAGCAAATTCTTCAAATCAAAACCACCGTACTATTTTTCCTAAATTCTCCTTCATCAACTAACTGTACTGGTAAGCATCTCTCCGGGTACCAAGACACTGGTTCCAGTATAAAAGAATGTTAATAAAGTTTAAGTAACCAAGAGTGCCAACGCAAGAGCTCCTTGCCTCGCGTTTCTGTCCTGCGATCCTGAAATCACGATCTCGATCTCTTCTCCCCCCTAATCGATGTCTCGCGACTGCGCTTCGACCCTCGATGAAAAACTAAAAAAAAATCACGAACGAGGATGCACAGCATAAAACGTAAGGAAAGGGCCAGAGAGTGATCGACCACAGGACGAGACGTCGAACACAGATGGTTGCAGGCTATCGAGCGAAATTACTCGTTCGATTCGCGGTTTCACGCGCGTGGTCTTCGCAGAAATGATAAATGACGATCTCATCGTTTTGCACGATTGATCAGAACGACTCTATCCATAGTCGCTAACGAGCTGTCACGCGTTGAATTCCATGGCTGCGCTGGGTGACATGCTGCGATCTCGCGACGCCATCAGATCTCTACCTGATATATATTTATTTATGCGAATAGCCGGTGCCCGCGCACAAATTAAACGAACCGGTGGCATCCGTCACGCAGAATATAATTCTTGCCTAACCCTCTTTTTTCGTCGTGAATTTATTGAACGATGACACGCGCCTCGCGGCGTACGCCTCTAATCCGAGTCGCTGTCATAAGAGCGTGGCGCTTAGCATTCTATTGTACGTATTTATTGCCACGTACTCGAATGATGATATAGAAACGATCTCGAGGTGATAAGCTTCTATACTTTTCTAAAATAATGGGACTCGATACAGGTTCGAATTGAGTCGATCCTTATTTCACAGAGGGAAATTTGAAAAGAGATGTACTTCTCAACTAGAAGGTGTACCTTCTAGAGGACACGTTTATCCAATGTTGGTAGGAAATTTTAATTACTTCGGGACGACGTTATTAATTCAGGAGGCCTTTAACGGCCGCGAAGCCAGACTAATTCGCGTTAATGCGAAACGTGAAGATAGTTTGCGTAATGGTAACGAGGTGTCCGTGAATTTGCATGAACCAGGAATTCGCAACGTACGATAGGTGCATCGAGATTGCTTAATGTCGCTGGTCGCAATTAGGAGCGTAAGACGCGTTAGACCATCGGCTGGATCCAACAGCTGCGTATTTAATTCCGACGGGATAATTTAACGACGGTTACGAGCGAATGGCCGAACGTCATTGGTCAAAGTGAAAATTAACCGACTCCGCGGAATCGCAGACTACTCGTCATTTCCCTACGCGTGATAAGAAGAATCAATGAGGAAGAGCCGGATATGCGGGTTGTTGCTTCTGGTTTTTACCCGCAAACCGTGAGAATGCATCGAAGAATTCGCGAAACAAGAAACAAACGACATCGTTGCATAATTGGCCGGGTAGAATTTATTTGGCCGCAGGCACTGAACGTGTTTATTCAAGTGCTGTATTATATCTTGTAAGTGATGCGCAGGATGATCCATTAAGCAGTTAAGACACCATAAAGCTACTACATAAATTTCTTTTCCTTCGAGTGTTTTCATACGCATGTACGTGCTCCAAGTCCGGAAGCGTTTATGGAACCCGTCTGAATTCTTAGAATGATATGTGGGACTTACGTGGGACGATATCGTCTTTCTTCTTCTGTATCTTATCTACCATGCATGGAATATGGAAAACTGTCGGCTACTTATGGGTGAGGGTGTTACTGTTACTTAATAATACTGCCACTACTCCACCATTTCACTCTTTCGCTATTTCGCTATTGTACTTCACCGTTTCAATAGTTCATTATTCCTACAGTACTACTTTACCGTTCCTCTTAAGACCCGTTCCAATTTTCCAATTTTACCCAAAATTATAACCTGTTACAGTTGTGTGTTTACCAGCCTATACATTGTTGAACTATCAGAAAATAGGGTTAAATTTCAGGTACCGATACAACCTTTTAGCCAAGCTCTAATTTCGTGATCGGACTGGAAGAAAATGTTAGTGGTTGATAGGTATTGTTTTTGCCGAAAGGTCGCCGTTGCAGAAGAGATCGGTGTACCAAGCGGGTAATATACCGTTCGGCGTGTTTACACGCAGGCACGAAAATTGTGGGGAAAATGACGGTGGTAGGCGGGCCTGGCCGGTCGAGGCCAGGTCGTGTCACGGAGGAGCCAGCATCCACGCCCCCCTAACGATCGAAATTCATTTCCATAATTATCTCACGAGCACGGATCTCGGCCTCTATATATATGGCATGTACACTCGAATGCAACCAGATTTGACGTTGACTGTACTTAAGGAAAACGATCAGAGGTGCTTTCGTTCGGGGACCGTACCTAATATTCGTGTGAACCGCGGACGGAAGTTCGAGGTTAAATTCCGTGTTTCTGCGGGTTCGTTATCGTGCTCGTTATTAAGTACACTGGTATTTCTTAATGGATTCGTTCTTACGTAATTACCTGGCTCACGATACTATGACTTTGATGATTGTTCTATTCCCTTCGGTAACACGGAACTCCTTTCTTCTTCCACTTCTGTTCCCTTTAACTCTTTAAACACCGCGTTTTCAATTTTCTACCTTGAATTTATTAGCATAACGGGGATCGGTGAGCCTGGTAAGAATAAAGTACATTACGGAATAGGGATCCTCATTAGCAATTCTTTCATTTCTCTGTGTATATAATTATAACCGAAATAGATACTGAAGACTTTGGATTAAAGCAACGAAATGTGAAAATAATTATTTTGTTAAAAATAAAAATAAACTTTTTGCAACGCTATTTCGTCGAACCACAGACATTGTCAAGTTCGTTCACATTCGTGAAACGTGTTACATCTTCGGGACTTTTTCATCTCAGTGTTTCTCGTTTTAATTATAGAAGTCGAACTAACCAGAATCCCCGAAGTAATTCGTTATTCCCGTTGGAAATCCAGGATTTAAACGAAACACTATCTATGTGTTTCCAGTATGTGTGATCAATGTCTCACGTATATTTACATATCCGTCGGCCCTCATGATTGCACATGTACTGTTTAGCGTGTTGTCGTGCCGCATTGGATTCTTCTCTTACTTTTTTCTCTCCCCCTCTTCTTTTATTTTCAGAGCACCGAGAGAGATCGGTACGAGTTCATATCATCGTAACGTCGTTTTTTCATAACGGGTTGGTAACACGGCCTTAAATCCTCACTTCTTCGATCCTTGGCGCGCATTAAATTCAGCGAGGACGCGAGATTACTTATAATTAAACCTCCTGGGCAACGCGCGCCACTCTGTCTCTCGTCTCTGCTCTTCGTGTGCGTGTCTAAAGCTCCTCGAAAGCGTTCGCCGATTTTTGTCAGCTCTCCATCGGATTGCTTGCTGGCAGTATGTTACCAGTCTACAGCAACTTGCGTACAAATTAACATCGAGAAGGGATATCGCGTCGCAAAACATTTCCCTCATTACGGAAAGGATGTAACACATACAACGATATAATCTCTGGCAATACAACGCGTAGCCACATAGTCACCACTATACGCGATGACTGCTATATGTTATATTATATTTTTATATTATATTCATATATCCTAAGAATAGCAGTGTATGCGCTATATATAACTGCGACATAGTTTACGCATGCACACATATCATTTCTTATTTTCGCTGGACATATTAGGGTCTGCTATGAACATGTTTTACATATATCCTCTCAACTATCGTTGATAGTTTGATCAACAACTCAATTAACGTCAAACACGTCGTGTAATTCTGTAATAGGCGCAACGTAATGTGAGCGAGAGTTCATTATTATTAAATACATAAATTCGCCCGAGTTACGAAGGATCGGTCGATGCAAATGCGGATTCACACCAGCAGTAAATTGTTTCGTTAACATCGGTGCACGTCGTCGCTTGCTATGGATCGTAGGATTTATCTGCCGAACATTGAGCTGCTTTTGAATAAAAAAAAATATTGTACAGGATGTAAACACTGCAACAAGCATTGAATGCGATTTTACCACCACGTTGATAAGGACAAGTTGTACTCCACTTTATCTCCCCTAAGAGGCAATCTCTTTCGAAAACATGATCAGAGGTACGATGATTTAGAAAGGTTTGAAAACGCGCGCCAAATCCTCGTTGAAATTAGACAAGATGAAAATGCAAGAGATATAACCACGATCGCGATTATCGCTCGCTACTCTCGCGATTTTATTAGCGAACGCACGCGCAAAACGCAAAACCAGTTTCTCCCTGTAGGAAAGCTCGATACCGACACGCGGCAATATTTCTACAAGGTAATACGCTTAACGCGACTCGAAGCGAAGCATAAAAAACATAGTAATGCAATAATGCTGCAATTAACGCTATTTTTCGTACGTATTGTAGCGAATGCTCGTAAGGGCCTTTCTCTCTTTAACCTCCGTCGATTCCCTTCGTCCCTTTTCTTTCGACCCATCGAATTCGTTGCTGTTGAACTCGATTCGCGCCAAAAAATTTCACCGTTATCGGTCCTCCCTTCGAGGAGGTCACGAATCAAATTACGGTATGCGCACGCGCGTCAATCGAATCGCGCGACGGAAACGAGCCGTCGAACGATATCGGACGCGCGAACGCGGCCATAATGCACGCTCACGAAAGGTACAGCCGAGTTCTTCATTATCGTCAGGGGCCTAAATTGCGTGGGCGTACCTATACCTTCGTACAACGTTACTTACCTTGATGTACTATAGAGCCAGTACCTTCGCACACGCGTGCAAGTGTGCGTATGAACGCGAGCACTGTCGGTACTCGTACACGTTCGTGTGGCACAGGTTCGCGAGGCGAGAGCTGCCGAAGTTGCGCGAAGGCGACCGAGCTCCGTGAAGCCGGTTGTCGCGCTCCTCGCCAGATGCGACGTCGAGTCAGTATCGCGTCAGTCCTCCAGTGGAATTGGTCAGTGATCTGTGTCAGAGCAGGGCCAGTCGTCACTCTCCTTTTCTCTCTTTCTCTCTCTCCCCCCCTCTCTCTCTGTTTCGGTCCGTCTTCAACGTGTTTCGTCCGGCGCACGTCGAGGTATCGGTGGTTTCGCGCGATTGCTCCGTTTTCGTCGGCTTGTTCGCGGACGCGTACCGTCTCGTTGCCGCGAACTCACGCCCGGCACCTATCTTAGCATACCTATAGGTTAAGCGTACGTACGTGCACGGTACACATACAGTAATACTACAGTGCTACAGTGGAGTTACCAGTGGGGAAAACAAAAATTAGTTTGCAAGCGGACGTGCCTCACGGCGACCGTCGTCCACCACGTTCTGGATCGTACAGCGACAGCAGGTGAGTGGAAAGTTTTCGTAGTAGGGTATCCTTTTAGTAGCGACGTGACTGCCTGGACCTTAAGTCCCGGAGGACCAGCGTACCGCACGCCATTTCTTGGAACTTTCGGCGATTAATATAGGTTAATGGAACTACTCCCGTTAAACGAAAAAAAAACGTGTCCCTGTTAACGTGATTACATGTACTGGTATCAGCGACTGATATTAGCCTTTTTACCCGTTCTATCCGTTAAAACACGTTCTAGAGGTTTTTAATCGCGTTCGTACCCCCTTTTAAATTCTTGCAAATCAACTACCGCGTCGAGTATGCAAGTTCGACTGGTTTCCGGCAGTTTTTACTTAACAACTTGTTTCCAACTGTTTACACATCAGAACGACACGTTCTATTATCTGGAACGGCGAATAGCCGTTTCACGGTAGAAAAACATTTTCAAAGTCATCCCGTCCGGTTGAGTATTGTTTCTTCTTCACCTTTTTCCGATCGAGCTGGACGTTCAGTGACCCGATCACTCGGTCGATCTGCATCCCAAAGGTTAACCGAACCCTTTCTCGGAACAATGTTTCTAAACGTTCTTTTCTTGCTATCGATGGGCACCAAAACGTTCCGTTCGCTTCATTTGTTAGCGTCGCCCCGAAAAAATGGCGGTCGAAGAGGGGGCGATTTCTCTCACAAGGTGATCGTAAATTCGAGACTCGTAGGCCGTCGTTCTTCTCTTCTTCTCTTCTCATCTTTCGTCTTTTTTATCTTTCCTTTTTCCTCGATCCCTTACCGTTACTGGTCCGCCCTACCGACGGCCAGCATGTTGATCAGCGTCGAAATTTATCTTTTGGGATCCACCTAAGTCTTCCCGATGCTTTTGTCTTCGATTTTTCAATCTCTTCGTCGCGTTTTTGCCTTGATCCTTTCAGCTTCGTGTAAAACTTGTTCATTATAAATTTGCAACAATGTAAGGATTTAATTACGTGGATGTTATCGAGTCTCTTCACTGAGTACCGGTATTTTTCAGCATGTACAAGTTTAAATACCGGTATTCTTGGGCATGTACGAGTTTAGATACCGGTATTCAAGAATATATTGTACTTACGAATACCTATGGTTTTAAATACCGGTACTCTCGAGTACTCTCATTCTCTGTCGGTGCTTGCAAGTACTTGCATCCTTTAATATCTATATTCTCATCACTAATAACTCTATCTATATCCATCCTTTTATATAATATTCATCTAGAAGTACTTGTGCTTTTCAGTGCCTATACTCCTACTAATATAATAATCGAATATTATGTTATGAATACACGCACTTCCTTAGATCTACATTTACCGTATCAAATAAGGGATGGCTTCCCGCGCGTAATCTAACGGCTATAATTTCGCTGATACATTAGATTTAAATCTTCCCACCTGTTCCGCTACGATATAATGGGTTATACACAGCATTTTTCGTAGTCTCTTCCGATATTAGAACATCGCAATTACGTGTTACTGTTATTAACTGTTAATACGGGCCCGAACCGGACTGGCTTGCAAATCCGGATTCTTTGATCCCTTGCGGTTCGTTGCTGTTACTGATTGCAAGTAAAATAATGTAAGCTTTCCAAAACATTCTTCATAACATTCTCAGTCGTTTTTAATTAAGATGATTGGTATTACTCATTTAATCTATTCATTCGACAATAGAGAGAGTATATAATTTTAAAAGGAGTCTTAAGACCCAAGTAACTTAGAGCACAAGAATATGGCGAATGAACGAACGTTCTCGCACCGTTTTCCCCGATTTTTTCTGCTCCCCATTCGTAACGGACAATGGTCCGATGAATACACGAAGGCAACGGGCTCGTGAGTGGCTACCGTCGAGGTTAAAATCGAATGTGTGTCACGTTCACCGCGGCGTCGATTAGTAATCGGAGCGCGAGCGGCAATTACACTTGAAAAAGTCAATGTTACGTTGGAAGGTTTCGTATGGATTGCGCAAGCACGCATGTTCCGGGTTACATACATAGTTTCGCGGTCCTGTGAACCTCTCGGACGAACGTTGCCCTCTCGAATGAAAGGCGTATTGTATTTGTAATCAGCTCTTTGTTCGGGAAACGAGATACCGTGTGCCGAGCACACGGCCGGTCGAATGCTCCGAATTCCAAAGTTCCACTGTTCCAATTTGTCGAAATTTGAAAATTTTGCCATTCTGTTATCCCGAAATTTCAGTGTTTCAATTTTCGAAGGTCCAAAGTTATAAAATTCCGAAGTCTCAAAGTATGAAACTTGAAGATCCTGAAATTCCAAAAATTCCAAAACCCAAACATCCCAAGTTCCAAAGTTCCAAAGCACTATAAAAAAAATGTCATATCAATACTTTGATTTCTTGTCGCACAGTTTGTCCAAGGATCTTCCTGTTTTCCTCCATACAATTTTTCAAATAACTATGAAGACGTTATCGGCACTTAACGAGTATTCTTATCGTTATCTTTTATAAAGTAACGAAATCTTTTCGCTGATAATCAATGCGCATCTTACCAATCAACACTATTTATCTGATTGCATGCTTTGTAAAAAGTGTGCATCACGCGAACTTCCATAATTGCGCACATAAATGAATAGCAACGGCGGTCAGGTGAATTTCCCTGCAAAAATGAATAATAAATATAGAGCACAGGATGTCCGACGGTATTTATGAACGCGTAGAAAGAATCATGCTAGTGCATCGTTCAAAAGGACTAATCAGGACCGACTATGGCCATGTAGGTGCCATACAATCGTCTAGGCATTATGCACGTAATTTATGAAGCTTATTTGCTGTACAATTAGATATCCAGGTATTACATGCGGGAGTACAGGCTCATAGTTTGCATAGTAATGGTCCCGTGGGTTCTATCAGCGAACGTACCGGAGAAATCCCTCAGTTTTTTTGTCGACGTAGCTGGCATAATATACGATACATACGGTGTAACGAGGTATGTAATGGGTAATAATACGTAATGATATAATACGTACATTCCGTGCCGTATGTTCGCTAAAACAAACACTCTCGGAAGGGTATCCTGGTCGTAAAAGGGCTCGTGGTCCAAGTGGATTCCTAGGAACGAGCTTTAGTCGCTAATATAAAACTTGTCGAAATGTACTTTCGAATATATAAAATTATATACTTAAACTATTAAGGTTCAAAAATTAGTCTTTGAAAGTGAAGTTCAAAACTTCTAAATTATCAGAGTTCTAAAATTGAAGTGTCAAAGTCCAGGATTAATAAATTTCGTGTGAATATTAGGAAAGATAGAAACAGAGTGATGACGAACTACTGTCGAACGCTGGTGATTCGAATGCGTGGAAAGGCAGAGTCCCGTCGCCACGGCATGTTTGAAATGGCTGGCAGGCATCGTTGTTTGTTTCCTGCGATTCTTATCGTTTCCTGGCGTTCGATCACGGGCTTAAAGTTTCGTATCGCGAGGACGAACGGCCCGCGATCGAATTAATTTACGCAAATGAATAAGGAAGGTTCCGCCGCGAGGCAAGGAAGTCCGTTTTCAGAGTGGTTCTCGATCGTTCTCGTTTATCAATCGACGCGGTTGGTATCGATTTCACGAAGGCGAACAGCTCCACGAGTGATATCGATTGCTCCGCGAAACGTAGATATCGATTGACCAGAAAATCGTTCTTGATACTCGAATCGCGCGGTTATATACCTACCTGTTGAATAATCGTTGGATAAGCGAACCGATTAATTAGTCAAACACAGTTTAGATAGGAAATCGAACGTCATTTTAATGGTTACACTTTTCCAGAGTCTATTCTAAGCGTACTCGAAACTATTACAATCATAACATTCCAGCCATCTAAAACGTATAATTACTTCGATAAAAATATCAGCACAATTATTTCCGCAATAATCAAGGCGATAATCACAGAAGTTTTGCTAACAAGATTTTCTCATCGTCCATGTAATAATTGTTACAATTTCGAATTTCCGATTCGGAATAAGAGGGAGGAAAGCTCGATCGAGAAGGTTAATTTATGTTGCACGTTCGAAATAGTTTGTTAACGTTTTATGAACCGGTTCCCCGCGGCTTTGACTTGCTAATATATCGCCGCTCGTTGCATCACTGCATCAGATTATATCGTGTGCTAAACGCGTTACGCTCGGCGAGATTTTTCGACGGGCCGCCTTAATGCATTCTCGCATCGCGAGAAGCGGCGGGGTCCTGTTCCTTTCCTCTTCTTTCATTTCATTTTATATTTTTTCTTTACTCGGAGGAAACAGCGAACGCAGAACCGCTTGTAGGAAGCTGGACGCGATAAAGCAACGTTTTATCGAATGCAATTACCGATCGCGCAAAACATTGCCCGTTTGGTCGATCGATTTTGAAATACGAAAGACTTTTCTCGACGGGAAATTATAGGTATCTCGGGTTGGTGCACATAAAATTGCGGATTTCGAAAATGCCAGTCAGATTCAATGACAAGAATATTTCGTAATTGTATTCATTTGAACCTTATACGAAAATACATATGTTTAATGCAAATTACTTGACACTGTAAGAAATATAATTATTTTCACGACACTTTAAACCATAAATTTATAAGCTACAAGTATTTTGTAATACTTTAACGCGATCGAATCACGCGAAACTTTTCGCGTTTCGAAATCGATCATTGTTCGAAATAATTGATGACCAGCCATTTCATACGGAGAACATTAACAGAGCATTTATGTAGCGGTTTTTGTAAAATATTGAGCAATAAACTGGTATGTTACAAGTGTTATTTTGCCGTACTTGGTTTCGTCGAATCACGTCAGAGTTTCCATGTTTCCACATTTGCTATTTGATAGACATCATAGATAATAGTTGTCGTGTTGGATCGCTGGCTCCGTTTGGTCTAACGAGTCTCATCGAACAAAGTATCACGGCGAACAGAGATGAAAGGGTGCATCCTCTGGTGTAATTCACGAGCCTCTGACCGACCTTCGATCGGCGAAGAAACCGGAAGATCGAGTCGTAGTCTCTTCGCTCGGATACTCCTCGAGTAGAGCGGGATCATTCTCGGTGACTCTTCATGGCTCTCGTAAACGCTAATTACAATAATTACGATAACCGTGGCGCCTGGAACGCTCGAAATGGACGCCGCTTCTTCGTCCTCTTTGTTAATCACCCTTAATTAATATTCCATTGGTTATCGGCTCACGTACAATCCTTTTTAAGCGAAATAGTGTATGTTTTAAAACATCTGAACATTTGTTGCTACTCAGTTGGAAAATTTTAGATTTGCCAATTTGAAAGATCGATTGAATGTTCAGAAATTCAGGAATTTCGGAATTGAAGAAATGGTACAAATTTCTTAGAAAATCTGAAAATTTAGAAATTAGATATGGAATTGTGACGATTTAGAACGAAAGGAGTCGAAAGTTTCTAACGAAATCCTACATTAGAGTGCGCAGCACCGTTTTACCTGTTTCTGGAAAGCGGATAGAATTGATCACACGAAGGCAGGTCAACTTGAGTCGTTGATGTCCCAGAGCCTCTAACAGAGCGAAATCGGCACGCAATACCGTTTTTTAACCTAGACACAAAAACCGGTAAACAAGTAAACGCGAACGTGTAACTCGGATATTCCCTCGAAATCATTATACTCGACTGGGTTATCGAGAGACTTGTGGCACAAGATTTCCAACAGCGTTACACTTTGCACCTCTGAGAAATGACTATCGACATCGAAACCTACTCGCTGAAGATAATCTCAAGAAAATTTGAAAAACACAGTAAATTTGGTACAGTAGCATAAAATCGAAGGAAGGAGAGAAAAGTCGAAAGGCAATTTCTACGCCAGTGGACGAAGGAAACACAAAAGCAAAAGGGTATCAAAGACGCGTAAAGACGTGCATGCAATCAAACGAGGGAGGAGAACGAGCGAGCAGCGTGCATTTAAACTGCACGCGGTGTTTCTTGGTAACGAACGAAAGGAAAAATAGTCAGTGGAACAGTTTCTCGGGCATATAACCGACCATAATGGGAAGGCAAGAGTGGTCTTATCCCACAGAGTGGGAGCCCACGTTCGCCGGGCGAACGTTGTTGCCCCGATGCACCCTTGCACCCACCGTGTCTGGGTGACGTTCCGTGTATCTGGGTGAGACTACATGGAAACGGATAATGAGAGAAACAGCCGGATGGAACGTAGGGAAGAAGAAGTCGTGAGCTTTACTGCTCTAGACCCTGCCTCTAAGCCTGTTGAATCGTTGCAGCGAACGCTTGCTCTCGATGCAATGGCGTCAGGAATATTCTAATTCCTTCGGATTCTCCTTTTATTACGAACGCGTTCTTATTTTTATTTCTACTACGGTTCATGCGTTCCAAGGCAACTTTTATGTCTATTGCAGATTTCCAATTTTGCACATTTCTTTCGAGAATTTATTAACTTGGAGACTTTCGTTCTTGTACATTTAAAGTATCTTAAGTTTCAATTTAAAGTATCTACGTTTTCAAACTTCCCAATTACAAAATTAATGTATATCAAATTTCCAAATCTTTAAATAGTTACATTTCCAAATTTCTCAATTGTTAAATCTTCAAATTTGCAAACCTTACCAAATGTACAAATCATCAAATTTTGAAACTCCGAAATTCCCGACGCTGTGCAACCTTAAATTATCAAATCTGTAATTCCCCAAGTTAACCTACTTGGCGCATCCTGGAATGATCGATTCGCTGTAAGATGACGTTGAATGATCAGTCATCCGTTCGGAGGGCATTTGGTGGTTCACCTTCGACGAGGTATCGTCCTCTTCTAGGAAATATCGAGAACGGATCGGTAGGCCGGCGAAGGTAGTGATCGAGCTGCAAATTAAACGGTCTGTCGCGGAACAGAGCGGTTCGAATGGTTTCTTTCGATTAAATCTCGACCGATACCCAGAAGAGAGTTATAGGCTGGCAGAAAAACTGGCCGGCAGAAACACCGTGGCCTGGTCGAAACGCGCACGTATGAAAGAGGAATCGAAATGAAAAGGGGATGGAGAAATGAAAGGTTTGTTTGATCTATGAGATAGGGTGGGTGGCCAAGTCGAACGCGTGGCCTTTGTCGAAGCGCGAATCCAACAAAAAGATAGATCCCTATATCTTGCCTCTTTTTTCCTGTTTTTTTTTTTTTTTTTTACACTCCGCTAGCGAGGTCTATGGAATATGACCGTTATTAAGCCGAGGATTATATGGTTCGTTTGGTTGGTCTCTTTCCTTTTAATCACGCTCCTCGATCGCTAATTTGACATTAATCACGCGGATAGACGTCTGGTATCTGGTTCTTTCGGCTCGCCGTTTTTCTTTCGATTATTATCGTCCGGCTCACTACGAATCCACCTTATCTCCGTAATATAACTGTTTGCCTCGCTGTGCGCGGAGATAAGAGTTTGGATAGGAGAGATTAGCAGCTTAGATCAGCTTAATACGTTTGTACTACGTGTAAGTGGATTCGAGTGGAAGGTCTTTGTTTTCTACGTTTACTTTGTATTACAGAATAGCTACACTTCACTATACACTTACTTTGCAAGGGTGCTTTCTAATGATGCACATGTGAAGTCAACAAGTTTGATCAATCTTTATAGTTCCAAATTTTCTAATTTACAAACTCTCAGTTTTTTAAACTATCTTTCTGAAAATCCATAAAATTCAACGAGCGAGAGAATTCCTTCCTGGTTGCTGTATTCTCTTTAGGGAATTTAGACTTGTTGACAGTACATACCTGTTTAATATGCGAGAGTGGACGCGGAGTTGGTTTGAATAATACATGTATCTATGTAGAACAGACGAAATCAGCGGTTAGATCTTTTTTAGAAACGGAAATAGCAGGACACGTGGACTCCGAAAGTATACTGAATCTTTTTAACAAATTACATATTTCACATTCCTTTCGATAATAAAAGTTATTTCATTCCAGAATGATATAATGGTTCATAAATGTTACTGTCATTAGCACTGATAGATTCGTGTCTACCATTAAGTAAATCTTTGATTTACTCCGCAATAAAGTTTGTAAATTATGACTTAATATATTCCGGCATCGAAATTCAGATATTATATTGATGATCCGAGATCGCCGTAATAGGCAATGGGTATTTGTCATCGAGTAAGGACCACCGGATCGAAAAGCAATTTCACATCTGTTCGTTTTGGCGGTACTGGGACGTAAACATCTATGTAACAAGAAGACGTAAAGAAGCACCGTTGACCCGGAAAGTGTTACGTGTACGTAGCACGCTGCACATTGTATGCCTCTTCGTGGCATACTGAACGGGTACCCGTTATGCTCGTTTCAAAGATTTAAGCGTTTTGCGCAATCGGTCGGGCTCTCTCTCTCTCTTTTTCTCCCATTCTGACCAATGTGACACACTTTCATGCGCCCCTGATAGAACACCATACACATTCCTGTGTTCTTGCACGTAGGGTATAACGTTGCTTAGAGGTATTACACGTTGCACGATATACTTTGTACCGCGTTAATCGCTGACACATCTGATTTCGGTAATAATTCGCAAAAATGATTTATTTCAATTATCTTTTCGAACGAGTGAGTATTTGCGATATTCAATTATATCGGTTCGATAATCAGTGTTGCAAAATTGATAAGTACTTGTTGATTTCAATGAAATATTTCATAATCGGATTAACAGTAAATAGCTAAGCTTTATTTTTAATATCTCAAAGATTAGAGTTCTACGTCTATAAATTTTCACACGCGTTTGGTACGAAGCACTCGAATCTGAGGGTCTAAAAGTGCCAGTCACTCTGCTCACGTTTATTTATTCAGTGACCCAATCAAAGAATGACCCACGGAAATAAAATTAAAAAATAGTCACTTTTGACCTTGGTTACGTCAGGAACCGCTTGAACTTTGGCATAAATCAACCGTGTGCCAGCCCCAAGGTTTCGGCTCGTTCTTCCTCCCTTTTTTTGCACGAAAGTTAGAGAACAAAGATGCAACGAAAACGGTACCGTCGTTTATGTAATTCCGATTCCTCACTTTCGAGCTACGTCCCTGATTTTCGCTTGAGGCTACCGAAAATTTTACTTTCTACCCCGCTGTTGTGACAGTTCGCGAAACGCCGTTTAACGTTCGTTACAATCGTTATTACGGTATCATTAGCCGAGAAGAAGGGAGATCGGTTTTTATCCGTATATCGGATGATAAATTAGCCCCTTTGTTGATTCGGCCATTTTTTACCAGCTAGGTTTCGTTTGTTACAAAAGGCCCGATTCATGGTCCCGATTGTTGCACAACTTTGGGCTTACCAAATGGATCGGATGAATGAAAGTTTATTCAATTATGATTCTGTGGTCTCACGAAAGTGCTCGAATGCTTTTATCGTAAACTGTCGGCAGGCTGAGTGCACAGATTAGATTCATGACTTTCTAGTTTCGTAAAATTTGTTAGGAGAGTCTAAGATTTCAGTAGGATTTCAATCTCTAGACAGTTTTGTTAGAGTTGTCTTAGGATTTTCTTAGAATTCTTCGAAATTTCTTTGGGGACCTTGGAAGTTCCTTGGAGACTTTTCCTGAGATTTGCTCAGAACTTCGCAGGTGTCCACATACTTGAGCAAGTCTCTATACCCCATGGCTCTATATCTCTCCTTAGTCCACATAACCTCTTCAACCTCAAGCTCTCCCTAAACTATATAATTCCCTTAGGTCTTAAGACCTAACTTCACCCAGGTTCTCTCCCAGTCAAAAGTATATTCGGACCATAAACCTTAGGCACCTGAACGGCTACTTATCTCGAAACAAGCATTACGCTTTCCACGTAACACGGATTCTTGTCCTGAAATCCAACATCTCTCGCCGACGATCGAGTAGAGTGAGAGTGAGAGAGATAGCCGGCGATTAATAATTCTTTATCGAACAGATGTTTCGACACGTACAGACATGCAACCGAACGATCCATCAACGTTGCCGACATAGCAGGAAGCTGACCTGAAAAGCACGGTCCTGCCGTCGTTGCATACTATCTTCATTATGTCACGATCGGCGGTGAGTCCGCGTTACACTCGAAGAAATATGTCCCGGCCGATTTCGTTGCCTACCAATGACTGTCGCCTCGTTGCGACACGATCGGACCGATTGATCGACGCGTGTCTCGGCATTACCAAGCCTCGGGACGTTGGTCAATGATCTCTCATCGATCGCATCGATTTTATCCCGAACTTTGACGCCGTCGTCGTTATCGATCGGTCACACGCGGCTAGGACGCACCGGATGCGTCATATATGGCATATCTCGTCGGGACTCACTAGATACCTTGGTTACTATATGCATAGATCTTCCAATTCCAAAATCCCTAGATCCCCAAATTCTTCAATCCCCAAATTGCTAGATTTTCAAGTGACAAAATTGTCGATTACTTCCCTACCAATGTTTCATGATCGAGTTGTCCGAATAAAGAGATAAAAAGAAAAGATTTTGACGTTGTCGAAAGATCGATAGGAAATCGGTGGCTGGCCGGTGAATATCGTCGATCGGGTTCGACACACGAGGGTAACGCTCTACTTGCCGAGAAATGTCAACCGCATTCTGCAACGGCGACCGGCCAGCCAGCCAGAACATTCGCCGTCTAACGTTTTCTGCGCGCCTACGTTCCTCCTTTGATTCCCTATTGTTCGCCTCGGATGATATCCTGAAACGTGTTCCGTGCGGCGTGCACGGAGACACACACGTACACGGTAAAACAGCCAGGCGAATATGCATATTTAGTCGCGGCTCACGGCCCGAGCCGAACCGAACGAGTTAACTGCCGCGAAACTCTCGAACGCGGCTGTTTCGCCGTGCAGACCGGTGCTTTTCTGCCCGCGGACTGAAAGAGAAGGTAAAATGAGCAATTGCACAGACAGAGATACGGGAAAGTGATCTCTTCGAGTATACGGTTTATGTGTACGTATCGCTTCATCGGTGAACTTTGTACTTTCGTTCCTCGACGATTCGGAAGATTCGTAGGAGAACGATCTTTTAATCAAAAATATTCGGTACGCGATTAAAAACGAGAGGACAATGTGGTTTCAAGATTTGTTCGAATTCGAAGGTTTCAAGGTTTCCCTCTAACATGTTCTGTCGTGGTTTTACACATTTCGTCGAGTTGAACGGCCATTTCCAGCTCGCGGCTGAAACCCGAAGCTGTCTCGCTTTCAGAAAGTTGGATCTCGTCGCCCGGAGCGATCAAACGTAATCCTTAGGAAAGATTCTCGGCACGAATGGTTATCCTTCGTCTAAGTATCCGAGCATGGAAGCCTCGATAATTGTTGGTACCGTGCGTGGACCACGATTCCAACTTCTTCTCGTGTTTCTAGATAGGGTACAATCGCGAATGGCTCGTCTTCGTTTCCAGCAAAAGGGAGAGTTACTCCCACGCGAAGGAACGTTTAACTCTTTTGCTACTAACGTTGATTGTACTTGTCATCTGCGAAACGAATTTCTGCTTACTTATGACGGTTATATTCTACGGATATCCATTTATATCACCGGTTAACGGGGCTATCTTTCATGGTCATATATCGTCTTGGTACATTCCTTGTTTTCATAGCTGTTCTATTGTTACGCGTTGCGTTACCACTCCTTTATTACCATGCATTGTATCACCTCGCGTTACATTACCACGTATCGTGTTTTTCACGTGTTATATCACCTCGAGTTATATTGCCATGTGTTATATTACTACAAGTTACATCGCAATGTATTGCATAGTTGTACATTATATTGTCACGTACCGATGCAATATAGGAATTCAAAGAATATGCAATATAAAGAAATGCCACAGCAGTAATATGATTTGCATATAACAAGAACGTTCGAGGGGTGTGCGCGTTTCGCCAATAAAATAAAAGTAACACACACGTTGTCGCGACGCGTTTGGCCCCGTTCTATTTCTCTCGTTTACTCTCTCGGTTCCGTTTCTTTCCGTAGCCACATGAATGAACGCGCCAGCAGCCGGAAGTAAGTAGGTTACTGTTACGTCATGCGCGCACGCGCGCTCGCTCGCTCGACCTGCAGTGTGTAGCAACGACACGATGCTATAGTTTCGCGCTCATATTAGACCAGATCTTACCGATAGACTGCCGGCTAAGAGAAAGTAATTAAAGGAGAAAGAGAGAGAGAGAGAGATCGTCTTGGCGAGATGCACCGCCCGTTTCCGCTCTGCTAAATTCAAGGTTACCCATTGTCGGCCTGTGCTAGAACACCTTAGCTACTTCGAGTCTTCTTCTTCTTGTTTTCTCGTGGCACGCTTGCGTTTCCTCTGGATCGCATCTGTCGTTGGGAACTCGTGATAAGGATGATGCATTAAAGTCCTTGGGAAGGTATGCTGCTCGCCAGCCTGGGAGAAGCTTAATGCAGAATGATCCGTTTTGAAGATTGTCAACGTTGTCGTATAATATATGATCATTATAGGTATAGGGAAGAGCAACATAATCTTTATAATATAATAATTCTATTTATGATACATAATTTGTGCATGAATATACATCGATAAATTTATTATACGGTGTACTCTATGTCGATGACTTTTCTCTTTACTCAGCCCACCGATACGATCGTCAAGTATCAATAAAGTATCGATAATCGATAGTCACTCGACTGATGTCATCTATTCGTGACTCTCATGTTTCGCACGAGCATTCTCCGCTTTGTTCCCGTTACCGTCTAATGTCTTGATTTCAATTAACAAACCGATGTACGTCACGAACGCTCCCAAACGCGACTTTATCAAATCGGTTAAGTGCCTTCCGGTTAGTCCGCGTAGTTAAGCGTTTCGAAGGGGCAGCGGTAGCGCTCGAACAAAGTTGTTAGAAAGCAGCGGAGTAAAGTCAGGTGAACGATAGATCTAGCTTTGTCGCGGTGTGATCGGATTTGGGAGTAGCCGGCAGGAATTTAAACGGCCGCGTAGGCGACAGTGAAAGCAGCGTTACTTAATACTCGTATCACTGGCCGTAAATAACAAAGACCGCCCGCTCGTTGAACTGGACCGAGCGACTTTTGTCGTCTTATTGGTGTACGTTTAAGGCGATAGACATGCGGGAACTCGAAAACGGGCCTCTCTCCGAAGCGGAGAACGACAGTCGAAAAGACAAATCGTGACCGTTGACGAATTTATGTTCTCGACCTCTGAACCTTGCCAATGTGCCACGTCGAGGCTGGTACCGTATATCGCGGACCTTATTGCATCAACCGATTCAGTACGCTTTTCCTTTCATTCCTCTTGTATAAAATTTATGCCTAATTTTTAATTTGTTAATCGGTACGATTAACGTTCAATTCTTCGAGAATTCACATTTCTCCTAAACTCATTCTAGTCAAAGTCATTTCGTAGCACAACTATTAACAATACACCTACCATTCAATTGTCAGCCGATCCTGAAGAAGTTTCCATATAGAATCTCTGACGACGTAGAATTTTCTATAAAGAGGAGCCTAGTCTCGTCAGCAGATCACCGTAAGGATGGTTGATTAACGGTTGATTAATGAACGTGCAGCGAAACGGGGTGGTTCGAGTAAAAATAATTAATTCGGTTCCGACGGGGTATCGGTCAGTCGAACGGTGGACGTACGAGGCGTCGTTTAATCAGGATCATCAGGAGGCACGACCTTCGTAGCCGCGGATGGTTCATTAATAAAAAGAAGTCGGTGGTTTCCACCGCACCGGCGAGAATCCCGGGCTGTGGCGCCGTGTAAATCGAACAGGACCGACCCGGTGCAGTGTGGTGTGCCGTGGTGTGGTGTTCCATTGCACTTGCAAGGGCCCGAGGGGACAGGTTCCAAGGCCGCGACCGATCATCCTCTCGATGAGCCTCTTCAGACTCTCCTCGCGTCTCATCTTCGCGATCAAACACGAAAAAACAAGGTGGATATGAGTGACAGCGGAGGCAGCCTACGTAAGCACTTATGTATCGTCCCTTCGCGACCGTTTTTCCATACTGTTTCTCATGCAAAATAGGAAACTGCCCGCGAGAAACCGCCGACAGCTCCTCGAACTATTCTTCGCCAGGAAGTGGACACTGGACTCCTCGCGTTTCCGCTCACACGCTACCTGTGACTTTGGTAGTTTCGTTGCTTTATCTTTTCATCCTTTGTTCCGTTTCTATGTGGCGCTATTGCTGATTTGGGTGTTTGTTGAGATATTGGGACGTGTGGATGTCGGCATGTGGGAATATTGGCACGTGGAGATATCGGGACGTAGGGATGTTAGAACGTAGATATATCGGGACGTAGAGATATCTGAATGTGAGGATATCGGAACGTGCAGACATCAGGACGTAGGGATTTTAGGACGTACGAATATTGGGACGCAGTCAAGACATAGGGATGTCGATATCTATGCATATGAGGGTCTAAGAACTTCAGAATGTACAGATAGGAATATCTATAAATATACATAACACACATGTGTGAATTATGAACATATAAATTAATGTACTACCTAGTCCATCATATGTGGATACTTAACAACCCTTTTATTTGAGAACTGAACTACTTTATTTGATGTCTGAACGACATATCTACCCAGTATAACTTGTTTCACCGCGAATTAAAGAGTAGCAGAAAGAAAGGTAGAATAAAGGTCATAACCGCAACACCGACAATTAGTGGAATAGTAGGAGAGGTTACGTGTATGGCAGAAATGTATGCTGGGTTGAAAGACGGCACGCGCGCGAGTTTCTCGCGTTAAGATCGAATTCCTGTAACCTTGTTAAGCGGTGGTTACACGGCGTTACACATATATATCGGCAAAGGTGTCGAAGCAACACCCGCCCACGCACGCGTGAAACCGACAGATGGATTAGACAGATACATACGCTTGTTCGCTTTCGAGCTGCTCCGAGCAACGAAGGGATTAATCTTTCTCGAGGATGGAAATTAATGTTGCTCCAGCTGACTTCTGATGCTTATTAGCCCGTTTATTCCGGTCCAGAAAAGTTTTGCTCAGCTTTTACTGGCATTATTTACAAATTTATGTGTTCTTGCCTAAGGTAGGTTCTTTTGAATATAACATCGTTATAATAAGTACATAGGTCTAGGTAATATTTATCATCTGAGATGAGGTGTAATAATTTAAAAACTAGGAGGGTTTGAAAGTAATTTGGAAATTGAACATTTGAGGATGCATATATCTTTAAGTCCGTGAACTTCAGATCTGAATCTCCAAGTCCCTGAACTTGGTAGCTTGAAGTTTCGTATTAAGATCTCCGAGGCATCATAATTAAATAATAGGCAACTTAAATCCGCTATATAATTTGATCGATCAATTCGCCCGGCAAATGACGATCCGAGTTATTCCCTAACAAAATTTCCCGTCCGTCGATTACCTTCTTTCCGCGCGCAAGAAGCGCCGCAACAGGCCGGAATGATGACAAATAGAAAATTAATAATACGACGGTGGAAGACAGGAAAATTGATGCAAGAAGCTTGGCCACTTATTCGAAAATCCCGTCGACTAACCGCAACACGGGAGATAACAGTATTAGTCATTTTGATTCCATCTTAACAATCGAAGCTTAATGTCCAGGAAGAGTATTAGTGTTCGCCGGTGAGATTGAACCATGGAGAATGTTCTTTTTCACCTATCGCTATGGTTACAGGGAAATGGCGTACGTTAGCCGCGAACGATGACTTGTCGAATCGTTTTGAGACCCATGACGGAAAAAGTTGCCTCCATTGCCGCACGAAATCACTCTGACGCTGCGAGTTTTGTCGTGAAATGAGTTTCACGCGGATGAAACCATAAGCGATTCCCTTTCTCCCGGCTTCTTATTTTTTTTATTTTCTTCTCTTTTTTTTCCATCTCTCCAAACCTAACACCGTCGCTATTTATAGCGCGTTATTAACGGAAGCGTTACCACCTTGACATTTCTTCCTTTGGTATTTGCGATAAACAATCGGTTGCTATTGAAATGCTTCTCCTTGAACGTCTCGAGCCAGATATCAGCATTCTTTGCATCGACATAACTGTACACCTATTATCCGAGGTGTCCTTCTACTTTTCTGAAAGTAGGTTCACTTATGAAATATGCATTAAAATGTGAATCGTGACGCGGTACGATGTGGAAAACTTTAAGTCATATGTAATATATCGTGACGCACGCTGTATTCATCTGTGACGCACCCTATAGTGTTTTCACTGCAACTGAAGTTTGAGTTCGATTCTGATGTACTGAATGCATAATGCACTAAACTCGTTATCTTCTGACTTCGTAAATTCCCAAATCCATAAATCCCCAAATCGTCAAACATCGAAATTTCCGTTCCCGAACGAAGAACGCTGGAATAAGCTAGTGACTCTACGATTAGATACAAGCATGTCCCACTTTCAAATGCAAGCGTCTAATCCCTGTTCGCTAAGAAATCCTCCGTAATGACTGTAGGATATAGTGTTACACAAAGAGGCTCGCGATCCCAAGAATGGCACCTTTAGAGGATCACTGGTTCCGAACGAGTATCCACAGGTCAACGGCTCCTTTCTCTTTCAACGCGTATAATCCAGGCTAAAACTCACAATTAATGGGTGACCGACCGCTTCTACGAAAGCCTCTATTGTACGAGTTCTCTAATGTCGAAAAAACCCGGGGAATAAAAAATGGTCCCCTTCGGTCAATAGCCCCTTTCTCCATCAGCTATCTCCCTCTCGCTCCTTCTTTCTTTTCAACTCCAGTTCTAGATCATGCGCTCGCATGTTAGAGCGTCGATTATTCACGCCCACACGGTGCACCGTGCGTACAATGAATCTAACATTAACGTAGAAACACAACGACGAGGTTTCGAGAGCTGCAACGTGCGTCTCGACACGGTTCCGTGATAGATCGACGCTTGATTAATCCGTTTTTTCAGCGCCGGCCCCATTCGACGCTTTATCTCGTTGCGTTGCCGGCTAAATGACCATCGCGTTGATCGCGCGTGTCCATAATATTTATTTCCTATTAACCAAAGCGATTCCGGGGATGATCGATGCGTTTCATTTTTAACGCCGATAATGTCGAGTCAATGACACGCGCCAACAAATCAGAGGATCAAACTGAAAAGGGAACTATCCGTCTTACAACTTGTCCGATCATTTTCTGACAAAGTTACAGCGACGGATTTCTCAACGTAGCCGGGCAAAATTTTGTAGACAAAAATGTCTGGAACGTTGTTTCAAAATGATTCAAAAGACCGTGTCGCAAGCGAGTTCAGCAGGTATAAGAGTTCGTCTGGTAGAGTCTGGACAGGAGATTGATCGGTACGGTCGATTTCCGATCGACGAGTTAAGGAGAGGACGGTGTTCCTCGGACTGGAATCCTTCATGGGGTCTTATACGTGACAAATCGAATCGAGGCCAAAGGAACGACGCGACGTGAAGCAAGAGCGATGAATAGAGGAATAGATCTGTCGCGTTTAGGTCGATTCCGTCTCACTTTTTTTTGCCCTTTCTCTCCCTTTCAGTATGTGGACGTGCTCCTGGTTTTGCATCTAGATCCGCCAGGATCTAGATACACCGGCTCATCGACGTGATCTGGATCGGCTCGTGTGAACTGATCGATCATTCCTGTTACGTAGTTCTATCCAATCTGTCGAGCAGAATCCTTTCCTTGAATTTAGGGACTTCAGAAGCTGAGATTTACAAGTGCAAAGATTTGGGAATCCTGGAATTTGGAGATCTAAAATTTGGGAATAGACACTTAGAGACCTGGAGATTAGGGAAACTATAAATTTGGGAATATAGGGACTGGAGGATCTGGGGATTTAGGAATGTTGGAATTGGGGAATGTAGGGATTTGGGAATCTAAGAATTGGGGAACCTGCGGATTTGTGAATCTAAAGATTTGGGATTGTAGGAATTTAGGAATGCAGGGATTTGGGATGTTAAGGAACTTGGGAATCTAGAGATTTATCTAGTTTTCTGTACAGGACTTCGTAGATTCTGAAATTTGGAAATTAGTGGATTCTGAGATCTGTAAATTTGAGTATTCAAAATATTAATAACGATTCGAGTAGGTAAAGTAAATCCGAGTATCAGCGATAGAACCGATAGAAAATATCGTAGGGATTCGCGTTGTAGGAGATCCGAACGAAAATCGTGTTCCAATGGAAGGGTGTCGAGGACCTTTCCTCGAGACCTTTTCATGCGCTCGGTTCGTAAGCAGAGCGAGTCGAGCTTATCTGGAGAGGCCTGGTTTCACGAACACGGCCTCGTAGCTCGCCTTCTACCCATGGATAACACGCTGCACCGACTCTCTTTCTCTTCTTTTCACCCTTCCTCCTCTCCTTCGTTCTCTCTCACCGTAGTCCCTTTCGATCTTCGATTCCTCGTTCTCCTGTCTGTTCTTCTTTCTCCTTCGTGTTCGATGTTCGATACCTCTTCGCCCTTCGTCCCTTTCTTCGTCTCTGTCCCGGCCGTTTCCCTCCCTTCTGTCTTGCCGCGGTGCTCGAAGCGAGCTGGTCCTGCTATAACCCGGAGTCGGCTGACGGTCGCCCCATGTATGGCAGCTTGTTTTATGCTGGCTACGCTGCATTGCGATGCACGCCGCGTTGTGTGCACTCGCCTCGAAACACACGCGATGTATTATATATCCTGTGCCACGGCTTTCGAATAACCGCGTAACTCGGTGGCGGGACACGTCCAGACTGTCCTTGCCTTCGATAGGGTGGTTCGATCGGGTTTCCTTCCTTCGCCTGCTTTCGGATCATTTTCTAACGTAATTATGATTAGAACCTCTTAACTATCTTCGCTCGATCGATACGCGATACTGTATTAATTAGATATTAACGACTTGCCAACCTGAACTTACACTACTCTTCGTACACTTCCGATATGTATACCTTCTCTATCATCAGCTTTTGATGGGGTTGTTGAATCATGTTTGGTTGGTCCATATAATTCGAAATGATATACTAACTAACTCCTTTAGATCAGTTCGTATGTGATAATACATTAATTAATTGCCAAGTTCAACTCACATTCCACTCGATACATTTCCGATGTACACCTTCTCTATCATCTGCTTTTGATGGGGTTGTTGGATCATGTTTGGTTGGTTCATATAATTCGAAATGATATAGGAACTAACTCCTTTAGATCAGTTCGTATGTGATGATACATTAATTAGATATTAATTAGTTGCCGAGCTGAACTTACATTCCTCTCGATGCATTTCCAACGCATTGGATCAAGTTTGGTTGGGTCATATAATTTGATGTGATATAGGAACTAATTCCTTCTGATCAGTTCATATGCGATAATACATTAATTAGAAATTAATTAGTTGCCAAGCTGAACACTCCTGAAACGCTTCTGATGCAGTACATTCTTTGCCATCAGCTTCTGATAGGGTAGATCAAGTTTGGTTGGTTCATATAATTTGATGCGATATAGGAATTAATTACTTTCGATGAAGATGTGATAATACATTAATTAGATAGTAATTGCCTGAAGTCCTCTCTCTATGCAGTATACATTCCATATCATTTTGGGTCAAATGTGGTTGACTTAAATGGTTCGGCATTCGAGTACCAGCGATTCCGATCAGTTGGTACGTAACGGTATGTTAATTAGATTTTAACGAGTTGCAAGGTTGAAGTATGACTATACTGCAGTATATTCTGTGTTACCAACTTCTAATAGGGTCCAACTTGGTTTAGATAGTTTGGCACGATATTTAAGTACAGGAGGTGTTCCTTTCAATCAAATGAAACGTGACAGTATATTAATTAGATATTAAAGTTGAAGTGTTGCTACATTCGTCTCGAGACACACGTGATGCAATGCCGTATGTGCTGTCTATTATACATATATGGTTGAGTCAGATGCAATTGGGTCAATTGCTTTGGATTGATTTTCGTATAGCTGCGAATTGTTAACATAAATTGTTGCTGATCAATTGTTAATTACCGATTTTTCATTACAGGATCGTTGCTTAATCGTTAGCCATTCCTGTGCTATTAACTATAGCTGCTCAGCTGTTATTCCTTTCCTCTTAGTTATTGCCAGTTAATTACAGTTATCGATTTGATATTAGTTGTCCCTGATTCGTTCTAAATTGTCATTAGTTTATCGTTAGTTGCTCGAGCGAGCGATGCAAAATAGCAATGGTAGATTAGCATAACTCATCTAAACCAGACACAGACCAGACACGATTCAGCGGAGCAACCTTACATTTAACTCATTGTCAGTTTCTCCGGCGATCCAACTAATTCCTATCCAAGTAGGTTGTATCGAGAACTAGCCATTCTCCCGGCTGAAAAAAGAAAGAACACGAACGAGAAGGAGAAAGAGAAAGAGAGAGGGGCGTCCAGTTCGAGCGGCAAGTTCGAAACGCGCGTAATGGCATTCCTCGTTCTCAGCTGCGTTCGCACCCTGACCTTACTCGCCCATATTCGGGCCTGATCGTGATTGCTTTCTGCCTTTTTGCACACCATGCTCCCGTGTATGCGTGCACGCGGATACGCGTTCCTCTTTTCACGGGCGCTCTTATTACGTTTTTGTTTCGCTAACGAACACGAGCAAAGATTGCAACAGGGAGGATCCATCCGAATCTACTTTTTCATTTTCCCATCGATCTCTCACTCTGCATACTTCATCGGAACACTACTCTGTTCTAACGTCGACCTATGCAAACCATACGTTCTGAACTTTGAGATCAGGATTCATATAGGGAAACTCGATTGGGACGTGGAGAACTTGAAACCTAGAGATAAGGAATGTAAATATGAATCCAGGGTTGTTGAGATTTAGGGATGTGACAGTCCAGGGAAGTCAGAACATGCAGAAGTCGCAACCTGAGGATCTGGACCTAGCCAAATCTGAATATGTGGACGTTGGGATCTAGCCAAATCTGAGCATAGGCAGATGAGGACATAAAGATAAGGATGTAGAAACGTAGTAATGTGGGAACAGTATAAAAGTACACACAAGGTAGTAATTATCGTATCGAGGGTTAATGCAGTTTTAAGTCTACCAGCAATTATTACGCAACAGAGAAAGGACTGATAAATACCGAGCACGGAAAAAGTGTCCGAGAAACAATGGGTCGGCGTAAAACAGGGTAGACTATGATTTTTGTGATCGATCAGGTCTAGCGGTAATCGAGGCAAAGACGATGAAAATTACCAGAGGGCACCGATCTCGACGCGGAAAACGTCCGACGAATCAGGCAGTCTTGTCTACTCGAAGAATAAGACGAAGAAGAGTAGGAAAAAAAGGAAGACCCAGAAGAAGAAAAGAATAAATCAACGTCGATAATAATTCCTACAGCGTGTAATGACGTCCGAAGGAAACAGGATCAACGGCTTTTTGCGTTGTTGTTTTCGCGAGCGCATCCTTCTCGATCGACGGGAAATGCAAGGCACCGGGAATACTATCGAGAGGACGCGATCGGCACACGCTCGATACGCTCCGACCGCTTTTACCACTCACCAGACCCAACAGATGTATTTATGTTCGGTTAATCGACTTCGCTTCTTCCACTCGATGCTCGAACGTATCTCGAGTAGAAGTGGAAACGTCGCTGAAAAAGTAGCAATCCCTCTCTCTGCCTCCGAGATCAATGGCTTGGGACAACAATCCTCCTCCCCCACCTCCGTCTCTCTTTCGTTTCCTCTTTTTCGATTCCGATTACTTGAAAAGCAACTCGAGATCCCCGTACGAACACCCGCTTCGTTCGCTTTCAAGATCACCAATGCGTTCTCTCTTGCCGATCAACCTCGATACACGTACTGCCCGAGGTTACCTTTCGAACAAAAATCTTTCGTGACACTCGAACGGTTTCGACAAAACCGACACCTTATCTTACGTATTTCTTAAGTGTTTAAATTAATTTTACGCATTTCTTGTGCATTTCAATTGTGTGTCTGACCATAATTTCACCATAGTACAATTTTACTAATTTAATCTATTCAACATGTTACAACGAAAGTTCAACGAACCGAGAATCGACGCGACAACACCTTGACTTCACCGTGCGATAGAATATCGAATTAATTTACTGAAATGAGACGTAAGTACCGCGTGTGGAGATTAATCGTTGACGTTCCCTTAAACGTTCCATAGCTCGTCCACGGTTGGATGGTTAGTTTTCACTGACAACACCAGTTGTGTGCATCCAAGCCCCGTTCTGGAGGACCGTGACCTTGAAAGTCGACTATAGGAACGCCGTCGGAGAACGCGCTGTATACGAGTTCGACCGGTGCATAGCGCGATATCTCGATACTCGAATCGATCGATTTCTACGATGCTCACTCTGAAAATTTTGCAACTCATTAATATAAATCGACAACCTATGACAAATATCTCATTAAATCAAATCGTTGAAATCCTTTTTGTATCTATAAATCATTTTTCACCACGTATTCAATTAGTATGCTACACATTTTCCATCGTTATACGTATTACTCACTTCTTTTTACAGTTATGTCATAATTTACAATAACTATTGTATTTGCAATATTTCTGTGAATTCTACAAGAGTCACGGTGCAAGATCCTGTGACACAGTGTCATGGTACAAGCGTCCTTCGGAACAGCGTTACAGCCCTGTAGAAGCGCACAAAATGGAATTTCGTGGCGATTGAAATTCATCGCTTTGTGTTTTGCTGGACAGTATTTGAAGAAAGAGGGTACGTGTTCTATAAGCGGTTTGGATTTATTTTTGCCCCGGGTGTCATGGCACGGAGACACAGGAGTCCCTTTGTCGCGGAAGGTCGTGTTCGTGGTCGAGTTTGCGGCCAATCCTCTCGCTGTCGTCGCACGACAACTCTTCCGACTCGTTTTGCCCCGCGGATTTACGGTAAAAACTAGTTTCGCAGCACGCCTCTCTATTTCAGTCGTCCGGCTCGTGCAACGTGGAAGCGTTCGCCTCCTCCTGGCCTCCGATCCGATTCGATTTATGTACGTTGCCCGGTAATTGATGCTCCTAGTCGGCCGATTTCGACAGCCGTGCAACGTTTACGTTTCAACGGAAGCACGTGCGGTATCCGCGATCGCTATTATCGATGCTGTAATTAGCCGCAATTAGCACGATGTCGCCTCGTTCGCGACGCCACCGACGACGACCCTGCGCTTACGTTGCTCTCCCTTTCTCTCCCCTCTCCGTTTTCAGAGTACATTATCTTAACCCCTTGTACAATTACGTTTTTATCTGGGCTGGTCATTTAAACCCTTAACCCTATTTAAACCCTTAATACTGGGGTATTTCTAATAATACCCTGTTTAACACGTTGACTACGGTCATATGTGACTGAAATACTGAAATAATAGCAAGGTTAAATAGTTTCCGTGTTACATAAATATGCGAATCCGTTGGAGTGTAAAGAGGAAAATGTGACATAACGATAGTAGAAAGAAAAAGTCTGCATTTGTCACGGTCGTAGGAATCTTGGCCTTATTGAATCTCACCGGTAGCATTGAAACGTTTCAATTCTTTTCCCACGTAGGAAGATGCTACCCGCAGATTAGATTGCTTCCATATAGCGTCAAAGCTGGAAAACATCCTTCAGATGATTCACGTCACGATTTTTCCCATTAATTTGTTTAAATTCGAACGTCGATTTATTCGACGAGGATTGGTGCGATTCTATTCGCGAGCGATCAATTGCCCGGGGCAGAGTGGGTTGAATTTTAATAGACGCGCGGCCAATAACGAGCACGTTTAATTGACCATTAACGCGATGAAAACCAGCCGAAACGATGGTAACAAAACAGGACGATAAAACCGGCATCGTATGGACGCTATCGGCGCGTTCGATTCGTCAAATATAAATTATATTGCCCGTACACGCCGCCCTACGGTACTTTTATTTACGGGTCTGTTATAAATGTCGTGTAACAGCGCGAACTCGTGTAAAAAGTATTATATGCAAAGGAAGTTGCGTGATTACGTGTTCGCATATCTGGTTGGTAAACGGATCCTTAAATCCAGTACTTAATATGGGTACATATAAAAACGATTTTCGTAATGTAATCGAGGTCTTAGATTTCTAATAAATGCAGCAAGTGCAGGACTCCCGTTATATAGCCTTAGTTTACTCAGCGAGTCCCTCACATATGCTAATAGCACCCATCGTAACGACGCTGCAGATTTCTCCACGAAATCGTAAATCTTTTGTTCGACTCTCGATGTTATATTGCCACTCCTCTTACCACGCAGTTGTACTCATTATACATATGCTATATCTCGTATTCGGTATGCGTTCCACCTCCACACGTTGCAATATAACGAGAGCTGCAGTTGCGAGATGTGCTCGCAATATACAAGATATACAACATTCAATAATGCAAAACTCATAATCCCTGATTGCATCGATAATCCCGCAGCAGTAAAGAAGTACAGTATTTAATTGTTACGTTAAGGAATGCAAATCACGATACGTAAATAGAGTTTATCGGTAGGTAGACTGATAATTCTTTTGTTTCATCTTGCCGGCGTACGTAGCGGCGTGTAACAATAACTCGTTTAAGGAACGGCGATATTAAACCGAGGAGAAGAAAGCGTTCTGGTCGTAATTGAAACGTCATCGGAAAGTTTCGAAGGAAAGTACCGTAAGGAACGATTCGTGTTGCGTAGCCGATACTCGATCAATCGAATCGACGATAAGCCTGGGTTTGCGTAATTCTCTCTTGTTCCATTTTCCCCTATCTCGACACGCACTTTTAGCGTGATCGAGATCGTGTCTGTGGCTAGAATGGACACGGTTAGCACACGTTGTATTATGTAAAACGCGGTTGTACAGCAAAATGGTTAGAGGATAGCGCGATATTAATGTCCCCAACCTTTTGCAACGTTTCAGTCCTTTTTCTTTCACAATGTTACCGATTACGCTTATGTACATAATAACTTTCTACTTAAGATAGTGTACGGATATGGGGGTAGTTAGGATCTAGGGGCATATACGGAATTTATCGATGTAAGGATATTCGAAGATAAGGGTATGTGAGCTCCAGGTGGATTAAGGATTTCATATCAAGGACTCAGGGATATTAGGGGTTTAGGAACATTAGGGATCTAAAGATATTGGACACATTGGGGATTTGGTATAGTTGATCTAGGATAATTAGGACATTGAAGACGTCATGATGTCTTTAAGGATATTATAAATCTAAGGATATTAAGTATCTAGGACATAGGACATAGCAGATCTATTAATGCAGAATACATACATTAACATACTAATCTAAGTACATACATTTAGTGATATCGTGTCACGAAGATCTAGATACAAATAACGACATACATCTGGGTGCGTATAGGACTATAAAGATATAGGGCCAGAGGGAATATATGCTTAAAGGAAAAATGTCTGAATATATGTAGATGGTTCCGTTGAAGTACCTAGGTATTTCAAGGGACAAGAAAATGTTGCGAAAGAGAAGCAGAAATGGAAAGAGGAGGAAAACGCGGAGAGAGGATCCTTGAAGGCTGATCGTCGGTGTCGCGTCATCAGGAATAGCATTCGGACGCGAATAAAATTACAAGACACGGCGAACGAACGTCCGTGGTCGTGGTGGCATTGAACGTGACGACACTAGCTTTTCTCTAGCCGACAATTATTTATAAATACGTGACGTCACGTTCCAGACTAGACTACACTTTGTACCGACGCTAATTAGATGGTTAGGTCGCGTCGTGAAAAAGTTCATCGAACCGCGTATTTCCCTAGAATAAACTTGTACTGCCTTCAGTTATGGCTTTTCTATGTAAATACTTATGGACTTGTTTAACTGGTGACAATCCCTCTGCAACTTCGTACTGGATTATATGGCTTTAGTATACTGGGTTTAGTATGGATATGAGATGCATGTCTTCTTTTTGGAGTTAGGCTAAGGTAGAGTTAATGGCATAGGTACTCCTTTTTAATACTGCTTTATTATACTCTATTTCTGGTCAAATTTCCAAACTCCACATTCGTATACCTTCACATCCCCAAATCTTCCAAACCCACAATCAACTTTCCAACCCCTCAAATTCGGGAATTAGCAAGACTTCATTGGTAAAAATTGCAGGGTACTGCGATTAATATTTTCCCAAGGTTTTAATTTATTCGTGAGTGGATGCAGGGTGAAATGCCGGGAACACGAGGACGTTGCACGTAGCTAGACTGCGTTGCATAACTAATGGATCGGTGATCGAGGAACGGCGATAGATCGAGGCTCTCTCTCGCTATCTGAATAATAATTTGGCTTTATCCAGCATAGAAGTCGGCGCCGTCGTCGCGATCGTTCGACGTGAGAAGGTTCGAGCCACGAATTTGCATATAAACGCCGCCATCTAACGTTACCGCTTCGGCTACGTCGTTACTGCCGAATACTAACGGTCCTTCTTTGTTCGTGCACGACCATTAGCAATTATTAACAGTAATTTTCGTCGATCGTGAGACCCTGCCATCATCGAACGTTTTACGAGTACCGATGATCAAACCGACGTTTCAATTTTTACCATTTCGCGCCTCTCATTGCATGCTTAACCCGAGAATCACTCCATCTATCATTACGTGAAATATGAAATCATGTCTTACCCACAATTTTCTACCTTTTTCAACCCACAATGTCAGCAAGTTTTGGATTTTTCATTTTCAAGGTTACGTATAAAATCCCTAAATGTTTAGCATCTCCAAATCCTTATAATCTGAAAATCTCCAAGATCCATTTTGCAAAGTTAAAACGAAATAACTGTAAGATTTGTTCGCGTTTGAACGTATACACAAAGAGCAAATTGTATCAGCGTTTAGCAATAATCCTAAACACGAACGATAAATGCCAATGTAAGAGAGAGGATAGATAAAAAAAAAGGATTTCAAGGTAAAAGAGAGAAAGGAAGATGATCTCATGATAGCAAAAAGCGAAGCGTGCGCTCACAACACGCACCCGATTGTGTGCCAACAACTCGCCACTGCAATTACACGGCTGATAGAGTTTAACGACTGATTGTCAGCTCCGAATTGTCCGAGTCGAATCGAGGGAAATTCAATGGAGATCAACGATCCCGATGTCATACGAAATTCGATTAATTAAACGGTCTGCCAGATGAAAAGGTTACTCGTGCGAAACGGATCACTTTAATTAATCGATGCGCCGTACCGACTATCAGTTTACGTGGACATTAAATCATCCGTGTCGATGATACTGCCGGTATAATCAACTGATAGCGGAATTAACTCTACTCGTTGATTCGGACGATTCGATCCGCTTGAATAATTCGCGAAAATGAACTTGCAACGAACCTTTACGTTCGTTGCGAATTCTTCCAACCGGCAATGTAGATTAACCTACGTGCACATATTTTAATTCGAATTAACGCTTCAGATTAGTTTGTACATTTCGACATTTGTAATATTTGTATTTCTATATTTTTGTATCGCTAAATTAAATTCAGAAATATCTCGAAAAATTAAAATTACATGTGGCAATATAACGAGACCGCAGCTGAACGTAGAATATTATGCAATTAAATTTCACAGGAAATGTGAATCAAGGGAAGAGTGAAAATAATTCTCAACGATCATGGACAAGTAGAAGAGGAAGAAAAAATAGCACGAGACATGATACGCGATTCGATTACAATTAAATTATTAAAAGATATTATCGGAAATGAAATTTTCTGTTCGCACGCCATTTCCAGGAGGGGAAAAAAGGATCGCTCGCTGAAAGCGAACCCTCCGGAAAATCGCGTTAAGGTAAATGAAGCTTAAACGCGGAGAGAAGCAAGTTCTTGGAGTAAATCATCTTGCTCGGACGGCTTCTGGTGTAATGACGCAGTAATGATATCGAGTTACACGGAGGCGCGAATTAGTAATATGCAATTTACATGCGCGACAAAATAATTTCCCAGAATGCGGCTCGATAGTTTAACGTTCGATGGCCATTTGATGGCTTCTGCTCGACTAAACCTTTGCGATCAACGTGGAATCGAGTTATCGTAGAAAATATCGTTGGAAAAATCGACGCGAAACCGGTCTGATACTGTATTTACTGTGTCGTGGGAAGAAATTTTGTAAAAATCGATACGGGACAATTTTATGGAGGTGTGGATTATTACATCGGGGAGTTGCAGATTTAGGAATTTAGGAATTTAGGAATATTAGATGCAGCAGCATTATCTGTCTAATACCGGTATCACAAGTAACTGATTTTAGCATCAGTACGTATCTATCAGTCTACACTTATATGTCGCCACACATCAATCTTGATGAATGTCGATTGACATGACGTAAACTTGAAATGTCATTTGAGAAATATTTAACAGGCTTCGCATGTCCTGAAACAGAAGTAGCTGTTTGGACCACACTGATATGACGTCACATTCGAAGACATGTAGCAACTGTAGCTCGATGTTAGCATGAAAGCGATACGCTAACAGGCGATTTCTCGTAACCGGATGGTGGACAGGCCGGTCGGAATCGAAGCAAACGAAGGAAGTGCACCGGGGAACGACCTCGAGCTGTCGATCGAGACCGCTAAGAAGGTCTCCGGTTGGCCGCACGCAGTTGCACGAAGACACGAACGTCGTCGTACAAGCTTTTGCGCAACAGGCATAATTATGGCCGAAGAGGAAGCGAGCCGAGTGCGTTAGCACACGTAGGACGAGCGTTGAACGATGAACTTGACACCGTCCAGCCAGGGAAACGGCCACTAGCGAACATCCACTGCCAACACCACAGAGCACCGAGTGCGTTACCGCAACTTTGTTAACCTCTTCAGCCTTAAGCAGCAACTTCGATTATTATGCGTCAGCGGATAACGCAATGCTACGTGATGGACGTACTCGCGGTATCAACATGTTGCTAATTGTGCAATTGCGCTTCTACAGACACTCGTAATTGAGATTGGTAGTCGACATGGAGCTAGTTGAAGGATATCTCGTTACTGGATTTGTAGGTTTGGTATTTACAAATTCTCGAATTTTAAAACAGGAGAATTTCGAAATAGATTTGAGACTTTTACAGTGGTTCTTAAGATTCTTTTGTATGTACTGATACACTGGTGCTAAAAGCAGTCAAAGTTGTGATATGTTTGTATAAACCCGTATTAATCAAAATACATCTAATGATGCTTTGTGTGACGTTTCTTGTGGATTTTATATTTAGTTACTCCGTGTGAAGACTAAATAGACCACAGATTATGAAGTGTAAGAATATACGCATGAGGAGACTGGAAAGCATGCAAATGAAATAAAAGAACGCTGCATAGAGACCCCAATGCATATGTGCATACAATGAATGTTCCAGTACGCATGCGCACTGTACTATATATGATTGATTAGAGAAAGACTATATTTATATATTGTAACATCTAATACAAGTATTAAATAATTTACGTTATAATAATGTTATACTAATTCGTATTCCTCAGTGTGTAATAAATACGTATCGTATAATACGATACGACCGCCATATTGAAGTGATGCGCAGGCGCAGTCAAAGGACACAAAGGTCCTCTATGCAGCTCTTTTTACTCCTTTATATCCACGTACGGATTATAGCACGTGATTCACGCGCTCTATTTTTGCATTTCTATGGTTAACACGTACATGTTCACCGGGATATATTGAAGTGTCAGGACGCATAAACAATCCACGTCGAGAAGCATGTAAATTAAAAACGCTAGTACGCGATCCACGGTTTCGCAAGGAGTCGCTATTGTCCCCGGCAACAAAAGGAGGTCCGGATTTTTCGACGAGAGTTTTACAAGAGGGATGCAAGGAAGCTGTGGCAAGGAACGACAGACGTTTATTGATACGTGACGAGAAAGCGAACCCGTGTGGGATTGGCATTCGTCGCGTGGTGCCGCGAATGGGACGAACCAGGATGAGCCAGGACCTCGGTATGCAAACCGTTTCCATCGCGTCCTCTTCAGCTCGGCTTAAAAACCATCCACTGACGTGTCAACGGGACGAGCCAGACGTCCTTTTATGTATTCTAACTTTCTATATTTTCAAATATCTCAAGCTACAGAATTTTTCCCAATTTTCAAGTTGATAAATTTTAAATCATGTTGACAAATCGTCAAATTTGCAAATCCTCAAATTCCCAAATCTTCAAGTCCTCAAATCTCTAGAGTCTCCAAATCCTTAAAATTCCCAAATACCTCAAACTTCCAAGTCCTAAAATTTCCAACCCTCCAAAATACCTAAACTCGCAAATGCTCAGCGCAGTGAAAAGCACTTCGCGGAAGTATGCGCTTAGTTAGGCGAGTTGTTGCACGTTCGTGTTTTAATGGTGCACCATGGGAAAACAAAGCGAATGCATATTTCGCTTCGACGACGTTGTACCACGAAAATCGAGCGACGTTGTCCGTGCAACGAATGGCAATCCCACGCATATGCAACGCAACAAAGACTCGACTTTCTCGTCACGTATCGATAATACTTTGTCAAATCGTGTGTCGGTGCTCGAGCCACTTCCTGTTCCTTCCTTCGTCCTTTGCACACGCTTCTCGTGATTTATGCGTCACAGTCTGTACAGAAATATTAAACCGTTCAAGGTTCGTTCACCCTTCTTTTACCTATTCTCTTTCTCTCGAATCCTTTTTAACTTTACAATAACCTTTAAGTATCGTTGCGTACCTAGGTAGGTGCATACTTATGTAGGTGCTTGAGGATATAGGTGCTTAGGGATGTAGACATATGATAGTGTAGCTACCATGTAGGTACTTGAGGATATAGGTACCTAGGGATGTACACATCTAATAGTGTGGCTACCAAAAACATTGATCTCTAACAACATAAAAATCTAGACATATACCTATAAAAATTTCAGAGTGCACGTCTCAAAATAACATACACTTTATTTTTATAACAAACGTGTTTATAAATAGCGTTTTTGTCCTGTTCGTTAAAATTTGATTGCTCATTAAACGTCTCGGGATCCGAAGAATTTTGACCAGCCTCAGGAATTTCAAGTTCATCGAAAACCAAGATATGCAAATCACAGCCATGAAATCGTTTTAACGGTCGAGGATTCCGAGCCCCGTGTTAACCGTATGGATCGCGGTCACGATGAGTCGAACTTTTCGATGTTTCGACCAAATTCGATGTGTACTTTTCCAGGAAATCTTGAGAAGCTCGTGAAGAGGACAAGAATTCTATCGCAACAGATACGTGCAAATCTGAGTATCGGGAGAAACTTATGTTCGGATTATCGCAGGAAATTTAATTAACATCTTCGATATTTTAGTATTATAAGCTTTCTAAGTCATGTTGGAGGTATTCTTCAAAATATTTTATCGAAACCTTTTATGTAAATTTACGAATCATATTTAATCTACGTGTTATTACATGTCGTTAAACTTTTTCGAAACATTTGGAACTGCTTTTTTAAAACGAATCCGTGTTTTCTTGGTTTTCGCGTGACACCGGGGGGAAATTCCGACAAAGTCACCGACTTTGCTAACGTTCGTGACCAAGCATCGTAAGTATCCGCGACGAAACGTCCTGGCGCTTCGTTCTGGACGATTTAAGAGACTAGGTTAAATTGCCATAGCTTCTCTCTCTCTCTTCCTGTTTTTATTTTTCTGGAAACGAGCTCGGGTTTTCTGGTGAGCGTGCAGAACGCGAGGGACGCTCAGGAATTTCGGGGAATATTGGAATACGGAAATTGAATATTAAGGATCTGATGAGTTGGACACTTAGCAAATTGGGGTTTCACAAATTTCGGAATTTTGTGTTTACTCATATAAAATTTGTAAATTTTCCAATGTACCAACCCCCAGATACAACTCTCCAAATCCTCTTCTCTGTGAAAGCAACACTTTCACCCTGCTTCCCCAACAAAACTTCCTTTCCTCTTAATATTAAAAATAATGAACATCGTTAAAAAACTCAACCAGTCGAATGTCTCAATAATTTCCCCTATCTTATCATCCCCGAATAATAAAAAGCAAATGTTCGCGGTGTTGAACACGCTCTCGTCCGGTCGTTTTTCAAGCTTTCCGTTCAAGTTTCCCCGTGATTTATAATAAGCTCGTGTACATCGGAGCGGCTGATTAAAACGTTTAGCCGTTCGTTGGAAATATTACACTGTTATGTGTAACGAAGCGCGGCAAAAGCGTATTTCTCGGTCAGCGATAGGCACGCATCGACGTACTCGCTCGTGTTCGTCGCAAATTTCTCTGCAATCGTTCTCTGGCGACTTTCTAACATGCATCACGGTTAAAGAGGTTACCGAGCCACGATTTCAGCTAATTGCACGTGTTCGCGGCTGTACACCGATCTGGTTAACGGGCCAATAAAAAGGCTGGACGCGCGCCGTTGATCGCGTGCCGCCGCGCACCAGCGCGGACCAGTTTCGTTCGAACATCGAAAGTAACCGCGGAAATAATTCACTACGAGCGTTTCTTACTTATTAGTTTTCGTACGATTACATGGAAAATCTTTCTCTTATGGAGAGGCAAGCAAACGGGGAGTTAGAGCTGGTATTGTTTTGCACATTGGTGGCTAGGGGGTTGCGATGATCAAGGTTAAGATTTAGGGATTTGGTGGTTGGGATGGTTAAAATTTTAGGGATGTTTTCTCTTCACATTAATAAATTATATCCATCCTCCACCTTTTGCACCACTCAGCACATCCCCAACCGATCCTAAAGTCCCATACGCAGAACTCGTCATGTTAAGATGTTACGAATGATTTCTCCGCTCTGTCGACCGGCACAGAAGCGTGTTAATCGAGGCTGCTAAGCGGAATTCCTAGCCAGTCGATCGACAGTCGACAATTAAAGTCGCACCGAGCGTTAGCGTTAAGCAAACACAATGGACCCGCAGCTATCGTTGCGACAGTCGTTGTCATTCCAGACACATTTTCTCCTTTGTTCTATCCATCTCGTAGTCGTTTGCGATTCGATTTCCCAATGTTACAACGTCGGTGGCCCAACCCTTGATTCTTTCTTTTTCGTTCCTCTTCCCCGCTCTTTTTCGCCTTTCTTTTTTTTTCTCACTACTTCTTTCTTTTTCTTTTCTATTGCCTCCGGCTAAACTCGTCGGGGCGCACCCTGAGACCGCACCCTGTTGTCCAGGCGGATTCCCTTTTCTTCCACGTGTTTGGCGTTAATTAGGGAGCGGCTGGACGATCGTCGATTTAATTAACTCGGATTTCATGTTTGGTGCGTGCTGTTGCGATGTAGGCCTCGTGTTTCTGATGGACAACTTTTGGATTTATGTTCTTCTTACACTATTCTGACGCACTTCGTGATTTTACTAGTGACGGTATTTTCTAATATACTTGTTCTCTTCAGTCTTCTCTAACACGTATCAACGTAAACATATTTTCAAATTTTTACATTTGCAAGTTCCTTTAATTTTAAATTTAAATTTCGTCATTTAAAAATCTGACAATTTCAAGTGTACAATTCTTACACTATTTTGACGAGTCTCGTGACGCACTCATAATCACTGCTTCATGATCATGAGAATGAAGTCAGGTACTACATAGAAAAATTCAGAAGTAACAAAACGCAGTAGGCTCTCCGTAAACATCCGCAGGAATAAATAACCGTACCTGGAACGTATACCGTTTAAAGTGGACAGTTCCAGGTAACAATTATCCTTATCAGCGAGTTCTCGGGCCTCGAAATTAACAGCAGCGCCATTGAAACGTAGAAAGTAAGACTTCAAACGGGCATGAGTTAAACTGGAAAGCCTCGAGAAACAATTACCATAAAGTTTGGAGGATACGAGCGAGCGCGCGTTATTTATGTTCCGGTCCTTCGTTTCCAGCCTGCAGCTCCCGGCGTGTTGCACGATCTCATGGCTGCGGCAGTATTTAAATTAGATCTTCAACCCCCATCGGAGGGTGTCTGGGGCTAACCGGGGCAGCGATAAACCCGTGGACGTCTCAATTGAAGGCTTGGTTCGTTAATCGCAGCTAATTTGTACGAAACGAGGAGAACGAGAGGGAAAGGTATGATCGGTTAGGGGGTTGGCCGTGCCGTAAACAACGTTCCTGACGACCTTCGTTTTAAGTAAACGTGTTCGAGCGGCAAGGCAATCCGCTGTTAATCAGGACGAACACATTAAGCGAAATAACGCGCGGGTATCCTTTGAAAACAGTGTCACGGTGCAATTGTAAAGGACTTTGTTCGAGGGGCAAGTGAAAGCGTCGTTAACGTGACAGATAATTAATCTAACCCCGATAAACGCTCGATTACGGTCGACCAAGGACGAGAGTATTATTAAACGTTCTTGCGAGAAAGTTCGGAGGGAAAGGAAATTGATCGTCGAGCTGATTGATTCGTTATTTAAATGGGTTACGACTGAAAGTTGATCGGTTATGACTTTCTTTCGCGTAATTTCTATGATAGGAAAATGGGTCTCGGGGACGCGATAAAATGGAGGAAAAATTGAAGAGATAGTGTCGCCGGATGTCGACGTTTTGTTCGTGCGAGTATCGATCTCTCGTCCCGGCACGTCGTGGAGGAATTTCACGGTAAATTCTTGGCGCGTCGAACGTGGCCCGGTTCCAAGTAAAATTTCGTCCTGGCTCGAACCCGTCGAACCGGTGACCCAGTGACGTACTGAACAAAGCCTGCCCCGTACGCGCAACGCGTACTTTTTCACCGATGGCACGCCGGGAATTAAACTGGTAACCTCCGACGGGCTGTGCCACTCTCGAACCAGTTTCTAATATCGACTTTCGTCAGAGTGGAAATTTCGGATTTGGGAATTTGGAAATGTGGGAATACGAAACTTTGCGAATGCTGAAATCTAAATTCAAAATCAAAGGACCTGTGATTATAGAATCTATACAGAACTCGGGATGTCGACATTAGGGAATTTGAAGATTTGGAAATATGTGAAATTGAAAGTACGCGTAAAATCGCAATTAAAAGATCCTTGTAACCAATCAGCTGATTGTTTCTCGGAACCCGTTGAAATGCTCTAAACGCGACGCGGTGCGTCATCGTGCGTCTTGCGCAACCACATGACCGCGATCGACGCCGAGCGTCTTTAATCGCTTAATTGTCGCGCCACGCGACCTATCGCGAACAACAGCCGACTCTCGTTACCCACTTTCGACACCATGTAGTCACAATGTGTCGTTTCTTCGAGGATTCCCTCACCTTTCACTGGCTATTTACCGGCTGAATAACTTCGAGGATTGTATGAAACTCGGATGTTTAGAGGCAGAAAGTGTTGAGCGAACGATGTGGATTAGTTGTTCTAGGTTTGATGGAGTCAAGGAAATCTTGTGAAACTTTAATTTTGCGAGTAATTGTAAACTGACCCACACTTAATTTCTTGAGCAGACCGATCAAATACACTCAATCCAATAGTCTCAAATGGTGGAACCTAACATAAGATCTGATGAGACCTGATCCTATTAAAGTAATACATTAATCTACGAAAAAAGTGAAAACGATGTACGTAGCTTTGAAACGAGGCAATTATTAAGCTCCGTCGTTGATTTAACCGCTACGAATCGCGTCGGAGTGTCGAGACACGTAGACGGGGAGCAGAGATCCTTGTAAGGATCAGTTCGAAGTGGAGGACGAGCATTCCCTTGGAACGCGACCGCTTTTTTCGCCCGGATCGTCCGCGGAAAGTTAATTTCGTTTATTAGAAGAGAAGGAGATCGACGAACGGGCGCCTACCACGCTGGAACCAGTTTCTTCGTGTACGTGCTTCGGCGAAATTTTATTTCGGGCGCGTTCCACTGAACGATTATCCTTACCGAGAAAATATGGAGGTAAGGGGAGCATCCAGAAAAACGGACATCACAGCCCCGGTCGCAATTAGTTGCTCGTGGTATTTGTCCTTTTGATAATCGAACTCGAAATTAGAAGGCAGTATTAGAGTAATACAATCTGATGTATTGTATGACGTAGACCCTAGCTGAGTCCTAATTTATCCTAACTTTAATTTGAACACAATGTAATTCTTATATTGACTGGAATTCAACCCTAACTTAACCCTAATTTAACCTAGCCTTATGTAACTTAATCTTGAGCTAACCTGACGCAGGCTAATAAAGTCTAACCCTGTCTAATCTAATTTAACTTATCTCGTTCTGATTGCTTTGGTAAAATCTAGAGTACCTTAACTCTCAACCTAACTCCATCCTCTAACTTACTAAATTTGAATTATAAAATGTGACTATCTGTTAGATTATATCCGAAGAATAAATACAAATAAACTCAGGTTCGATAATTTCCGCGCAGGAGATCCTACCGATAACGATATATCATTAAATACAGAGATATCGACAGTGTATCGATAATCGATAGCAGCAGGTCTCATCGATAAGGCCATTCGAAGCACCATAGGAAACGAGGAAAGTTCCGCGGAAAGATACAGCCAGCAGATTGTTCATATTTTACCCGGGGCTATCTGTTCGTTCTATTCGTAAAAGGCAACATAGAAACGCATCTACGGGACAAGAAATTCCAGGGCGGTTCGGTAAAAAAGGTCGAGCAAGGGAACGGGCGAAGATAAGGGTCAAGGTGGCCGTAACTCGCGGGACGAAATCGAACCGAATCGGGAGAAGAAGCGGCGCGGTGCGCAATCGGCTCGCGATCCTGCCCGATACTCGACAGAGAAGAGAGAACACCGGAATATTGGCCAACTATCGCGTTGCATTAGCATATCTACGCGGCAATAAAGGTGTGTAACCGTATTCAGCTAGCCGCGCGTAAACCGCCCGATAAATTAGACGCGCTAATCGAACGCTCGTTGCAATGAACGCAATCGAACCGCAACGCTGCAGTCTCGACCGTTCTCTCGATGAAAGGGAAAAACCGTCTAGGGAAATTGATACAACTCTTTTATAACGTGCTATCTGATTTTCCCTGCGTTTCAGATCTTCGATTATATTCGGATTAGATTTGACCTCCACATTTGGGGTTCCCTGGATTCCGTTCATCTTGGATCTACCCTCCAAATTTCACGGTTGACCTGAGGTACCTAGCACATCTGTCACAGGAAAACTATCGCACTCCTAGCTTTCCTATTTCCTAACAATAGGGAATAGACTATCATAATCCGGAATAGTAAGGATATCAGGCTGGTCGAAAGCGTGGGCGGAATAGAGGCAGACTTCTTCTGGTCCAGCAGGGACACGGTCGAAGGCTACGGTGTTGGCGATCGCCAGCCGCAATTACCGACCGTTATCAGCGGTTACGTCGCCGACGACGTTGTAGACTCGTAAACAGGGAGGATAGTTTCGCGGATAGTCGAGCGATTTCGTGGGCAGATAAGGCCCCGGCCGTGTAATCTTTACGGGCGTGCGAGGGAAACGTCATAACTCGTGGCCGGGGCCACCGTTCGCCAACTTACGAGCGCGCGGCTCGCGCGAATAACGCGCTAATTGAATGAACGAACCGAGCCGACCCGCTTATCTGCCCGGCCGGATCTCGTTGATCGCCAGACGCTTTTAGAAACGGAAGTTCCATCGCGATGCCTACGCTATCTGCGCCACGCAACTCTCAGGGGCCCGATTGCTTTTAGCGAGCTACGTACGGAGGGTCACGGGGCAGTTTGTGGGGTCGTTAGAGTGACGGCCGTGGGGCTGCTTTTACGGCCGAGAAATTTTACCGATAACGTACGAAAGGCATCGGAGGTCTATGAAAGTCGGGGTGAAAGGTTGAACGCGGTTCGTGAGCTACCGCTAAGTGCATCGCCTCTGTTTGCTAACTTTTTGGCGGGACGTTTGAAGGTTCCTTTATTTGTACTGTTGGAGGGATGGTTATTCATGAAGCCTCGACTCTGTTTCAATGTCACACTCGTCAGACTCGTATTTTCACTGCAATTGAAGTTTAGGTTCAAATATAATTATAATTTGTAGAATTATTTATAAGATCCAAGAGAAATGTCGATCCACACTCGAAACAGGAGTGCAATGTCTTACAAATAGGATTATCCTCGACACTATCCCTACTTCTAATAAAACCGTGTCCTCGTAGCACAATGCGAGGGTTTGCGACACGAGTCGATTTCGTTGCAAAATCGCGAAAAGGTCTGTCGATAAAAGCGCGACACCGATCCTCGCTCGGCAACCTTGAAGCCTAGATGCACCGGCGAGCGTGAGACCACGGCCTATTTAGCCACGTCGATGCACTTTGCAGCGAGGAATCGAGATCATCGCTATACTTTTCATCGTTTCGCAATTCGAGGATCCCAAAGTCGAACACATTCTCCCCTTTGTTCCTATTCAAAGTGTACCTCCGAGGCCACGAACATACGCGACTCTTCGGCTAATGGATAATTGCAATTATCAGCGTGAAATTCGTTTTCGCCACGACGGGATTGCCCGGTGTCTTGAAGTCTAATTTATGCGCTCGGAATCGCAGGGATTAATAACTCCACCGCGAGGCGTTGCGAATCCGTGAGGTTCCATGCGAAGATTTTGCATCCAATCGACTGCACTTCGTACTTGCAACTTTGATAATTTAAATGACTGCGAAGGATTTATTTCAGGTTTACCCCTTAATCTCTTGGGTACATTTTACTCGTGATGTTTTGTCTAAGTGATAATACACTTGACTATAGTGAATTACAAGATGAAGATGATGAGACAATAGCCAAGTAGAAAATGAGATTGAAATAATATCAAGATAGCGTAACAGCTCGAAAAAAATCCTAACAGCAAGAATTAGGCTTCCGATAAATCCTTGTCTGACCACACCCGATAAATTCCACTCAAATTAGACTTCCATAAATTCTGAAGGAATTAGGCTTGTCATCGAACGAAGTTCCAGCGAAGCCAAGAAGTGTGAAATTTTTCAAAAATTGTCTGTAGCGTTAATAGGTTCGGTTGATGCGTAGCGTCATTGATTATACGTTGCAATAATGCTTCACGACCAATTAAAATACACTGTTGGATACTGATATACTGCAAATTAACCGGCGCTACGTTGCCGCTTAATCAGCATATTTATTGCTGGCAGCGAAGCCAAGCCACAAAGGAAAGAAACAGAGAAAGGAAGAACGAAAGAGAGAATTGTAGCTGATGTTATTCTTCAATGTTGCGAGTGGTACCAATTTCATTGGAGATACGCTTAATCCTGCTGGATAACGCGGATATCGAGTTAACATAATAGGAATCCTCTTCATGGTTGCCGAGAGAGCTTTCTGTTTGACTTATTGTTGGGACTAAGTACTTTGGTCAGACAAATATTACTGATAATATCGTTTACTTGTTTATTTCTAAAAGTGTAGCCTTTATCTTACGCTTCAATTTATATTTGTCGCCAGATTATTGATTAATTACGCGACAAGTATGTGATAAATTGTATGATAGAATTAACGGCTTTTACTTATAATTGATTGCGGAAAGTTTTATATGGATCTACATTTTATTCTCGTACAACGTTATGCTCCCAAAGCGTGAAACTCCCAAATGAGCAAAATTGAATGACCGAAGTAAAAATATGAAAGCGACGAATTTCGGGTGAATCAGACAGCGTCGATCACCTGTCGAGGGAACAGTCGAAGACAGAAAACGAAGATAGAACGGTCCGCGCGTGCACGTTGTAGCAGAGGTACCAGTCGAGGAACGTGACACCGCGTGTCTCGGTGAACAGGCTCTCGAGCTGCACCGGATTATCCAAGTAGAAAATGTAATGGAACGAGTAAAGTTTGCGTTCACGCGTCGTTGAACTCGGCCAGGACCTGACAGAGTGGATAGAAGGCACACCGATGTAAAGGAACGAGAGACAATGCCGTGGACGATGGAGCACCGCACCGGTGTGATTAGGTAACCGTATCGACGCGACGACCGTGTCTTCGTGTGGGTGTACCACACGCGTCTAACTAGACAAAGAGGCCGGATAGGTGAACACGTTCGATGGATAATGCATTTTGCACGGACACGTTCCAGATTCCAACTAAATCGACACGGTTTCCGCCGGAAACCACGCGAAATTTTTTATTTACCATCATGTGCCTTCGGACATTTTGGATGTTGGTTCCAGTCAACTTCTTGTTAGTTTCTTTGTTCTGTGGGATTTTGGAATTTGGGATTTCAAGTAGTCAAATCCCTAAATCGTCAAACTTCCAATCTGCCAAATCTCCAAATTGTGAAATATCTGAATTGTCATACCCCTACACCATCATATCCCTAACTCGACAAATTCCCAAATAGACATATACCCAAGTCCCAAATCCACAAACTGTCACGTTCTCAAGTCCACAATCCAAATCTTGAACTCCGCAAAAACTCAAATCTCCACCAATCGCCAAGTACCAAAATACCCACCTCTCTACAAGACGAAAAGTTCTGAAGAGAAATTTCCCCTACGAAACATAAATAAAAAAATGATTATAAGATCGCTATAACTTTATTCGTTAATACTAGTGAGAATAAGGAAAGTGTAAATTGGACGAGATCCAATTACCAGCAATTTGAACTTGACCTTTCGGTAAGATCAAGCGATCAAAGAGATCCCCGATGATGGAAGTTGAATCGAAGATTAATATTCAAGCCGGATTAACGCTTGCTAACGTTGTAGGATCGTTAAATTTTATAATCGATCGAATCGTAGGCGCGTGTGTTAGCCTGTAGCCGGTTTAACGATCCTTCGAGGCCGCAAATGAAGCAGAAAGTTAATTCTGACGATTGATCGTCGTTAGACTAGCATGCACGATCGGACAAATTAAGGCGTAACGGGTAAATGGCTCGTTAACGATGCCTCGTCACTCTTTTTCCTCTCTTCTCTGATCTTCTTCCTTTCATACGTGAAATCGGATACTTTTTATCATTAAAATCGTTCGTCCTACACAATCGATCGCAATCTTCACTGAACAATTTTCGAAACCGCTAAAACTGGTTATTGAAATATCGTGCAATTTCGTGGGAATTTATACTGAAACCTTGAAACATTTCTTGTCTTCTTTGTTATATAGCAACTAGTACATAGAATTCTGTAACTTGTTATATAGCCACTAGTTATATTGCAACGCACTGTGTTTCCATTAAGCGAAGTGTCACGTATTGCATTGGTACATGTAGTGGGGTAATTTATTTTGAAATTTGGTCTTTTAGGAATTCGGAAATTTAGAAATTCGTCAATTCTATAAATATCTCCTCGAACCAAGTAAATCCCAAAATTCTCAAATTCCTCAACTGTGCCTGCGTGCACCGGTGAGCAACATTTTGTTCCCCCAAGCGCAGTAGTCTACCGGAACGGAAATCATTCCCTTCAAAATCCTTTCTATAATTAATAGCTGATGTAATCAGAACGCCCAACACGTACAAGTTTACCGCTCCATAATATCAGCAATTACCAGTTTCTGGTATTTCTATCGCATCGATTACGAGCAATGGTTTTTACAATGTCGTGTCTGTTTGGGTTTCAGGAACGACAGGAAACCCTGCGGATCGCCCACGAGGGGAAAGCATCGAGATTGTCGGTGAGTCGAAACATCTGTGGCATGTTTTTCATCCAGTCATCCACGATCAATTAACGCGTTTTTAATCCCTCTCTTTTTATTCCTTTCGCTCCTAACGTCGATCGTGTCCTGCCTCCACGACTTCCTGTTTGCCTTCGATTATGCAAGAAACACCGATACAGGAAGTTCATTTTGCGATCGATTTCATGCGATCTTCCACCTTCGTCGTCGACCTTTCTTTATTTGTCATTCTTTCGCGTAATCTGTTCTTGACCGATTGACGTTGCCGGCAGAATTGCGAACCGATTCAAATTAAATCCTTGCATTTATTATGACTGTTGCGAAAAGGATTATTTCCTTTACGTATTATGGAAATGGTTACATGTGAGTCAAGAGCACTATACCCTTTACTAGTTTAGAAATTCAGACACTGAGAAATCTGAAGACGTAGAAATATCACATGCCTTGTTTCTACCTCCATAATTGCTCTATACCACAAATTCCGTGTACATCTGGCCTATCATCAGAATTGATAGGTTCGACCTGGATTCGTTAACACACCGTTAACCCAGCTTCGTCCTCGAAACAAATGCCAAGAAAGTCCCCATGGTTGCTCTCGATTGCCAGCGTCACGATCCCCACGGTAGTGGTCTCGGTTAAAAAGAGGACTGTATACATTCGAAGGTCAGGTATGACCCGGTGCAAAAACGGTCACGATATCTCTGACGCGGTGCATGAGAGAGGAACAGGTAACGAGCGATCAGATTTCTATCGGAGCAAGAGTGTGCTCGCTGTGCTGCCGTTGGTTCTACATTTTTCTCGGCTCGATCGAACGACGAACCGTTTCGGTGGACCGTGCACAGGAGGACGACGCTCGGGCATGCATCGCCTATGAGAATATGACCCCTGCACGTACGAAGCGAAGCGTACAGGCGTCGTGGCGCGTCTGTGCCCGGGAGACGGACAGGGACACGGGATAGTGATGGTGATGCTGATGCTTGTGCTACGCGTCCTGGTGTGGGTGACGCCGGTCGTTGGGCGATGGATCCGTGGTGGGAGTACCGCAAGGGTCAATCGACGGCCCCTCGTTATACAGGGTGTTCGCCAACTTTCGCCTCTGACAAGAAACGCGACACTTTTTGTCGACATCTCTCGAAAATGTCCCTCTAAATTGGTTGTGCACCGGCAAATTCAAATCAAGTGAATCTAATTTCAACCTCTGATAATTAGAAATCTGTCTCTATATTTCTCATATTAGCTTTCGAAGTATGTACATCAATTTTGCAACGTTGAAAAGTTGAAGAAGAAAGGAATGTACGAAAGTGTCGGTAACTGAGAGAAGCGTCGATATGAGAGTATAATAAATCGATCGTCGGAGGTCTCCATAATGGTCGGAATTTGTCTGGCCGGCAGGTACACTGACGGGCAGTCGGTCGTGCCTATTGCCCGGAGGTATACGCGGCGTGGAAAAGGAGGATGCGAGTGGACGGCAAGTTCGCGACCACTGTTCTATGTAGGACAATTTCGCGGTTCGATTTTTACGCCGATCCGTGGGAATTTATGGGCGGTTACCGGGTGCCGTGGTTATTAGGAGCGGGATCTGGGACACGAGGAAGCTGGATGCGTTCGAGCTACGGGACAGAGGTCAACGTTAGACTTTGAAAGGGACGTCGTTACGGCTGGAATTCAAGTGGTAGCCGAGGTAAACGATGCTGGTACCTTCGTTTATGCTCCTTCTAAAATAGTATCTTCCCAACTCATCAATAATTTATTTTTCTTAACCCTTTGCAAAAGAGTGCAAATATTTATTGTATCTACCCTAGAAGGGTACGTGATCTTTCTTCGAACAAGTTCAAAACAAAATTGATAAGAATTGTTCATCTTCCAAAAGGAAATATTGTAAATATTTTATTATTCTGAAAACGTGAAATATATTCTCAATTTAAAAGATGAGATGCATCTTTTAAACTGAATTCCTGCGGGTCAATAATATCGGAAGGGATTTCTAATAAATTGAAAAAAATCTCTGCTCGACCTAATTCCGCACGAAACAGCAATCCACGCGTTTCATCAACAGGTATAGCTTCCCACGTCCATCAACGAGGATAGTTTTAATAGCCCAGCCCGAAGCGTACCGATAATGGACTGTCGAGCGATCCAGCCGGATAACTCGAGGTCGCGCAGACGATCCGTTCCCCTCATCCTCCATCGTTCCACCTCCATTTACGACATTGTGAAAAGATATCCTTATCTAATCCAGGTCGTAATGTCAGGATTGTTAACGAACGGGGGATTACCGGTTCCTCCGTGTTCGTTACGTTCGCTGCTTGGCCCCGTATCTTTGACCTTGGTCGAGGGTGGAACGGTTCTGGAATTGAAAAAGAATGGAGACGAAGAAGCATGAGTTGCTCGTAATTAAAGCATCGACGTTCGATGTACCGTAAGGGTCAATCCACGGTCTCGGGTATCATACTTGGAACGAACGTGGCACGCAGACTTTCAGATGGCGACTTCGACCTGCCTCTACTATAAAAGGAGCGCATGTCTGGGTGTGCCTATGTGTACTCTACACAAACGTGTATTAATAAATCTATATTCTACCTTTCTACCATTCTAGATCCCCGCTGTAAGATAAGTCACTGTATATTTAGGATATGTAGGAATAGGTGTAGGAATATTGATCCTAGACATATTTGGAGAATGCTTGAAGTGAGCAATATTTGCACTTACTAATTTTAGAATTTATCACACATGCTTTTATATTCTCCTCACAATTCCATCTTACAATTCTAAAAGTAATTTTAACATATTATAAATTTGCTAGTTCAAGCATCTATTTTTCTACGGTCCCTTTGTTCAGGATAAATTGGACCATAGAAGGTTTCGTCCGATAAAAGCATAGTGGCTCGTTAGTAAAGCCGATTGCAGCGAACCTCTAATTCAAAGAACGTACCGCTAGGAATCGACTTCCTCTTTCAGAAGCGAAAGCTTTCCCGTTTTAGCGAACTGAAAGACAGTCGTGCCGAAAGAGGCTCGGAGCCATCGAAGCGGACAAGGTTCACGCGGTTCACACGCGCGCGGAAGTGCCGGGACACTGGAGCTTTAACGACCGGAATTTGTCTGGCCAGGCAGGTACACGATACGCCGGACCAGGAAGGCAATCAGGAAGCGAAGAAAGTCGATGGAGACTAACGAGTCGTACCACGAATGGATAAATAGACACTTGTCCACCGGGACTCTTTCCTTTTCGCGTCGGCAAAGGCCAGCTTCGATCATCTACCCGTTGTTAGACGCCTTTCGGCACATATCTTAGACGTACTTTTGATGAACAAACTTTTTATATTATTTTAAGATTTTAAGATTATTGAATTGATTCGTCTTTAGAAGATTTACACAATTTTTTGGGGGTAACATTTTACCAAGTTCAAATATGTAACGTTGTGGAAAATGTATAATATACAGAAGCAACGGTAATGTCATATGACATTGAACTTTTGATTTTTGAAAATTGATGACAAAGTACGAGTGCAGTGCAAGGGGTTAAGTCGCGAATAAAGCCGACATGACGTAATACTCATGGAGGCAGTAAAAATACGGGTTTGAAGAAGTCGTAGAGGAGAATATTTCCATCGGAATCGGTGATAAATAAAGAGGCGAGGAGAATGGGGGAAGCCGACCGTCAAAGGAGGCACGTTGACCGGTCAAGACAATCGGCGTGCCGGTTGTGTAGCACGCCTTTTTCGGCGAACTGTGAACGTAGCCTGAGCTCTGGCATTCCCCTTTCCTCCTGGTCGTCGGCCGGTTCGTCCGGGGTCACCGACGAGAGGTCACGTCGCTCGCATGGCATCGGTGACTTTTTCATTTTTCTCTCTCCCTCCATTCGACCCTTACACCCCCTCTCTCTTAACCCGTATCTTTCTCTCGCTTCTTCCCGATAGCCACGGGCCCAGCTTTGCTACGATGCTGCTTCGTTTAAAGGAGTGGTTCAACACCATTGGCGTAGACTTATTCTGCAACGTTATTTAAACGACTGGTCGAAAGTTACAGTTTTTATGCTACTCGAACAACCGTCGAAACTCGGGAAGTACAATTTCCAATAATTTACGGTCATTGAGAAATCATCGATGAAAGTTGATATTGGCTTTGCAGTTTCAATTTGGTACACCAGTCAATATCCTATTTCGTGTTGCAGTCGATGAAAATTATTGCCATCATCAATACGGTACCGTGACATATATTTGTCGTTCATTTAACGAACTCCCATTCGGCTAGCTGCCTAGTTGTTTTAATTAGACTCTCATGCACATTGCTTTAAATGCACTTTAAATGCAAATCTCCTAACAAGATCAAGATAAAACGCCACTTGTTGCTGTTTCCCACTGCCATGCAAACTAGTTGTTATCCCTATAAGAATGAATACAAAATACGTGTCTAATCATGCAGATTCAGAATCTATTATTATTTAATCGTCGAACGTGATATCGCAGCTCGAAAGTCGTCGAGTTCCGGCGAAAACCCTCTCGGGGCATCGAACATGGTGCACGGCAAATGTCTCGCGCTCCCTCTAATCACTTTACCCACGACACCGAGCCGAAAACTAACGGTAACATCTGCTTCCACGGTGAATAGTGTTCATCGAGCGGTTTTTGCCGTGCGAACAGCGTCACTGGTCAAAGGTTCCCGTGTATAGAACCGATGAGGCGGTTAGAAGAAACGGTCAACAAGATTTGCGAGCACGGTATTCCAATACAGGGATTTTCGGATCTAGGGACATTTCGATTTAAGGATAATTATATACAACTAACGTACATCCTCGCTTACAGCGCTATAAAACTAGTCATCGTGGTAAGAAATGAGAAAGAAAGATATAAAATTGTAAAGTTGATGCACAAAGGGTTAAACAACCGTTCGGAGAACGAACAATTCGAACAATTTTCATTGCGCAAACAGTTAAACGATCATTCTCGGATGCATCGGTAACGATTCGAGGAATCTTCAGCGAACGGCGAACGATCATCCGAAATATTCGCGAAACGAGGCGGTTTTCCGGGGGCAGCCGATCGGTCGGTGAAAACTATCCGCGTAAATGATGAGCCGTTAACTAAATCTTGATTGATCAATTAAACGGTCGTCGCGGGACGTTTATAACGCTGTGAATATCTCGGAACGAGCCACGGTTGACCAACAGCTTAGCGAGAATAATGGCTTTGCGTAACAATTAAACGTCGCTTTCAGATGCATTTACGATTTGAGCAATCCTTTCAACGTCGCGATTACGAATCAACTAGACAGCTCATCGTTTAACTCTTCTCTCCTCGTTAGACTTGTTTGTATTCTTTCCCACTATTCTTCTCGATCGACCTTATATTGTCTGATCACACACTCACATTTTACAAGGTTCAAAAATTCTTGTGTCCAAGATTCATTTTTTTCTAAATAATTCTAATAATTCTTTAGATACGTGAATGTAGGTACTATACACACTTCCGCCATACCTCGTGCACAAGTGTTAACCTCCATCGTTATCGACGAAAGGGAGAAATGTGGACGCGACGTGTAAAAATGTGGCGGGTTAAGGAACGAAAGACGTCTCGTCGAAATTCGCGTTGCATCGAGGAGGCTCGTAAATCAGCTCGTGCAAAGAATTCGCGATTATCCCATCGAAAGCGAGCCTCCGCCACGTTGCGGAGGCGAGTTTGCCGGCCAAGAGACAAACGGACTCCGCGTAAGGTCATTCGAGGGCCGATGCCGCGCGTAGCTGCATTTCCGCGTTCGCGGTGCCGCGCGTCGCTGAGGTCATAGGTCGAATATTCGATAGGCGAACGCCTTCTGTGTAACGGTACACCACGTGCCTCCTCGCTCGAGCATTTTGACAATCCGACGAGCAACTAATCCGCATACCACCAATCGTCCCATCTAACACGCGATAGCGTACTCTCCGTTTTAGCTCTCCTTTTAGCCTTCCATCGGTGCCTCGCGCGTTTCTACGCGATTTTTATTGCATTTTTTGGATTATGTTGGGGTATCAACCTATCATTCTAAAGCAAAATAAGCTGTGAAAGTTAAAAAGACAAGTTGTACGATAAAAGGAATGACTTTTCACCGCGCTACATTGGTTACGCGTATTCTATGGTGTATTATATGTACGAGTCTATTGAATAGATGGATAAATGGCCGGTGTATAAAGAAAGAAACGGAGAGGGAGAATAGACATTGGTTGGATTTCTCGAACAATGGGAGACTTCGCCTATAATCGGAAGTAAGTCTCGTTAGCGTAATGCGTAACTGTACATAGTGACTGGCTAATTTTGTATTATGTCCCATTACGTGTAGCAGGATCAAGGGTTTCCTACGTACCGTTTTTGATATTCTTGGTGATCTAGTACCGTTCGATCTTCTTATATAAAAATTGATCTTCGATCAATTAAACTCACTGGTTTGTTATTGAATCGCGAGAATAACAGATCTCATTCGGTCAGATGGTATAAAAGCGAAAGGAACGGAAACGTGTTTTTGAAAATGAAAGTAGCACAGTTTCCTCGGTCACAAAAATAAACAACGAGAACTTGGCTAACAGAAGATCCTCGCCTTTCCTCGTTTCCTGCTTGGAAATCGTTTGCACGATCACGCGAGGCTTAACAAGCACTCTTTAGAATGAAAACACCCGTCCAGTCTTCAATCACCGACGGTATCAACGATTCTGCATCAGTCTGATCTTCCTAGATATTCACCGGAGGGTAATTAAAGGCTTTTACAGCTTTCCTAAATATTCGAAGATACAATTCCGATATAATTTTAGAGCTCCGCTAATTACAAGTCTGACTGATTATTACTTGCAACGATACGTTGCAAATGCATTTTTCAATTCTAAAATTTATGAAAGAAAAAAGGTCTTTTGTAGTTTACTTGAATTTCCCAGATTGTCGTATTTGCAAACAGGTAGAGCCGTGACTACTTCAACATAATAAATCCTACTCGAGTTCAACCTGATTCACCACGCTTCAACTTGAACTCCTACCACGATTTGCATATGAAATTACCGTAACACAAAAAGTGACACAACATATTAACATTCTCGATTCGTTCTAATATCCCGGCGATTGACCGACAAATAAATAGGTACAGACTTAAGAGACTGCGAAGTAGGAGATATTACGAAACGTTTATTTTGCGAGCGATTTCGCAACGTGGCCAATCAGTTGAGGACGCGTGACGCGAAAAGCGTGAAAGTCGAGGGATTATTTTACGAGCGGATGCTCTCGATGAACGTCGTCGTGGCGTGCAGGGACAGAAGAGAGAAGGAACACGGAGAGCCCTTTCAGGTGCATCACAACGTAGGCCATGCGTCTTGCCGGGCAGCAATGGCATTTAAATGTTAGACTCTTCTATCTGGCCGGTGGTATTTCGCGGCGGTCTGAGGCCGCATCTCGCCGCCACTCTCTGTTCAATTTCGAAAGTTAAATGTCAATGAGTAGCGGCCGCCGCCGCCGTCGCATTCGATGCACTCCTCGCGGCTGCTGCATCTACGCAGAATGCGCTTTTTATCCCTGCGACACGCGACTCCTTGAAATTTCCAATCTACGCTAACACGAATGCTTTGCAAATCTAACGATCTTAACGTAGCGTCAAATGTTACCGTCTCACTGCGCGTAATTATGCACGGTTAACGACTGCGCGTGCATTTTATACTCAAGGTCGCTTCGCAACTAGTGCAACTCATCCTCCAACATTTTTAACATTCGATCAGCAAATCAATTACGCTTATTAGATCAGTAATAATAACGCGTTAATGCTACCAATGAGACAGGGATTCGAGTATCCAGGAATTCGGCATCTAGAAATTCGCTAGAAATTTATCTTATACAAGTGAACACATATGATAAGGTATACTATAGTCCACAGTGAAGGCAATATTATAAAATATATCAATCGAAGTTTGAACGAATGCACCGTAATTCGAAGTGCAGAAATTGATTAACAAATTATTACGCTCTATTGGTAACATCTATAATATGGTAGAGAAAATTGATATTCCCGTTTGTTCAATTATTCCATTAAATTAGATTCGCGTGGTGGGTTATCGATGACCGTGGTAGAAATCACTGTATTAACCTTCGGCATCGAGTTACCAATTAATCGATGGAGGTCCGATGATGAGAGAAACGTGAAAATGTAGGAAAGGAACGGTGTCTCGCAGAAGATACGATCCAGCATGGACGACGCGGCCTCTTTGCGATGGGGCCATCGAGGCGTTCCGTTACTCGCCGGTAACGAGTCCGCTGCCTTTACAATAATTAACAGAGCCAATCAAACGCTCATTAGGCAGAGTAAATAGGGGATGTAATTACGAGCGATACTGTGCTCGGTCCTGTACAGAGAGGCGCGCGACCCAACGTAATCGTGCGTACGGCTAATAAGCCGAGTCTATATATGTATACGTACACACATATATGTACATGGACGATACGCTTGTGCACGTGTTCGCAGAGTCATTCTATGTACGTGACAGTGGAAAAGTTAACCTGTCTTTTCTTCCTTCTTATTTTATACGAATCGAGAATAGAGTTGAGTTACATTCTTGAACAGTCGGATATTTGAAATTTTAGTAGATGTTTAACTCACAGTTTCATATATATTGTTTAACTTAATTTTATTTGAGGAGGAAGTAATCAATGATCCTACAATCAATCACAGTCTTCATATTCATCTCCACTATCACGGATCTAAAGATGTTTCTAACGATACAACGCTTCGATTTAACATAGTTGCACCAGCTAATTACACGTATTAATAATTTTCCAAACTAATTGCTTATGTAACAGAACGAATAATCTACAGGTTGTTTCCATTGTTACCATCCGGAGGGTAAGTTTTGCATGTAAAATATTCATGAGCAACAAACTGCAAGCTGTAATTCCTTCGTAACCACGTTGCAAACTTTTCCTCGCTTCGTTGTCTCCCCTAGCTAGAATCTTTTCCTGCCCCTCCCGTCCCCCGTTCCGCCGCCCTTTTCGCGTTATCGCAGTTATTACCCGTACCGCGGCTTCTGTCTCGCTGGCTGCTCCGGCGAAGCCCTCCTGCAATTTGAATGTCTACGACAGCGTGAAAATCACCTACGATAAACAGTCTACCGGGATAATTATTATCCACGGACGCTTCTTTTATTCTCCTACGCAATATGCTTCCCTTAACATATTTTCTAGCTTAGCTTTATTCCAGAAAAATAGCTCCAAGCTACATTCGCCGAAGGAATAATGAATTTTGCGAGGTACTTGAGAACCTTGGAAAACCTTGAATATTTAAAAATTGTCAACTTTCTGTATCACTCGAAGCCGAGTACAATTTATCGCACATGCACATCTCATATACCCCTATGTAACAACTGCACCCCTATATGGCCACATGAATAACTGTGAAGGGGTGAAATCGCGCATTATGAAGCAGCCTGTAGAATAAGAAGAGGAGGCTGCTGGTCTGTGGCCGTTGGAAAGTGAGAATTCCCGGCGAGCGTGCGTAAATTCAAGCGTGTCGTCGACTCGGCCGAACAGAGAGAGGATCGCAAAAACGAGCAAGAGTCAAAGGAGAGAGCCTAGGCTATGGTATCTCGTTTCGCGGAAGTGCGTGGGGAATCAACGACACCTTCGTCACCGGGGACCCCTGCTGCTGCCATGCCACGGACGATGCTGGCTCGCAAATTTCAACCGGGCCTTCGTCAGGCTATTAGCTAAGCGTCGATGAGCGTGAATCAGAGAAACCACGGTACACGATCGACTTGACGCTTTTAGGATCCCGTTGAATTCCACCATTCTACTCTTTCTTGCGAACCTCCGCTATTTCAACCGTATTCACCTACACCCCCGTTCACAACGATCTCGAGGTCTTCTACTTGGAGGTACTTTTGCTGTTGGTCGGAAATTTTCTGCTTGAAAAGTTGCAATTTCTTCTTACATGATACAACATTAATGACAGTATACGAAATAATAAAATACAATATATGTTAGTTGTATGAAAAGTGATTTGAAGGATATCGGTGGATATGGATGTCCTGTAGGTGGACGTGTTCTCCAAGGTGTGCTTTTCCCGTCGTATGCTTTTATTTAGTATGCAGATGACAGATCAGGATCGAAAGGTAGTCGTACGAACCGCGTGTACACGGTGGTACGTTAGGTACGCGAGACTTTCATGTCCCCCATGGAAACTGAAGTCGCGTAGTAAGAGTTGTGCTCCACATAAGGTAAGACGACGTAACGTGTATACGGTTACAACAGCCTCGTTCCTCCGCGTAATGCGCATAGTGCACATTCCTCTCCGCGAACTAATATCGACTGCCGGGTTGACTGGTCTACGATGGATAAGCCTGAACTGGGTCAAAGCCAGACCGAGCAAAAAATTCCCATTCGGTCTCTTACGAAAGGTTAACATCCTCCAACTTGTTCGATCTTCCTGCAGAATTTCTGTAAAATTATTCAAATTCCTCACATTCAAAAAGTGCCTTTGAAACATCGATTCTCTCAGTGTACACAGGGTTTAAATTTTTAAACGAGGTAGATAAAAGTATGACAATATTGTCAAATTGTGAAATGATCAAATGTAGCAGCGTAACGTTTCAACCGATTGTATCAACTTTCGAAGAGCGCTCGCATAAAAGAAGACGCGAATGCGCTCATAGTAAGTGCACACTATAATATGCAGGTGGAGATATTCGGTCGATCGGATTACTGGATCGGAATTCGAAGCGGGAATCTCCGTTTCCATTAGAAGCCCGAGCATTAAGTAATTCGGATCGTCTTCTCGAAACTTTTACGCGTCCATTCCGTTCCGTGGTACAATTAGAAAGCTCGGGACGGGTCTGGAAGAGACTCGCGAAATAATAAAAGTAGGAAAAATCCGCGGCCGATCGGCGTGGCAGGTGGTCCCGCGGGAGTGGCACGCTCGAAGCCGATGAAAATCGTACGGGTCTTAATGCGGGCCAGGTGCAAAGCTGGCCGGCGAAAAAATGGCGCGCGAGCCGCGTAAAATCGTCGTTGTTGCAAATGCAGCAAGAAACGGATGTTAATTCGACGATTTACCACTTAACGCGAGAATCAGCCGGCTGCGAAACTTTGCCGAGCGTGCACTCGAACGCGGCTACGTTCTCTCTGGATTTCACGGCGAGTAATTTAATTAGTCAGAAAGATAGCGATTCGCCTCGTTCCGCGAACTTAGCTCTAGGAGGGCGGCAATTAGTTCAATTTTTTTTTTCTTTCTTCTTCTTCTTCTTCTTCTTCTTGCTCACCCTCCTCGTTTTTCCTTCGCGGGATTGCCGTGGCGCCGACGGCGTGAAGATCCTCCGGATAAACCGGATGCTGATTCTTCGGGGCCAAGGGCAAATCGTGCGCTGCTCTTCTGTGTCGTTTGTTGTTTGTCGATTCGTTCTTTTCTTTTATCTTCCTCTTTTTTTTTTTACCTTTTGCTCGATACCTCGAGCCAGGGAATATTTCAACGATTCGAAATGGGTTAGTCATGGTTGTTACGTGAAGTAATGTTTATCGTTCGCCGGAGAGGAATGTGCTGAGGTGTTTGACGCCTTCGATCAGGATTCGAGCGTTCCGCACATTCTGTTCTATCGTTCTATTAATTATATAAGACCATGTCACGGCCACTTTTTCAACACTTGGAATGTCTTATTGTAGAGTTCAAGCAAGAATGAATCATTATCTCGAAATATTCCGATGCCCTGATCTACCTGTGCCATTTCCTAGTGCAATTAATGTTTTACCAGTGCTGTTACTCTCCCTTCGAGACAGACCCGCGTTCACTCTCGATATTCCCTTTCACGCAGCAGCCTTTCGTCGAAGCGGAGATAGAAAACAACTTCCTGATCCCGTGGGGTTAAGTGCCGAGTGTCCGATCTCTTCTATCACCTTCCGCATTGGGGACACGGTTTACACGGATAGACGACTGGAAATGGCTGTTATTTCTTGGCGAAACTTGTTTTAGCAATGAACTGACACTCCATATTCTTGAGAAGAAAGTAGAGTTGTGAAAATAGTAGGTTAACTCGAAATCGATTCGACGAAATGAAGTATTCGTACATTAAGGTTTGTCCGCGTGAATGTGCAGCATAATAGAAAAGTATAAATCGATGTAACAGCGTGGTGTACACGGTGAGAAATGGCGGAAGCATCGCGAACCTCTCACGTTTCCACGGCCTTCGATTACCGTGCGAAACAATAGGGGAGCCGACTTTCCTCGCTTTCGACGACAACCAGGCAGTTTGTTCAGAGTTGTGACGCGAGCATTATCTAACTGGCTCGGCTAACACCGCAGAAAATCTTTCTCTTTCTCTCCGCTCGTATCTAAGTAACCCACTAAACTACAAGAGCGGCGAGGAACGAGGACAATGGATTCACGGGAGTCGCAAACGCCGACGCCGTACTTGCAGCCAATTGCATTACGGAGAAAGCTCGGCTCGCCATCAACCGCTCCGTTTATCGCTCCTTTCATCTCCTTTTCTTCTCATTATTCGACGATAGACCATTTCGAGTAGAAGTTGGTTTATCAACCAAGACTTTGACTGTCTTCTTTGCTGATGCGAAGGGCTGCAAATGACTGGTTGGGAATTTGGTGGACTTCGAGATTTACGGAATTTGGGGATTTGGAATCTTGGGCAATTTGGGAGTTTTGAAAATTTGGGGGTTTGGAGATTTAGGGATGTGGGAACTTAGGAATTTGAGATCTTGAGGATTTGGGGACTTGAGGATATTTTCTAAACCTGATATTTTCTAATATTATCCTTCGAGTCCCACCGAATGACTAAACCACTCCAACAACCTTCGTTTTGACCTCACTCATTCGAAAGTGTACACCGTGGTTTCGACCCAAAAGCAGGTACCATTTTTACCAATATTTGCTGTCCGAAGTTTAATTAACCAAATGTTCGTTGACATTTACGAAAGACAGACAGCTAATATATCCTCATCCGAAAAGTTCACCGTTTTTTCGTAAGTGTCTTATGAAATTTACAGTCGTCGAAAGATACTCGTTTTCTCGAACAGTCGATTCGTCGAACCTCGAATCGTTCGATACCGGACAGGATCGAAGCTAGAGAGGATGTCGATCGGTCGTTAGAGCGGGATGTTTAGCCAAACGACAAAGATCTCTCCTCTACCGCGGATGGACTGGACGTTATGTAAGCGAGAATCTCGATCCTAGATCTCGTCTGATTACTCGTTACAAGGATCGTTTCTCCTGCGAGGGTTTATCGATATCTCGACTACGAATTGATCGATCGCAACCAGGAAATGAAACGGCGACGTGGAAAACTTCCGAGAATTATTTTTATTGTTTATCATCCCTCGTTTCTCACCCTGTTCAATTACTTTTTTAAGGGTGTACAGCCTCTCATGGCTATGTATGGAGCCCCAAATCCCCAATTCCCCAAATCTACAAGTCTCTAAATGCTCAAATTTCCACCTCCCAAAACTCCAAATCACAAATCCACAAAATCCCAAATTTGCAAAGCTCTAAAATTCCCCTGATCATATCTTGACACCAGAAATCTACACACGGCAAAAATGTTAATTGTACCAACGTGTACAGGAGCGATAAAAAGGTAGAAATTTTGCAAATGTACGAATTACAACGATCAAGAAACCGCGAGGAGCGATCGTTTTTCAGCGGGATATGGCATAATTAACCGCTAGCTAGGGTTTTACGAGCGACTATCGCTGTCAGTGCAGAGAGCTTCGAACGCGAAAGTTACATAAAGACGAGGGTACCCCATAATTTGATCGAGCAAACAATGCCGTGTATTCGAGCTTGGGTCGAGGTGAAAGGCGGCTACGCGAAAATCACTGATAAAAAAGAAACAACTAATCCATTCAGAGGCGTTTCATTTTTCAACTAGATAATATGCAGTATCCAAGAGAAATATCAAGCTGTTTATCTTGTTTTTACAATAAATATTTGTGTCTATAAAAAATGAAAATATGTACAGATATTATTAAAACTGAACTTATTATTCTGAAGAGAATCAACACTGTTCTCAAGAAAATTACCTTCACAAATCTTGAGACCTAAAATAAGAACTTCACAAAATTGTCATTTAATGCATTTGTGTATAGTGTAAATTATCTTAAACTATTTTACTAATGGTCGACTGTAATGAACACGAACAGGGAACATTAATCACGATTCTCTGATTCGAAACATCGCGTCGACGAGATTCGAGGATACGCGTTGAGGATACGAGAAAACGAGCGCTGTCATCTGAAACCGTGGTCTTCTCCGATGCAGTCGCGCAAAAAGAAAACGCGGACGAAACTTGAGTAATATTGACCGCAGGAAAAAGTCGCGGATCGCATGGCCTTTGCTAAATTGATTCTTGTACTACGAGCGAATCGTGTGCGTTTATTCGCACGCTTGCTTTCCACCGTTATCTTGCTAGTTACTTTCCTTCCAGCGTTATTTCTCTCCCATTTCGGCAAATTAAATTAAATTAAATTCCCTAATTTCGAGAATGCCCTACCTCAGTCCCCAATTTCAAAAAATTGAAATTCACTTTCGAAGTCTGTAAATTCGCGAACTCGGCAATAAGAAGAGTAAGAAGAGGCAACGGCAAGGACAAAGAGGAATAAAAGAAGAGTTAGTCGAGTAGAAAAGGAGGATGGAGGGATCGTAGAGTACTCGACCTCCACCTTGGTCGCCACGCATGGTGGAATTCGTTCGGGGAACAGGGTTCTCCGGCTCGCCACGCTCTCGCTGTTTTGCATTTTACACCGGTGCCGAGATTTGGTCGTTAGATTCGCCATGAGCCTCCTACAGCGTCCTTTTCCTCCTGCCGGATCGGAGATTCAGCCCCGGGGCAAGGATGTCGGTACCTTAACCCCCCGTCGTGCTCTCATGTACTCGGTGGCCCTTTCTTTCCAGGCTTCGTCCGATAATAATGTTATCTCGAACCGCTGCCGACTTTGTTTTCCGCGCCGACGAGCCTCCTGTACGCGCGCCAGCCCCAGGGGCTATGCTCTTGCCCGCGAATTTCCGCCCGACCGCCGCGTTTCCGCCACGCATCCATGTGCACCGGCTCGGAGCGTTCTGCTGTTTACCGCGATTTACGGATCCTTACAGACCCACGTTTGCACTATTCCCTACGAATTAGGGTAAATGTACCCATTAGACTTCTTTACAGTTTCATACATCTTAAATCGGATATGAAACACATTTGTTGTCCTGAATGATAGTATGTTTACGACATTGTATAAGTGAAAATTCAAATAGCGGTAATTTTACATTTACACAAGTAATCTAAATGATTACAATATAAAACGTATAACAAGTATCAATGAATAAGATAAGCGCGGTACATTTCCGGAATCAGCATGAAAAGCTAATTTGAATATAATCAGCGGTCGGAACTGGCGGGAACCAGTGTTGCCAACGCGAACAATGGAGCACGCGACAAGAAAATAAAAGCAAGCGCCGCGATTAGCGGTCAGCCGGGGAATTTATAAGCGACGATCAAAACGTACAACGAATCGTTAATGAACGATTAAATAATAAGCCTGGCGGCTTCCAGCCAGCCCGGCAATAAATCCGACTTAACGGAGAGAGGCAGTATTATTTACGCGCTACGGTGACAACGTTAAAAACCCGCGAAGAGTAATAACCGAGAAGGTGTCCGCGGATTAAAAGCCGTGACACTGCTAGTTCCAACGATTAGTCATCCCTGCAACGATGTAATTAAATCCCTTGACTAACGTTTGTTTACCCTCTACTCCCCTTTAATCGAAACTAACTTGCGAATTTTATAAATTATTAAATCAAATCTACACATCTTCCAATTTCCTCATTCCCCAACTTCCCAAATCTCCAAGTCTCCAAGTTCTCAGATACTAAAATAATCAGTAAACAGACGAGATTACGCAAGATCGTTTTGAATGAATTAATCTTTGCGCCATAAGGTAAATAAGCGCCGGTTGCTAGGCAACGGCAGTAAAGCGTCCCGCAAAAGTGACAGGGAGCGTGTTGACGTTTCGTTGCTGAAATGAAATTGATAGTGGTGCAATTACACGCGCAAATTGTAGCAGTTGTGTCGTCTGTCGTGCAGCAAGACCCGACTGTTCATAAAATGACAATGTACTCTGTGCTAGAAGCGTGCCGGTACACGTTAAAACGTTTAGATCCGCGTCCTGAGATAACCTAACCTTCGTCATAGTTTACCGAGCACGACGCCGGTTCCCTCGCCGGCTTTTCCTCCCGTATATCCGCTTGCCACTATGCTACCATCTAAACTATTCCCTTGGGATAAAAACGACTTTAAGTACTACTTCTTTTTTTATCTTTATTTTACCATTTGAGTATTCTCTTAGTTTTTATTCAAAATAATTACTTATGCATCTTTGCTGAAGTAACCATTATTGTTACTTTGTCACAGTGAAAATTAATATGTATGGTCAGACATACTTCTAATACATGTTATTAAGAATACCAATAGCAAATTTTATAGTTTTACTTGTTAGTTTGTTAGTAATGATTAACTTGAAATTTCTTTCCCTGTTATCCAAGCATGAGCTAAATATAGCCACAGTATGTTTTTGTATTCAGTAGATAAAGATGGAATGTTTCCAAGGCATAATAGCATAGAAGTAATAATTGTTTAATGCATATTGTATTACATACCACAGGGAAAATTGCGTTATTAAAAGGTACATGTACAAGCCTCTTTTGTAATGTATACCTGGACATAATTGTTTCACCTGTGATATCTAAATATCATCGGTTGTAGCCAGAATTATGCACGAGCATAATTTGTCTTGGTACCACGTGTCTGTAAGCCCGGTACTTTGCCATGGTAAATCTATCTACATACAATTCTCTGTGATGCTAAATTGTCTCTGAACTCAATTTATCACTGCAATAGCAACATTTAAATTGTAGCCGTATTAGGCATAATGAAACGTAATCTATTGCTACATTAAGCGTTGTTCCCTTTGAAGCTGTTGCAGCCATAGGAAAGTATACAGAGTCAAACACACCTAGACCTATCCCATTATTGCATCGTGAACAACTAAATCTACTTTTCCTGCGCATAATCAAGCAAGCTCTGTCTCTCTGGACAATGAACCTCACCCTAATGCCACGATAGGTATAATGAAGCTTCAATGTAATCCAATGCCAACAGCACAGACAACTGTGCACAGTTTGTGAGCACACAGGGGGAGGTAAACAAGCAGAGGTTTAATCTGTTTCCACTGTTGCTGCAGGCACATACAGCTAAATATAAAGACAGCATTTTCCGTGAAATAGCCAGTCAGCAGCTAATTAGCGCCGTGCCTCGCATAATTAGTCCCAGACACGCCTTGGCAAATGTTTCACTTTCGAAACGTGCAGCGACACTTTCGTGGAACGCGTGCCTGTTCCGCGAAACCCTACGCCAATTTTACATTCTTTCTGCATCATTTGCACGTGCTGTGCACCGAACTGAATAGGAAGAAAGGAGATGGGGAAGGGAGAGAGAAGTATGTGACAACTTTCTCGCAAGTTCGCATGTTTTTGTTGTAACAGGATGGAGGAAATTTTAAGATAGGTTCTCGGTTCTCTGAAGGATTTTCTTAGGTAAACTTCCAAATTTTTAAATTCTCAAATGTCCAAATTCCTAAATTTCCAATTTTCTTTCTTTTTCTTTTAACAAAATAAACCTTGAGGATCAATACAAAGGCCTGGAAAAGAACGCTTTCACTACTCTATCGATCGGGGAGAAAAAAGGTCATCCAACGTGAAATTTCGTGCTGCACCGTTGATGCAACAGCGATAAAGAAAGCCAACAGACGTGTTTCAAACGTGTCTGAACAGTGCGTTATTGGTTGGCAAAGACACTTTCCTAGTCAGGTGCATCGTGTTCGTCCTGCAAACTAGCGAATTATACAAGCGAGCCTATGCGAATGAACGTGACCGTTCATCGAAACGAAGACTTGATTTGGTCTTCTCGGTATACGTTTATGTTTCATTGGCTAGAAGGTTTTCCCGGTGGCTCATTGAAAAACGGGCACGTGCGCGACCTGGGACCTAAACTTTCGATATTCTCTGACAGTTTCCAATTTTTAAAACCCTCTGCAGTCAATCTTGTGTGGTATCGTTTGCAATGTAGATGCGTGTCGACATTTGTTATTTATAAAATACACATGTATCAAGGAAACATATTGCATTGAATGATGGGTAAATACTGTACAAAAGGATGTTTGCTTTCATCTCTATGGAATTGATGAATCCTCAAACGAGCAGACTGCTGTGTTGAGCTATGAACATTTATTGTGTTATATTGTCATTTATTCTTCAATTACGAAGACAAATCAGAAATTTGTCGAATAGAAAGTATAACGGGTTGTTTAATAGGAGCACTCGCCGAGATACGAAGCTACTTGGCCATGGTACGATCAGAACGTTTATTGGCTTTATTGTCGCCCGGTCGTTTTCTCAGTGAATGAACGGTCGCAACGGCGTACGAAGCTGTAAAGGCGTCTTAAACTGCCACCTCTTCGTAATTACGTGCAATAAATCGTTTCGGTGCGAGCTGTTATACGATGATCCTTTACTGCATCCGGATAATAATCACGCGTGATTTCGCGTTAAAACGATCAGCGCTCGGTTTTTACCTGTTTCGCTGCCAGCCTGAATTCGTCTAGAAGAAATATTTCACGAACGATGGTAATTTTGGGATGTAGATGATTTTGAAGCATATGAAATTGTACATTTAAGAACACTTGTTAATGTCAGAATGTTAAACTCGAAAAATGTCTAAGTTTAATAAAAAATCAGGAAGGACAAGTTACAGAGAAGATACGTAGTAAAGCGATAGTAGTCGAAATCTCGCGAATCGCCGTCCACAAATCGCGCGGCAGTGTCCATGAACAGTTCGCAAATCACGTGGCAAGGAGCGTACGTAATTTGCATACAAATTCCTCGGCGTCTAATCGTCCAAAAATCTATCCGTCGTTAACCCGGCCGTGTTCGAGGCTTCGAACGAGTCACCCCGTGTTCATATGCATCTCTCTTCGTTTGGGAGAAAAAAGAAAGAGGCTCACGATCGTCTAGGGGTCAAAAGTCTTCTCGGCAACAACGTGAAACGCTATCTCTTTCTCTCAACCGTTGAAGAATTCCTTTGAGTACCGCTACCGTGGACAGCTCGTATCCATCAAGCATTTATCTCTCCGTCATCGGCGTCGCCTACGAAACGATTTATTCCACGGGCACGAACACGAAATAATTCATCGGTGTGGCTAGTTTACGCGGATGCAGGCCGGCACGAGGATGATATCCGTCAGAACGGTTACCGCCGGACCCCTTGACCGTCGGATAACGAATGGGTCTCGTGGATTTTCCGGTTTTGGCCAGGTGACGGGGAAGGAAACAGGAAATGTCGTTGCCGGGGACGTGGCACGTGAGTTGTACGCACGATGAAAAGCGGTCGCGATACAGCGGACACACGCTCGGCTCTTCATTCGCTTCGCTCCTCTTTCACTCCTCGTTTGTGCTTCCGTCTGCTGATTTTTGGTCATCGAATTGCCATTTAACCTGGTTTTGAAAGTGTACAAGTGATCAGGACAATTATTAACTGAAATATCAACACCTGGTTTAGCTAAGTTATCGTGTTTCGAACTAACAAGTGTTCTTATTTTGTGTTGTCGTTATCATAGTTGATCCGTAAGATATTTTATGTGGTAAAATAGGGAAGTGCTCATGCAACGAACGACTCATACTGGATGTTTGTTTCAGGGTCAAGACACATAGGGCGAAAGGCAACGAGTGAGTACCATCATTTATTTCTATATCTTAGTGCACGTTCGGGGAACAATTCTATAATGCACATGCGAAAGAATTTCAGACGAATAATTTCGTAGTATGCTGTTGGAATATCAAATAGAAGAATGGCAACAAAATAAGATATTCTTGTATCACAATAAACATCAGCAGAGGACATTCATGTGTAACATATGAATGTCCTTATCGTATCTTAATAAAAGTTTAACTTGATACGCTTTTGCACTAGAGAATTGTTAACATGGAACAGTAACTTTCACGGCGTTTTAAACGTCGATCGATTTCGCGTTGCTATCCGTTCACGGTGGGTCATCGATGAACTTACCGCTGCTACACACGTAGTAATTACACGAAGTATAGTGATACCCGTGAAACGTGGCTCGATAACATTGTTCCAAACGATCACGGAGAAAGGCACCGCGTTACAGATCATCGATCACCCACGGCAAAGTAACTTCGTAAGTGCATAGTAATTATTTTGCAACTACGCAGAACGATATACGATGACATGTTAATAGTGGAAACGTTAGAAAGTAAGATTATTCGCTTGGAAAAAACTTACTTACGACTTTTCATCAATTATAAAACTTAAAGACTTAAATGGCTGACTATTATCGTGAACTTTCATAAATATAGCAACAGATTACTCATACATTACATTAATATGCGTTGTGTCGTTTTGCGTTATGTTATTATGCATTGTGTTGCTAGCCGATATTTTATCACGCATTATATTTCTACTCGAAGGACATTGTATTGCTATGCATTGTGCCGCTAGCTGTTATATTGCTACATGTTATATTGCCACACGATTGTTGCTACGTGTTGTATTACAACGTGCTAACTTTTCCCACATACATTGTGGCGGGATTAATTACTACGCGTCAAATTGCCATATGCTATATCGCCGCACGCTGTCTTATATTACTGCCCCTAAAATTAACGATGCATCTGACCACGCGTTATATTGCCACGCGTTGTATTGTCATTGCACTGCCAGCACGAAACACGTATTATAAGACCACACGTCGTGTGCTTGTTATTAGCGACTAATACCAGCTCCATGGAATAGGAAATTGAAAGATTAAATTGCAAAATGAAGTGATCGTATGTTCGATAGCAGTTATTATAATGCTGTAGCGAACGTGTTAACACTAAACATGAAGTAACAAGTTGGGAAGATCAGGATGAACGACGTAGCAAGGAGCAGAGTACGAAGCTGATCGGAAGGTTCACGGAGGTTGTACGGTGACCCACGTTAATTTACGTGGACCACCAACGACCCCCTAACTGTACCACACACGGTAATTACCGGCTCGATGATGCAACGAAGCTTCCTCGAGCGAGTCGAACGATCCTGTGGAAGGATCGAGCACCGGGTCACCTGGAGCTAATTGAATTCCTGCGGGCGCGTTCAAACGACAAGCTTCGAATCTCCTTCATAAACTCATCCACTGATCTATTTCGTCGATAGAACGATCAGATTCTCTTTTCTTACATCGTACTTGCAAACTGTGTTAGTCGTATTACTTTGAATATTGTCATTACTTGAATTTCCATGAAAAACTTTCAGTATCTCCTCGGTGGGATTAAGTATCCTATTGATTTAAATCAAAATGATGTAATAGAAAGATTTCTGATAACATGATTTATGAACACGTAAAGGCTCATTAAATTCCGACGGTGACACACAGGGAGTTCTCCACGTAAGATGAGTGACGACATTACTTACACCGTAAATACCCAACCCATAAGTCTTGTGGGATCAGCTGATACAAAAGGTTAATTGGCGTCACTTTGCCTCCACGAGTTATTAAGAAAAAAAAAAAGTACTTAAATCATCGGGTGGAAAGGGTGAAACATCATCGAGCAATAAACTGTAATAAATGAGATATCCAGGGGGGGAATTTCTTCAACATTTTCAGCGGATTAAAGGAAAAAAAAGAAGACACGTCCGTTCGTTATCCAAGAAGAATCATGGTGTTCTCGTTCAGGCGGGATTCAACGAAAATAATTAATACGTTTCCATGAAGAGAAACGATCGCGCATCCATTACCTTGATCCAGGAAGGTGTTCCACGAACGCAGTTTGCAATCAGAGGGCCAAAACCGCTCGTTCGTCGTGAAAGATCGATCGACTGTTCTGTTTTTATGCGTTCGTTGCGTGGTAATTAGCGTTGCCCCTGTAATGGCTCGTTGCATTAACGTCACGACTGCGTCTGATGGTTTCTGGTGTCGTTGCAGTTTTGCACGATCTGTTTTTAAACTCATTTCTTTCCACATGTATTCAAAAGTAAATATTTCTTTATACGTGATATCGATCTTCGATAGGATTATAACTTTTATATTCTATAAATCTCTGTTTTCAACTTCTTTCACGATAGGACACCCTTACATCTCAACATCTTTAGATTGCGATACCCCTAAGTCCCAGAACCTCTAGATACCAACTCTAGAGCTACCCCTGTCTCACAATACATCTAGATCTCAATACCCCTAAATATCAATACTCCTAGAGTCAAATACCCCTAGGTCCCAATACTCCTGGGTCCCAATACTCCTAGGTCCCAACATTCTCAAATCCCAATATCTGTAGAAACCAGCACTCCTCGACTTCAATATCTCTAGGTCCCCATATCCCTCGACTTGAATGGCCCTATACCCCATTACCCTAGAAAATCCTAGAGAGCACTATCTTGGCTCCCAATATTCTCAGAACGGTTGAGTAGTCCAGGATAAAAATTTGGAAGCCGCGAGGAGTTCCATTATCCGGTTCACAGAAAGATAAGTGAACTTAATACTCGGTTTTTTCGTTGCATTTTCAATTTACTTGAACGTAGCTGTCTGTTACCCCGGTTCGACAGGTAGGCGTATCGAAAGCTGGCACGCGGCTCTTCAGCCTTCCAGCCGGAATGAAAATGCATGCTTCCAAGATGATTCACGGTCAGTTTCAAAATGGGGGATTTCAAGAGTGGTGATCTCACCCCAGTGTCACGCAACGTCAGGTCGTTGATAGTCTTTTAATACTGTAATGATTGCATATCTTGCAGGGTCGTTTAAAGCACGCTTAAGGAGACCAACGTACTCGCTTATTCAGACATTAGCGAAAGTACCATTATTTATTGCACGGTGCAATTAAGTTGCCTGGACAGCTTCGAATATTTTCTATTCAGACTGCAATCGCTATATTCTCTTCTGTCATCTTTTTCATTTTTGTCTCTTCATTTAACCATCTTCTAATTTTGTTGATGCAACTTTTGCATCGATGTTGCTCGTTTTTTTGACGCGACAGCTTGTACCTGTCAGATTTTATCTTTTTAATTTATCCGAACTTTTTTACTTGTTGACGTAATCGGACATCGATGATTATTCATATCCTCTTGGTTTTCTTTCATTTAATCTTTTCAATCGTATAGATGACTGTCGATTCATTATTTTCAAGCGATGACTTCAGTCGTATCATATCTGGCAGAAAAGTTGTAGAATGGTCGAATAATAAAGCAGTAAAAATGTAATGTGGCAGAATAGTTAAATAGCGTAAAACAGCGAAATGAATAAAGTGGCAAAATAGAAAACCAGTCAAATGTCCATGATAAAACAAGTCAAATAACCACCATAGGTGCAATAGCAAAGTAGTACAACAGTAAAATAACAAAGTAGCAAAATAACGTAACATACCTAAAAAAAGTGATCCAAATAAACCTCTGCCTCCAGTTCAGGTGAAATTATTTCTCTCCACCAAGAACCCAAAAATAATTACCAACAATCCGAAGAACAGAAATGAACAGTTGAACGGTTACGTCCACATTCTTCGGCCGAAAAAACGGGCAGCTCGAAGAATGAGGTAATCCAGCGATCATTATTGTACGTATGTACACATTTCGTGTCCGTCCCGTTACACGCACGGAAATTTCAAACAAACTCGTATTCGCGAGTGGTTGTCCATCGATTAGCACTCTGGTCGAGCGTCTTACGAAATTTCGCGGGCGTAAAAAAAGGCGCCGGTCGAACACGCTCGTGCCTTCGGGTATTTTTTTTTTTCTTTTTCATCGTGCACGCCGGTTTCTTGCCGAAGAGCGAGCAAGCTCGCGCGGAAAAGTGTTAAAAAGCGTGGCGTACAAGGCGACGGTACAAGCTCGGGATACCTTGTCGAGGCTTTTTCTGCGCGGTTCACCGTGGAACCGCAGGAATCTCGCGGAAAAAATGCCGGATAACATTGTATGCGTCGATTGGCTTCGTGTTGCATCGCGGAAGATTCAATATCCTCGATTACCCTGTATGTCTGGCCAGCGTTAATTCGCCTTCGGACTTTTTTTTCGTTTAACGATATGCTGTTCGGACGTTGGATACTTAGACAACCGGGGTACCGCAATTACACTTGGAATTTTAATTAAAATCTTACTGTTTTACTACTTTCAACTGTATTCATCGTATAAGCGTTCGCTCAAGTCGAAACGATATTTTCCATTAAAACCTACATTTATTTTTTTCTACGTGTCTCAACCGGGTGCTACTTTCAGACTCTGCATCTTTGGAACGGTGAGATCTAGAGACTTTGGTACTAATCAGGTATTAATTGCAAAATTTCAATAAAAATGCAGGTGATACCGTAAACTTTTTCGAGAAGAATTGCAATATAGAAAACGTGTTTATCGTGGCAATCCTTATAAGAGGATGTTTTGAACACCACTGGTGTTTTCAGCCTTCGTCTCCAACAAGAACAGTGATTCAATAAAGAGCGCAGCACTCTGGCCATGTCTTAAAGACTCCCCATCGAACGTTCTTTTTAATCCTAAAAGCGATTTACACTGAAATTTCGCTCTCCTAAACGCGTTTGTCCGTCGGAGTACAGTAATTTTGTAGCAAAGTGCAAATCTCGTTTCTCAGCCGTAAAACCAGTCGAGTAATGTAGAGGCGACACACGAACTATCTCGTGATAATTACCTCGATTACGGGCCATTAGCATGCAACTTTGTGTAACAGAAGCAAGTCGTTTCGAACGCCAACTGGCTACATTACAAAGATTTATTTCGCCGATTTGCATAACCAGACGTTCGATCATCGTAACAATTATTTACCAGCTTCCGTCGATGATGACCCAGACGTTCCATACGAAACGTTTGCACCCATTAATGGCACGATATTCAACCGAGTTATTACGAACTTTAAAAGCCGGGTATAAATGTTGGAGTACATATCGACGCAAGGAAGAGCCGTCTTCCAAGGGTTAATATTCAGAAATTTACACGGGGAGTAACAAAAGAGCGACAGAAAAAGGTACGCGCATACCGTAACAACGGTATGAGCATGACACGAAAAACAACAACTAGCAACGAGAACCGTACGACATGGGTACAAGAACAACACGAAAGAAAAACGTGTGTACAAGGACAGCGGTGATGCCGGTGTAAAGGAGATACAAGACGTTGTAACCGGACGATAACGCAGGAACACAGGGATATGAACGCGACGCAACGATACAAATATGACACGAACTCGGTAGTCGAACGAGACGCGGCTAAACACGGGACGAAAGCCAACAAAACGTTACATCGATCTTTTATATGTGTACAACGGTACCATGCACGATACACTATAATGACATCCGTCGTTAATGGATTCACGAAGAAACAGCGTTTTTGCATTCTCCTATATTGATGGTAATTTTGCTAATGGAACATTCTATATACCCATGCGTTACTTCCAACTGTAATTAAGCCTTTTATCTAACTTCAGATTTTGCATGAAACACTATACTCTAATTAGGAATGCAGGAGCACTGCATGGGAGTGGAGGGATCTACGGACGTTTTTGGTAGAAGTACTGAAATCTGGGGATATTCTGGAGTCGGAGGATGTGAGGATATAGGGATAGTTTGGGGTCGGAGGATATGAGGATAGTTTGGGGTCTGGATATGGGGTGTAGAGTTCTAAGGATATCGAGATTTAGAAATAGAGGGATTTGTAGGTATAGAAATCTAGGATATAGTAACCTACGGACACAGGTATTGGAAGGTATAGAGATGTGCATATGAACCTCGTCGAAGGTATGTGTGTATACAGAAATACATATGTCGATCGAGGAGTCCAGGTATCATGGTTAGGTTGGGTCCATATTCTCCTCTGAACCGAACCTCCTAAAGATTAGCATTCCGACACCTAGTGCACCCAGTGAGTTACGTTTGAAATCAGGATTAATCCACGAATAAAGCACTCGTAAAGAATAAAGAATCCCGGTTGTCGCCCGTGGCGCACTGTAAATATTGATCTTGTGTCGGTGGAAGTTATCACCAGATAGGAATAGAAGCTGCGAAAGAGCTGGTGAAGAACGGCTTTTACACCGGATACATTATGGGTATGGACGTCGGCAACGGACGAGTATTTCGTTAGATTTAGGGCCAACGCCCAGCTCTCCAGCCTTTCTCGTTGCTGTTTTTTTACACGTGTGGACACGGGACGGGATCCAGCGGACCCGGTCCCGGAGTAGCTTCGGTGGTTTAGGCCCAGACAGTGTGCTCCGTCTTCGCCATAGGCGTGACCAAAAAGTTCCACGACTCCTCCTCGATGCGTTTTATTTAACGTGCGGTTCCAAGTGATGGATGCAAAGACGCATTACAACCGACCGGCCGGAGGGTTCGACGAACCTCACCGGTCCCGACGTTCTTTCGCTCTTTTGATACCTTTTTTAATTAGACACTCGACATTTTTCATACGCGATTCCTTCTAGCTACGAACCTTATTCCAACACTGCTGATTATTTACGCGATATATGAATTTTGAACACGTATTGACACGTTCTTTTTCATATTTGACGTTCACATTTTTGTACGAATTACCTGTCATATTTGTCATGTGACGATTCCATATTTGTCATGTGGCAGTTTCATATTTGTCATATCTCATGTGACAGTATGAGGAAGATATTTTTCTAGTTAAATATGAGGAATATACTTTTATAGTAGAATATGAGGAATATCTTCAGAAGATATAAAATCAAGCTTTGAAGGAACACACTTGTCAGGAAACTTTTGATGGACCTCATATTCATGTGTTTGATCCACCCATGTGTTTGATGAATCTGAAAATAATCATTCCACATAGCATATTATTGAAGGATATCCTCTGCAAGTAGTATGTCCACATAGAGTTCGATGATTCGTGGTTTTGGAGTTAAAATCGAGTAAGGATTTTTGTGTACCGAATGGTTCGGTTGTGGCGAACGGTGGGCTGTCTACGCCAATGGCGGACGCGATGGAAAGAGGCACGAAGCACGAAAAAGAGTTTGCCATCGGGCGAACACTTTCCAGCGCGGAGCGCGGAGTTCCACGACCGCGTTTCGGGACAACAGCACGCCGCCGCGCCGGTGCCCAAGCAACGTGGGGGCCTCCCGTCCTTGGTCCGTGTCAGTGGCATAGACCATACAGGGCCCGTTCAAGGTCGAACCGAGCGCGGCCGAAGGAGCGCGGAGGCGCACGAGCGGCCCGAAGCCGAGCGTAGCCGACCGCGTTCGGGCCTCGAACGGCAACGAGGGGCCTACGGGCGGGGTGGGATACCCGCGGTGGGGCACAGCGAACTGATCGAGGGCCTGAGCCAAGTGTCATCCTATACCCGTGTGCCTGCCACGTCGTTTCGCAGCGTCTTAACGCACATTAATACGCTCGCTGTATGTACGCCATAAGACGACACCCGCCTTTGCCGCGGTTTTCGTTTCTTTCTCAATTTTTTTTTTCGACGCTGCCCGCCTTTTTTTCCCCCTTTCGTTCGCCGCTTCGGTTTGACTTCTTCTTCTTCTTCTTCTCGTGTCGTTGCCCCTTCCTCTTCGACGCTCGCTACTCTCGATGGCCGCACTCGTCCGGTTGCTCCTTTTTCGGGACCCTCACAATGTGGCAAAGTCACCGTAACAGAAAACCGAAAGCTGCTTTTTTAAACGAATTACCACCATAGCTTTCACGGAGACGCTCGGACGTTTATATTTTTCTACCAGTTCTTCCCTGATGGCCGTTAGATTTGTCCAGGTGATCTGCAATGCTGTTTAACTTATTATGACACAACTTTCAGCAAATTTCGAGTTGGATGAATTATACAGAGAATTTTGCTTCGAAGGTAAACACCCTACTTAATTGCACGTTCAATTATTGTATTGCTTTTATCAAAACACAACTAAACTTTGATGTTACGAATTGAACTTTGCTCTCATCGTACAAAGAAATTTCTACCATATCTGCTTCCTTTATAACTTCTATCGTTTTCTGCCAAGTTTCTGTCAGCTATCAGAAAACCGGACAGATTATCAAAAATGTCCAGACACGTTTGTCGCCGAACATTTCAATTTCGCAAGATAAAAGAAATACCGTGTACACATAAATTTCCAAGCGAGGCTTGACGGGCGACGAAAAATTGAGCGGATCCCTTCAGATAGGAAATCTCGAGACGGTGATCGATCGTTACACGTTTCTCCCCATAATCGAGGGTCGATGACTTAGGGGGCTATCTCGTTCGAGGATATTTTATTTTTTCGACCGGGTGGTCGACCGGTCTTTCTATTTGTTTTTAGAACTCCATCGTAGATCTCGGTGACGAACGATTTTCTGCGAAACATTTCGTTAATCCGATGATCCCGTGATTCAGTGCATTGTGACGGGAAAGCTTTTACAGTTAAATCGAGCCCGGGTCGGACTTTCGGTAATTCCCCGGATTTATAGAGGCCGGTTCCACGGAACCTGCAATTTCAGGGCTGGACGTAACCGGCGTTCGAGATACGACCTTCCTTGGCCAAGGATTACGGCAGAGCGACCGACCGATTTTAGCAATCTCTCCGGACCGGTATGCTCGTGATCGTCTGATGTAACAGGTTTCACCTGGCCGTGGCAACCAGCCACCAACAAGCAAACATCGGATTTCAAGGTTATTTAACGTACCTCCAAATTCTACACCTTCCTCAAACGAAACCAGTTTAAATTACAAGTTCTGATATCCGACTTATCACGCAATTATCGATTGTTGATGAAAGTTCATTTGGTGCGAGACAGCTACGTTTTCCTCTTCTGAAACAGGAAGCATTCAAGGATGTCCGTCTCTACATTGACACGATATGATGTCCAGATGCGAATGCATAAATTGACTTGTTAATTTGTTCATCTTCATTTTATTTTCATTCAGTCAATTTTATTCAGTGAATTGTTTATTTCCTTTCTATTAGATCATTGCCAATCAGATATCATATTCGTTAGGCATCTAATTTATTTCTTGTCGAATTGTCTAGTTCTAGAAGATAAAAGAAATAGAACAGTTAAAGTTCTAAAGCACCCTTTGTTCGTGGATCAAAATCATTTATCTTTATCGATTAAAACGACGAGTTTTTACGTTAGTCGATATCTGATTATCAATCACCCGTAAATGAATAGCAGTATTAATTGTGTGTCATGGTAACGTTTCGCGTTTACCTGAATAATGAACGCGATTAGTAATCACCGATGAACCCTGTCTAAACTCAGTTAACAACCCAGGGACACATCGGTATCAAGCTGTCTGCATATCCTTGATGAAGCTGGTTACAGTGTTGGATACTTAATTAGAATATTCATCCATCACAACACCATTTACACGTAGAAGCTTCTAACGGTAATGGACTTTGAGACACCAGAACTTGAATGGACGGTTTGACACCTCTCAAGGGAGACCATATCTGGCTTATTAGCACATTGCGTGCGTGAGACTGTGATTACTGTCTTCTGGGTCGGACATACTAGATGCAACTTTTATGTTTCCACCTAACTGTTTAGGTGTGATCTAACTTCGTTATTTAATTAACTCGACTGCACAAACGTAAGATTGATATGAACTAACTGTATCTTTTCAAATCGAAAAAGTGTGTGAATAAGGATTAGCTTGCGCTATACACGGAAATGATGGCTCTCACGAACAGAACTCATGGGACCTTTCTTCTAGAGAATTTCCTAAGCTACAAGTTTTGTCCTATACATTTTTGTCGTAGAACTGCTACATAACGAGATATCTGCGAATGTCACCTACCCCCATAAAATTGTCCCTTTGGGTAAAACAGCAAGCACGGAAAAATATGATACGTCAGGGATAATTTATCAGAAAAACTTCCGAGATCGGTTCTCCGGTGCGAGAACAATGGAGTCCCCGGTGAAAACGTTCAGGTTTCCAAGGGAAATATTCCCAGAGCCATGTGGATCTCGTCGCAACCCGACTCCGTAAAAGGGCTAAACTTGATATGCAGCCCGTTACACGTGAGTTCCGTTAAATCGGCCCCGCGTTCAACGAACGTCGATTTTCACGCGACGCGTGTTTCCGGCTCGCGTGCTCACCGATCGTCGCCGATAATCATCGATAACGCGTCATTAATGCAAAGCGGATCGCGAGCCGGAACACGCGACGAGTCGGGCGACAACAGCGCCCTCGATGAGCACCGATGTCACGTCGTTCCAGATAACGGGCCACCTGGCCAAATAGGTCCATCACGTGTCCATAGAACATCCATGCTATTCCATCACCATAGTCGATTCATATTCTATGTCCAACTTCAGCGTTTGGCCTGGTAACGATGCATCGTTACTGTTGGAAAATTCGAAACGGGACTCTATGCTTATTCTTTGTGCACTTCGAATTTTTTAGTAGATCAAGCGTGATTTGATGTAGGAATAGTTCGTTGTTTTCTGGTATTTTGGGAGGAGGTTGTTTGTGAAGAACTGGGTTTGTGGGGAATTGGTATAGTCGGTTTGGTTTTGGCATAGTCGGTTCGGTGAGATTTTGTGGAGGGAACAGGATCAATTGAATTTTTAAAGTATGTCAAAAGGTTACAGGTTAGGAAGGTTCCAAGTTCCAATTCCCAAATTCCCAAAATCCTAAATTCTAAAACTTCCAGTCTCCAATCCCTGAGATTTCACAGATCAAAATTCCCAAAGTGTCTATTAATCCACGTAAACTGCCGAGTTTGAGAAGTTGAAGCACGCATGTAAAAGGAAGAGGGGAAAAACAGGAAGTCGGGATAGAGTAAAGCGATGGATAGACACGTGACAATCATGAGGCTCCCTGTTTAACTGTAAGCAGCCGCATTCGGGGTCACGTTCACACGAAACCCACTCGAAACCGCTTATTAATTCGCTAATGCTAATTAATATTAATGCTGATCGAAGCTGAACCGTGTACGTATTCAAACGAGTTATGCGTATCGATCCGAAGCGACGAGTGCAGAATTTCGAAAGTAGTTCGGCACACTTTCTAGCGCAGCTAAACGATATTATCGGTAACTTCTCTTTTTTCGACTCCTTCGCAGGAATTTTAATCCTTTGACCAAACACAGCGCGTGCTGGAGTTCGAAGTAGCAGAACGATCTCACGGAAGTGTTTTGAGCATTTTATGTAACATTAGGATCGATAAGTGTGAAACTTGACAAACGTTTAAATGGAACTCTGACACCTGTTATTTCCTATTTGAGGTGAAATTTCAATATTGTCTTACCATATTTTACCATATCTTGGTAGTGTTTTGATTTCTTTGTGCGATATTGTTAATCTTGATTGAAATACATTTTAAACAAATATTTACAGTCTACATTATTATTTACAGTTCACGTTACATCGATTTTGTTCTGACAATAAGTTTCTTTAATCGCGGAAAGAATTGTATGGTTAATGAGAAGTCTGAAAGGGTTAATGACTCAATTCCTGGTAGCAGCGTTAAAATCGCCAACAGGAAAGAAGGGATATCTATCTTGTTGATTTTCGTCGAACGAGGATGTATAATCGGTCGAAGTCAACGACACCGCGAACCAATTACCTGGTGCACGTTATCTGTCGTGACAAGAGGACGCACGACACAGAATTAAAGCGACCACCGAAAGTATCCTTTTCGGCCCGACTCATCTGCCGATTACCATAATTGCCTTTTTACGGTTGTCTTTGGGGAAAGAGCAAAAAAATAGAGAGAACGATGGGTCGAGTCGGGCCTCCTTTTCGAGATCACAAAGGTTGCTTTATCGGTGGGGAACGTCGAAAACTTACGAGGGTCCGCAATGGTATCGACGTTAATGTGTCCAAAACGGAGAAAAAAATATATTCGATTGCTGGCAGCTTTGACCGGAGCGCCTTTTATCGCGTCACGTTCGTTAATTTCCGGATATTAACGGTGTCGAAGCAGGCGATTCTTTCATTCTTAAAAATTATGGGATGTCCGTGATTTATGTAAGAGAAGGGTTGAATCATGAAATCGATATACACTTTTCCTATTTCAAATTTAACTTTCTACATAACTAATACCCATTCTGAAGAAACGGATCTAATAACACAACATGCGTACCACAACTTCAGTAGATTATCCCTGCAGACCGTTCTCGCAAGAACCGAGCGAAAATAAAAATGCACACTCCCGCGCCAGAATGCTACAAACAACCGTTTCTCTTAATTAGCGGGTCGTTTGATTGGAAGATTGACAAAGAGCAAGTGCAAAATAGCGGAACGACGTCACGAAGGTCGTAATCTCGCGGAACAACGCGTGGCGCAAGAAACGTACAGACACTTTCCACGGTTTTTGCGATTTTCTCCCGAGTCCACGCGCACAGCTCGGAAAGGGTGCATCGACCGGGTCCCGGCTCGGCTCGAGGATTTTAATTGCAGGCCTGGTTGGCGGGCTTTTTCTAACGGCGGCAAGGAAGCGAATTACAATCGCAAAAAGGCAGGAGGGGCCGAGAGGGGACGCGAGAGGACCAGGGCTCGGCAATTAATTCATCGACCGCGGGAAATATCAGGAAATTCCCGGAGCGACGGTGACGAGCCACGATCCTCGTAACTCCTTAATTAATAGCTGAAACAGAATCGTTTCTTATCGCAATCGGTGAACCTGACCGATCTAATCACCCTGATCTCTCTTGTTTCTCGTTCTTCGAGAGGGTCAACGCGACGGGAAGTGGAAGACGCACGTCACACCGTGGATCGGTTTATTGGAGGATGTCGGCCACATCGTTCGGATTTTTCTCCACAGTTTGCACTAATTCCCCGGCTGATGGAACGTGGAAGCGAGCCTGGAATTCTGACCTGCAGAAACGGATTCTAGAGGGTACTGATCTTTTCTTTTTTTCCCAGACACAATTTATTTGTCAAGCTTCCGTTATATTTGCAAATATGTCCACACATGTCTAACAATAAGAACTATAAGAACGAAAAAGTTTGAAAACCTTTCGACTTGCAAAATTTACTTAACCCCAAAAGTTGAAAGTTCGGTCTTGCTGCTTGTCCAAGAATAAAATAGTGTACGACTTGTCCAAGAAGACAAAGTATTTGGTCATAAAAAAGATGATATATCGCAAAGATGCAGTTGGTACAGTTAGAAAAGTGCATATTTGACCAACGATATTTTAACATCGTGTACCCAGTCCTTCGTTTTAACGGTGATGCATTCGTTACGGTACCAGGGTATTCTGCGCATTCTTATACGACTGCTAAACACACGGTTCGTGTGTAACGTTCAGCCGTCCAGTCGACGCCCTTGAACAATAAACCGCACACTTTTACTCTCTGTTTTTTTTTTCTCTTCTGTCGTTCCCTTCTTCGTTTAACGAACAGATAAAAGAAGCGTTGCACCTGCTTTGGCAGACTACGTTTTCACTGTTGCCAGGCAAAACTGTAGGAACATTTGCGAACTACAACTGTATAAACTATATTGAACCTTTATGTTCGCTACAAATGATCGTCCAGACTATTTGTTAATATTCTTGACGTTAAGTCAGTTGTATAGAGGTCCCTCATCTCCTTGTCTGACCGCGCATCCGCGTTCATCTATCGTATCAATGCGCATGCGTGACAGAGACATAAGAAGTCCCTCCTATTGTTTCAACCCTTCGCTCACTTATTTCAAATCTCCTGTATGAATCATTTAACAATCTAAATATTGTAAATATATTATATTTAATAATCTCAAAAATATAATATTTAACCCTTTGATGTCTATTATCAGTCATACAAAGCCATAATGCGTCTTTCCCTCCTCAAAAAAGTATATCATTTTTAGAATTAATCGTGAAAGCCCGAGGGTTCTCGTTAAGATCTAATCTAAGATCACTGAAAGTTTCAAGGAAAGTGATTGATATGGTTGTTGGATGATAGTCAGACAGAGACAAGAAGAGCCCCGAGGGTTACGTTCGAATGCAATAACGCATTGGAAAGTGATCGAGTCTCGCTAAACGGAAGTTGGTTTGAAATGTGGTCGATCGGGCAGCAGGTGGTGTTTACGTATCCAAAGTTGACGGTTTAAAAGAGAAACGCACGCTAGCCGCGGCAATTTGTTTCCCGGACGCGAAATTTTCTAATACGGAACATAATTCTCGGACGGACACTCGAAACACTCGTCTATGTTACGCGTACGTATTTATGTAAATTACGAACTAACCGTCGAGGAAGGATTGCCGGGTACGTTCGTCGACCACGCTCGATTGTAAATTACTCGTTTTAATGAGAAGAACTTCACCGGTAGCGTGATCCTTTCGGCCATACTCAATAACGTTAATGATTCCTTCAGCAGTGTTTAAATATTCGCGCCGCCTGCACGTCACGTGCATCACTGTAGATAAATATCGATAATAACGCGGTATTATCGATGATTCGATACGGCGGTAATATTGTTGGGTTATTGTTAGGGAAGGTGGATCAAGTTGTAATTTTACAAATACTCGAAATCTTACATTTGCGAATTTCTACATTCGTGAATGTCTTAGTTCTAGAATTCTCAAGTTCCAAAGATTCATCTACCTTCCACTCCTATCATCTAACATATCCTAAACCTTGTATCCATAAAAAATGAGCAATTCATGTCCCGTCGAAATTTAAGGGTAAAATGAAATAGTAGGTAACAAGGTGATATCCCCAGAAAAAAGTAAAGAAGGGGGTTAAACGGAGTTTCCTGACCAAGCACAAATGGCGGAACGAAACGTCGCCTCCCTCCTCGTAGATGGCGATAACATCTCGAATCGTAGAACGTTGCGGCGCGGCGGTCCGGAAGTTTTGCTAATTTCTTACTAATGGGACGGCACAATGACGATCGTACTTTGCATGGAGGGTCCCGGTGAACAATGTCGAGCGAAACGAAGCCAGTCAACTATCTTCCTTCCTCTGCTGCCGTTCGTGGGAAAGCTGTTAAGGAATCCACCTCCATGGATCGGATGTAGCCGAACGAGAGATGATATCGCCTTCGCTCCAGACGTTCGGTCGTCTTAAAACTGCTCCTCCTCGTTGCCTTCGAACAATATTTTACACGGACCAGTTATCCAAACAATCTGTTGCATAATCAGGGAAATACTTTTTCTGCGAAAGGTGCAGTTGATCAAATTTTCACTCGAATTATTTCTCTGTACCTTCTCTTATCTTCTTTTATCGTGCAAGGTTATATGTATAACTTCTATTAATTTATTAGAATTACTTGTACCACATAATTTCGTCATTAATCGGACAGCGAGTATGACTATTTATGTCAATTAATGTGGCAGGTGATTTTAAATGAAATCGACTGTAAAAAGAGGAGAACAAGGGCACATGTTCACGATTATGTCGTTATTAGCTAGATGGATGTTAATGTTTGAGAGGTTGTTCGAGGTGATTGGGAGTGGTACGATCAGATCGAAAATTCTTTGAAGAAGCTGGCGAAATTGCGAGAGCAGGGATTCGCCACTTATCTCCGATCGTTCGATGCACGTCTCGATTAAGAAGGACCGATTGAATAAGATCGGCGCGATCGCGGAGAGAATTCACGAGGGAGAACCGGCAAAAAAGGAGAAACTTCCTTGATGCCTTGATCAGCCAATTAAGAGCCAAACTGGCTGGGCCCAGAGGTGCCTGTTTTGTTCTTCTTTACCCTCCATGGAAATATTTCCCTTCCTCTTCGTCCGCTCTGTGTGTTGAGTATTTTTTACTCCGATATTCGGTCCCTTGCGTTTTCTCCGAGGTAATTATTCATCGGATAATTACTCGTTGAATAATAGATAATTTGTTGGATGTTAAATACATTTTGATGAAAGATATAGAGGCATATTTATGCTATAATGGAGGAACATGTGGGTGTTCTTCGCGAAACAAAGTAAGGTTTATCTGAAACGATAAACTCTTAATAACGATTCTTTCTCATTCTTAATTGCGATTTGGGAGATTCGTGATACGAGTATCATCTTGAATTTGTAAATATTGTCACTATGTCATTTATAGTCTGTATAAACTGTTTAATATCTTTGAACAAGTATCAATAAAATATGTACAGTCTTTAACGATCATTTACGGACAAATGTAAAGTTAAACAAGATAAAAGGACGAAATAAAAAATACATTAATGCAGATATACAGATTGCGAGTCCAGAATGTTGCCACTGCCCATCAACTTCTTTAATGTAATCTTTTTTATGCATAAGGTACAAGGCTTTAATGTTCGAAATTAAGGCCCATTAGCAACTTACTCCACAACATGTAATTAATATTTTTCAATGTACTTTCACCTTGTAAGAGCTGATCGAAAAACTTGATATGCATCTTGTGCATCATCCTTCTGGTGTGTGATAAAAATTCATCTTATCGTGGTATCTACCGATGAAACTAAAAGTAGATTGCCACACAGAGCTTATGACTCATATCTGTTTCAACTCTTATTTGATCACGAGGAGATAAGTAGTGATAGATATGATACATTTTGTGTATTTGACTGATTCATGCAGTTGGAAGATACTTCAACATGCTTCATAGTTCTTTTGATTTACTGCTGGGAGATTGTTTGATTCACTTGTGGGAAATTGTAACAGAACGCATAGTTTTGTAACAGTTCATCATCGATGGCTACTTTTGGTTCACATATGATGCTCACAGTGGAAGAATGCTTCAGCATAGCTTGGCAATAAATCATCATCGATGTCCACTTTTGGTTTACACTTGATTCCCATAGTTAGACTGCTCCAAAGTGCATGGTTCAGTAAAAAGCCATCATATGTGGCTACCATGTAGGGGTTCACATTTGATCCACATAGAGACTGCTTCAAAGTGCATAGTATGATCAAAATTCATCATGGATGACTACTTTTGGTTTACATTTGATCCACATAGATAAAGTCTGATCCTAATAAAAAATCATCTATGGCTACCTATCACGTTCGATCCACATAGTCAGCTGCAAAGTGCATCTACGATCATAGGATGCATACGATCTCGGATGGTATCCCTTGGGAAAAGGCGTCCTATCCCGTGGCTCTCCGAGTCTCCCCGTAGCTCTCGAGGGCAGAGGTGGCCCTCGGAGTGCACGAGATCGCAGCTATGCGCCAGCGGAAGATCGCCAGCAAGGCTGTTATAGGAGGAGCTGGTGGGCGCCTCCGCGTCGTAGTTATATTTAGATTCGCGCTGACCGGCTTCGTGCTTCTTGTTTTACATTTAGCCGGGCATCACACTCGCCGGCCTCCTCCTCTTCTTCTCGCTCGATTCCACAGCGGGAGAGATCCTGCGGGAGATCCGTACCCCGTTCGGACCGCCGAACGTCTCATCCTGGATTCTCCGTCCTGCGGCTAACTACGCTGTCGTAAACGCGACGAATCCGCTCGCATCCTCTCTCAACGCTCCAAGGCTGCACTTTTTCTTCCCCGGTGCACTCCGACTGTTTCACCTTTCATTTCTACGATCCAGAAGACACTGGAAGATGGGATCCTGAAGAATTTCATACAGTTCTGAAGATGACCAAACCTAATACTTATATATGTATAATATGCACGTTATGTGTATACAATGGTACTATTGTCCGTATGCGGACTATAGTATGCAATGTTTATATGAATAATATATAGACGTTGTTGTATTTGAACTTGTGTCTAATGGGCATTTTCTCGTAGACAATAAATAAATGAATAAATAACAATGTACACTGTATCATACGTGATGTATACGATGTATATAAAATGCTATGTACATTGCACGTGTATCTAAACGGCGGTAGGGTTAAGGGAAAAGGAAGAACGATACCCTGAGCGATATATCGTGTCGAAATAAATAATCCAGTGAACCCAGTGATTTTTCTCGATTAACGGCTCGCATGTAGCTCGCGCGGGAGCGGTCGAGCAACGAGTTATTAGCTTCGATTAGAGCCTATTAATTTTGCCGAGCGATAATCGTTTTCAGGCACCGGACAAGCGTTCGCGCGATACGCCAGATTGAATTAGAGTTCGACGTGTTCTCCGACGGGTCGGTTCTTCGACCTTGGGAAAATTGATTGAAATTCATGTTTTCCGTAGGAAACTCGCGACCGTACGCTGATAAGTGGCTCGTCGGAATGCTCGACCAATTTGTTAACTGATTCTAATCTCGCATCCTCGCCGCAATCCTTATCAGATACCGTTGATTAGCTACTGTTCTTAACGCTTACGGTAGCTCGCGCTATTTTCACGGCTACCGTAGGGATACTATATACCGTTTGTAGGTTGGACAATTTCCAGAAGTGGACTCTTTAAGATTTCGTACGTTTGGGACTTGGGGATTTGGGGAATGTAGGTTACAGAAAAATCTGAAAACTAAATATTTGCCACCAGGGTCTTGAAGATTGAAACATAGAAATTTTAGAAAGTTGACCTTACTAAATTAACATCCATTAACACGGTTATGATAATAAGCAAGCAAAAGTACATAACCCACACTTAGACAATTACATTCGTTACAGCGAATCGAAGAACAGTTAGCTCAACGATACGATGTCAATAAATAACGTCTACATAATCTTTTTCACCACGATAAACAGCATACGCGGTAGAAACTATTTTCCCGGTAGACGGATTTTTTCCAAGGGAAAACTTGTTCCGCAGTTTTTTCCGTGAGAGACTCGTTTTTCGAGAAAGCGTAAGGATAACGAGATGGAACATAGCTGGTCTCGAACGAAAAAGGAATCGCGATTTCCCGCTACCGGACGACTTGTTTCTGTTTCCCCTATGCCGACGATCGCATCTATATTAAGATTACCGCATATAAGAGGGTTCCGCAACTTAAAGAACCGTGCATCTACATTGCAGATGTTCTCTCCTTTCGTCTCTTAATTGCAAACACTCGTCGGTTTCTTTGCCCTGTTCGCGCGACTCGAATAAGCAGTCAATGCTATCGTGTTGCTATTCGATGATTCCACTTCTGCCACTCTGTCATCCTCTTGCTGACGTTAACTGATAGCTCCTGACACACCGGCTTTTACAACTGGAAATTCAAGAATGTCCTCGACAAGGTTGCAACATCATAGTTCTTGATTACTTAAATGCCAGCAGTATCATTCACCAATGTCCTTAGACAATTACCTGACCTGAAAATTTCTTATTTTTATTAATTTCTGATCTCTCAAATTTGCAAATCATCAAATTATCAAGTATTTTGTCGGAGAAGCTTGTATTAATGGTGCGAGGAAAGAACGTTGATAAAAGGTAGCGTAAACGCATAACGATTTATTTAACAGTCCCCCAGCGATAAATTAGCAGAGACGAGCGTTATGTTCATCGCTTAAACAGCATTAAGTGTGGCCGAGGAGTACAATGGTGTTCCATCGGATGGTTGCCATTTTGTACGGGATAACAGCACATTTGTCTCGCCGCAGGATCGACCTTCGATTCCTTTTTACTCTTCCTAAAATTCCACTCTCCCCGTCTGTTAGACAATTCTTCCCACGGGCAAAAACGGAACGTCCTCCGCGTTCGATTTTCCGTCCATGACTGTCGATTTCTTGCGGATCGAGCTCGTTAGGCGACACTCGGTCGGTAAGACTCGTTCGTTGCCTCGCTGGACGTAATCGTGTTTACTTTCGATCGTTCGACCGAGACACCCTGGGTCCCACTCGTCGCGCCGTTTAGATCTCAACTGGAGAGGAACGGCAACGCCTTCTTTCTTCTCTATCCACTCAACTTTCCATCTTCGACCTTAGGAACATCTAACCGATACCATTCTAATGCAGAGTAACCTGCAACGTTTTATCACGTTCTTCGTTCATACTTCTGGATCTTACAGGATCTTGTTTCTATAGATTGCAAGATTCCTACATCCCTAGATCGGTACAACGTTGATTGAAAAGCCGGCAAATGGAAAAAGTGATGTGGTCATTAGCGCGACAAATACGTTTAAAATTATCGCAGGAGATATCAAGGTAGCAGCATTCATTCGAGCACCGAGTATTTCTCAGGGCAGTCTAAGAGGATTATGAGAAGAAGAATCTGGGTATAACACTTAACAGGGCCTACAGACGAATAAATCAGCAAATGTTCGAGAAACCAGTTTGGAAGGGTTAAGGGACATGATTCGATGATTTTCCACGTAACGACGAATCTAAGGCCGATCCGACAGTAAAATACACCCTGTCGGCGAAATGCAGGCCGGCCATTTATCGGTGGAGAGTTCGAGGGCGCAATTACCGCGCGAAATAACGCCGGATATTAATGCAGTGTCATTCGAAATAAGCGGCAGGATAAATCAATGCCGGCTTAACGAGGTCCTGACGCGTGACAGGACGAGCTGTTAAGGGTTACCACTGCTCGTTGCATCTCGAATACGTCCACGACACCGATAAAACCGTTCTACCACGATATCTGCGGTTGTTTCGAGGTCGGGATATCGGTGATCTTTCTCTGGTCTATGATGAGCTCGGCTATTAATTTCGAGGTCAAGGTGGAATGGCCTCTTCGTTTCGGGATTGAGGTCCTCCTCGACTATTTCGAGGATCTCTTTGTTGCAAATTAACTACTTCAATTACCAAGTTGCATTTGTACAGATATGATTAGCTCACAAGATACCTCTCCACAAGTTGTTACCTCGAATTACAGTCTTTCTGAATGTACAAATTTGAAAATCGCTAAATTATCAAATCACAAACTTGCAAAATTATCAATGTTTCAAACTACTGCATTCCCAAATTTCAGAATCATTAAATCACTGATTCTCTTGATCTCTAGATCAACAAATTTCTAGATCCTCAATTCCCCAAATTTCTCAACTCCCCATGCTATCACCAAAGTAAAGTCCGTTCCACGAACTCCTGCAGGGAGACCAGGTTCAGGGAGTCGAAGTGGCGTCGAGTGATGTGGCGTCCCCGGTCCGCGCCCCCGGCCGTAACTGGTCCGCAGGGAGGAAAGAAGTAAAAAAAAGTAGAACAAGTAGAAAAGGAAAAGCAGTAAATTGAGAACGGCACGCGCTCAGGAGAAGGGTCTCGGCCGGAGTGTTAACCAGACGTTAACAATCGACGGCATTAAATTCCCCCGGGCCGGCTCGGCGCAGCTCGGCTTGGACGCGGCGCGACGCGGAGAGGGCAGGTTCGATCGATCCACGGGTTGCATCTGGTTGGCTTGCACAATTGGAAAGGCTGTCAGCGTCCGTGTACCGGGAACGATGATTCTGCGGTCACTCGTCGAGGCCTTGCCTTGCCGCTGCCACGGTAGCTGCTTTCCTGCTAGCCTTTCCAGCGGGCTTTGTACTTCTATTAGCGAGCGCGCACGTGCGCCGCTACATAACTTATTGACAGTGACGGAGCAGCACGAAAGGGAAAGGGGAGAAGATCTCGCTGATAGAGAACCAGGGACAACGCGGGAGATGGTACGAGAAAGAAATACCTTTTACTTCGAGACCAGCCGAGTGCAACCGAAACATCCTGATACTCGCCCGAACGCGTGCAGACGTGATGGAACGAATTGGGAGAAAGGAACGGCCCTCTACGTCCCTCCGCTTCGTGAAAGAATGTTTGACGTTTCGGTACTCGGCAGCCTTCTCGTCTTGCGCTCCAATACTTTATTTTATCGACCGTATATTGAGATGAGTTTCGCACTAGAAAAATTTCCGGGAGATAATACTATCGATATTATGATATTGGAATGCTGTTTCTAATTCTGTGTTGACTGAACTTTAATTTTTCCATTTTGTTACATTTGTAAATTCTCAAGGGCTGATATCACGAAATTTCCAAACCTGTTCTTGAACTCTATCTTTGAATATGCAAATCTTGAAGTTACAAGTCTTCCAGTTTCAAAATTTCCAAATCTATAAATTTCTAAATATCACCCTCTTCAAACTCCCCCATTTCCACCATCTTCCCACTAAATTCTCAAATTCTCAACTACAAATAAAAAAAAGGAAAATTGAACAAATCCCTTTGCTTCGTGCCGAATTGAAGAATGTTGAAAGTAGAACAACGCTGAAATTGTTGAATCTTTTTTCCATTGGCATCGCGAGATGTGGCAAGTTTGAAAGAACAGGAACGATGGACAAAAGCGGAGAGAAGATTGCTTAACCGCGAAGCGTAGAGGGGTAGAAAACGAGGCAGCTGTTACAAAGAGGCTGATTCGAGATGGACGACGTGCGACCACTTTTTAAACTCGTGCCACCTTCCAATTAGCAATTATTGAGACGTTTCGACGATCGCCGCGGAATCTTAAGAAGGACACGTCCATTGGGCGGACTCGAGTTTCATCGCGCGAAAAACTTCGCCGACATTTTGTTTCTTTCGTCGACGCTCGGGCGCTTCGAAATTCTCCTTCAAAATCTTATAAACTATTTTTCTTCGGACACGATTTTTATCTATTTTACCTAACACACACTCTATAATCTTAACAAAATATATTTTGACTATAATTTTGCGATGACAATCTGAAACCTGAGACCATTTTGCCTACCAAATTCATTTCTTCTATTATCAAATTGGGTATAGATAACAGTGATATACACTACTGAATTTTCAAAGAGTTCATGTACAGTTCACATACCATATGTACAAGAGTACACTCATAGTGCAAAAGAGCACAACTAGAGCGTGTGGCTCTGAAGTCAACAGACACCCCCAGCGATACAGCAGAAACTTTTGATCGAGTTTCATGGAAAATTGGAATTAATCTTAGTTGAAGTTTGATTGGATAAGCGTCTTCCCTTCAACCCGTTCAATTCTCGGTGGATTTCAATCTGCACTCACACGCTAGCCGGTCGATCGTTGAAACCAGAGCGAAGATTACGTGGCAGTTTAGCGGAGGATCCGATTTAGTGCGGCGTGGAGGCATCAAGGCGTCACGGCGAGTGTTCTCGCGTCTTTGCAGTTAATGCATCACAATCATCGCGGAACCAGAAACAAGGCCCATCAGCGAAGCTTGAGAAACCTGGTCCAGCTATGATGGATGGAGACGTTCTTGCTGGTCGCATCACGAGGAAGTTATTACGGCCCTGCGAGAGGGTGACGAGCCCGAGAGCGTTAGCGAAACGCGGCGAAAAAACGCGGAATGTCGAGCACGTTCACCCTGAAAATCTCCCTCGAAAATCGTCCCTCTCCTTCTTTGGTGAACCGTAATTGGTTAACGAGCCAATTTCGCGATCGAACGGTGTCTTTTTTCTTAGCGAAACATATTTCGATACTTTCCTCTCTTGTTCCTCGTTTCCTCTCTTGCTTTGAGAATCAATGGTGATTCTTTAATGGTTGCATTACTTAATGACTAGGCTAGGTCTAGTATGTCTATCACATCGTGACGTTGGAGTCAGTGAATACTCAAAGTCTGGTTATGATGATCTTGTCTAACGATATTTCAAGAACATTTGAGTCTAGGAATATTCAGAGTAAAATGAATCTAAATAATGTCCAAACCTCACTTATTTTCCCCACATAAACCCAAACAGTTTCCCACAAATTGTGCACAGTGCAAATCTTGTCAAAACATCAGTTCTGTCAAAAGCCTCAAATTCCTGAATGTCCGCAGCAAAAACCGCGTAATCAAGGGAAAAACAACGAAGAAGAAACGGATGGTTTTTGCAAAGCGACGTCCTGTTTCATGGTAAAATAGGTACGCGGCTAATTGTATGTTATTACTGGGACGAGCGTATGCAAAAGACGGGGCTAGGGAGCGTCCTGCTGGCACCGACGACGAAACGACGAAATAATTAACGAGACCGGAGAACGGAAGGCGTGTGTTTAGTCTAATAGAAATAATTGCTGTTGACCGGAGCAAGATGAATGAGCACGATCGTGGCCGTTTCCTACAATGTTTCTCGATCGGCGATTTAACGCGCGAAACTGGTCGGACCCCGACATCGCGACGTATAAATTCGTCCCTGCTCGCCTTGCCTGATTTAGAAACGTTCCGAGTCGATCGATACACCGCAACGAGGCCTGACACCTTACAGATACGTATCTTGATTGCCAGCGATAAAAATATCGATGACTGGCGATCTTAAAGGGACGCTGTTGCCTCTCGTTTCCTTCGGGACTACGTCAATCTCGAATTTGCATACCAGTAATTAATAAGAATCTTTCTTCTGACTCGTAAAGTGGTTTCACGAGGCGTTGAAAGCTATTGGATGTTCGCGGTCGATCTTTCTTATCGAGGAGAAAACACTGTGGTGTACCATTTAATGTCCAGAGCAGGTCTCTCGGTTACAATTAAGATTACGGAGGTGATGGGCTAGGGAAAAGATTCGATTAACTATTTATCATGGTCGACTGGTATTGTAGGCTTTTGTGAATTTAGAGACGTAGGAATTTCAGAATGTAGAGGTTTGGGGGTCTAGAGATTCAAGGAAGTAGGAGTTCTGGAGATCTAGGGATTTGGCAATATAGGAGATCTGAAGATCTATGGAGTTGAGGATGCAGAGGGTCTAGAGATTTGACTATGCTCCATCTGATACTCCACGCATTCAGAATTATAGAGATCTTGAAATTTCTACCATACAACACGTGACAATATAGAACGTGTCAATATAGAACGCGACATTATAGAACGTGTCAATATAAAACGTTGCAAAACCTTCACCTAACCATTCTTGTTTCTAAAGTTCCATCTCTAAACTCTCAATTATAAAATTCTAACGAAGTAGTAATAAATTATAATTTCATGGTAGATAAGGAAACACGGTGCATAGTTACGTATGCACATGTATCACGGCAGGGTTCTCTTGAATTTGTAATCAAATTCAAGACGGTGTAGCCGCACGTCGCGATTTCACCGTACGTGCACCGACGTAATTAGATTAATATACCGCGAAATTGGATTAAGAAAGCAAAATGGAGGCGCGCAGATACGACAAGTTTTTTCGTGAGAACACCACCAGGGTTAATTAAGACCCGACAGGCCGGGTGCAAACGACTTGTCACGTACGCGAAGCCTACCTTCTTTCCTCTTCCCTTCTCTCTTTCTCTTCCCCTCGGATCTTCCTTCTAGTATGCGTTTCTCATTTTTCGTTTTTCGGCTGTCACTGTAAATCTTGGAAACAAGAACCTTTCTTCGATACCTCTGTGCTGCGGTCGCCATTTACTGTAGAATTATGTACGTTGGTAATGCTAAATAATTTCTAGACTTGTATTTCTTTTTTATAAATGTGGTTGAATTTTGTTATCGTTATGTTTCGTCCAAGTTGCTGATATTTTACTTATCAGAGTAGTTGATATTATATTAATAATTGTACTTATATTATGTATGAACATTACATGGTTATGTAAGGTCAATAAGATAAAAAAGCAGTGAAAAAATCGTTGAAATAATCCTCACAAACAAATTTACTAAACAGATTCACTTTCTTCAAGGTTGAATATAAAGAAGGTTGGAACTTTCGACTAATTTACACATAATCAGTAACATACAGAAACATAAGTATCAGTAATCACGGAATGGAATTAGCATCGAGCAAACAATGTTACAGTTTTAATTCGTGGCCTCGTTTTATTGTCGTGTTCACCGCATCGTGTCGAATTCCCATGTCATGCTTTGTTCGCGTTATCCTCGGCGGGGAAGCATGTAAATCATTTGCAAAATGGACGTGTGCTGGTGCGACTCGGAAAGAAAGAACCTGGGGATTAGAAGGGAGGAGAAGATACCGATTATGCTAATTCGCCACGGGCGTGGCTGGAAATGTGATTATCCGGACGAAGACTAATGCGCGTTGGCCTTGGGAATTTTCAGCACGTTATCAGAGCAAAGCTGACAGGGTCGTGGGACGCCATTTCAACCGCATGCAAATTCTTCGACGTTCAATTTCGTTCGACCTTGTATCTTTTAATTAAACGTTTCGAACACTGCGATTTCATGCTAGTTTATTCGTCGTCGTGGGAACTGAAACTGTGTAGATAAAACTTGCAGTAGTACAACACTGCGATTGCCACTACTAGGCGGTACTGTCTTACATTTCCTCTGCTGTTTCACTTAATTACTGTATTTTGCTTTCAATCTATTATATTACTGTTTACATTTCTAGTTATCAATTGTTATTTTATTTTCAATTATTATTTTATATTATTTTCTGTTATAAAGTATTATACCATTGAAATGAAATAAATTCAAGTGAAAATATAAATCATTCGTCCACACCAAATGTAGATTAATGTACATTATTAATATAAAACTACCCATTGTATGACTGTTACTAAGTTCCATAAAAAAATATACCTCTCATAAAAATTATCGAAATTTAACAATCTGCCCAGACATGATCATATCTTCGACCTCTGACAATTTATCCAAAATTGACGTCTTATAAAAAGAACCAGTCACTTAAGGACCAGTCCCAGAAGCAGTCCCAGCTTTCATATGATAAAAGTTGCATTACACGATAAAAGGGAAAGAGGGTGAGGGAGTATCGGCACGCGTATATCGATCCGCGATCACGAGGACAATCGTTGCGGTGGGCTGTGTCGAAATCGAGCGAAACAAAAGGATCGTAGAGACGTGTTGGCGCGGCGTGATGGTGGTAGCCGTAGCTCGTGGTGCCACGGTGAAAGCTGCTTCGGGTTCTGCGGCATATAATTCGAGGGCATGTCGATAAATCAGCCCGCGAGAGTGAACGAGAGCGAGATCGAAGGAGAAACACGGGGAGACGCTGTGCGTTGCGACACGAGCTCGTCTATTCGTGGGCGGCTCGTGATATTCTCTGCAGCGTCACTTGCGCGTGTACAGTCTACAACAAATATCCCTTCCATTACCCGACACTCTTTTATTTATGTCTTTTATGAATTTATCAGAGATCAAGTATTCCACCTTGGTACTTTGTTAACAATGAGTGTTAATGTGGAGATTGATTTGCATCATTTTTATATTGAAAGGGGGTGACATAACGTGAACTTACTATAAAAGCTACCTAAAACTTCCAAGTATCCCATACGCATCACCGTTATCGACCTACCCCGGCAAGTTGCCCATTGCCGACTAAAACACACATTCGCTATCATGGCGCAGTGATTCAAGCTGCTCCTCAGCTACAAACTCTCCGACTAATTCCTATCCACGCATACAGGAACCGTGTAACAATAAAACATTACGATTAGACGCTGTGTTTCCCGAGTTTGCGACACCGTTCGTCCGTAGGCGTCTCCTCTGCTATATATCGCCATCGGGCTCCGATAAGTATCGTACAGGCCATCGAGACCCCACGATCCCCTAGTCTACCTCAAAATCTTTAATCGTATATTTTCAAGAACAATCCCTATCTGTCCAACGAATCTCGTTCTTCCGTGGGTTAGATCCAGTCTGCTGTGACCAAGTGTTTCCCTGCTACTAGTCACCGTTTCTACATACCAACGAAATGTACAATATTTTCTTCTCCCTTTGACAACTTCTTTTTGTCTTTATCATTACCGTTTTACCTTTGATGAACTGTAATTTGTTGATAAGTAAGTAAGGTAGCATCTCGATGATGTACAATGTGGAATCTAGAGGAAAATGGATATGTTCACTTCTGTCTTATTACAATTAAGACATACGCAATTTTGTCACAAAATCAGTTTCAAGCCTCTCGTTACATCATACTGCATGAGAAGTAATTAAATCCAACTTTCTAGTGACGTGTTCATAAAATATTCCAAACACGAAAAGGACTCGATCAAGTATGAAGACCATTTAATATAACCTAGTTACAATGTCCTTGGTGTCAGTTTCATACTTCGTACCCAGTCGACATCATTTTTCACAAAACACTCGAATCATGCATTTTTCCCCTAAATAGTCTTCGATGACCAGTCAGATTCCTGCGAGCGAACGGTAATTCGAATCCGTTAACACACGGTCCGCTATCGTTCGAACAGCAACGAATCTTGTAGCCGTGGAAGAGGGAAAGAGAAAAAAGCTGAGAACTGTAGAGGATCAAAGATCACGCTCTCCCGCAACGGGCCCCTTGAGAAAGATGTCTCCGAGCGTAGGATTGCTCGGGTGTACACTCCCATCGAGTGGAGCCACGGTGTGTATCGGATACAATGCGATCCGTCCGTTCCCGTATCGCGTAATCGCCTTATCAAGGGAACACGCAGCCCGTACCAGAGGAACTTAACGGTTTCCTGCGTTCGATCAAAGCACCGTTCCCAGAGAAAAATTCCAATACAAATTTGCATGGAGCCGCTAGAATCCAGCGTGAAAGAAGCTTACCGGTGCGGTGTGTGTTGTACGCCAGCTGAACCGTGTACAGTCCATCGCAAATATACGATTCCCTAGGGAATATGACTTTACGTACGGGACAAGGTTCGAGTCGATGATTTTGCCTTCGGAGATTTACAAGTTTGGGGATTCAGATATTTGGACATTTGGGAATTTGGATATTTTCAGGGTTCGGGGCTTTAGTTTAATCTGAAGATTTTGGGGAGTTAGAAATCTGGAAGCTTGATGATTCGAAAACCTAAGGGAATTTGACACTCACCAATGTAGAGATCTATTGATTTTGTGAGAGCCAGAAATGTAAAAATGTAAAAATGTCGAAAGTAATATTATCTATGATCCAAAGTCTGCGTTGCAGTCGAGTGTACGTAGACGAGAATGTAAGACAGAGAAGAGTGTGTCGAATAACTTCCTAGAGGCGCGCCTGTCACGACGCCCCGGGTCATTGGTCACCCCCGTGCTTATCTGCGGCTGGTTGCGGGCCATCTCCAGGGCCCCTTTCAGACGGCTCGATTTTCACCGCGCGATTTCATTATCCCCTTGATTCCTGCCATCTACGTACATACGTAGATATACTCGTACGGTATGCACGGTCTCTTCTGAATGGGCCTTTCACACGGCCCGCGATAAATTGCCCGCGGGATAGTTAGAATGCGAGAGCTAGAACGGACGCGCTTCCGTGTGTGGGCCACGGCTACCAAAGCGGTTCATCTTCATTGGCTGATTCATCTTCACTACTTTTCTTTTCACCTTTTTTTCGTTCCTCTAGGTGGTGAATTAACTTCTATTACGACGGTACATCACGCGTTATTCCGCCATTTTACTTCTATTCATCGCTGAGTGCTGCTTCTGTGTCGTTTCAACTACTGTCCAACTTTCGCATGTTCAGATCTTTGAAATTTACCATAGAATTTGGAAAGTACCAGATGTGTAGGTCTGAAAAATTGGCTAATGTAGAAGTTCAATAAACCTGGAATTTCTGTACAGCTTTGATCATTTTTCAGCGCTTCTTTCAGATCTTACACCCTGATAGCAAACGTGGTACAGCGGTGCGAAGCGTAGCCAGAGATATGAATCTGCTACAATAATAACGTGTTTTCTCCATAAAGATCCGTCTGGAGTTCACGGTTACGAATCGAATGGCGCAAGACCCGGAGAGTGGAACAACGGTGCGACACGGCACGCTAAACAAACGAAATCGATAATTGCCACCGTGAAACGTCGCTACAAGCCACGAAGTGACCACGATTTATATAATCCGTCGCGTTATCCGATACACGTTGTAACAGGGTAGGTAACACGGAAGCCTATGTAGATAATACCGGTGCAGGGTTCCCAAAGCGTCGTTACGACACCGCGGAATTTCCGTGGCGATCGCGGCATAACCGTGAAGCAATTCGTCCGAGGAATCGTTTAACGCGGACCCTGGCGATGCTCGAGCATCGAGTCACGATCGTTACTTTCCTCGCCCGGTCAGATGTACCTACACTCTTTAGAGAAATCCGAAACAATCGACGGCACCGCCCATTTACGAACACGCTCGTTAGGTAACCAGCCTTCGAGATATTCGCCGTAGATCGTCTACTTTAATCGTCGGTTACGCTGATGATGCGAACGCCATGAGGAAGTAACGGGAAACGGGCCTCGCCCGACCACTTTGACCCGCTAAAGAGAAAATATCTCCTCGCTGTAGGGGAGATTGGCCTAAGGTGGACTACGCGAAAATAGGTCTCACTCTTTCGTTTATTCTTCGACGAACGATGCAAGCCTTACGGGTCAGCAAGTCTGCATTTGCTGGTGAAAGTTTGATAACCGAAGACACCTTGCACTCGATTCAACTTACTGTGATTTCTGGGAATCTGTTTAGAATAAGAAGTTGGGAGCATGGGAATTTAGGGATCTAGGGATTTGTAGAAACATCTTTTCTTTCAACGAGTCATTGTCTCGAAGCTAGAATTCTTTGATCCTGCTCTGCATATGGCCAGCTTTCTTACTGCATCATGATTATGCACCGCTAACATCCGGTATTAGTAATAAAATCGGTAACGGAACTTCAACACCATTTTCCAACAGAACGGTTGAGTTCCACCGATAGTTTGAGACTGTTCATCTAGCTGCAGATAAAATCATGCTATACCGATGATTTATGTTTCGCACACCCTGTCATATATGTCAGGAAGAAGATATTTTACATCTATGCACATACTTGTATAACTTTATGTACATTATATGTCTATATTTATGTCTTCGCGTAAAAATAGGAAAAGAAAGGATTAAATTTGGTTATCAGAAGGTAACTAATGGGTCCGCACTCGGTTCAGTTGCAGATGGAGCATAGAGGCGCGTCGTCCGATCAGCAGGAGTATCAGTAGCGGTCAGCGATCCTTGGGGCCCTGAGTGGGCCCTCTCGACGGGAACGTCGGTGGCAGGGCCCGTGCTCGCGACGGTGGGCGGCGTTGTAGCGCCGCGATGGCCGCGACGGACGGTCAGATCGTGGTTGCGGCGGCACGTTGGGCCGAGGAAGCGACGTACCTGCGTGAATTCGTGTCCAAGTATCGTCTGCCGGCGGTGATTAAGATCACGAAGGGCCAGTACGGTGGTCTGGGTGTGCCGACCCTACCGGCGCCCAGTTTGCAGAGTACGGCCCTGTTGGTGTCAGCCGGACGTCGCCGGAAGATCGTGGCACAGGCGGTGAAGATCAAGGAAGGTCGCAGGGTGGTAGGCGTGGGGCCCAGGCTGGCCATACCCGACTCGTACGCGGGCTACTTCGAGATCCTGAGCGAGGAGGGCAGAGCGGTGCGCGGGATCGAGTCGGTGAGCGAGCTGTGTCGAAGATGCCCGGAGGAAGGAGCGCTGGTGCGGGAAACCGTGCGGGGTATAGCCTGCAGAGTGGACGACGAGTCGGGCATAGTCGTTCCCGAGGGCACGAGGACCCTGGCTGCCGGGGAGACGATCGTGACTGCCGGGGAAGTGAGTCTGCCCGGTCGTGGTAGATTTCTGCGCTGCGTCGACTGCCGGGGCGAGAGCGTGCTCCTGGGCATGGAGCAGCGTGGTCGTTTCAGCGCGCTCGCCCGCGAGGACAACATCAGCGGCGTTCACACGGCCAGAGCGCTACTCAGCAAGCGTCTGCCCTTGACCGTCAGACTGGTGCACGGTCAGCCACCCAGAGGGCTCAAGTCGTCGTCGCAGTTCGTGCCGGAACTCAGGCTGTTGTCCACGTTCGAGGAGGAGCACGTGTTCGCGTTGCCGTTGCAGCGGGAGGGTGCGGCGGTCGCGTTGCCTCTGGCTGCCCCGTTGAAGCTGGTCAAAGCGAGGAACGAGGAGGCGCTCAGGTCGATGCAGGAGTTCACGAGGCTGGTGGAACGGGCATCTCGTCTCGTCGCCGACGTGGCCGATCGCGCGCACGTGCTGGACGGACGTCTGGGCGAGAGCAAGCCCTCCAGACAGACAAGAAGCGGCTCGGGCTTCCTCAGGCGGTCCTCGACCAACTCGGACAACGGCCCGTTGAGCCATCACAGAAACAGCGCCGGCCATCATCATCACCATCATCACTATCATAGCAACGGACACCAGGCGTCCTCGGGACACGCGGGATACAGGGACGAGAATCGTGTACCTCCTTCGGCCTGCACGGAGGAGTACGACGAGATCGATCAGATCTATGACTACGTCCGCGGGTTCGCGCCGTTGCCCAAGAGCGTCAGGTCACCGTACGAGAGCCCGTTGCCCGGACCCCAGGGCTCTAGCCCGCCTCTGACACCCGTCACCGTCACGGTAGCGCCTTTGCTCGACGACAGACCGGAACCACCGCCCATCGAGACCATTCCGACCAAGAAGATCCAGGCGGAGAAAAGAACGAGGCGCGCAGTTAAGGAGGCACCACAGCCCAGGCTCGAGAAACCACCGTTGGCCAAACTGTACGTGAAGAACAGCGGCACTCAGAGAGGTCGCCCTCTGATGAGGCAGAAGAGCGCGTCGCCGTTGAAGGAAACGCCTCCTGGGTACAAGGGAGGCTCCCCGCTTTTCAATATCCGATACAAGAGCCTGACCAACCTTCAGCAGGCCATGGAACTCGACGGCACTCTGGACTCCAGTCATTCTGGAGGGAGGACGTCGGGGGACTCCGGTGCTGGTGCTAAGCTACCGGAGAAAAGGTACGTATGAACCGAATGTTTCAGGTAGAGTACATTCACACCAGCAAGAATAAATAAAGCGCGAGATCTCTTTATAGTACTGTGTATCATTGGAGAAAAATCTGTCGGTAAAAATTGAAACTCGATCAGGGCCATCTAGCGGTTGGTGTTTTAAACCTGCTCCTGGTAGCAGGATCGCAGAAAAGCGAGGAGGTATCCGGAGTATTAGGAGGTTTCCCGCGCATTTTTCTCAAATGATACATGACACTTCATAAGCAAGTCGGTCCTTCTACCTTTTAGATTTATACTGTTTCCAGTTTTAATTAGAGCTTGTCCCAAATTCGCTCCAAGCTAATTCCTTCGTTCCAAATCTGTATGCTCTCTCTACATGCCTCCCAAGTTTACTCTACGTTTCCCTAAAGCATAAGCTCTCCCTGATTCTTTATCCTGACATGATTTGTTTTCACATTTTGCAGTATAATGCAATGTTTCAACTAAAGAGGCGACTCGAAGGCCGTATGCTGGAGAGTTATACGGTTCAGTTTGAAAGTTAGCACGAGTTTTATGGGATAAACAATGGTGTCCTTGATCTATTCCCCAGATCGCGGCGTCTAAGCAGACCACGCTCGCTGACGAATTTAGTGTGGGAGCTTCGCGGCGGAAGTGGCCTTGGTTGCGCGAGACCGGAAACACCACCACCAGCAACAGCCGCGCCACTGCCACCGACTAAATGTGGACCACGTCTGGCTGTCACCGTGGTGGCACCCCGACGTGTCGGCACGCTCTACCTCTAACTCGTAAGTACCATTCTCAAATGCAAACACCATCGACGTACCACTTGATGATGTACAGATAACCCCCATAAAATGTGTACACGCTATTCTCCAGAGGTGAGTCCTAACAAGGTACTGAACAAGACACGGGTGTAATTGATTAGATCACAAGAGCAGAGACTGATTAGATCATACTTCGAGATTCATTTATGTTTTCCACAAGAACAATTGTTTACATCAGTCAGGAAAAGGAGAGTAGACTTGTCTATCTCAATACAGCTTATCCTACTCATATCATAAACCTGTTAGCAGAAATATTAAAAGACTTTAATGCTCATAGTCCGACATTAAAATGTTGGTACAAATACTGCATGACTTTAATGTTGACGAGGGTCTAACATAAAAATGCTAACACAGATATTACCTGACTTTAATGTTGACGAGGGTCTAACATAAAAATGTTAATACAGATATTACTTCAATATTGATGAACATAAAAATGCTAGCACAAATATTACGCGATAGATTTTGCGAAGCTGTTTTTCAACATTTATAATTATAAAATAGCCTATATAATATCACCCCTATTTTACTTCTCGAATTATATAGATTTTAAGTGTGCACATTTTCTCGACACGCCTGTACATAGAAGCACGACGTTCGCTGTTTCCTGACAAGTGCGCAAAATGACACGGTGCAAATATCGAATAATGGTCAAAGTAACCACGTGGCAAGATGGTGCATTAAAGAGTTATCCCTTTGGTGTCACAGGAGATTACCTCGATGTTCTCTCGTTTGAAAGTCACTGTTTAAGAACGTTGACCGTTGGTACGTTTCAGCGGGGGAAAACTGAATGTTAGAGGAACATTTTCACAGCATCCCTTTATTCTCGTAGCCATGGTGTTCCACCTAATCGATTACCATTACCTAGCTGCAGTAATCGTAGCTTCCCTCGTTAAGTCGATGTTTTTTGCCCGGTGAACGATCACTTTGTCGCCTCGTAAACTCCCCGTGGAGAAAAAAGAAGACGTCACCACGCCACGGTGCTTTCGAGTATAATCACTGTACTATTTTCCAATGAGATTAATTTCCTTGCTGCTACTTTATCGGGTTGCACGGTCGAGGTTGCAATCAGCCAGGAAAGGCGTGCACCGGTTACGACGCAGTTAGAGCGTACTTTGTCCAGGAATCGTTAAATTTACAAGATCCAGCTAGGTCGATCCTTTAACGAAGCATTTTACTGGCCGTTATAAAAGGCGGCCAGGTGTTTCCCTATTGCCCACAGTCCTTATTCGTTTAATCGCTCGAATTGCCTGATCGTCATAATCGTGTCTAGGAAACGCATCTGTGCCATCCAGGAAATAATTTCTGTTATTGCAAATTATTGTTGCTAAGCCCCGTGTAATGCCTCTGCTGGAACTGGTAGGTTCATTTACCGCATGATTCAACGATTAACGAGGACGGGGCGAATTCAGGGCACTCTCCAGTCTAATGATAACGATTATCCCATCTTTTTTTACCTTGCAATACAGTTATTTCCGGTTTCTAGGAATTCTGAATTTACTCTTACGCCTTTTCTGAGTGTAAATTTTATCGAGGTTCTGGTTTTCTTGGTTTACGTCTTCGCTGGGTTTTGTCAGGATTTAGGTTCTCCATTACTTGGACCTGGTTTAATTCATTTGTCAAAGTACTTCTTTCATCAAGAATTCAGAGTTTTTTCACTTTTCACACAAACTTGACAACTACTGAAATGAACAGTCAAATGTCTACTTATCTAACTTATCCCTTATACCAATTAGATGTTGGTCGAAGGACGAAGCATTTGTAAATGATTCCCAGCTTACCAGGCGGAACGTAGACCGTACAAGAGTGTCATTCGAAGGTTTTTAATCAACTGATTAAGCAATTAACTCGTAAACCTCCAATGTTCCGCTATACGGCCAAGGGTATCTATAAAACGTTTTATGAGCGACACCTTTCTGTCGGGTTCGCCAGCTGATGAAGCTGTCCTCTTAGCGGCACGAGGAAATCGTTCCCCAGTTTCCTCGGATCGTTTAATTAACAAGAGCTCCTTCCACAAAAATAGAAAACTTCCAATCACTGTATTTTATCGGACTCTTAACTTGACGTTGTAAAATCACGTCTCATTTGTTTGAAATTAGCTTTCACTTGCGTTGCTGATATCGGTGTTGCAGTTTGGGAAGTTAGACTCGTGCTAAGGTTGTGACTAGATAACGATATCCAGTTTTCCAGCGCAATGAGCATTCTCGCTAAAAAGAAACGGCTGTATGATCAGAAGCATCTCCGTGACCGGACTCGAATTTCCCAATAAGCCAGCATGCAAGAAGCAAGTCGGAAACGAGTGTCGGACACGAAGGTGTTCCGAGTATCCCACGAGGTCGAAGACGCTCGAGTCATCATCATCGTTGCGGACTCCTACGAGCAAGAAATCCACGGATCGTCTGACGAGCGTGGTGCACGCGAATTTTCCTCGCGGTTTCTGCAAGCGGAGAAAAAAAATTCCCAAACTAATGACATTGCGCAACTGGAAACTTTCGTTTCGCCGTGCAAGTCGGACCCGTATTGACCTTCGCGAGGCAAGAAAGCCTCGAACCGCCTGACGAGCGTGATACACGCGAATTTTCCTGCGGCTCTTGCGTGCAACGTATGCTTACTTCGATTAAGGGAAAGTGTGAAGGAGGGACCTAACCACTTCCTTATACGTCCTTGTTTATTATATTCGACGATGATGTACTGCTATATTACCCTTCAAATGATCGTATGTCGAAGATGGAGGTTATGGTAAAAAATTGTTCTAGCAGAATGAAGATCTTGACTCATACAGACGTAATTGTTTATGAAGCATTTTGAAAGATATGGACAAAGAGTAAGGATGGAACAATTCTGATGTTGTCAAGTATAATATTGAACAACGAAAGTGTTGAATAATGTACCAAAAATGTATAAATATAAAATGACAGGGATGAAAGAGGGATCAAATGGCCGAGGCATATATCAGAATACTAATGAAGATAATAGTATAATAAAACGTCTATCAGAGAAGTTACATTCCGAAAGTTTTATCCGGCAGCGTAAATATATAGCAGTGTCGAATAAACACGTCGTGGTGCATCGTACACCGGCTACCGGAAGAATCATCCGCGGTACTCACCTTCCCGCTGGTTCCCCCTAACTATCTATCCTATCGTATACCTGACTTGGCTCTAACTATCTCCGTGTACAAGATAAGAATCTACCATAGACTTACTGACCAGTCCATTAGTATAACCCTAAACGAAACGTACATTATCGTCGTCCTTTCTCCCTTACACCGTTCTTCCAGGCGTTGCAAGTGTACCATCGATTGATTTAATTTCACAGTCTGATAGATTCTAATAAGCCGCCGTGCGATAAGACGGGCAACAGCTCAAAACGGTAATTAGATAAACGAGCCTAAAATGTCAATACATATTAGCCAGGCGAGCAAAATCGTCCGTGTATTAACAAGAAACTATCCCACGATGAAGGATGGATGAACCGTTACCGGTGGATTCTGTTTATCATCGAGCATGCTCGTTTCACTTATCAGCGCCGAGTAATTATTAACACCTGTGGATTTAGAGAGGCAGAACCCGTACCCGTTCCGTGTTAACGTCGACCGGTTTCTCCACCATTTTTTCTTCCTTTGACGGGAACCGCTGGCTGACCATTCGTCGACTTTTCTACTTGATACTTTTTCCTCTTCTAGGAGAGAGTTTTCTACCGTTGTGGTAATTGTGTCAGATCTGTTCTGATTCGAGGGTATTGGGGAATATTGGAGAAATTTTAATTTTAGAGAGATTAGGGGTATACGTACAGTAGAAATATCAATATGTAGTCCGCCCTAACGAGTCTGTAATCAAACCCAATCTTATTGACCTCCTTTTAACCACGGCAAAAGTGGACAAAATTTTCATACCAAAAAGATAAAAAACACAAAAGTCCTTGGCATCAAAATGTCCGCACAGTTGAAAAAATGTAAAAGCTTGTCGCGTAAATAAAGTAGCGTGTAAATGGGGGGATAGTTCGAAAAGCGATATCGAGACTCGTTTCCTCGGTCGCGTCAGTGGCAACATTCTTGCGAGCTTACCAGGCAATATACGAGAATGTGTGACGTGAAACAGCAAGGGAGATCGGTAGGAGAATAAGAGGAGGAAGAAGGGGACTGTTCTGTGGCGAAATTGTCCGGCAACCTTCCGCGGCGTGTAGGTAATTGGCCTCCGCGTGGATCACGGTTAATCGAAGCCCATCTCTTTTTCTACGCTCTCGGCCCTTAAGCTTCCTTTTGCTTTGCTTCGCTTTCTTTCCGTGGCAGCGGCCGACGCGAATCGAACGAATGGATTCCACGGTAAAACGTGAACCGATTGTGGGTAGCGAATTAGATGATGAAATAAGTAGCGAGCCTAATGACGGAGAACGGGTCAAATGGAAAACTGTACGCTGGATTTTCGAACTTTTCAGCCGTGTCGGTAGGGAATCTGATGTGCTGCTACCTGGTTCGTTCCTGGTTCTCCGGATGTACGAGGAATCTGCTCATTTTACACGCATATTCGTTTGATAGTTGCACAATTTCTTTAGGGGTTCAATCATTTAGAGGTGTTGGATTTAGAGGTCTCTTCGTATATGGCATAGGCAGGGATAGGCAGGATGGGGTGTTGGATGTGGATGATGATTATTTTATAAATTTTATAACCTATGACTCTAGGACTTTGAAGATCTTTGATATTAACCTGCAAATTTGATAATTGACAATACTTGACAAAACTATACTCCTGCAAAGTCTCGAGTTCAAAGCACGAGCAGGGAGTACAATAAGTATTCCGATCCGGGAATCCTGGCGAAGAAAATATGGAGGTTTTCGAGTATCCGTGGTGTGCGATCAGGATAGTGGCGGTTACCACCACCCATTTACATCATCGCTATGTTACGTAGAGATCGTCCTTCGGCTCATCTGGTCGGGTCCAGGCTCCTCGGAGCATGCACTTACTGTTGGCCGTGTGTACGTGCATATTTGTGCGTGGGCGGAGACCAGTAGCCGGCTCGCAGCACGGCCGGTCGATCGGCCTGTTGGACCGTGACGTGCCAACCACTACCACTTTATTATTACTACTATGCACTGCCGCGCATTACTCTCGAGGGCCCGTGTTCTCCGCTCGGCGTGCACCTACACGCTCTCGCGTGTCCGTCCGCTCGGCTCAGGCTTTATTACACTTGCCTCGATCGTACGCGAGCGTACGCTGCTTGCTACGCATCTCTCCGTGGCCCTATGCGAAACAACGCGAGGTATCTACTCTTGTAATATACCAAGCTTCTGTAATTGCTCGGTGGATATGTTCGGTTGGTCAGAATATTCTTTGAACCAGGTGTTCGTAATCAGTACTTGTTACACATGGTCCTACAAATACATGGACATTACGGCGAAACAACGCGAGGAATATCACTCTTGTAATATACTAAAATTTCTTTCTGTAAAATTGTTTGTGATGGCACAAAGTCTACAAATTTTGATCATATATACATAATATGTACATAAATAAGTTGTATGATTTTCATGCAACATTATGTTTTGTCGTCTGCTTATTTTTCAACTTCATTTTTAATTTCAAAGTAAGTGTTCATCATGTACGGATAGGTTTAGTGTTCACATGAGTACAAAAAATTTGACAATTTGCAATACTTGTAATTTTATTTTGAATTGATCACTGGTCTCCCGTACAGTAACCTTCCGTAACCAATATGGCAGTACTCATCCCCAGCTATTAAATTTTACCCTCTAAGTTGGGGTTTTGAGTTCCGCCCATTACTCCTGGGTCCATACTTCGATCGCGGGTTCGATCGTTACATAGTTCCATGGTTTCATCCATAATCCCATAGTTTGTAGGATGATTGGATGATGGACCGGTGAAAGGGAGATGAAGTTCGAGAGGTTCAACGCATCTTCTTCGGTGGAGAATGTGTGGGAGGTAGATTGTATATCGAAGGGTTAAAGATGTTGGTTCCCTTCAAGGTCGATGCGGTTTTACCTTGCTGCTTGGTTACTTTCTTGGTGAAGTCATGTGAGAAGATGATGCAAGGATAAGGTTGCAAAAGATGCGGTATAGTTGAAGATTCCGAGCGAACATGTCTTCGTGGTATAAGCTTGGTCAGATTTCTCTTATTTTTTTTTCGTTGTTAATTTAATTTTGAACATTGATAGGTACAGATTTATGAAATTGTAAATCTGCAAAATTATGCGATTATATGTCTGCAAATTTACTAGTACACAAGTTCTCAAGGTTAAATTCTCGAGGTTGTAAGTTCCCAGACAAAAAATTGCTAAAAACCTCGAATCAAAATTCAGAACCCCAAGTATTCAACAAAGCAGAGAAATTCTGAAGCTAGAATTCTGAAGACCGTAGAATTTAAAATAGTAAAAATGAGAAAATTCGCTGTAGCTGTTGGTCGAAGGAAGTAAACTTCATAGTCGGGCATTGAAGGGCTAAATTGTGCGACACGTCCCGCGTATAAATTCAATTAATGTCAGCGTTCCGCGAACGCGCGATAATTGATTGATAAAAATCTGCGTGGAATAAGGTAGTCCCGTGTGAATGTCGTGTGCGTGGCGATCACCGACGGACAGCCAACAAATAATAAATTTACAGTCCGGCCACGGGGACAGAGTGTATACATTGTGGATTATGGTCTTGCCGAGAATTTATAATCCGGCAACGCTGAAATTGTGCACTCGCGCGAGTTCCGTTACGAATCTACCTTGTACCTTGCAGCGACGCGACGATCCGGCCACCTAACCGGACCTGCAACATTCGCCAGTTGAAAACCGCCTTGGTCATCGCGTAACACACATGATGCTCGTATATCTCCGGTTATGCAATGCTCCGTGGATAGATTACGCCGTTTCACGGGTTCATTCGCTCCTAATCGCGTGGCGATCGTCAACGTACCTGATTCGATCCGCAGAAACAATTAGAGGATGATCGTCTGGGAACATCAAGGAAATACAGGGTTCGGAAAGAAATTGATGAGTGCAAATTATCGATGTTTATTTACTTTCTGATACCAGAGGAATGTTTTTTCATCGAGTTGAAATGCGAAGAAGAGGAAGCTAGTGGCATGTGTAATAATTTTAACCGTTTTTATAAAGGGCATGTGTTTCGAGCCTTTGAAAAGTTCTGTGACTTAAGATGGATTTCAAGGTTTAGAACATGTGGTAGTTCTGGTGGATAATTGTAAGTTACGTTGATGTTGAGATATGTTTATATGTTTTGTGGATAGTCTCAATTCAATTATTGTGGCAGTGTTAAGAACAACAAAATTAACAATGTTAGCACATTTTGTATTCAGCGATCCTCGATTGTACGCATATAACAGTAAACGAAAGATAGCTGTGCTGTAAATAGAATCGCAGGAAAAATTCAATGACGATGAAAATACGAGTCTGCCGTTCGAACCGCAGCGTCACGAGCGTGACAGGATATTACCGAGCAAGGAGATAAAGAAAGCAAATGATAGTTGCGTACATAACTGTTCGTAACCATCGTGTTATACCGTGGTAACTCTGTTGTAAGCAACGAAGTCGAGATCGAAGCTTTACGATCCGAACTGTCGGTGGGTACTCTCGCCTTCATTTCCGTCCCGATAGAGGTGATCCACATCGGGTTTTTCATCGTGCTCGCAGAACCGCGTATAAAATCCGCGGTCGAACACCTTCTGCGGGTCGAAAGCACCTGCATAACCGAGCAGCAATCGGTCGAGGCCCGTGTTTTACGACTAACCGTGAAATCAAACTGGCCGGTGTTTGCAGTGCTGCTTCTCTTCGCTGCCTTCTACATTGTTTCCTTTCCTCCGGTTCCTCCTGCTTATTTTTCTTCCTCTTCTTCTTTCCACCATGTTGCGTTGCGTTATGTTCTTTCTTGTCGTTTTCTACTGCACGATTCATTATCGTACGGACTGTTTCCTGCGGAAAAGAAACGTCGTGGAAAAGTGGAGAACGCGAGGTTCTTTGTGCAGGCCGGAGAATGGCGGAAGGTGGGAAAAGATGTTTGAATAAAGGGTAGAGGGAATGATAGGGATACGAGAAATGAGAAAAGCGGAATGTTTTTTTTGTGTTAGCAGTTGCGGTGAAGCGAGAATCGACGTATTAGCCACGTACCGTGCGTGCCTCGCAAGAAGTCTCGTGAAATGCGACTCTAATTGGTTGCGGTAAAGGAGACGTACCGATTCACACATATTCTTATATTGTCTATTATTGATATCTGTCTCTAGATTTATACGTTGCCAACTTCCTAGTATCCACATCACTACATCCATAAATACCTAGATTCCTATATAGGATTTGGAAGAATCATCTCAGTTTCCTGAACATAAAGTTTCCTTTAACCCTTGTGTTTCCCACACTTTTCCCACAGAAGTTACATTCGTTCTTGACCCAAGGGAAGTTTACAAAATCCACAAGTTTCGCGCCAGAAGATAGCGTTATGTCAGGAGAAGATTTCCGACTAGGAGAAGACTGGTTGTAAGTTTGGCGGATAGAAGCTGGGCTGCCGGGCAAATCTGACGAACCTAGGGTCTTCGACCCTGCGGGCGCCACGAACGAGCACGGCTCTCTCGCACGGGGCTATGGCGTACAGCCACTTTGCCACGACACAGCCATAAACATCTCTGAATGGAGACCACCCACCGGCCTGCACACTTCTCGGAACTGCACTCGCGCATTTCACAAGAACACACCGACGACGCTGCACTCCCGCTTCCACTTTTGCGTGCCTCTCCGACGTTTCTGCTCGAAAAACCTCCGCCATTCCCCGTGTCGGATAAGCGTACACCGAAACAACCGAAACGGTCGTCTTTTCCTTTTTACACCTTCGATGATACCGCGATACTAGACGCGCGCCTCAAACAAAATCTTCCTTTGTTTCCTCGCAAGTTCTTTCAAAGCTTTCTGAGATGTAACGAAGATGGAAGTCTTCAACTCGCAAACAGTGAAATTTCTAAATTCCTAAGAAACGGAAGAGACGAGGAATTACGCAATCGCAGACGTATCGAACCAGATGGTGAAAGTGATCCGATACGAGCTAACGGTGGTTCAATATAAATCGTTGAACTGTAAACGAAACGATGATAATTACGATATGAAAATTTCTCCATTGAAAGCGCGCGGATACGAATCGGCAGAATTAATGATCTCGAACGCGATCGGCCGTGTCGTCTGTTTAATTTGAAAGGTTAAATCGCCGTCTAACAAGATGAATGGATCCGTTGTTGCTCTTTTGAAAATTACCTAAACTCTTCGGTTACGGGCGCTTCACCTTTGATCTTAATTGAAAATGGATTATCGGGATTAACCGTTCCCTAGTCTTCGGGAGCTGCTTTCACTTAAACGCGGGAATCCACTCTCTTGGTTAGGTGGACACGTGATGAACGCGCCGATCGCGATTCGACCACGCCTCGGAAGCTTTCCTCTTGGCAGCCAATGATAAATACAACAATTGCACGACTGTATACTTCCAATAACTCTCGTTCCCTCACGGGAAATTACAGATCCCAGATTTTAACTAGATTTTGCAAGTTGAGGACGGGTGTGGAAGTCTCTGCATCTCTTGTAATACGTATTCTTTGCCTCTCCATATTAAAACAGAAGAACAGCCTATTAACTTTTACAAAATTATCTTCTCTGACATCGTTGCAACAGATAAGAATATTTACTTCCATGTGCAGAGCTTGTGTATTTATTAAGACTTGGTAACTGAGAAGATGACATCTGTAATTAAGTTCGAATCGAAGTGGTGGTTCTTTTGTATCAATTTTTATCTGCTCCTGCTTCCTCTTTCAGCCGCCTGAACCAGTTTCCAATTTTTTTTAGTCGATCCACGCACACATGGGTCCCTCTCAATTTCCTGTTGCGCGTGCATTTTTCCCTTTTGCCCCCGCGATAACCGCCATCCTCCCCCGTGATCGCAAAAACCGCGAATACTCCTTCGTGTTTCCACCACCTCGTCCAATTAATTTAAACGCTTCCTTCGGCTTACATCCCTGAGAGCGTTGTAACTTCTTTATTCGCCACGCTTCCTTATGGGAGATTTGCACCGCTTATGGGGTGTTTTTTCTTTTAATCGTTGGACCGAGGAACACGGTAGCAATACAGAAAAGAAAAACGGAGCTCGAACGGTTAAGGGTGTGCATTAGCATCCAGCAGCTATGGAGAATTGAGCCACTTTATAATAACACTGTTGAATTACGAAGTGGTACTATTATGGTATTACAGGCTGCAGTGACGTGAAATTTTAAATTACTGGGCACTTAAGTATGAAGCTTGTGCGATGGAACGTAGTCCTTAATTATTTTTTTCAGAAACGGAAAGATCATTTAGCTCTACTCTTTCTGCTGCATCCTGTTTTAAACGCGCAACGTAAAATAATAGGAATTGGCAAGTTTGTTGCGCTATTTTATAACGCCCCCATAATCTAAGATTTAAGCTTAATAAGTTTCCATAATTTGTGGACTTGCAATTTCGCATTCTTTCACCTGAATTCCACAATAAAATTTCTGAAGAATAGCGAAGCTCGCAGAAGCTTGCAGGATTCGATGCACCTTGAGCTTGCAAGTTTCTAGCATTGCTTCGCTTGAAATTCCTTCCAAACTGTTGAAGCTATTAAGCATTCCTGTAAGTTTCAGTTCCTCTCAGATCTCCAAGATATTGAACAATCTTGCAAATTTCCTAGCTTTTACCTCTTCACTTACCTTTTCACTAAAGCTTGCTTGTACTCAAACTTCCAGTTAATATATTCTTTTGTCCAAATTCTGAAGGGTTAAACTCACCCCTCGCAAATTATCACCGAGCATTCGAGTAAGACGCTCCCCGGTTCGTGTTCCGAGGTCGTTAAAACCACTAACTACGCTACAGTATTTCATCAGCGATAAATAGTGTAGCATGAAGAATCCATTACCACTTACCGCACTTATCGATCTCCGGCATCCCACAATGGTTCATTGCCGTCCCACACCCATGTTCTTCCTGCTCTTTTCAAACTCCCCTTTATACGTATCGTGCCACATCCATCGAGAAACTTTCAAGATCATCCAGTTGAAAACGAAGGAAAGAACATTGGCGTAACCAGCATTTTTCTCGCGGACGGAATTACTTTTGATCTTCGCGTTAAATTGCCACACGTTTCATACTCTCACCCGCGTTATATTGCCACGGGTTATATTGCCACGCACTATATTTGCACGCGGCCGATTACCACTTGAAGTGTTACTACGCGCCATATCGCCACGTACCTGATTTATACTCAAAGTTAAGTACCTTACATGTTAAATACCTTCCCGTTATATGGCCACATGCTGCATCCTTTAATTAAAATTATGTCGATCTGCAATCTACACAGGGTTAAATTCGCATGGACCCTGGTTACGCCATTGGAGAAGTAGCGAAGAAAAGCGTGTTGGTTCCGTCGACGAGCTTTCCTTTCCTTCGACCGTGAATCGTTCGTTTCTTTCTTTCTTTTTTTTCTCTTTTCCTGTATGGCACATATTGTTTAGCATACAATAATGGCGTTACGCTTCCTCCTACCGTGTTGCGTTCAGGCTGGTTGCGTTCCTTTTCTTATGGCCGGCCATAGGAGGGCCCCAGCTGCGGCTGATCGACTCGTTGATAACGTCGCGATGCCGATATTAATCGATATTCTAATCGGTTAATCGATGCCAGAGGCGTCTTCGAATGTAATATCCGCTCATAACGGACCACTTGCGTTTCTTCCTGGCCGGTGATAAGTATCGAACCGTCGACGGCTCTATGGAAAGAGGTTCTTTGCCTGCCTTCATTCTCACCGGTGAGGTTTGTTTCCTTCTAGAAATTGATTTTACGCGGAGCCTTCTTCGTTTTTCACCTGCTCATTCTTTCGAAAATTGCTCTATTTAGGTTCTGTCTAACAGGTTTGTTGCGGAAGTCGTGCATGAGAGACACGATCGGGAAGATACTCGTCTAATGCGGATTTATCTCGCGTTTGGTACTGATTAATGTTATTAATATTATTTGTCTTCTTTTAAATTCTATACATTGTTGGTTTAAACATTATCTAGCAAATGCATCGCCTATCTCGTTTGGCTATATATCGACATTTTTCGATCTGGCGTACATGTTCGATACATGTGTGGTAATATGTTCAATATATGTCGTCCTATAGGTACATGTATGTAGATGCGAATTCACGAGTTTGTTCTTTTAAGTAGAACATTAATATCTACGAGATAGCACGGTATAAATATAATAGTACATTGTACTGTATTATTACTATGTTTTATATGATATAACGTATGTCTCTATGATTACACATATGTACTTATGTATGTTAATACGTATGTACGTATGTTTGTATACATGTACGAATATATGAATATTCGTGCGTATACACAAACGCAAGTGATTTCCAAGTATCAAAAGCTCGATGCCAGCTTGCATCGAATCCCTGTTGAGGAATTTGTTCGAAGGCCGACGTAAATAGCAAGGCTACTAACGCTACACGCTCGAAAGGAAACGCTTCGTGTCGAACGAACACGATATTTGAATTTTATTGATGCTTGTTGCCAGCACTCGCGGAATCCGCGGTTCACTGCTTGGAAATCATTTACGCCCTTCTACCAGTTTCGTCACACCCTTCAGACACACCATCATGAATTATTCAAAACTCCGCTTCCGTCCCTACGAATTGGTGTTATTGCATGCAACAATAAAAGCATCCTGTTTTTCCACATATTTCAAATCTTGGAAATTGCGAAGGGGTTGCTCTCTTCTTATTTCTGTGCTTCAACGAAGCTCAATTTAATGGTGGGTAGTAAAATTATGTGGGTGTAAATATGACTGCAGTGCAACTATTTTTTCTGTCAAGATCTATGTTCTTTTTACAATCGAGCTACAGTCGGTGAAAAATCAAGTTCAAGAATCTATATTCTGACCTTCGGTTGACCTTCAGTTGTCCTTGAACCTCAGGCATGTCCAAAAACTTTATCAAAACATGTCAAAATAAGATACAGAGATATCAGATTACAATGAGTCCTTCAAAATACCATAAATTTTATAAAAATTTTGGTGTACAACCAAGTAAAGAATTAAACCAGAGGTTAATGGTTCTTGACACACGTTACTTATCGGTCATCCGAATTCTCCGTAACAACACACGACAGTGGCCTAACGAAGCTAATTACCGGAGGAAGCGATGTAAAAAATGATCCAGTAATTCGAAGAAAAAAAAAAAGAAATGAAATTAGCGTAGCAAGTGAGCAGAAAGTTACAGAAAGCAGGGAAGGCAGCCGTCACGGTCAAAGTCAGCGCCGAAACCTTGAGGCCCCGACATCCGGTCGAAGCTCAAAGCGATCGTCGATTCGAGATAACGCGTTCTTTCTTCAGCGGCAGCCGCGTCTAACCGCCAGTTGAAATTCGCCTCGATTGTTCTCGCGTGAACCATTCCCGAAGAAGGGAAGAAGGTCGCCGCGAGGTCGTCGCTGCCAACCGCACCGTGAAACCCCGTAAATTCATGGCGTAATTCGACCGATTATGCAATCCGTTCAGCCGGCCTATGAAGTTTAAGGTTTACGTCCGGAATGCGCCGCTAACACGATATGTATCCGACTCGAATGGAACTCGGGAAAGCTCGGCTGCGGATTTGCAATTTGAACGAATTGGACTTTTTTTGCTAGCTTTGGGGCTTCTTACTACTTTAGATTTACGAAATTTTTTATTGTTAAACATTCGAATTTTAATCTTCGACTAAACATTTTCAACTTTCGAATACCCAAATTTCCAAATTCCCTAATCTCCAAATTCTACCCCCAAAATATCCAGTTTTCCAAATCTCCAACTTCAAATATTTCTAACTTCCCCAGATGCCAAAAATGCAGACCCCAAAATGTCCTAAGAACACCGGTAAAAACCTAGAAAATCTTTAAGAACGAAATGCTCGGAGAATGCAGAATGTTGAAGCGCGTCGAAGAATTTCATGTCGGAGTCGCGTGTTCGCGTACTCGCGTTAGGATCACGCGAATAGCGTACGTCGGATGGTAAAAGGTGAAAGAAAAGGAGAAAGAGAGAGAAGTAACGAGAATAGAGTAGACACGTCGATATATTAGTTATGCCCGGGGCGAGGTGAGACGATGAAGAGGAGGTTGAACGCGAACTCTCCACTGCCAAGGCGGCACAAGGCGTGGTCTGTCCCTTTACTTTGCCTTTGCTCGCTTCGGACGCTAAGCGGTCACAGGGTGTCCTTTCGAAATCGACAACTTTTTCAACCTTTGGACTGGATTTCTGCAACTGGTCCACTTTTTGCTTCGTTATCTTTCCTTTAATTGCTCCTCGCTCACCTGCTGCTTGACATTTAACTAATTTATTTATATTTCAACCCTTTTCTGGCCACTTAAGTCTCGCCAAACTTGTTCCACATGTAGTTCAGTTGCTTTAATTGAATTTAATGTAATGAATTTTACCTAATATTCATTGATTTCAGTCTTGACTAATTTATTTGAGGACATGATCTTTATTTATATGTTCGAACTGTGACTGTTAGAAACTATGAAATAATTTATGAAATTGTGATGTATCAAATAATGTGTGAGATTGTCTATGAAACAATCTCTGAAACAGTCCATGGATCAATCTATGAAACAATCTACGAACCCATCTATGAGAAGTAATCTACCAGTCTATTAATCTAGTACTTCTCAATTTGAAACACAAGAGTACCAGCAATCACGTATCGTTCGAAATGATCATTTGGTCCGTTGCAAATAAAACACAAGCCCCGTTGTCAGCCAGCCTCGGACATTATGCAATTCAGGTATTGTTCTCGCTTGTATTTGACTATTAAATTTCGAATAACTTTCGAGGTAAATATAGGGTTGCGCGTAGCAATTTGCGGAGGAAAAATCGGTTCGAAGAAAACACCCAGTATAGGAGTAGGTTCGACTGGTTCACCTCCGCGACTGGCAACAACTAACGAGCAGCTGTCGGTAAGAGTCCCGGCGACAATAACCCGTGCATTTTATATGTTCCTCGGTCGAGGCTGTGCGCATCGATGCATCGATCTTGTCCGAGTTTTTCTCGCGGACACCCTCGATAAAGAGCCGACCATGAATCTAGTCGATCCTCGTTAACGCTATCGATATTCACCACCTCGTGCAATACTCGGTACTTTACTTCTTATCGGTAATTCATGAACGAAGTTGTCTAAGACATTGTCAAAATTATTTATGCTTTATTGCAATCTGTTGCAATGCAATTTCTTATTGGAAAACATTGATCAAGTTCGGGGTTGAAGATTGTAGAGACGCATAGGGAATATTGGGGACTGCGATTGGTCTTGGATATATTTTTCAGATTTGGAAATTTTGGGATTAAGGAATTTGGAAATTTGGGAATTTGACACTTCGTAAACTCGTTTGAAGAGAGATGGAGCGTGTGTCGTCCACGCTCGTCGATTAAGTTAATACCCTTGAGATCGTATCGTTCTCGAGCGGGTGTTACTCGGATGGGAACAACCAGACGAAGGTCTCGTGCACCGTGTCACTGGGTTACTGGAAAATTTTCCAGACCAGCAATCGCGACAGGAGGCAGTACTGCTTAGCGGCATTCCATTCAGGATTGAAACTTTATCGGCGTTAATTGAACCGTGCGCACAAGAACGCGTGTATCCCTCCGCGCTCCATTATATTCTCAATCTCCATCTTCTTATTGTAATTTATCCTCCGATACTTTCCGTTTAACTCTCAAATAACTGGGTTACGCTACGTTAGATCAAGTTAGGTTAAATTAGGATTACCTTGGACTTCGTTACGTTTTTGTTAAATTATCTTAGGTCACATTAGATTAGGTTAGATTAGTTCAATTTTGAATATGTTAGGTTGGACTAATAGGTGAGATGAAATTAGATCAAGTTTGATTATGATAGACTACATTTAGTTTGCATATGTTACGTTAAATAATGTTTGCTTTAATGTGATCCAAATCTGCATAACATATTGTTACATACACAGTCATACATAATTAATATTTCAAATTCAAAGTACATGAAAAATGCATGTCTGCATACACGATTTCTACATAATATGATAAAGATCACACCATACAGTAATAGTATTGGCAGTTTGAAAACGTTCGATCGAGAAAGGATACCCTCATTTAGACGCCAGAAAGATTGACGAAAGGTATCGCGGGACTTCTCACAGTGTCACTGGGTTACTGGATAATTTTCCAGGCGAGTAAGCGCGCCGCGTGAGAGCGAATCCAGCGAGAGCCGCATTTATGGCAACGCGATTCGCTCGAACGTGCCCCGATACCGGCCACGAGAGTCTCGTAAACTATTTTGCGTGAGCAGAAAAAATCGAACGGAACATTAGCAACGCGCTCGGCTCCCGAGAGATACGAGCCGCGTCACGCGCGGTTAATTACAAGCGGAACACGCTCGGCCTCCTCGCGATAATTATACTCGTTCAATCCTCCAAACATTTCGCGGGCTAAGTGCCCCTAATATCCTGTGCAACGCGATATCCCCTGAAACTTACTGCATTTTTAACACTCTGTTGCGCTCTTATACGTGTATGCTTACTTTTATGTCTTATGTCTAAAGATAGCGAAAGGTTACAAAGTTAGATGTTTAAAACTGAAGTAGTTGAACATTTCATGAAGTATTTTTATTTTCAACAATATTTTATTATATTTATTATTGATAATTTCATAATTCAACTACATAGTTGAAACAGGTAATAACATTAAATGTTAGCAAATATTAAATGTTTAGCAAGGAGAATCGGTATCGACATGACACCGGGTGAATAAATAAATCGGTCGAGTATGAGAGCGGGTTCCACATCTCACGGAAGACGAACGAACACGCGGATCGTTTTCCCAGGCGTTGCACTCCCGTTATCGTTATCCTCTCTCACGTACAAATGGCTAGATCGGTGAACGAGCCGATTCAGCCTCGACCGAACGTTTTATGCCGGTAACGGTGATCGATTTTCCGTCCACGACGAACTTTTAACACCGTGTCGGTCACGTACTCTTCCCTTTACTTTTATCAGATATCGGCCCGATATGTTAGCAGTGTCAAGAGTTCTATTTTTCCCGCGATCGAACAAAGAAACGAGCGTCGATAACGGTGCTGTTTCCCTCGTCTCTTCTTCTTTTTCCTCGTTTGCTTCTTTCTCGCTGGGAACTTCCTCTTCCATCGTTTCGATACGTGCTTCCACTTTCGATTCGTTCCACTTCGACCGTCATTTTCCTACCGCGGGAAAATTCACCGTTTTACGATTATTTCAATAGCGCAATTTAAATCCTTCTGCTTCTCTTAATTCTACGAAGAAATCTTATACGAATTTTTTAGCTATTGTACTTTTGAGAGGCATAAGATATTTGTACAATCCAGGAATTATTACAGTTAGTAACAATATTTAGAAATGATCAAATTAAAGGATAGAAGTGATCAAGTTTCGAAATTGTTGTGAATGTTGTCCAATTATTCATTCATACATGGAGGTACTCTTCGATAATTATAACTCGGGGTCTAATTACCGTGGACTAAAATTAGAATTGTAAAGAATTGTTTCGGTAGCGAAGTTCTATATAAAGCAGAACCGTTAATTGCGGCGATTAGGGAACCACCGTAATAATCGGCTCCGCGGTGACCACGGAAGAAAAGCTCGACCGGCACGAAGGAAACAGCGTAATTATATTTGCAAATACGCGAGAGCGTATCGAGGTACTCGCCAATGCAAATCGCACGAGTCTCTTCTGGCTCACGAACAAAATAAACAGCGCCAGGCCATTGATTGAACAAACGAACTATCAATTACGTGCTATCACTCGAATCCGTGTTCCGCAGCAAATAGAATAGTGGAACTTGTTTTTTTCTTCCAATAAATGAAATGGAACGTTCATCGTTTTTTCTTTTCTGATGGAGTACCATTCACATTCGGAATAGTTCATTTGCTTTTTACCCTTGATTCTATGAATCTGTTGCGGAAACGTTTCATTAGAAGTGCAGACATTGAGATGCGAACATTGCTAAATTTTAGCAGCTGAATTAAAAAATTTGAAACATGAAAAAATACTAAAATTTACAAATTAGAAATTCGAAAACAATCTCAGTGTTTGTCTGAAGAAACAACTTGAACGAATAATGAAAGAGTGTTGACCGAGGTGAAAGAACGAAGTTCCAGTTTGGAATCAATTAGATTAGAGAGTCACGTAGTAAATGGATACTTATGTACCGGGTCCAATTAAGTTTTCTCAGGTGATAATGATAAATCGTATCCCGGGTGTCTGTTGCTTTAGCGGCGATTATAAAGGTCGCCGAGTGAAAGTACGCGGCCAATTAATACCGATCGATAGAGCCGCGCGATCCGCTTCGATAATAATTACTATATCGCGAGGTACGCGCGAAAATTGCTCGCGCGAGTCGCGCAATCGAGACTGCGCAATCGATACGTGACGATTTTGCTGTGCTTACGTTCACCTTTCCTGTCGCTTTTACCGGTTACCTCCTCACTTTATCTTTCCTCCTTCATTTCCCTTCACATAAATAATGCCGACCTCTAATAGATAAATAATTACAAATAACTGCAAGAAGTATTTAGTTCAGGAAGAAATTTTGGGTAGAAGCTCTCTAAGACATATGATAACCCAAGTTATCAGGAAAAGAAAATTATCAACCTAACCAAGAAAATAACCTAAGTTGCACAGAATGTTAATATAAAAAAGTGCATCACGTTCCCTTCAATTAGTTAAAATAATAACAGCTTCAAGTTTTCAACGAGTCATCCAAGTTCATTCAAGTGGTGGGTTAAAATTCTAACAGGTATGAAAAGTTAAAAGATGGGTTAAAAGTTAAAAGATGAGACAGATTTGAACGAAACCCTAAAGAGTTAGCTAAAGTATCGAGACGTTCGCGTGTAAGTAAAGGATAGTGGAAATCGTGGATAAAAATTGATGTGGCAGAAGTTGTTGGAGTGGACGACATGACTCGCTTGCTCGCGCGATCTGGGTCGGCCGATTGCAACAATGCGCTTTGTGTGCAGCCTGCATCGAGAGGAGGAGACGCATGCACCGAGATACCTGGCTGACTGCTCGCCTACGTGCACGTGCCGTGCAGTTGGCTTTCTAGATTTCGTTCCGTGCCATTTGTTGTTACGTTTTCCCCCCTTCGACAACCGAGGGATCTGCATTCGAATGTTCCTTTGAAATTTTACATCGTCGTTTAACGTACCGTTATTCCACTCATTCCGCAATGGATTTCCCTTGTCCCTTTGGTACGCGATTCTTCTTCGCACCGCCATCTTGCTGTTCGATGCAATCGCGGACGTTTAACGCTTTCGTAAATGCATTCGCTGAAACTTACGATTCTCTTTATTCATTCTTTCAAGGTTATTACTCGGATTTGTTGTTGAAATTCTATAATTGCCGAAATTCAAGAACCCCCAAGTTTTCAAATTTCTATCTCTCCAAATTTCCATATCCCCAAATTCCTACAACTCTATACCTAAATCCCTAAATCTCCACTTTCCCAAAGTCCCAAACTCCCAACATCTTACACAACCAAGTTCTCCACTTCTGTTTTTCCTGCGAAGCAATCAAAGAATCCAAAAGCAATTATGGTCGTTCGAAAGACGAAGGGTTATTTTTCCCTCGGACGTCACCGATAGTTCTCCAGGCTACGCTTTTCCCACGAATTTCATTGCGGATAAACGGCGGCACGCTAGGTTAAGCCGAGATTTAACTAAGATCCACGTATTAGTATGCCCGAGTAGTATAACATGGTGAAGAACGGTACATGAGAGCGCGACAAAGGCCGCGGAGGTAACTTATGGGTATGAACTCTGCAAAAGGACTTCCTGTATGACCTCTGATCGGGAAACAAGGCCGTGGCCACGAGTTGCTTCGTTGCACGAACCGGACGGTTAAGTGCTCGCTCCTTCGCTTATTTTCCAATTACAAATCGTTTCAACTTTACATTCATTTATCCTTTATATCAGTAACAAATGGTATTCAATCGAGTGGTTGCAAGTGATTTACGGACTTTAACTTTTTATGCTGATTGTGTCACGAATGTACTTTACAATAAAATTTCTTTAAAGGTCAACTGAACATGTAGAATAATCTTATTTTTACACTAGTGTAGTAATATTTATCATATCAGAATACAAATAATTGTATGTTGCAATATTACTAATTGTAAGTTTGCAATATTTGGCAGACATGCATGTGTGCTTACATGTATCTGTGCTTGAAATTATAATATTTGATAGTCATACACATGTATGTATTTAAAATGTATCTAATAGTATACATGTATATGTAGAATGAGTATGTGACAATCACAGTATTCGACATGCATGCATATACGTACAAAGAGGTCATTTGCCAAAGGAACCTTTTTAATTGCACCTCTATTAATTACGACAATCTTACACGATTAAAAAGAAGTGCATGCTCATGAAAAGAAACAAGGAGTCAGAGAAAAAGTAATGAAGATGATTGCCGCACTAATTGTCAGCAGTGTTCTGAAACGTCCAACTAGTTCCTCGTAACTAGCTCGGCTTAAACAATCGTCGGTTACAAGCCCGTTTCCCAGGGAGCGTTTCTGCGACAAAGGGAACGAAAGTCCGATTTAAAGCGGCACGCGCGAGAATTGGCGAAAACGACGGAAAAAAGGAAGTCGCGAATCGAGGAGCAGACAGAGGAGAGCACTTTGGTCCGGTGCTCGCTTCACGCTCGTTTACGCTAGTTCACGCCAGTTTACACAGGTAATATTATGTTAAGGCCCGTCTTTACGAGGACCAACGAGTATCCCAGGGTTATTGGCGAAAAGAAGAAGACACGGGACAACGTTGGAGGATACGTGAAAGCTTGTGAGAGCAAAGCGAATCCAAAAGTTTCCTTCAGGACGATCGTGGCAAAGATATGACGTCCGACTGGCTGCCAGGCTTGAAGGGCTTCGCAAACGATCGGTCGTTGAACCGCGAATCGTTCCTGGAGCGTTGCTATCCGGTAGACTTGCTACAATGCTGCAAAATATTTTTGGAAACCTCTACACGTTCCTTTATCGCATACAGCTTTTATTCCTTCTTTTAGCTCTTAAACAGAATCATTTTCATCGACACGAGATGGTCCACTCAATTTTTATGAAACCTTGTACCATGGTGAAGTATGGTACCTGATACCTAATTCGAAAGCAAATGAATACTAGTTTATATAATATTAAGTACGACGTTGATCTAGTCCTCTTGAGTTCAAATCTCCTTAGACAATTTTTTCGAACTCCTACGTCTCTTCCTTTTTTAAGTTTGACAAATTCTTGAGTGCTTAAGACATCTGGATGTTCGGCGGGCATCTGCCCATGGCGAGTGGAACATGATTTCTCTCAGGTCGTCAAATTCATCGGCAACAATGGTATTGCGCAACGTAGATCTTCCTATTGTTCAACGAAAACGGTTAAAGGAAAACAATTAAGATACAATGGAAGGAGAGAGCGTACTTCGATAAGGACACGAATCGTGGCGAGACCTACGTCAAGTTGGTGGTAGAAAAAAGCGGAGGCGACGAGGAGGAACAAAGGCGACCCACGCGGCTGTGGGTATCATCGTAGTCATATTCATGCGCGAACTTAAGGGCATTTCAGCACCGGGGACAATGGCGACGAGAGCGATATTTTTACGGGTTTCGCGATTGCGACGCGGCGCGACGCCGCAGCGTGGCTTTGCGGCCACGCGACCACGTTTAACTGCCAATAAAGGACTTGTACCGTGAAAGTGGCCCGTGACAACCGTTGAAACGGAAACAGACTAAAACGATTCCCTCGTTTCCGACGAGTACGTTCGCGGATCGCTGACTACCCCTCGCGACCGCCTCTCTGTCGAGGAAGTTCAAAATTGCATGCTTCAATGATTGCTTCCTTTGAAACTGAAACGGCTGATCCTTAATGAGATCTTCGAAGGTGGGGCAGGATTAGAAAATTGAATTTAGAAATTTGGGAGATGAGGATTTCTGGATTTGACTGTTTGGAATTTGCAAGTTGGAAGATTTGGGAAGATGGGGTGGAGATTGGAAATTTGGGAACTGGGAGATTTAGGGGTTTTGAAAACTAGGGATTTAGGGATCTACCCCTTGGAATTTGTAAATTTGAGAATGGAAAAGCATACATGCTCATATCCAAAATAATTTTATCCCACTAATCTAACAACAACAATAAAGTCCAACGATAAAAATCCATTCGATTGTACTAAAAAATGGATTTGGGGTAATTTTTAATGAGGCAAATTCCTGTGCAATGTTTGTATGGAAGGAGTCGAATTCAGTGTCGGAGGAAGCTTCGTTGGCTGACTGCCGACATGATAAACGGTGGCAGGTATAACAATGGGTTCATTACCGAAAGTTTGGCCCGGCTTGGGCCCCCTTGGCGAATTCTGGCCCGGCGAAGGGGTCCGGGTCGTCGACCTGTGCACACGGATGCTCGACTCGCCAATGGCAACCTCTCGCGAAAAGTACACGTGCACCGAGCACGCTATACTCTTTAAATTCAAATTTTCTTTCGCTTTGACCGCCACACAATTGCTGCAGAAAATTACTAACTGATCTAAATTATACACCACTTTCTTTCAAATTGTAAACTATTTATTTCAAGGTCGTATTTTGTCACTATCAAGTAATATCTTATCATTTTTTTTATATATGTTAATGGACTTTTTGTAAAATTCGCAAATTAATATATAAAGTAAAGCAATGCTCGCATCTGATCATCAGCTCCATCTTTCCCCTATCGTTTCACTTGGTTCGCGTTTTAATTACATCGAGATCCGGTCGATAATAATTAACGCATATCGCGCGCACGTTAATACCGGCTCGTGTAGATATAGTTGAATATACATAAGGGAGCATTCAGTTGGTAGTCGTAAAGGAACGAGTAAATTATTATCGCGAATGGACACGGTTTCTATCGTGGTTGGCAATTTAGCAGCTTGCTCGAACAAAGGGCAGACTTTTCGTGGTGGCGAGACGGAACGACGAGAAGTCTGCCGGCAAATACCGTCTCGGAAAAATAAATGCACGCACGCCCATTGTGCGAGTACGCACGGCAGAACACCGCCAGAAGGGTTTTTGTTCCGACGTATGGTGGAACATGTGCGCCGGCTCGTGTCGTGTCATTCACACGAACACCACGACCTTCTTGCCAACAGAAAGAAACGGCTAAGAAGCCACCAAACGATAGCGCCTTTTCACTCTCGACGAATACGCGTCCCTCTTTTCTTCCTGACTACGATTTTAGTCGAGGTTGACATATCATAGAATCTGAAATTTGGATTTGGGAATTTGGGGATTTAGGGATGTGGGGATATAAACTCGATAACCCATCAATATTTTCAGAACATCGATTAAAATTCCGTCGTCTTCAAAACGCTAATCGATTAAAGCTTGCCTTCGAGAATACAAAATGTCACTGTAATAAAACGGCAATGTACTATCTCAGATCTGGAAGATGTTATCCCAGTTTTTCTTTCGATCGGAGCAACAACGTTTCAAATCGACGGAACGACAAGAATTAATGATCGTTTCTCGATTATTAATAGCGACGCGCAAGTCTTGGTCACGAATTTCGCACGATTATTATCTTCGGGATGAAATACCTCATCATGGTCCACGAGTAATTGCCACGTACCGTCGAGTGATAAATAATTTGCAAATACGCGAAACGACAACATTGTAAGTAGGGGCGTGTCGAGTTGTTTCGATAATCACCACAAGATTTATGGATTCGTTCAATTACCCGTACGCGACCTTGAGTCACTTGTCCTTTGTCCTGCTAGTCTTCTTTTATACCAAGATGGACGCACATGTACGAGTCTTCTTTACGAAAGTATCTAATGAAGTTCTATAATGAACAGCGGACACTTAATCACAACTTTAGAACTTTTGCAAAATTTACATATTGTCGCCAAAATAACAATAATAAAAAATGTGTAAAATTGTTGGATGTAATCTCGCATTGAAAAGTTGTAGAGAGAATAGAAATGATACGCGATTCTTTCGTTGGAATTCTGCGAGGTATCTACGAGCAAGAGATATTGTTTCCCGGGTAGAGGAATGTTAGTGTCGATATCGGAGGAGGGCTGCCAGGCTGCGTTCTGCATCAGCAATTTGCATGACCGATGATCGAGCACTGGCGTGCAACCAGTGACTAGGTGCATCGTCATTACGCATTGGCCAGATACGATCAAACTATCGGTAATGATAGTCGCGCGACCCGGCGCACGTACGCGAACGCCAGGGTCGCGTTTATTAAATTACGTCAAATTATTGGTACGCTCCGAGGGTCGATTATATCGGTGGTGCGCTTGGCAGCCGGCTTCGATCGCTCGTTCCACGATACTCCTCGTATTTTCTACTTTCCTACATTTCCACGTGATCCCACTAACGATTAAGTCATGATAAGTCCTGTATTCTTGTAAACTTCATCTTCGTTCATTTTTCATATCGACAGTTTTATACTTTTTTCACTACAGACGCACTTTGTTATGAAGTTTTTAAATCTTAATGAATTTCACTAAATAATATCATCTAAACTTATATTAATATATTCATTTGGTTTTCAGATTCGAACCGACGAAGGGCAGAAGAAGGCGAAGAGCGGTCCGGATGGGGCGTGATGGATCTCCGATGTCTTCGATTAATCAAAAATCCGTAGCCAGCAGCTCAAGCAACGATGGACGATATCTACGATTCGTCAGCGAACCCACCATTTGTCCTTTAAACTAGATTCATCGCCATTTCGAACCCCCGATATTGCGAAAATGCTCGTACACGGCGAAATTAGAAGAGGAAGAATCGCGACCGTATTATACCTTTCGCGGAGAATTCGCGACCAGAGAAAGGAAAGAGAGCTCGACTAATTATAATAAATCCGAGTTTTGAATTGTTTTCGACGTCGCAGCAATTTTGCAGATCAGAACACGTGATCGTGATTGATTTGTAATTTAGTGCAAGGTTGATGCGAGTCTTTTGTTCTGCGTGACTTGAGGTGCGTTTAAATTGAGCGGACAGATGTACATTCTTCCCACAACTGTGAGAATTGAACTCCATGGGATTTAATCGCTTGGAATTGAATCGCGTATAGTGCAATCGAATAGAGATTTGAATCATAGAATTGATTCTCATTGAATTGAATCGCGACGAATCCCATGGAGTTTAATTGGATTGAATTGAATCGATAAAATCAAAATGTGTTTACGAATCGGAAATGGATGTAGAATGATCATTTCCTCGTTTAGTTTAAATTTGTAAACGTATCCTTAGTCAGAATGTCAGAAAAATGCGAGGACCATTTAGTCCTACCAAAGTCTGAGCGATCTTCGTGAACGAGTTTCCCAGATTGAGTTTGAATAAAACAGGGAGGAAAAAAAATCGTTCTCAGACGAAGGAGTAACGACCAAGAGAAAGTGGAATGGTCTAATAAAAATGTCTACGAAAATGTACGATTTTATGGATCACGAGACTGTTTCCCAGGAGGCGAATGACCAGGTGAAAATTTCGGAAGCGCTTCTCGTGAAAGAGGATAAAATTGCGGAATCGTCAGGCACACGATTGATTGACAAAGAAAGAAGAAGAGATTGACGCTGAAACGCGCCGTTAGTTAATCTAATAGGAAGCGTAGTTAAGGATTTACGAATGCCATAATAAACCAACTTCTTGTGGTTGTACTTAAGTCATACCTTTTACACTTTACTGTTTACGTTTCTAAGGTTAATTAAGTTACTGTTAAGTTGCATAAATATTCCATTATCAGACCGTCTTCTATCGAGTTAAATGCTAAGGTCTTTGTTTTATCTTTCATTCTCTTTTGTTTCTACATGATCCATGTACGTCTTTTCACTGCGACCTTTATCATTATCGTTGGACAGATCAAATTATCTCACAGTCCGTGTCCAAAGTTCGATGAACGCCAATTAATTGTTACGCCTGTGATGTTGTCCGCTTTGAACTGGTGAAACCTCGACAAAGTGCCCCTCGAATCTTAGATTTTTAACCTCTGAACGAATCAATGGGACCAAAATGATCCGCACAGTGCCCTTCTGCGAAATACAAACGATCGTTTGTACACAGTTTTATTTTAATATTAATTACGTAGTTTGTTATGTACTTTTTATCCATAGTAAAACGCATTGCCCACCACTGAACGATATAAGCGAATAAAAGTTCGCGGGCTCGCGAAAATTCGAATTCCCTTCTGTCTTGAATGCTTCGAAGGACTTCGATGAAGGCCTACGACAGCCGAGATCGCGTAAAGGAGCTGTTTAACGAACTGTTTATCGAAAATCAGGTATCGAGACCGCCTGTCGGTTAATGGTCCTGGCCAGCCCACACGCTCTGGACCTTGGTCTCACTTTTGTGATTATTATTTAAGTAGATCTTAAGCATACGCTAGGTTAGGCTAGACTTTTTACAATGTTTCTCTGCACTCTTCCCATACGAGAGTATTCGAAACATAAATTTGGCTCGTGTCTTTATCAAAATAATCGCATCGAAAACGGTGCGATCGTAGCTGCAGACATATTTTTAATACCACGAGACTACATCAAATTTGCGAAGCAACTCGAGCGAGAGAGATCGTGCATTTATCATTTGAAAATCCCGCCAAGAGTATGATAGACGAAAGAAATCCGGATCACGGATGTTGCGTCGAACACCGGTCATCCAGTTTCCCCTAGATTTTACGTATTTCTGTAACATATAAGTTTCACTAGTTGTAACAGTAAGAAGGTGTAGATTTTTTGATTCTCATGATATACATATACATTCTATTTTGCGCATATGAGCAAGAAGGCACTCGGTCCCCTTTACGGCGGAACTCTGTGCGCTATAATCGTTCGTCACCCAAGAACGAGTATCCCGTATGTCGACGTTCGCCGAGATTTTGCCAGGAGAACAGTTTGCAATGCTGCCAGTGTTTACCGTGTTAAATTCCCCATGATCCGTCCCGTACCGCCCACCAACGCATATACGTAATTTTACGCGCTTCATTACCGCGCCCTCATCCTCACCCGTCCACTTTTCCTTACTTCCGTTAAGTCTAGTTCGTCACAGGGCATTGGATGTAGTATCGTTGTCCGCGTCGTTAGATCGTATTACGTCGACGCGAGACACTGCATTTTTAATCGCGTCGATTCCTGTCGTACGATTGGTGTTTTCATGGCGAAATACTCGTTGCGTAAGGGTCGAGGACCGTTGTGCCTTCGAATGCACGCGTTCGAATGATTTATGTTTAAGGATCGTAAGGACAGACATCCACTTTGTGATTTCGTAAGCAGTTGTTTAGTGTGTGTTTTTTTTTTTTGTACTTTCCCTTAATGCTTATCTAGGATAGCTTGTGTACCCTAAAGAGTGTTTCAATAAAATTGACAATGAAATCAATCTCTGCCCCGTATTTTATTCATCTTCGTTTCAATTGCATAAAGTTACGCGCTCTTTATTTGAACGTTCAGTTCCACAATCGAGTATCGAAATTGAGAAGTATCGAACGCGCCATCTTAGGGCGGGAAGCTGTAACGAAGTAGTCAAAATGGCTAGTGTGCGCGATATGAATTGTTCGTTGCCGCGTTCTTTAATCGTCGTTTTTACTGAAAACTTTAAGTGATTTCTGTCGGTTTTATTAGAATTAAAGCGTTTAATCGGTTTAGTAGTGAGTGTTCGTTTTTGTTCGATCGTTAACATAATTATGCGCGTTTATCATTGATCAAGCGATCGGCGGTCGGTGCTATCGATTCCTTTTAGCGCGAGTGACGATGATAAAATCCGTGAATATGGCAACTCATTACAAAAGAGTGGTACTGTGCCGTGGTTTGTCCGAAAAGAATGATTCGCAAGAAGCTTACATAAAAACGTTAAGAGCGGCTGGTTATACGTGTGATTACTTACCCACTCTGTGTTTCGAATTTGTGAACGGTTTGGAGCTGCAGACATGCCTGCTATCACCGCTTTCATACCATGGTAGTGATACTTCAGATGTGTTTCGTTTTATTTCTTTCAAATCTTTAATTGACCTTACGTTTATAGGATTGATACTGACAAGTCGACATGCGGCCGAAGCAATTGGTCTTGTTTCCGAAGATGACAACGTTCTACGCCCTTGGAAATCATTACCAGTATACTGTGTAGGGCCAGCAACTGAGTCCTTTGCCAAAAGTCACTTAGGTTCAGAGAACTGCTTTGGTAGTAACACTGGTAATTCTAAGGAATTAGCAGAATTTTTGGTTGAGTCTGTTTCAAAAGAGTCGAAGCCTTTATTATATCCTTGTAGCGAAATTGGAAGGGAAACGATTGAAAAGACCCTTAGTGAAAATGGCATAAGTGTTCGTAAAATAGTTGCATATAAAACTTTGCCTAGTAAAACTTTGGAACATGATTTGTTACAATTTCTTGATAATAGTCCAAAGATATTTGTTTTCTTTAGTCCTTCTACAGTAGAGCATATATCAAATTCATTGAGAAAAAAATGTTATGACATGTGTAATATAAAAGCAGTTGCTATTGGCCCTGTGACTAGGCAAGCATTATTCGATGCTGATATAGAAGTTTTTGCAACTGCAAGTAAACCTGACCCTGCATCTTTATTGGAAGCTATTAGCAATGCCGAGAAAATGCAAGTCACTGAAAAGATTGTATGAAGAAGGGAATGACATGTACTTTATTGTTGTTCCATGTAAGTATGTAAATGTTAATCTGTTAAATTGTAGTTAGTCTGTTAATATAGCATCAAAGGGTATTTACTTTTATCTCTTACAGAATTGAAATGTGATAATTGATGTTTATGTTCAAAAATTATACACTAAGAACATAGTGTCATAACCTTTGTAGATATTTCTTTGTCAATGTTTATTATAATTTTACTTCTTTAATTATATTATATAATTTATTTTAAATTTATTAAAATACAAACTGTAAGTCTATAAGTTCATAATTTTAGTAAATTTTATTTTTATTACAACAATAAATACATCTTACTTTGCTAAACTTATTAATTACAAAAATAAGGTTACAATGTATTTACAATAAAATATCCTTTAATAGTTATACATTAACAATGATACATTAGTGTATGTTATGAAGTATAACATTGTATTATTTTGAACACTGATATAATTGGAACATTTACTTCCCTGTCTAAAGGGAATTTTAAAATACGTTTTTCAGCATACACTTAAAGCAAGACTATAATAAAATACTAATGCTTAAAAATAATATACCTTTAAATAGATCATACAGAATGGAAAATCAATTTCTAGAATTGTGCGTATCAGTCTTTACTGTTAATCTCTATGAGATTTCCTATTTCTTTCTTTTAATGAAAATATATATCTGTGAGAATGATTGCTAGAAAATACTGTTCCATGGAAACATTTATAATACTTAGAATGACTGTTTGTACAACTATTTCCGCAGAATGTATATGTTAAAATTCTAGTATCTATTACGATTAACAACATTACCGAGAAGGCACGAAATATCAGCTCCAACAATAGTTGATTGATTAGCGTAATAAGGTTGAGGAGGGTTTCCTCCGTTATTGTATTTCATTTGAACAGCAGTCTCGTAATCAGGAGCAGGTCTGTACGATGGGAGTAAGGCACGTAAGTTGTTTATGTCCGTCGATGATACGGACACGACAGGATATGGCGACGTTGATAGATCGTTATAACTTGTCCACCGTGTATGACCCTCCATGTTCCTATTGTCCAAATTTACGGACACCGCATGATCCCCTGAATCATTTGTATCGCTATCCTAAAAGATAAGATATTGTTTCTGTTTAAACGTTTGACGACAATACTTTACGATGTGTGAACGTAATAGTACTTACAAAATACCCGTTTGTCGATCTTTCTAATGGACGAGATTCTTGGTGTTGCATATAAAATGTGTGTTGTGCTATACATAAACGCCACACATATTTTGCATTGCGCGATTCGTTGAATATAAATTGTTTTGGCTCCTCACCTTCCGCTTGACATTCTATTCTAAATGTCTTTTTATGATTAATAACATTGCTTATGTCTTTCCATCTGGAATAAAAATATTTTCTTGTTAAGTAATCATAATCAAATATATATTCTAAGAAACAATTACCTGTAGAATTGTGTTGATTGAGTGTTAGGATAAATAACCATGATCCCATTGATAGAAATCCCGAGTATTACCTCGTTGTTACCGTTATCCTGTAAGTCAATATACTAAGTCTTCGTTTTTAGAGCATTAAGTATAGAAGTAGTATTAGTACCTTAGTCGAGAATGTTTCATTTCCATATCCCTCTAACTGCATAACAATAGAAATATATAATTCCTCTGATGCAGCTTGAGTAACACCCATGAGATTCTTGTATTGGCATACAGCAGTATGCAAAAGAGAATCTAGACCTCCAGGATCTGCTTGAATTACATCCTGAAAAGAACAAAATAAAAAAGTGAATAAAGAAATCTAAGGCTGTCTTTTTTTTTCAATTACCTTGGGAAACAGTGTGCATTGTTGAAGACATTCCATTGTGTGTCGTTCTGCATCATAATTACCAAATTCTGCCTGCATTGAGTAGCTTGCTAAAAGAGTAGCTTGTCTGGAATTGCATTGAAATCTACCTTCCAAAACATCACTCTTCAACTGAAGGTAATAATGATACCTAAAGATGCAATATATAAAAGAAGATAATAAAGAATCATTTAAACATCTAGAACATGATTATATACCTTGTCATTTCATCTTGAATAAGTTGCACATCTGTAACATAGTACATCACTCTTAAATATAAGCTGAAACTTTTGGCCTCCTTTTCCAATTGTTTCTTTAACGGTTTGTCCATGTCTACCCATCTTGGAGACAGGGAATCATGGCGAGAGATGTAGCGCAGACCAAAAAACTCTGGCTGTCCCAAGCCTAAACGTTGAGTCACATTGTCTAAGCATTCTTGACCTAGACTGTCAATGCTCAATGTACATTCTATTGAAGTGGTATCCAATAACTCGATGCAGATCACATACTGGTTCTTTGAAACCACATTATACTGTCGACTTTTCTTCAAATGAAACTTAAACGGCATCTTAATAATACGTTTAACTGAAAAAGAGAAAATGGCCATGAAAAAAACATCAAATCTTCACATCCTCGTTAAGTTGTCTGTCGGAAACAACTTTGAGGATCAAAAAATAAAAGACTGATAAAGTGTTGGCATAACAGAAGAATGACGCGCTGCTACTACGATCATTCAAGGAAAGTAAATACCTCATCACTATCAAGGAACACCGAAATGTTTCACGTTCCACGATACTTTTACTTTTAATCGAAATTTATGTACATACACCTACAGTATATATTCCACTCTGCCAAGCATGAGAAATGTATAACTTTTCATCCTTAATAAATCGAAAGCATTTCTAACCTCGTTGTTCACGTCATTAATGCTAGTTACAAAATTGCGGTATACAGTTCTTATACAGTGTGTCCTTGACTCAAAATGTCAAATGATCAACCTTTGCTTTGTAAAAGATAAATTAAAATTGGCGCGAAAAAGTATAAATAATAGATCAGGCGCGTAAAATTTCGTAAACTATCATATTGATAGCAAATAAAATTAACTGCACAAAATAATGCAGTATGTTTTATTCAGCTTTCTAACCGGAAAACTTTATTTTTATTGACTACTCGAAGCATACTAGATTAATATTACGTTCAATTGCTAAAACTTGTTTATGTTCCCGATTATATACTGTTTCTATGAAAAAATAACTAAAATATATAGACAGATGTAAAACTAGATCTAGTTACCGAAAAAAGTTCCTATGAACGTTTTCATGACAAACTTTTTCCACGTAATGTGTACAGAATGACTTATGACCTTATCGAAATTAATCATGCGTCATTTATTGAATGTTTTTATCGCATTTTATCAAGAACATTGCAAATAACGTGATAACTGCAGTGTGCAGAAACTCCTTAGTGGGTTCTGAACTTTCTGATATTGCGCGGGATATTTAAACTTCCTTTGAATAAGACAACTACGAAACTTTGATACAATAAATATATTTCGTAACAAGTAACAAGTATCGGTTTAATATACAAACAGCTAGGCAATATAACACTCAATATAAACAATACTACAGACATTCGTAAACATTTATAAAACGTCCTATCGATGTACAGTTCACTCGATTTTCGTTTCCATTTTAAATCGAATAAAATTGTGTGGCCGTAGAGGATTGCATTTCTATCTGTCCCATTTTGAATTGTAACCTGTGTAGCCAGCGTAACAGCATCGCATTCGATTCTCGACGAGAAGAAGCAAAGTTTTCCGACATTTTGTTGGGTGGGAAATCTCGACAGTTTTGCAAACGCACTTGCAAGTGTCCTGGTAGCTAATTACAAAGAAATCCTTTATTACGATTTTCTTATTAAATGAAGAATAATATTCATTCGAATAGTTACCTGAGCATGATGTGAGTACAGAATTGGACTCCAAAGTGGCAACAGTTTGCTCAATAAAATAGAACCACACTCGAGCAGGGCTTCCAGTAGACTCAAAAAGTGCAAGTTAACCATTTCTGCTAACTATATAAACAATCGGTACATTAAAAGATAAAAACCATGACTTCATAATGTTTTGTATCTTTCACTTACAACTTTCGAATGTCCAACCAACTGTAATATGCAGGGTGTTATTTTTCCCCAGAATTCTAGTAAAATATTCATGGTAATGTTGTGTCCCTCGCTGTTCGATGGATTGTTCTTTGATAATTCTTCCAAATACATCGTCCACAACTAAACATAGCATGGGTTTTATAAGATCTTTGTAATCACATGTAGGTTTTCATTTCCGTCTATGTTTTGTAAGTCAAAGGTGCATATTACCTGACAAAGTATGAAAGCATGGAACAATGAGGACATGTGTAGAACCGATGCCTTGGATTGTTCCGGGAACCCGGAGAATATGTACTGTACATGATCAGCAACGTGGCAGGACACTTCCTGTGGTATTGGTTGCGCTGTTGGGATCGATGGCCCATGACTATGCATATTATTACTGCTGGCGAACATCGCCGTGTGCGTGAGGGAACCTAGTAACAGCCAGGATAACAATCTGATGTGCCCTATGCAGTCCACGTACTCTCGAGCACTGAAATAATTTTTCTTTTAGTAACTAAGAAATATCTGTTAACAATTTGTAAGTTGGAAAGATCAGTTTGAACATTGGTGCTATATAACTCTTGATATATAGCATTATATGCGAGGATCAATTCACGTCTTATTAAATCAAAGATTTACCCCTGTTGGGTCATAGATGGTGCACTGTAGAGCCACGGAAGATATCTAGCCACTGCTCTATTCTCCCTATTATTGCCCCTAGTGATTTCTAAAGCCACGTATTCAGCAAGACCACATTTCAGTATACCGCCCAGAGTGTCTTCGTTCAGTCCAGCTTGCATTCCTTTGCTGTAACTCTAATGGCAACAAGGATCGTCCATTTCACAAGATCATTCATACAAATCATCATAGATCACATTATTTACCTTCACTTTGCTCAGCGTGTGAAAATCTGCTAGGAAATCTAGTACGTCCGGTAGTTGGTTCTTCAGGGACTCGGATGCGTTCGTATTATAAATCGGTGATACGTCCGTTTGGATGTTCTCCATTGCGATGGTGTTAGGTAACGATCCACCGATATCCTAAATGTTAGATCACCTCATTGAAACAGTGACTAAAGGTGCATAGGAATGCATTAACCTACCTGAAGCACAAAGTGCAACAACAGCAGAAAATTGGAATCCGGTATGGTGGTTTTGAATTTAATCGCTTGGATCAGTTCGAAGACTATGGTCCTGCCGAAGAAGTGTTTGTCTCTGTCTCTGGTGAAGCCACGGTGGCACAAGTAACACAGATCTGTCAGATAACTGTACTTGATGGTGGAATTTTGTATGGCGTAGCTCAACACTTTGGCGAAGGGATCCAGCATACCCTGTAAACCAATTATCCTTCGATTTATCCGAGACATGTATTGAAGCGATGACAGGAGTGATAAATCTCTGCAGGAAAGATGTTCAAGCGGACTTAAAAGCCTCGTGACCATGCGAGTGCTGACCTTTGATTGCTGTATCCCTGGAACCTTTAGCAAAGAGATCATGATCCTCAATAATGACGTGGTGTCCTCGATAGAAGAGAGCATTAGCACTAGTCTTCGAAATAGACCGTCGAATTGTGCCAATAGTCCGCTCCAGGTCGCTGCACCTGGACCCAGACCTGCCTCCAGAGGCAGACAGTCTAGGTAGCATGCTATGTTGTACAGTATTATCGGTAGACGTTCCACGGGTAGCGATTTCTTTGCATTTAGGGCCTAAAATAAATGTGAATTGACTGATAATAGCTGACAAATAGATGGTAGATTTATGGGATTAGAATCTTTAAAGGAGAAAGTAGAGGAGTGTCTAAAATTTGATGAGTTCACCTCTAATAATAATTGCAAGGGTGCAATTGGATTGAGTTCGTTGAAATCGACTAGTGCCTGAGTGACGCTCTTGAAGAACTGCATCCTTGTGGATTCTGAAAAGTGAATACAATAACTTATTTAACGAGCATCACTAACTAGCGAGCATCTGCACAGAGTATGTACCATTCAAGTGCGTTTGGAACATCTGGATGAATACACCGTTAGGCGCCAGTTGATGAAGAACGCAACGAAGGAACTGATGAGCCACGCTAATCGCACCACCTGGCAGGTGCATATTAGTCTCACTTTGCCAAGGGTACATCGCATTTAGTGCCACTCTGTGAAGACAGAAACACTTCGTGATTTATGCAAGACAACAGCTTGATTTCTAACAAAGTATTTCACCAACTTTGTCACGACACGCAAGATTTCTGGCAGCAGAGGTGCTGCCAAGGACGGTTCGCGGTGGATGAATGTTCCAAGATTGATGATACATAGGCCCAGTTCCTCGTCAGAGTATTCCTCCTTTATGGTTCCACACTCTGAACATCTGCAGACAACGAAACTCAAGTTAGCATTGAAAGAAGTAGCTTAGAACTTCATAGATACCTTTCGTAAATACAGTCATCTCCTATGCGGAATAAGCTCTGCTTCAAACTGAAATCTGCGTGACAGGCTTGCTGCGAGGCGGCATCGAAATTGAGTTGCAGTTGTGGACCTGACCTGTGGATTTGGAGAATGAATAGCCTTTAAGAATTAAGCTAATGAATAACAATTGAGCTTCAAATTCAAATCATGACTATTATAACCATGATTGAAAGGTCATGTGACAATTGGGACTCTCCTTTGACAGGCATGTGTCCATCACTTTAACTCACCAAGATTCCGTGCGCCTCGCCATTGGTCCATCTGGTCCAACAAGACTATCCTTCCGAGCCTTGTCTCGCTGAATACGAACATGGTCCTTGGTTTTGATTTTTCGATCCAGATCAAAGATCCTTCCGGGATAATCCAAGGACTCCATCGCAGGAGGTGGTGATTCAAGCGCCACTTGTTTGATCAGTCTCCTTGGACTGGCGGACCTGCTCGAGTGCACCTCGTTGGATGTTGGCATCAGAGATGCCGACTAAAACAGCACAAGTGATAGTCATATCTTGATTACAAAGATATCATACGACTGTGAACACTGAAAGTGATACCAGGTTCTCGGAAGTTGTACTGTCTTGTTTTACGGGTACCTGTCCGTCCATCTTGATACCGTTTCCATTACTGAACTTATTCGAATCTGCACATTGAAAGATTTATCAGTACATACCATTTTATTTCTTGCACAATCGGAGGGTACCTTCGATCTCCTGAACCCCGAGTGCCTGGCGAACGTGTTCTACCAAACCAGAGAAGTCCCTGTGGGGTCCAACAGGAAGCAGTCGTTCAGGCATGGGGAACTCCAGCTGAGATATGCTCCGAGGGCTGGTTATATCGCTGGACATGCACGTCTCGCTGTCCTGATCGAACGAAGAACCTGAAGAACGAGATTATTTATCGTTGCACTCGAACAGAAGCTGTCTTCACAGAGATACTCACTGACAGTCAACACGTCCATCTTGGACAGAGGCGATTCTGGCGATCCATATGTGTCCTCGCAACGCAGGACGCGTTGAGTGGGCCGTACACCTGCAAGAACGACCTCAGTCTTCAACCTTGTCTCCAGAAATATCCTAAAGTCATATCCAGATCTGCAAATGTACTCACCGACAGGACGAATAGCGGTGCCAATTGGCAACAGGCGTTCAACAGTCGGCGTAGTCAATGGATGAATAGAATCAATCCATCCAGGATGTTGTCCATTCTCCGTGCTGGTGATTTGTGACGAGATCGAACTGACCGCTGGTGAACTCGATTGGTCACTGCTGGTGACAGTGACCACCTGACCCGGGGACACAGGCGACGCTATGGTTACGCTTTGCTCGATACGCTTCTGACGACCCAGTTGCTTCGAGTTTGGAGAGTCAGAGTTACTGGAACCTGCCGTAGGTGCCTTCTCCCTCGGCTGCTCGTATCTGGACACAATCATGTTCATGGTTTTCAAGTAACAAACGAAGTAAGAATATGTACCTTTGAATCTGAGGCGGTATAGTAGTGGCGAGGGCGCTGGATAGTCCAAAGGGTTTCGACGAGGCTGTGTCTCCGTTAAAGGCTATCTGAACGGTCACGTTCTTCTCTTGAACAGTTTTCTCTGGAATCGCTCTCTCCAGGATTCCTTTCTCCAGCACTGTTTTGTCCGTTTTCTCGCTCACTGCTCTGGTTATAGCAGTGTATTTCTGCAGGTCAGCCTGGCCGGTCAGTAGCGGGCTGGTTACCATCATCTTCACTCCCTCGTGGACGCTCCATTTCTTTTGAGGCCCACTTTTTGTACTCTGCTAAAAGGGATCGTAATCAGTTTGAGACAATGTAAATTTCTAAAGTCACACCCCAGTACCATAAAGTCTGAAGTGTATAAAATTATGGGTGCACAATGTCGTTGACAAGTACCTGATGAGTGTCGTCTTCGCTGCCCAAGAACCAAGTGGGTCTGCTGACAGTGTCCGACTTCTTGGCGGCGTGTTGGTTATTCCAATCCATCTTTGCGACGATGTCGGTGGTGGCGGAGGATCTAGGTCCGTGAAGAGAAACGCTTCTGGTGACGATGGTCGGGGTTTCTTCCAGTTCACCGAGCGATCCACCACTACTGCCATGTAAGGTGCTGTCAGATTTTGGGCTCTCGGGTATTGCGGCCAGCTCGGACTCCGTATCATCCGCATTGATCGAGTAGCTTTGCAGAGCATTCACAATAGCGGAAATTGTAACAAGCAGCTACCGGTGTAAGCACAGGCACGTGTGTGATGATGTACCCTCTGGGTCTTGGCTAGTTAACACTGTCTAGGAAGGACTCTAAAGGTTCATGGGACTAATTTCTCTATTACACTATCTATCGATACTCGAATCGTTGGTGACACTACTGGACTCTATAAACAATTTACCAGTGTTTAACTTTTTCTATGAGTTCATCTATTCAGATATGAAATATGAGGTGATAAGTGTCTTCTGATCTTCATTTTCAATGATACAACGTGTTTGATGAAACAAAGAGATGTCACAAGGGGTGCAGAGTTCACAAACGTGTCTGGGAACATTCCAAGCTACAGTAGCCTAATGCTCTACCTTTCCAGGGTAGGAATCTATGTTATCGTTCTAAGATGCAGTGGAACCAAGTACGTGGAGAAAATAACCTGGAATGCTTGTTCGTGTAACGACAGGTCGGTGTGCTTTCTTCCCAGTGGGTTTCCATTTGCCCGTGGGTTGGTCCAGGGCTGCGTTGATGCACGGAGATCATGGGTGTCCTCATCGGAGTACTCTCTGTGTTTATCTCTCCCATGGTTGTCATCAACTCATGATCCACACCGAGTGACGGTTGCGAAACATCTACAGTAAAAGTAACATCAACCTTCTGTCAACATTCCTTGCTTCACAAAACGCACCTCGTGACCTAGAGGGTGGAGCACCCATCACCAAAGTGGCTGGAATACGCTTGCACTGATGGTGCTGTGTATCCAACGTGTTCAAGACGATCTTGATGAGCACCTGCAGTTGACTGCACCAAGGTTGCTGACCATACTGACACTGGAACAATTCATTTATTCGTTCAATTCAGCGAAGCTGTACTAAGTAGGTTCTTGTACGAACCTTGTACAGTATGACCAGCAAAGCCATTAGCCAGGAGCGTCTGTTCTGGGGCTCCAGGTACCACAAACTGTATGTGGGCGTCTGGTGATCCGACAGAGGCATTCCTTGTGGTGGGCAGGGGCAGTGTTGGAGGATGGCTAAGACGGGAGGTGTCATCACCCACCCCATCACGTGGTTCTGGTCCAACAGTTGTGGGAGGTTCGCGATGAAGACGTTGAACACTGGAGATACTCTAAGGGTAGTTGAAGGATTTGTTGAATTTCAAACTTGAATCACGTACTCAGGGAAGTAATCAGAAAAGTAGAGCAAGCTTGAATAGGAACTTTGACATTCACATTGTTTCTCGGTCTTATATTAAAATTTCTTACCGTAATCGTTGAGGAGAAGTGTGAAACGTGCGTTCCGTCTGATTGTAACCCAACAGAAGATACAAATGGCGCAGCACAATTCCCTGGGTCTTTGATAGAGGTTTCTCATCCGTCGGAAAGGCCTATAAGTTTAACACCATTCTTAATCCGTAATTGGTATAACCTACCTTATTTGATAGAAGATTAATTACCTGATCCTGTCTAGAAAGGAACTGCATAAGAAGGAATACCAGCAAGTGCATGGTCTCCTTGTCAGCCTCCTCTAGGTCGACGATCTTGTGGGTATACCCTGGCAGAGCGCTAGTTTCGTCCACCATGTTCAACGAATGAACGTGTCCATCTGTAACGTTCAATGATATTAAATCCCGCCCTGACGAGCATGATTAGAATTGTATACCTTACCATTGCTGTTTGCAGTTTGAAATTAAACTATTCTACGTATTGGCATTCGCATTTAGATTATTTTTTAAGGTTCATGCATGAAAGCGCATATTGAATCAAAAATTAGCTTGCATAATAGGACTTCTACCATTCGCACTAATGAGGTCTAAGATAGCCCAATGAATTCGGTATGGTTAAGGTTCTAGGCATGTGATTAGTAGCCACGTCCGCGACTTCATAAAAATTGTTATCTATAATTTATTTTATCCGAGGGAATTTATTCGACCCCGAAATCACGTGTCGCGAACTTAGTTACTAACGTAGCTACCAAGCGTAACTACAAGGAGTCAGAAATAAAGAGCATCAAGTTCGCTTTGCGTTAAGCCAACTACGAAAAGCAAAGTGTCTTTCGTCGAACTTCCATTGTAAAATGGGAATTCGAGACTTGTTAGCCAGAGAAGGAAAGCGAATTCCTCTCGAAGGGCAGCACAACCATCGACTTACCACACGGCCTCCACATCGAACACAACACATCCTTCGAAATCCTCGAACGTTATCACGGTTTCCGGTATACAGGGGATAAGGGAAGGTAACACTGACGCTTAACACAGAGTAACGCCACGTCTATAGCTACTGCAGCAACACTACTCTACCTGGTATACTGTTATTAGGTGGGGTGGACCCCAGCAACTGACCCAGTCCGAATCTGGAGCTCTTGCGCTTCAGGATAGGCGCCGAGTATTGCCGGCTGTACACCTTTTCCTTTTCTGAGCGGGTTCGGAACGGTGGAACAGGTCAGAAACACGTGTACGATCAGGGTGCTTGAGCTGCACTAATGTTCTATAACAGTGATGGGCAACTGTGCCCGCGAGGGCGTACAGCTACTTTCGCTACGGTGAATGGTTTTGCTATAGTAGCTTATTTATCTACTGTGGAACTCTGTGAATGTTTGACTTTTCAAGTTTGGGCATTTGGTAAAGATGTAGAAATTTTCAAGTTAGGTCTTCAAATCCCTTAAATCCTGTATATTTTACAGATTATCTAATTCCTGTATTCTTCATATTCTCAAACCCTCAGTATTCCCAAATCCCCCATATCCCCAAATCCTCTAGAATTCCCAAAATTGTCACATTTACAAATTCGTCGATGCTCTGAGCTGTTGCCACGTGCCCATCACTGTTCTATAATTCTATGAGTCCAACGTGATCAAATTGTTGTAAATCTATAATCGTTTATCATCAAGTACGATGACTAATATGTAATGTATTCTATGGAGGGTCTGACTCGTGTACCTTGCTTGGTGTCCTGTCGAGGTATCATCGACGCAGGCGCCGACATTGTGCGTTTGTAGGGCCATTTCGTACCGAAACTCGCGCTTAGTGTCTTTATGGAGTTGGTCCCGCTTCCGTCTGACTGGGACAGGGCTTCCTGTGCTCTGTGAAGCTTCTTCACGAAGATCTCGCTGTTTAGGTCCGTGTTCCTAAGGTCTACGAAGTGGGTTTTTGATTAATAACTTGGTGTTGTACCGCCAGTACATCAGTACCCATATTTAAAAACTCTCCATCCTAACTACACTTGTAAACTAACCACGAAAGTAGGGAGCATCCCCAGACCTCTCCAGATTGATCTGAGCCTCCAAAAACAGTGCATCGAAACGATTGAGGAAGAACTCCCACGTCAAGATATGTCTATCGCTGAGACTGTTATGCAACTGGTACAGCGATTGCAACACCATAGGTCGATCCACTATCACCGAATCGAACTGCGTCTCCAAACAGAGGATCAGTGACTGCAAAAATGTTTAGATTTCACTTAGGACCTTCTAGATAGACTCAATTAATGAATTTATCTGCATAAATATTGTGTAGATGTTGAATTTTACCCTCATAGCTGTATCGTGAATGGTACCAAGATACAAGGTGGATCTTTGTGCAACGTAAACGTTGCTGTCGTCCATGCTGGCGATCAAGTAGCAAAATGCGTTCGCCAGAGCAGCCTGGAGACTCATGACATTCCTCAACGGGGTGGAGTCCATGAATCTTGCGATGAGGGTTACTCTTTCCACTGTTGAACGTCAATTAAAGACCTTACTTCAAATGTTTTGGTAAATTAGGTGGTAGGTAGAAGTGTATCTTGTCACACCTGCTACGAATCGAATTCGCCAATCGGAGTTGTGAAACTCTTCCTGAATTAGTCGCCAGAAGGTGTCTGTTCCGCAGGGTAAAGTCACACAGTGCAGCAATAATGGTACTGTCACTTGGGCTATGTGCGAGTGCTCAGCGTTTAGGAGATCCCATAGACTGCGGAAAGATAAAGGTACAATTCAGTTTCAAGCAGTTTGGTACACAAATTATTGTTCTAACAGAGAGTTGGCAAAGCGTTTGAAATACCTGACAAGTGTGTTGCAACTGAAAGTCAAGATAGCAGTTAGGTTTCTTTGAAAGTAGAAATTTCTGAGATTATTTTGTCTAAAAGTGAGTGCATCAGTTTTTAGCTAATGGTAATGTGGGTAGCTTGGACCAGATGAGAACTTCATATGTGACGTATAGAGCTATCAAAATAGAACTCAGGTCTAATAAAATGACTCACTTTTTTATCAGCAAATTTTCCTGACACCATATGAAGAATCCTTGATGATCCTTCACAGCGATGTTGAAAGCATCTCCATATAGACACATCACGTTCAAACATTGCAGCATGTAGTACAGAATATCTGGCTTATCAATCGTCATTATCTCCTATAGACACAAAAAATACAAGGCTCAATAACTTTTCTCCAAACTTCACCATCAAACATACCTTCAGAAGCTTGTGAATATATTGAAGCTGTTCCGGAAGGTCCTCGATGTTGAATCTAAATTTCCCGACAGACGTGTGCCAGAAATCATCCGCCTCGTTTTCTGGACTCAGATTCAAAGGTTGATCATTCTCTCCTATTAATCGAGCTTTCGCCACGCTCACTGTAGCTGTTGCTAAAACAACAAATTCACAATTGTATTTTAATAATGGTTCTTGGTAGGTTCAGGTAGTATAAGTCAATATGTGGTCAGACTCTAGTGTTGATGGAGATCAGACTTTTGTAGGATTCAGTAGAATGAGTCTGTGTATGGTCAGACATTATGTTAGGGTTGGGTTATGTAGATGGAAGTATACGTGGTACTTTGGCGCGTGGTAATTCAATATGTAATACTTCGACACGTGGTAGTACGTCACATAGTAGTTCAACCAATGTCACTACAACCCACAGTGATCCAACTCCTAACACGTATACCAATATAACAAGTCCATCTACTAACCCCAACTAAAATAGTAACACAAAAATATGACCCTCACCTACATCAGTATCGGACAGAGTAACAGCCCTCGCAACCGCCGACATGACCTTCTCCGTCGGCATGATGGCCGCCAGATCCAGCTGCTCCGAAACTGTCTCTACTGTGGCTGTCATGATCTGTTCGAAGAACTGATATAAACGATCAAAATAGCTACCTCCGGCCACATAGATTAGCCTACCGTGTATCAGTGGTCAGACAACGCCATTTCGCAGTGGAGAAGAAGAGAGACAGACAGAAGGCACACGCACACGCACAGTTTAGACGAGGAGCATGCTGCGTTTTTATTTGGCTGGCGGAAAGTGTTTTGTTTCGCATACAGATAGATAGATAGATAGACGGATAGATAGATAGATAGATAAACAGAGAAACGGCGAGACAGATAGTGATAGAACACGTGTTTATTTAGGCGGTGTAACACATCGGTGTATCGAGGTAACCTCGATATGTTCGGGGATCGATTATCGTGGTACGTACCTGGGGCATGTGAGCTAGAACACCACCGACCGAGTGCATTTCCGGTACAGGCATACTGATCACTACGTCCGATTTCGAGTCACCCTTTCTGGAACTCTCTGGACTCTTTCTACCGTGGTCCTCTGCATTGTCGTCCATGATTTTCTACGAATTCAGTTATAGGACCATAAAGTGCATCTGAATAGGTGATGTGAATTTATGAATATTCTTCAAATATAGAGTGGAAGCATTAGTTGGTCAGATCAAATTCATCAAAGTCCTTGAAATACAAAGTAGATCTAAACATCTGATACATCATATCCATAAAGATTCTTCAAATACAAAGTCCAGCTACCAGCTCGATCAGTCATGGTTTTGAGCAACTAGTCAAACTCACATCAGGTGGATAAGCAGGGTTTTCAGGTGCCATGTAAGTGACCAACTGCAGACAGAGTTGATGCCAGATCACTCTAGATTCGCAATAGGTGCATTCGGTGTCCGTGTTGCACACGTGGCAGTTGTTCCAATTCGAGGCGACGATCGACTTCATCAACTTACACGCGTCTCTGCATACCCACGTGTTGATGCCCGTGTGTTTGTCGATGTTCTGCAGCTCCATCTTCAACATTTTGCAACATATTTCTCACTCACTCGTTATTCATTTTATTATTAACATGTTGCATTGTACTGACTGCAAAATATACCTGTTTTAAAAGTATGTCGAGCATGAGAATGCAACAGGATAAGTTCAACTCGGCGTTAGTTGTGAACTCCATGTGTCTCGGTGTTGGTACAACGTCGTCGGACAGTGGTGTTGATTTTCCAGATTCGTTTTCCACAACGGAACCTGTCGATTGTAGGACATTGATGGTTAACCCACGAGGATTCAAATACACTTGCAACATGGAAATTTTCGTTCATTTAGAAAAATATATTTACATACGAGGATGTACTTAATTATTTAGAAAAATATATTAATCTACAAGATTGAAAACGTAACGCAACAAAAGATGAAGGTATCCCATAGACGATGTCCTGCTTACATATGGCGTTTCCCTCCTCGTCCTTCTTCTTGGTCCCCTTGCTAGGCTTCTGTTCGGACTCTGCCGAGTTCATGGCCCCCATAACAGCCACGCCATCGCTGAACATCGAGAACAATTGACACAGAGGAATACTGATCTCCAGCATAGTCAACGTCTGCAGCCAATTCAGTGCCTGCTCTTGAACCTTAGCACAAGTGTTCACGAAACGTTTCGCCACGAAATTGTACATCTTCCTAGCGTCAAATCCTAAGGGACTCATGTCTCTGTCTAGGATTTTGCTAGAAAAAAGGCCCGTAAACAACCCATTTAGATCACTTGTTTCTATATATTTAGCAATGGTCTCGTAAGAGGACTTTCAGCAACTCGTATATTGGACCGACTGTTTCTTACCGTAGAATCATTTTCAATTCGTGGAGCTCGTATTCGGGGACGTCGTTCACCATAGCCTCCATCCAATGTGGCATCACGTAGTCCCAAACGTCCGGTGTGATGACTTCGTAGGGCACCAGACAGAAGAGGCGATTCAAGCCGTCCTTCAGATGCGATGTCCTTGATGCCAAGGTCTCCCTTTATTAACAGTTTGTATAATTACTTCAGTTACGGAGTTTCATGCTACGGTCACTAGGGATATGGATCTAGAGATTTAGGAATATGGGAAACTAGGGTTTCTAGAAATCTAGGAGTATAGAAGTCTTCACTTCGTTATGATTCGTACCAGTGTCCACCCACGCGAACGTAATCAGCCGGATGCGGCAGAAGACAGGAAATAAAAACTTCGTAGTGCGTTTTCATCACTTCGGCCAGCCATCCGCAAACGTATTCGGTTTTCAATTTCTCCAGTGGACTTTCCGCTTGGCCTGCAATACAAATTCCTCTTAAATTAACTTTCGTTTTCCATTAAACGAAAGTACTTTCGCGAATTTTACTTGGAAATTTCATTGAATCGCAACTCTAATCGAAACGGTAACTAGAAATTTTCAGTCGACTTCGTTAATCAAAAAATAGTTATTACATTTAAATAGACTAAGCATTGGCGAGCAAACTAATTTTTAATCCCAAGTTTGAACTACGTCGATGCATAGAACCTTCAGTCTCTGATATTTTTCGAAAAAACTCTTCTATCTTGCCCAGATAGATTTGACAAAGTCAAGAGTAGCTTCTAAATTTAAATTCAATGTTAGTCGACTGTAATTTTGACCCAAAATATTTGTAGGCATTTTATTGTGAAAGTGTGATCTTTTTGGGGGGATAATAGTATAGTTAGATTCGATGCATCGTAAACTAAGAAGACTCGATCAGCCGCGACGCAGACGCACTCTTGTTCCTTCCTCCTTTCTTTCCTCTTAATTAGTGTTCTTCAAAAAAAGCTTTCGCGTGCTTTCACGAATACACAACATACAATGTTTCGCATGTGTGTCTGTGTGTGTATACACAATGTGGCATGCACACGAGGGGCCAACGTTTCTTCTGTCTCTGAGATGCGCACAGACGTCAATCGGCAGACAATTTAACACGTCCCATGCCATAAAAACTTTTATATATTCACCAAAATACAGTAAATACCTTAACATTGTATTGCAAACAAAGTAGTTTCATCTTTTTACCTTTTTAATTGAATCAGCAAATCTGTTTATTTAATATATCATATATTTTACCAAATATCGTGAGCTTGATGCAACACAAGTAGCATGAAACGTGTTAAATATACAATTCTTTGCAACATTATTAAAAATTCTCTAAGTATTCAACAACAGACGAAAGTTCAAAGTACTTTCTACGCTAACGAAATGATACTGTAGCAATGATAGACAATCGAACGAAAAGAGATCGATGATTCGAGTGACTGCGAAACTGACGCCTATGCAACGAAAAAATTTGATACAGCGTGCCACGAGATTGATAGGAGACATCGATTACACTGAATTACTGGTTAACAGAGATACAATAGGGGACGTTAGAATTTACAGAAAAGGGGAGCAACACAGAAAGCTTGTTCAATCGAAATCTGTTGAACGGCATGTGTTCATGGTTAAGCTTGGAGAAACACTCAGATACTTTTACCCAAGTTGTACAGAGTTCGCTCGGTTTCACTTCGATCCATCATTTTGCCTTCTAAATCTTGTATTTAATCACATTTGTTAGTGCAAACCCAATGTTAGGATTAAGTTTGATGTAAACGCAAATTGAGGTCAAATCACTTCTTCCAGCCAAAAATTGCAGTATGCACATATAGACGTTATTAAAAATTGTCGAGTATTTGACAAAGGCAAAATATGATCGAAGGAAGAACGACGAACGAACACGTGTACAAGGCGCCACAAAAGTCGGGGGCGATCCGCTCGAATGTGCCTACGATCGCGGCCAAAGACTACCTACGTCTAGTGATGGGCTCGAGACGCTTCGAATCGCTTCGTGATTCTACCCTCAAACATCATTTATCGAAACTCAAAATCTCGAGACGCTACAACATTACACAACCAAAAATGTCCTTACGTTAGTGTACAAAATTTCTTCTACGTCTCAAAATACTTGAAGCAAGAATCAAAATTGATTTCTACTTGAAAGAAACTGAGGGGCTCTTCACAAGGGACATATGGCAGGATATTAAATACTTGTCTTCAGCAGAGTGCGGTACAAATTAATGATGTGTCATATGATTTGAATGAAATTTTGATGTGAGAATGTATGAGTAAGTTAATATCGCATATGTACTTCGTTCGAGTCTCTCAGAAAAGGAAAACGAAGACGAAGCGATTGCTCGACAGCTTCGAGGAGTCGGTCTGCAGCGTCCCGTCACCACCATATTCTTCTACGTCTACGTCATAAGTGTATAAATATGCGAAGTGTTAAATTACCAACAGAAAAGATAAGATGCATAAGGCTTTTTTCAGTACCATCGAAAGAGTAGGCAGTAACATGAAACCAATGAAATAGCATTGACAATAAACGTCCGAGAATTTCGATCGAGGTGTCCTGATTGGGGGTGCAAAGCCCCACGAGCAGCCAGACACCGTATCTTCCGAGAAGCTGTCTCTCCTCGAGGGTGGTCGGGTCGCATTGGCCCCCTGTACCGCCGGACGTGCCCCCGCTGCCGCCTCCTCCACCCCCGGCACCGCTTCCGCCCCCTGGGAATCCTGTGCTGCCCTTATTAGTACTTATTTCCGAGTTCTCTCGATTACTATCCATACTTAGCGGTTCAGCTTCCTTAAGCAGGCTGCAAGTAGAGAGAAGAGTGGGTCAACCGGGTACCATTAACGCGATCGGCGGCCACGTCTGGCTGTGGTCGGTTATGGCAATGACAATCTTCGGAATGGTTGCAATTTTTGGAAGAAAGAGAAATCGCTGGAGATCGACATTCTCTGTGGTTAATCGAGTCGGTTGAAACTGTTAGACTGGTTTGGTTTTGATTAGTTGCAGAGATAAGTGGAAGATGGGTAGAGGTGTTATGTGTGAATATGTGGACATATGTGATGTGTAGCTTAAGTGTTGATGTCAGGATGCAACATATTTTATCTAACGAAGACTTCTTAATTAAAATATCAATTGTAATCCGATTACCAACAATTTCAAACGACCCAATACATAATAAAAAGACACCGAACGTCGAAGAATCGTAGCTTCCACGTTCAGTGATGGTAAAAATTCTTTCACGATCCACCCTCTATCGACTAACTTCGATTACTATAGTCATACTCAAGGATCAAATAGTCTCGATCGTGAAAAAATTCGTAAAGAAGCAACGCACTACTTGTAACAAGCAATGACAATGTCGATCGACAATTCAGACATGTTTTACATAAAAATATTAATGAAAATAAAATATCGATTAATCTACGTCGACCACAACTTCTTAAATCAGACGCGACTTCAGATCGCGATCGTCGATAAAATCGTTCGAATCGCAAAGAGATATCCTCGACGTTGAGGACGTTAAATCGAATAAAGAATCAATTCCTCGAGTGTGATTATTCAGAATTCATGGTGTTCCGTGTTGTATCTACGGGGTCTCATGCTAGTTGCAATATAGAGGGACTACGTGAATGCAGAAGTGGCCACGAACAGATGTCATTTCGTATGATCACTCTACGTTGAGTAAAATTCGAGTAACAAAATTCGATGATACATTCGAGTTATTCGTAAGTGAATATCAACTATGTTCGATCACTTTCATTGTGCACGGAGGAGACCGAGGGAAGTTGTGAACCAATTTGTCTTAATACGGTGACTATCAGGGTGGAAATAGTATGTGATAAAACACGGTATTCCCGATATCCTAGATTTTGAAATCTCTACTTGATATCTCTACGTCTACATCTCTCTACGCTCTGATACTTCTACACCCCGATATTTCTACGCTCCGATATTTCTACGTCCCGATATCTCTACGTCCCAATATCTCTTCGCTCCGAAATCTCTACGTCCCGATATCTCCATATCCCAGTACCCTAAAATTCCTCTATTCTTAAATTTTAGTGTCCCCAGATCCCAGTACCCCTTTACAAGAATTTGCGTATTAACATGACCGAGATGACGCACCGTCCCAGAAGTCCTCAAAATCCAGTACAAAACTAAAATAACAGTAATTCGTGTGAAAATTAAAAGTAACGAGTATTCTACGTGCGATTTATATCTGAAACGGTGATTCCCGAGACTAAAATATGTAAAATTAGAATAAATCCATGGTGTCCCGTTAAAATCGTGTTTCTGTTCATGCAGCATACCAGTGTGTCTCAGGTAATGGGTATCTAGTCAAGCCTGAGCCAGTAGGTCTGTTTTTATTTGTGGAACGGTACCAGGTGCTGGTGTGTTGTATCCAGGACGTGATACAGCCTGGTGTCCTCGGGTAAGGCGCATTGCAACTTTTAAGGTGCACTTTTCCTATGCTCTACTGTGGGTGAATGCTTCAAAGTCACGTGTCTTACGCGGACAACTCGAAGAAGAAAAACTTGTCTACTTGTCTAGCATCGGCCAGCTTCGAGACTCTCCAGATCATCTCTGATCGAGATTTGTCGTTACACTTTCAGATATTCTTTCCTACGCTCTGTCTAGTTCACTCGCGGGCACTAGGGCAATTATTCAGGGCAGTCGAAATAAGTAGGATGTTGCACAGTTATCTTTTGTATCAATTATTTTCGACATATGTGAGTTTCACTGAAGTTTTATTAGTATTCGAAGATATAAGTCTGATTGATCAAAGATGTAGACTTGATTGATTTACAAAGATGTAGATGTAGATGTTCAAAAGATTTGATTGACATTTCAAAGATGTAGGTTTGATTGATGTTAGAAGATTTACCCCATTTAATTTCTCAGTTTCTGAGTTCGAAAGCTGGCAGATTCTAGGACCAACGAATCGAGATATCCTGAAAGGAAGAATATTAAATATCCGTAAGGACACAAATAATAAACCTTCAAACGCGATATCTCGTCCGTTCTGATGAATATTTAAAAACAATATATGGAGCATTTGTTAATCACGTTTAATGGAATCCACGTATCATACATGTGGACTATACGAGTACGATGAAATATGTTGAATTATCGGGAAATGTTCTTCCATTAAACGTGCTCGCAGCATAATGTCTTACCAAGCAGGATGGGCCAGCACGAACAAACACGCAAAGCAACAATGATCCTGCGATCATTCGTTAGTACGCTGTTATCGTGTTTCTTTCGAACATATCCAAGGTAAAACGCTGTTCTGTGATTAACAGCCCACAGACGCGACCTCGCATGATGACATTCAGAATCTCTAAACTTCGTTTCAATGTTCAGATATTAATTAGGTTTCTTGGTTAGGTCGCGGTCTATCTTGGGTTGGTAAACACTGGTGGAACCAGTGGAACCGTGGAACACTTAACACTTTGATGACCACATTTGCAATCTTAAGTTATACCAAACATTCATCAATTAGACTACATCCAAGTACATCAACCAGCGTACACTGTCAAATTATCGATTTTCTTTTTAATAATTATTGGTCGAAGTTCTAAAATACAGGAATGAATATCAAAGTGTTAAACGACTTCGACATCGACGAAACATCAAAAGACTCTCCAAACTTCTCACTTTCCAAACTTGCAAACTAGAACCTTGAACAATTCTCTGAGCTTTAAATTTTAACAGAGCGTTTAGAGTGTCTCTACGTCTCGTCAAACTCGTGCAAATCCGTTCCCCGTTCCAACCAGTTCCGTGTTCCTGTTCAGGTAAGCGGTACACGATCTCTCAGCAATAAAGAAAATTCAGAGCAAAGTGTTCCTCACCTGACGATCGATTGGACCATATAAGTTTGCGACTGCGAGTCGAGCTGCGATATATGGGGTAGAGCCATGTGGTACACGTGGTCACCGCCTCTTCGGTTGTTGTGCCGGATGTTGTGACATTGCTGGCAGTAGCGAATCGGGTGGTTTCCGTTGTAGCTGGCGCACTCGGTCGAGAAACACACGCTGATCGCCGACTTGTCCGTTGCTCTGCAGTTCTTGTAAAATTATAGAATTAATTGGTAGAGGAGAACTAGTAGAATTCTAGATTTAATTCTTGTAGAATTTGTACATTGTGTTGAAGTAAAAAATCTCACCTTGTTCTCGCATATCATGGACACCTGTTGCATGGGGTGTAAAATATCGTAAAACATCTGATTCGGATGTTCCCTGTGTATTTCATTGGCACACTCGATGCAAAGGTACAACGGTGGCGGTGTGTCAGTCGCGAAAGTGATGGATATTCGATGGTCGTAGCAAACTTTACCGGCTTCGGCGTTGCCCGCATTGGGACACGTGTCTCTTTGGCAAACGAAAGGTGTCAGGTCATCTGAAATCACATTCGGATCCAATAATAAATTCCTCCTATCTTCTTTTAAACACTTTTATCAATAACGATCGTAACTTTCGAATTTTTTATTTTATTTAAGAATCTTTTAATTGTGAAATTCTGGAAGATGTGTGCAGGTACAAAATTTGCACGTTCTAAGAACGTGACAATTTGATAATTGGTAGTATATACGTACTCGCAAATTTCATTAAAACCGCCCTGCGATCGAAGAGATTAGGGTTGAAAGATGGCCAGTAGTAGAATAATAGCTTAGCAGCGGACGCTCTGGCTGGCGCCGTTCCGTATGCAACCACGCATAGAATGTCTTTCACCACGCCTGGTTTCAGCGCCATCAAACACTCCAACAGTTGGCAATGATGCGCTGAAATACCATCGTTGTTCATCATTATCTTCTGAAAATGATTCACTGAAACCATTTGTCAAATCTTCGCCGCACCGATTTTTGCGATAAAAAGTACTCAAAACGATTTATTATCAGAAGAGACCACCTATCAACATACTTAAACATTGAAGTATTTATAATTCTCCATGTGAAATATTTTTATTTTTATAAATTGACCTTGTGAATTATTGCTGTTCTTAGCTGACCTTGCGAAATACTTTTATTTGTATAAATTAACTTTGTAAAATATTTGTATTACTTTTACAAATTAACCTTGTAGAATGTTTGTTTTATTTTCACAAATCAGCCTTGCAGAATATTTGTATTATTTTCACGAATCAACCTTGTAGAATATTTGTATTATTTTTCCAACTCCGTAAATCAACCTTGCATTTATATTATTCTTGAACCTCGTATAACACTTTCATATTTCTACTAATTGACCCAGCATGTCAATACATCTCGGAAACGTATATTTCATTAATACCCGCATTGTTGGAGTACTGAAAGATCATCATAATGACAGCAGCAATCGACTGACTGGCTGCGTTTTCGTTCCCATCTTCAGTCTTCCTTGCTACAGTGCAAAAGAGAAAGCATTATAAATGAACGTACGTTCATTGAGATACTCGTTTAGATAGAGATTATGTTGAAGTTCATATGCTCACTAATGGTGAACGGTAGAATGTAGAAGCAGAGGTAATTGACGATCTCCTGGTGAAGATCCGCGGGGAGCACAGAGATCGAGCTGGCTGTAAAATATGGCACGTTGTCGATCAGATCGTGATCCAGAAAAGGTAGTATACACGCCAAACATTGTAGCAAGGCTTGACCGAACGCTGAAACCATAAATTGTTGCTTGAGCTTCGTACACTTCTTACCGTACAATTATTTTGTAATTTAGAGGGCGATCCGAGAAAGGTTTAAATAATTATCTCTGGTAACAACGTAATTGGACCTTGTAAACCGTTGTGGATGGATGGTACAACATCGATCAGCTGGGTCAGAGCGTTGCAGAGTTGTTTGTAATCCAAATTCGGATAGAGGGCCATGCGTTCTGCGTCGAATTTCTGCGATTTGATCATCTCGTATGGTGCTTCGCGTACTTCCTTCAACAGAGCTGAAATAGGCATAATATAACGCTAAATAATAATAGTAATAATAACAGTGTCACCATTCAGCAACATTTCTATCGTTAAAATTAACCGGTCATTAAACGGATGTTATCACATAACATATAGTATACATGATAGTTTAATAAAACTTCGTATGAACGTACATAATAACATCTGAGAGCAACCTTTCACAGTATTGGCCATATCAAGCCCAGACGGTACAGGCTGACTGCCATGCAAAAGTCTCTGATAGTAATCGTGAAGGCTAGTCAGCTTCAACGAATCTGAAACACGATCGTTTTTTATACAAAAACATTCAGAAGCGTATATTGCATGTACTTACATGACGCGAGTCTGGTCCCCATTTCGTCGAATCTTCACGAAACACTGATTAATTCACTCGATTATTTGTTCATTGTCTTCACTGAATTTAAATTATTGAGAAAACAGAATGTGGAGGTGAACAACAAGAGGAGCTTGCATATTTGGTGTTACATCGTGAATCCTTTATGTTTGATTTTTGATTCCTCGAGTTCTGCACAAGTTCTTAACGTTGGTCGAAGGTGTGGAATAAAATAGTTTTGTTGTTGACATGTTTTTAGTTGCAGAATCAGCACGGGTCCATTGCAGATTACGTGTCAGCAGAGGGTGGAACGCGCAGGTCTTATCGACCTGTTCGATAGCGCCCTCATCTTTTCATCCCCTACGGAAGTGGAACTTGATTTCCCGGGAAAATCCAAAACTTCGTTTTCATCGTTTCTGAACGATGAAAATTAACGTTTAGTATTATATTGCAGACTTAATATAAAGTAATTAGAGGTTGATCAAGGGGTTTTTCGAACGAAGCTTCTTTTATATAATACACAATTTTCTTTCTATTATAGTATCTGCAAACGCGATAAGATTTGATCGAACAAAAGTATCGAAGTCATTGACGATGTGTCTTAATTAAACAGAAATTTTTCACCGGTTTATCTTCCACTAATTCGATTTCCAAGGAAACTTGTTATTGATTCTATTGAACACAAATCAATCGTTCGAGACAATTTCAATCGTTTTAATCAAGATGAAATTAGATATCGTAAGCAATACCTTTCGAACGAGAGTTATGTCATCCGTTTAGCTGCAGAAAGTTGTTTCAAGACTCGCGTTATGCAAGATGCTTCCTTGCAATTACGTAAGCCTGATCACATGAGGTTTGACGATTATTCTATAATGTCATTATCCGTGATCCAATAAGACGCAATTATGCGTTTAAGAGATTACAGCTCGATGACGAATTTGTAACAATGTTTTATTCGTAAATGGGACGATTTTCTTGAGCATTGCTCGTTATCAGACTACTCTTTTTAGGGAAAAAAATTTTGACGACGTAGATAAGATAAATCACTGCAACGCGCAGTGTGTTTCAAGGTAATGTGAAGTACATGTAAACTTTCGAATTTAACTTCGGATTCACGGAGTGAATATTGAAAGTTCATTATTTTAGTTTTTTATGTAGTGAGTCGGTATGTGAGGCGGAGCAATATAACGCATTGCAATACAACGTATAGTAATGTATACTATGTCGTTATATAACGAGTGGCGATATAACCCGAGGTAATATTACGCGCTGCAATATAGCGCGTGGTAATTCAGTGCGTACTGATATGATCCATAGCAAATGAAATTTCATGTAAAAAATATAAAAGGTCGTTCCAAATTGTCTTGGGATTTGAATACTTGAACAAAATCTTAATATTGATTTAACGAAGGTTATATCAATTTTCCTTGAAGATATAAGTATACGATATTTTATGTAATTCAATGTGCGCTGTATAAATGGTATCGCGATTATTAATAACCCGTAAGATTGATGCATGCTTAAATTAAACACGAAAAGAAACATAGTCGATGCATGACGGATTTCGACTCGATATTCGTGTTAAAGCACCGCCGACCATGGTAAGTGTGTCACGAGGGGTCGATTCTAGGTCGACCTATAACGTGTGCAGCAGCGATCGATATTATCTAAATACGATGCACACCTGCGACTCGGTGAAGTCATTCTCTGGAATACGCGCGAGCTTTGCCAGAGCAAAGTCGCGTAGTCACGTATTAAAATAATCCACAGCGACACCGGAAACCGGCTCTAAATAAACCTTCCGGCGTCTTCTTGCACGCCATCGCGGATCGATTTTGCCTATGGTTCTCTTTCGTGTCACGATCGAACTGTAACCATTATTATATGTATATATAGATTTATGCCTATGACGTCGTCGTTTACGTGGAACGGTGAATAATACGTTTGCACACGTAAGGAAATAATGATTTATTTTGAAAATCGTTCCTTTAATTTATTTCTGAGTAATTAACGCGGTGATTGCCGCTGTTACAGGAATTCCCATGGACGTCATGCCTGACGTCTGATACGAGCATTATTTCACATTAACACATAATCGTTACAATGTTGTTCACATCGGGTACAGATATAAATACGCGATATGTAATGTGTCACTCGTGACGCACGCTAGGGTTCAAATGTGACAAACCTGACACGTATTTTCATCATTATTCAGTGTGCAATTCTAATTATAATCTGGGCAATAAACTTTATGCACAAAATGAGCTTAACATTTTTTTCTTTATTTTTGCAACAATAGGTAGGTCTGAACGTTACAAAAATCACAGGTTGAGGGGTTAATAAAAAGGAAGTGCTATATGAATGTGTACAAATAAACATTTCCATGCGTCTGCTGATGCAATCGTTTTACGAGATACAAAGATCGATCCAGTCACCTGCCTCCGTATATGGACTGTTCGCACCCCTCGCGATTACATCCCCTTTATCGCCGGCGAGCCGAAGTCCTATGCTGATCCCTTCTCGCTTCCCTTCATACGTTTCAGGAATTTTTATTAAGGGGAGAAACGTTTCTATTATACTTTTAATAACTGCTACACGTATCTGTTTCATTACAACCATGCCCTCATCCCTGTGGGATTGCTCAGTCTTCCACGAAGCTTCTAATATGTGCGACACTGTGCGTGCAATTTAAAAGATATAAATCAAACACGATTAATTTAATTGCTAGTTATTGTAAATTTTCTTAATTACAAGTACTTTTAATTACGACATTGACTATCATCTGATTATCAATTCATTGTTCCACTTCGTGTTTGAACTTACATAATAAAATACAAAAATATCTGAAAATAAAAAGAATGCTCTGGAAGGGTGGAGTAGGGTCCAAATAAAAAGGGGTACCCACATAAAATATATGCAAAATATAAAGGGTATAGTAGAATCTATATAAAAGATATTAAAAATGTACAGGGGTGTTCAAAATACCCTAAACGTAAAGGGATACAATAGTATCAAAGTGTACTCAAAATGTAGAGGGTTACAATAGGGTCAGTTAAAAGATACTCAAAATATAAAGGGGTACAAGACCAATTAAAAAATATTGAAAATGTAAAGGGGTATAATTTCCAAATAAAAGATTCCGAGTATAAAGGGTGCAAATAGAAAATGTTGCAAATGTAAAAGAACATAATCGGTGAGAGCGTAAGAAGATGAAAGAGGAAGCATAAAAATTGAAGATTAAAAGGAGGGTTGAGTCGCGAGAGGGCGAAGAGGGGGTTGAAACGAGGAGGCGAATCAGGGAAAAAGAGGGAACGATATAGTAGAGGAAAGCCGGGTTGCCTAGGACACCACATGGACACTACGCTTGCGACGTCACGACGCACGATGGGGGTGAAATCAACCCTCGGGCCACACAGGCGTCTTAGAAAACAGTGTTCGCGGGGCAAGCCACGTTGAACGTCGTGTGCCGTCAACGGCACGCTCGCGTCGACTTCCAGACATTTCCATCCCTCATAAGGTACGGGAAACATCCCTTAAACTACGTTTTTGTACTGTGAAATTTCAACTGTAAACGAGTGCTTTGAAGCCTTCAAACGCGATATTTGCGCAAGCGGTTTGGAAGTAACGAGATTTTTGCCACTAGGGGTTTGTTAACCCCGAAATTGTTTGCTTGTGGTTGCTTTGGAGAGTTATTCTGGATTGGTTTTGGTAGGTAAACATTATGGTAATGAGATTTATCTGTCCTCTGGATCATCCTTATTTTTATGCGATTGTACGAGAGGACATTTTTTGAAGGGTGTTCGCTACGGAATTGTAAAATTAACTGTATTCGTCTGTATATTCTTTTTAAAGAACAGACGTTATTTTCTATTATTTTATATTAGCATACCACAAAATCTTGAGCATTCAGAAATTTTTCGTAGATGAACATTTGATACCAAAATTTCAGAAAATTTTCTTAGGATAAAATGAAACACAGGAAATCATCCCCCAAGATTGTTATTTTTCCACTGCTGAAATGTTTAACATTGAAATTTGGAGAAAGTCTTCTGGACTTTAATTGGAAAGCTTTAAGTATATTTTGAAAGCTGTACGGATACAATAGCCACCCCTCCGGTTGAAAATCTTCAGAGTGCTGTGATTCTCTAACCCTCGTCCGGAGCGTCGCTTAGGGTTTCGCTGTGGAGAAAAGCAGCTGTAGTCGAAAGAAGTCAAGTTACAGGGATTCTATATTTTCTTCTAGAGTTCTATGCTCCCCTAAGCTTCAATAATGTATGTCGAGTCTGTAAAGCGTACCCCCATATCAATTCCTTCTACTCATTAAGTATGTGATTGTTTCAAGAAACCTCTGAAACGAAAACAATTGAAGAAATTAATTGTTCGACGAAAGCTACCCTCATGAATTTCTAACTACCCCAATTTTCTCAAATACAAGAATCATAATTAAATTACAATTATAAGAAAATTAATGATCGTCAATTAATTATGACTCGATCGTCATTTAATTACGTATTGATCGTTAATAACTAATTAGTCCTCATCTAAATTTTAATTAATAGCTTGCTACCGCCCTTGCAAGAATATCTCGCAACAAATATCGCAAGGTCGATCGATCGATAGGAAATCGTTTTGTTACGCGATCATCGTTCATCCACGCGTATTCGTCATCACCATGGCTGATCTTATAAATTGATTAACGCCACCCTCGGCAAGATAGTGCTTTCCGGTGGCCGGTGAGATAATAAAAAGCAAACAGATGAATCAACTGACGTACAAGGCCAATAGAGAAAGGCGGGGTGCTCAAGAGAGGGTAGTCATCCCTCAGGTTTTAGCCTGTCAACGAGCATAACGGAGCTGCAAGGGTCCATGTGATTTGATTATGTTGGTAATACGGTCCGTATGCCACCCCTAATTGCTGCGGCCAACCCCCCACGATGCGATCTTTTCGCTACGTTGACGCAACTATTCGTTTCGTAGAACCATACGGTAGCTATTCTTGTCTTCTTTATTTATTTTGAGGGTTCGATAATTTTTTGTTAGGAAATGTAGAAATTTAGTTGAAATCAGTGAAATCACTTCAAAATAGCATTTTATTGAAACAATAATATTTGTAAGGTAAATATTTCATTTTATTGAAAGGATGTATTGGTCACAACCATAAAAATATATTAGCAGATATAATTACATATTTCTATAAAATAAGTTATGCTATTGGTATGTATTTCTAAAGTCGTTTTAGAGAAAAAATTACAAAACCCGATTCAAAACTACCAAAAACCCTAACGTCCTTAGCTTCGAACTTAGATGTACAAATGTAAAGTTCGAAACTATATAAAGGTGAAAGGTTAACGACCAATAAAGGAACCTCGATACATTATCTCGATCGTTGATATTGACGTCACCGCTGCAATCGAATCTTCTAATTACAATGCACGTCACAACACCAACAATAATTCTGACATCATCTTTTCGTGTTATCGTGGCCAACATCGCGTAACAATTAATACGTTCTGGTTACAAGGCGATGGTATCGATCATCTTTGTACTGCGGACGTTCGTGCACATGTGTGTGTATGTGTGTTGCAATAAACGAGTTTTCGAGGAAGGTCAGTAATTTAACGAGTTTAGAGAACAGTTTTAATACAACGTTGTACAAATCGTTTCCACTTAAATCGGAAGCATCAAACAGAATTTTACATCGTTTCAAACGATGTTATTTCACGTTTAAAAATATCGATTGCAGAAGATGTTAATTTTAGCTGAAGTTTTATCAAATCTATTTTTTATTTATCAAATGTATCTCAAACGAAAGTTTATTTGATGTGATACGTATTGTTAATTGGGATGTAGTAGTAATTAATTGTGGGTTTAGTATACTTAGGCTACTGCACGTGTTGCACCTCAGCCATTAATCGTAGAATTTCACCCCTCGAAAAGGACATGCGTCCATTTGACGCTCGTGAGCAAACAGATTTGTCGTGGTTGTTGCTCGTTACTGGTAACACCGCTGTTTCCACGCGGGGATTAAATGCCACTCGCTTGCACCCTTAAAAGAGGGACGAGGAATTTGTTTATTACACATCTCTTCACAATGACCTTTAAAAGTTCTTTCAATTTATTTACAAAGTTCTCTTTATCTTAAAATTTCATAGACCATAATGGATCTAAATTTGCAAAGACTAGGAAATACTGAAATTCCAAAAACAGACCTTGCTAGGGTAAAATATCGTGTTAGTTCAGGGTCAAGGTGTGAAAGTTGGTGCACTAGTTGTGTTGAATATCGTTAATAGATGCACTTTCGAGACCTTGCACTTCGACTTCGTGACACAGGTCGACGAACTGGTCTCTACTTACCTATTTCATCCATTGAACGTTCAGCCTTGTTTATTAACGTGATTACCTATTCGAGGAAAATTCTCTACATAGCTCGTATCACGTTTTCATGATTTCACCTGTGTATTTATACCACCAAGATATAGTATTAAATTTATGATGCTAAGCTCTGGACAAGTCATACATCACACAAAGTGTTAGCGAAATTGATATCACTTTTATAATCTTTTTGATTCAAATTTACATTTGTTACTAATTTATCTTTAAATTCTATAAGAACATAGAAAAATTTGATTTGAACATGAACACATAATTACAATCATATTACATTGCAGTAGACCTAACACACGTACACCTATATTACATTTCAACACATATGACATTAGATCTACATTTGCACAGATATAACAGTAGATCCATATTATATTTCAGTAGATATCGTAGATCCCTATTATATATCAGTAAATAACTCGGTAGATCTCCAATAAAAAGAAATCTATAAGCATAGCCTAGTTATCTCCCCAAGACATTAAAACTCGTTTCAATATAATTTGATCGGTGATAGGGCAACCTACACGGTCGTTATTGGTAAAGAACTCGGTGTTGCTCATTAACACGATAAATCATTAAGCATAAAGTGGGAGCATCGAGTCGATGACATGGTAATAACAGTATATTGGTAAGTAATAGCTTGGTAAACCGGCTGCAGCAACGTATACGGCTGGCAATGCGGTAGTGTCGGCGTTCCATTGTAAGGTAGCCTTAAGGCGTGCTCACAGGGTCCGGTTACATGAACGTTCTTTCGCTCGATACGCCAACCAACGGTGTGTTTCTTCTTCGGTATTGATTCGTTTCCTACCTATGTTCTACGTTTATGCTCGCGAAAACCTATTCCAGATGTCAAATCGTATTAAATCCTGTCGAATCTTGTTAAATTCTTTAGTACAGGAAAATACACTCTATCGCATCAGTTCGATCAGGGGAGCAATTGCACCCTTAAAGGCTTCTTAAGAACACGCTTAAATACATACGTAGTCTACTACATTACAATTATAGTAAAATTATTATATTTTTTTTCTTTCAAGGTGAAAGTGAATGATTGCATTTTATAGATACGCAACGATCTTGAAACAGTAACAATTTTTACTCTTCTTTTAGTTTGTGGTGAAAGTAAGTGGTCCTAAGAATAACTGACTTTCGAGAAAGGCAAGTTTCGTTGTTGGAACTTGTGATGTATGTATTGTTATTTTGGGACTCAAGGTTCTAAAATTTGGAACCACTGAAGTAAGAGAATTCTAAAATTTCGAGTTCCAAAATTCCCAATTCCACATACTGGAATTCCAAAATTCCAAATTCTAAAATTCCGAATTCCAGAACTTTGAATTCCAACGTCCCGAATTTCAAAATAGTGTTCCCAATTTGAAAGTTCCAAATTCCAAAATTGTAAAATTTCTCAGTTGCAACTGCATCGAGGTTAACAGTCGATGTCGTATGTCAGTCACCGTATCTAAATTCAGTTGCCACGTTTTCGATCTCCGTCTCGCGTGTAGCAGCTCGCGTATTAATTATTTATGAGCTACTTTCGCGTCCGAACCGGGCGTTTAGACGTTCGCCGTTCTGGTAGGCCGATGGTGGCAGTGATCCGGCACGAGGCGTATATAAAACGATCGGAGTCCTTGCCGCAGCCTTGCGTTTTCTCCTTGAGGCTCGATATTCTATTTAAATACGCGGCATACTACGCGAGCCATCGAGAGTGGGGGCCATAGAACTCACGGCATTTCTATGGTTCTTTCACGCGTTGCTCTTTCGCCTCGCAGTCCTTTTGTTTCCTACGCCTCTCTTCCCTTCTTTCTTTTTTTTTTCTTTTCTTTCTCCGGTCGACGTCATTGCTCAGATTTTTCCCTGGCTATTTTCGCGATGACACGCCTTGATCCTGCACGACGAGGACGATCTGCTCCAACGCGATCGCCATCGCTCTACCGATTTATGCCACTCTCGCGATATTATGGCTCCAGAAATTTTCACGAGTATCAAACTTTTTCTTCCTTCATACTGGATATAGTGTGTTTGCACATATAGTCTGTGTGCATTTTCTTTAAATAAGTAATGTGATTCATTATAAAGATATAGATTGAGTACTGCTTTTTGAAGATGACCAACTGTGACGAAAAATATGTCTCATGTCTAAATTTGTTTTTAATCTTGAACAATGTAGGTACGAATGTGAACGTATTTAAAATATATACATATGTATTTAAAATATATGCATATGTATTTTAAATATATGTTTTACTGTACATTGAATTTTGTATCTTTTTTACTTGAATGTGTCCTATGTTCTACCCTGAATAATTTTCTAAATACATTCTGCAATTACACAAAGATACTCAAATACTCTTCAGGGTGTAAAGAGGCACTATTCAGATTACGTCCCTCGATTGTCTGTGCTCATATCGCTCCGATCTGCTCTGGAAAGGCCAACAGTCAAAGGGTGAATGCAACAGAAAGTTGGGACAAAGAGACGTAAATTCTGGTTCGCCTTGGCGAGAGAAGTTCCTGTTCCCTCTTCAAGGTCCTTCGATGCCCGCTTGGCCGTCTGAGTCAAACGAGTCAACGTGCTATCCCTCGTGTTTTTCCGTCCTCGATGTTATTCTCGCTCGATGTATTGTTCCTGATAATCCGTCTGTTGCACTCCGTTGACCCTGAACAACTCTACTGCCGAAGATTGAGTGCCCTGTCAACCCGCTCAAATAAGGAATACTTCCGCTTCCTGCTTGCCCTGAACGCACTGCGTTACATCTAGACTCTAATTGTACTATGTTCCTTTCAATCCGGTGATGCTGCTTGTGATAGTGGTGTAAATCAAATTTTATATTTATTGCAATTTGATGCTTGAGGGTCCAAACTTTCAAGGTTCCAATGTCCCAAAATCCCAACATCTGAAAGTCCCAACCCTCCAGAAACCCCAAATCTCAAACGTCCAATCTTTCAAAGTTCCAAAACCCCAGATTCCCACATTTCACAAAGCTCCAAAGTCCCAAAATCCCAAACTCACAAAAACTTCAACACCTTCCACCTGGACCACTTAAAATTCGACAGTAAGACCCGTTTCTAAGATTGCACGTGTGTTATTTTACAGGCGAACGCGAGTGGTCGTTCCAGGAAGAATGATCCAGGGTTAATCCAACGAATATGGTGATTCGTGAACGAGGACCAGCTGCCAGGCGATCGTTAATAGAAGGCCCGTCGTGATTTAGCGTTGCCTCGACCTCCGCACACCAACTTCCCTGTACGTGATCCAAGTGTCACGGCTTCGTGACTTTCACGAATCGGTAAATATCAGAAACTCGTGAATCTGAACGAATGATCGTGAACGTCGTAACTACCGTTCGTGATCTACAGATAAATCTAGTCGACACGAGTAACTTGGACTGTTTGAAATTTCAGGTGAAAACTTTGTGCCTCCTCGAGTGTCTCCGATACGGAGACAAGATACCGCAACATTTCGAGCGAAGGACGAAGGATAATGACTGCAGAATGTTCCATCTCCTCCTCCTGGTAGGTGTTGACCTCTAGCTATAACCAAAGCTAATTGCTGCAATGTTCCCAACTTCACAAGTTCCTACACTTCCAAATTCCTCTCCTATAGCCACCAAAACCACAGACCCCTAATTCTTCAAATCTCCTCCTCCACATGATTCACTTTCAACTCGTATCAAAATTTCTCAGAAACTTAATTTTCCAAAAACTACGAACGCAAGATTCTGACACGTGTCTTTCGCAGATTCTGGATCCAGGAAGGAGAGAGGAGCGAAGGTGAAACTTGTCCCGGCGCAGGATCAGTCCGGTCGAACAATAACAGCAAGGTCTGAGTTTAACGAGGAGGTATGTCGCGTCGATGTGACCTCCGTGCACCACTTCCCGGTACATGAGTCAGGATCGCAGGAATCGGTAGCCAGCTCGAGGATGAGCGCTAAGATATCCCTGGCTGGCCGTGGTACGGCACAGTCAGCGGTGAACCATCGTGGCAAAACATCGTCGGGCTTGTTGCTCGCCGGTACGTCCGTAAAGAGACCCTCCTCGTCGATGAGTAAGTTCACCGAGTCTTCTCGAACGGATACACGTGCTGTGTCGTCTACCGTGTGTCATCGGCCCACGTGCTTTATCAGATTTCAACCTCACGTTTAATCTATCTTGCGCTTTCTTAATGGACGAAAGATGTTCGACGAATAGTGGATGCTCTTCTGCTCTTGCTTCGAGAGACACCCTTTCCTTTAATGGAGGAAGAACTTTGAGAAAGTTTAGTCTTTTCTGAGAGGAATGATTCAGTGTACCATCTTCAGTTTCTTGAAGTATTAAGTTATTTCATTTTTATATCTATCAATCTTAATATTTGTAATGACGAAATTTGTACATTTGTAGATTCTCAAAGTTCCAAATCTTTGTATCCTAACAAATCCACAAGTTACTTTAACAATTATAACAATGTACCAAACTTATATTAATTGAATTTAATATGTATTAATATGACCAAACCTTCCCGGAAACTCTTTCTGTAACCCAAAGTGATGATGTAAAAGTGTTAAAATGTGCGTTATAGTATTCGGAAAGAGTCCCGGTACGAAAAAAATGAAAGGTTGCTTCGTTTACGAACGAACCCGTCCTATAAATCTTGCGTTAAAAAAAAGCAGAATTAACCTTGAAATAATGTTAGTATCTTGAAATTCTTCTTAAGACAATATACTCTCCTACGCGGATTAGCTCATGGATTAAAATGGAACATTCTGTGCGCAAAATATTTTTTTCCCGAAAGCATCTCAAACATGTAATCGAAAAATGGAGCAAGAAGAACATCGAACTATTTGTTAAATTCTTTCGTTGCGAATCGTAGTTAAATATTATTTAAGTATGTTACATGATTATATGAATTAAATTAAATTCATTGTAAATAAAAATTGTTTATGTAGATGATAAGTGCGAGGTGTGGCAACAATTTCTAATTTGCAAAAATGTAATTATGAATTCTAGGAAGACTGTAGAGAAAGGACAGTGTGAGCACATGGTACCACCACTTGCTGAAGCTTGAAGTTTACAAACTTCCAAGTTTATGAATTTAACAGAATTTGGAAATTTAGGAACTTGAAAATTACAAAGCTTCCTTTGCAAATTAGACCCCGAAAATCTGAAAGCAGGTAATGCCTTTCTCTACAGTCCTTACGCAAAATACTTCTACCATGCATTGCCACACCCTACTCTACATTGTTCATTATCGTAACTTCGAAACGCGCGAATTAACGCGGACTATTTTGCAATTGTCGCGACGAATTAATGACACGCGATTCGTATCACGGCCTAATGACACACGCGCGATACAACACAACACGTCACGGTATTACACGCGAGGATGCGTTCATTAGCCGTAGAGGTGACTGGCACCGAGGAAAGAGCCGTCAAACGAGCCGCTGTCCCAGAACTGGAAACATCATCGAGTCGTTCTCGTCCGAACACGTTATTAGAGAGAGGGAACAATATGCCAGCCTTGACGCGTGTTTGCACTACTGCCACTCTGCCCAGGATCAAGAGATTCAAATTTACATCGATCGGTAAGTCTATTTATCTCTCCACCTTACAATCTCTACATTAAACTCGATTCTTCAAACACCGCCGATCACTCTGAAAATTCTCAACATTTTTTTGTATCTGCTACCATGTTTGAGTATTTTGTATAATTGATTATCCAGAAAAATTCTAGATTTTCCTAATGAAATTCAGAGACTGAGACTCGATGCGCATCAGTCATGCTATAATTGTATGTCTGTCTTCGTTGCTTTTGACCGAGCAAACAACGGACAAAGAGGTCTAGAATGATCTCAGAAAAATGTCGGTCGTATGCAAGTCTAAATCGGTAAACGGTGACTCGCGACGAATACTTCAGTCTTATTTCAGTAGTTAAGCTACCGCCGTTACGTGCCCCTGCTACCGATTCCACCCTGAAGCAGATATATCTAATAAATTATTTTTGCAAGCAGTTTCATAGGAATGACACATTATAGCCAGTAGTTCTATAGTTCACATATGTCATTTTTAACCCGAAATGAGCAATTGTTCTTCCGACCCGTGAATCATTTCTAACAATTTCGGCCGAGATTTCAGATTAGTCGAACCACCGATCCCGCATCGCGAAATACCGCATACGTGGCGGAACGATTAACCAGCAGATAATTACGAAAGAAATCGTTATGCGGGGGATGTCCTTGCGCAAGTTTTCGCGTAGAACGTCAGCGGCATGACGTCGCGCGAAATTCTGACCGTGATTCATAAACGTCCGAGCTAGCTTCGTTTTCCTTTTGATGACAATCCAGGTTACCGTTTATGGCGCAATTAATCGTGGTTTATCGGTTTATCGATGATTATGTTCAGGGAAACGATGAGTCTTATCGATTGAAATTTCGTTGTGCGTTTGAGAGTAGAAAAATGAAGCTTTCATCGCATTTATCGTTATCGGTTCGTTGACTCGCACATCGACGGGAAGATAGTGGATGGTAATTATCTCATTGGTTATTATCTGACAGTTAATTATCTCACTGGTACTTATTGGACGGTTAGACGATTATCTGACAAAATATTGGCAGGCGATGATTTGACTGGTAATTATCTGACTAGTGCTTATCTGACAGTTAATTATTTGACTACTGACAAGAAACTATCTGACAAGATATTCACCTAATAGGTGATCTAGGATATTTAACAAAATATAAGTGATGATATGTCTGATAATTGTCTGATGCTTACCTGACAATTAATTATCTGACTGGCATTTACCTAGCAGGTAATTGTGTAACAAGGTGCTCATTGACGGTAATTATCTAATCACGTGTTCACTTGATAAATAATTATCTAACAAGGCACAGGTGATGATTTGTCTAATAATTTGACCGATACTTTCTTGACGGCCAATTACCTAACGACCAATTACCTAACAGCCAGTTGCACTGGTTTTTATATAAACTGCCAATTATCTAAAATTGTTTTCTTTATCTAAAGAATACCAGCTTACGATACACTATATACAATTTACAAAAATAATTATATAATTTGTAAAAAAAAAATTTGCCATAGCCTTTTATCACTTCACTACAGCATCTTCTCGTTCGAAACAAACTTTACGGTAATAAAGATAAATCCTATCAAATCTCAAATATGAAATATGTAGATTGCAATTAAAAGCCATATACAGGGAGATTCATAATAGGATCTATAAAGTTTGTTGAAACGTGAAAGAGTTGGAGCTCGTCCTTCCAGTTTCCTTGTCAGTTTTTTCGAAAGATCCAAAAGTCAATGCTCGAACGAGAAGCGGAATGTCGCGAGTACGACGGATAGAAAGTGGTTCTCGAAGCGGAGTGGCGTCACAACTTGACTCACCGATTCTGCGTGTCGTGGCTCGACTTACTTGCACAACGGCCGACCGCGGTATTTATATTTATGCCGTTGACCAGCCGGTTGGTATACTATTTCCGCGGTAATTACGTATTCGAGCCGCGTCCGAGTTTCACTACACGGCCTCTGTGATCGACGATTCCCGAGATCGGTATCGATTAGGTCCTCGCGTTTCCGAATCGATTGAACCACAAACCGATGTACAGCGCTTTACCGATTCTTTATTGCTTCTTATTACTCTTTTCGTTGTCTTTGTACTCGATGTACACATACTCTTTTGAGATTCGAAATTGGAGTATTTGCAAATTTGTCAACTCACGATTACTACTTTGGTACACTATCCACTTCACAAACACACCCTAACTTCCATATCTTTCATCAGCTCATACCCTCCTAAAAGTCCCCATATTAACAAATGTACTCTATTAGTAAATAGCTACAAAAGAACTGTATAACAAAATATAGAAAATAGTAGTAAATAAAATTTGTTGACTGATAAAACGCGATTGTTCTTAGTTGCAAGTCAGTGCATTGGAAGACGTCAATCGAGACAGTTCGAAACAGACAACGTAAACCTTCCGTGTGTAAAGGTATTCGTGTGCACAAGTATGTTTATCGCTCGTTCGACCCGAGTGATGCTTCTGTGTATGATGTCAGAGTCTATCTTTGGAGCGGAGTGGATGACCACGCGCGAACCAGACCGCGCATCTGCGCACAAGCTCGCGGAAATCTCGCTGAAATTTGTGTGCTTAGAATCGAATTAAGGTCCATTTATATCCAACTATATCGTCATGCCAGATAACCCTTCTTTATGTACATTTTATGCTCCATTTTGTTACGATTGTTGTCTGCATACGTTGTGGGGCAGAGGTGTGGATATTGAGCTAGTTGGATGATGTTAGAGTGTTATTGATGGTTTGATAAGATATTAGAGGTTTACTTGTTAGAGGTGGCATTTGAAAATGGGGAAGTAGTCTCCCAATTTCTAGATTCCCAAATTACTAAACCCATAAATTCCAAAATTTCCAACTACCCTAAATATCCAAGTACCCAAATTTTTTCCATTTTCCCTAACCACCCAAAAATGCAACGTAGAAAGTGCAAAGTATTACGCGTTTGTGTTTACATCTGGTTTTCCTGATCCCCTGACGCGTGTTTCACGCTTTACGAGAGCAATCGTCCCCCTAAAGACGAAAATTAATGCTTGCGGCCTCCCGTTTCTTGTGCCATTTCCAAATTTCTTCCGAGGTGACGTTCTTTCTCGTGAATATCACCGTTCTGGTACCCGTCCAACTCGCAATTACGTTCTTTCAATCTTTGCAATTTCTCCGACAATTGTCCGCGTGCTTTTGTTCAACGAAAATACATTCTGAATTCGCGACCATGCATTCACTGCCCAACACTTCATATCTTTCGATTTATATTGAAAGATCCATTTATAAACTTATTAAGTAAGAAGGACATCTACAGATTTACGTACGTACGTACGTACATACACACATACATATACATATTTTATTCAAGCATATATTTATACATACATACATATATTATTTACCCATATTAAAGATATATAAAAATAATAATCAAAAATATTTTCGAATGAGCAAAACGTACTAATGAAATTGTCGATAGCAGTAGCCTGTCGCTATATTGATTATGCCCGACGCACGTGTCATAAAAAAGTGGACTGTTTCGTAGTCGACGAATGACTCAGACTCGACGGGTTAATAGCCGAACACTTTTCGATACAAATACGTCGACAATCTTATCTGGCCCCAGTAAATTAATCCGAGAACGACGAGTGCATCGATTAACACCGATAGCGAAGATTCGGTACAAAAGATTGATAAGATTCGAAGGAGAAAATGAAAAAAACACGATCAAATTCGGGTAGCGACATTGAGTCGTATCGTAAGTGCTTGTTTTAGATCATTTATTTCCTGCCTCTTTTGTTTTTTTAACGCGCAACGGGAATAAACTTGTCAATCACTGATAACGACACCGTGGACACGAAATTTCGTTACGCAACATTCTTACTTCTTTTAATAAACTTGCAAGAAAGATAACCTTTTCGGAAGCTGTTTTACTTTTGCTCGCCTGAAAAAACAATTTACGTCTGTGATTCGCCGCGAGACGGTTCGACGAAACGATTCATCGAGAATCGCGCGAGATATAAAATCTTTGGATGTGGAGTTCATTCTTGAGCGGTGGAAAATTTATTTCTTGAAAACCAAATTGGTACGAGAAAATAAAGGAACGAGAATTTATGCGACAGATGAACTTTAGGGGTTGGGGAAGGGAATTTTGAAGTTTTAGAATTTGGAATTTGAGAATTGTTAATTTGAGAATTTATCAATTTAAGGATGAAGAGTACACCTAAAAAATGTCTGAACATAAAAACATCGTGTTTCACAATGTCAAAAAGCAGTTATTCATTTATTATTCATAAATGAATAATTAATCACAATAACAAATGATTTTTAAAAGCCACTGAAATTTGAACAAAGAAACTAGTCGTAAAGCATAATTCCCGATCGAGCACTCAATGAATAATTCATGATTGTGTCCGCGAAAACGCACCGGCAATAAAGCGAAAAAACACGATGAACGATAATAATGGAGCAGTGACCGGCACGATACCGGTATCTGCTTGCTCGCGGAAAACAAAAAACTCGATCAAAAATGTGACTGTGATTTGCAAAAATTTTGCAAGCATCATCGCTCGTGAACTTTCACCGTCGGTTTCGCAATAAATTCAGTCGAATCGCAGTTTCGATGAATCAGAGTTTCAAATTTTCGCGGTCTGTATCAAATTTATATGCAATTTTTGCAGTTTCTTTACTAGGAGTTCTTTTTCACGGACTTACTAAGAATCCTTCATTCTCAAATTTATCGGGTGATGTTCACTTTTATCAACTTTTGTAGTTGCAGATTTTGCAGATTCTAGGACACGTGCATTTAGACTGTTTTAGTGAAAAATTCAGAAGCAAGTATTGCAAATTTCTAAAAGCTTGAAAGTTCGACCACCAAATTTTAACAAAAGGTGTTGACACACAGACAAGGTTAATATCCTTCGAGGATGATGAAGTGCGTGGCCACCTGTTCATTTTCGCGCTATCGTTATCAATGGAAAATCCGTGATCGATCTCTCGAAAAAGAAAAGAAGAGGAAGCCCTGTGGCAACGAGTTCGTGTGCTCTAACAGCGAACGGTGACTCATTGGCTGGCTTTCAGTCACGTGTATGCGACTCCACGTGTACGTGACTGCATTTATACTGTGTAACGATGCTCGCACACACATACATACACACGTGGTCACGATTCACAGTGCCGTACAGCGTCGAAACGGAATCCGAGTTCGCGCGAAAAATACCCGAGATTCCAGGTATCGCAGATAACACGCGTTATCGATTAGTAATCTGACATAATCGTTGCTCGAAGGCTTCGTTTATCGTTAGCGAATTTCTGGTGAATCATTTTTTATTATATACCTGGTCGACCGTGACGTTAGAGAGAGGGTAATCGAAAAAAATTCGATTATCATGTTATCTGTTAATTCTGCGTAATTGTGCACGGTGAGAGATACTGCGTTTAATTGCTGCGCAGGTTGCAAAGTGGAGAGGTTGCTGTATTTGAAGGTGGATTAAAAATTTTAAATATTGAAGATTTGGGAATTTCTTGAAAGTTTGCAAAGTTAGTACTTTGTGAAACTTATGAATTTGGAAATTCATTTTTGTGTTCAAAAAATTAGTGTCATATGTGTATATCTAATCTCGACAAATCGTATGCACATACCGTATACTTCCTCTCCGTATTCCTTATCTAGTGGAATTCTGCATTTCATCCCAGTGTAACCTTTAATGTCATCGTACGTACCTGTTTGTTCGCGCGAGGTAGCTCACGGAGTCCTCTCTACTATCACACATACACTATACGCGATATAGAGTATAGAGTGTTCCATAACATATGTGATCCATATTCTCTTTAGGACTGTGTAAAGAACACGTGGGTAAAGAACATTTTGTATCATAGTCTCCAAATTCTTAGGTTTCCACATTGTAGCCCTTGATGTTTCTATCAAGTCTCCTAGTGTGAAATTACCCATCTCCAAATTCCCTAGATCTAAAAATTCATAAGAAATCCCCAAAATTCATTTATGCTTTTAATTTCCAAAATCCCCTAAAATAGCCCAGAATCCTCGAAAAAACATGAAGTGTATAAGAATGAAATGGAGTAGTTGTATCACGCGTGGTGAAAGATCCTGTATAGGAGCACACACACACACATGCGCAGTACGGCTCGTCCGGGCCGTGGCCTCGCGTCGGTAGTACTCTCGTAGATCGCGATCGAGTGGTTCCGTGGGGACGAGCCGTTCAGTCTCAGCTCGTCGGCCGCCGTGAACGGATCTATCGAGCACGCTCGGTCGATCGCGCACGGTCAAAGCATCGTGTTTACTTCCGTCCCGGCTGCATCGTGACCGTAACCGGAAATGTTGTCGAAACGATCCAGGCACGGGGGACCTCGTACCCGCGTGCCGATGCTCTCCTGAGCAAATACCAAACAAACAAAAAGATAATACCAAGGATAACGACCCTTCTGTCTTTTCTACCCTTTTCGTTCACCTCTTTATTTCTTTCTCTCACTCTGTCCCCTCTGTGTTGTTCTTTCTCTCTTCACCTTTGCTCCATTCTGCCCCGGTTCAGTAGTGCCGCTTCCATGTGCGAGCACGTGGATTATCCGCTCGCGGAATACGGAGTGCACGACCTGGTGAATTAGGAGTTAGGTGATTCGGCAGACGGAGGGATAGTGAACCGGTTCGAGTGATCGGTTAAGGTAGGTACCTTCGAACTATAACTTTGTTCCGGAACTCTACTCGCGGACTCGTGATCTTCGATTGTGTATTTTAGTGATTGTGTTAGGTGACACGTGCGAGAATTGATCAGTTTTGTGCAATATGTAAGATACCATTTCAACTATAGTTTCTAGTGGATAAGTTGGGATCAATATGTACATAGTGTTCATATCTCGAGATTATAATCCGTAGTACATTGTCAGTATTTTAGAATTACTAAATATATCCGTCTAAATTTATCCAATTCTACCAATTCGTATATAAATATACGACAAATAACTTCAGGCATTTGTAAGGAGTTCTTAAGGTTTGGAAGGTTAAGAAATTTTTAAACCCAAAAATCTGAGACCACAAAATTCTAAATTCCATACTAATTACCCAAAAATGAGAATACAAGTCTCCCGACACACCACTTAAAAAATTATTAAAGCCTCTTACACGATTCTCTAAAGCATACTAATGGCTTGTCCAAAATCAATCACCGAAGCTATCCATTCTTGTTTTCTCCACGAGATATCTAAAGTATGACGATTCATCGTGACTGAAAGCATTCAGAAGCTGTCTGTTTTCCTCGAAATCGATGTCGAAACCTGGAAGTGTGATAAGTCGAAGATCAACGGAGCCACTCGATTTCACCAACAGTCGAACTACCTCAAAGATACATAGAGTCGGTGAAACTGTAAACAATCGGCCCGAGTTTACCCCAACTGTTTATCACGTACCTAACTTTTATAGACTTTGAGCTGGTATTTTATGAAGCAATCGAGAATACTGGAGATTAATTTCGTTTTCATTCATTTGTTCGTTCATTCATTTCTTCGTTCAATTGTAGATTTCTGTCTTAGTACTCTTTGATATAATTTAAGGAATGAATAGTATAAATATTTTTTCAAAGTATAGAAGGTTCATAGAAAGTATAAAACTATTCATTCAATAGTATATATACTTCTATTAATTCATATATTATTTATAATTTGAGTTCATCTTTTATAAGAGCATTTTACATTTAGATTAAAGAGTGCTGGAGCACAAACCCGTTCCAATTCACGCGGAGTTCCACGTGAATTCGTTTTACGCGAATGAAAATCGTAAGGTACAAAAGAATAAATATGGGCAATAAGCTAGTATGTTTTAGGAGTACTTGTTTCAAATAGCTTGATAGAGTAATACTTCAGAAACCGATCGTATCGTAATTCAGTCTTTTAGCTAGCATAAATGATCTTCGTCATTTGAAGTATTTAGAATACTAGTACATCCAATTCTTAAATACCTAATTCTCTTAAAACATCAAACCAAAACATATTTGGTCGCGTTAAGAATGGTTAAGATTGCACACAATAGCTCTACTATTAACTGCACAAGAGACCTGAATAACTTGAGAGATGGGTGATTACGTCCCTAGATAGACACTACAGCAAGAACTTTCCAATCTCTCCAATTTCCAACTTTTCATTTTCCCACCCACTGGTATTACACAGTGTCCATTTTCAGACCCTATGAAGCATACGAGTGACCTTTCTATCATATGCCTTTTCCTAATAAAATCAGATAGATCACAGCAAAGGTATCTGAAAATCTGAAAGTAGAAGTAGAAAAAGAATAGTTGGTTTTCATATGTTATGATCGTAAGGAGCAGTTGCCCGAAATTACGCAGCAGGAAGGTATCGAAACGCATCTAAGTAATGGAATCGGTCGAAGAGAAGGCCTCGCGGAACAGAGGCAGCAGGTGCTGGCGCTACACCTGTCCGCGGGGCTTTCGAGCCCGGGCCCAGGTTGTGCTCGCTGGTCGCCGCTCGGAGCGTCGAATTCCACGGCGTTTACTCATTCCAAACAACGAACCCGAAGAGTGGAGACGGGGCCGCAGGAGAAACTCCGTGGCGGCGCTGCGGCTCGTAGCCGCGAAATAAAAGAGCGAAAGAGAAAGAAACGAAAAGGAGAACGGAGAGAACCGGGGCCCGAGAGCAGCCTCCTCACCTTCTAATATTAGTCGGCTGACTCACTACGATTCGATCGTGCGACGCCGAGCGACGCGACGCCGACAGCCAAAGCTAGAGTCCGTTGCCACGGCATTGACACGATACCGAATGACCTGCCCGAGTTCATGGGATCCCCTGTCTCGTAGATCGACCGATATCAAACGAGCTGTCGAAATTAGTAGCTAAATATCTTCCATAGGGAAAATTTTAAAGGGGTGGAAAATAGGGCTTTTGGAAGTTGAGGAATTCGGTGACTTAGGATTTGTGAAGGTTGAAGAATTCTCTCAGTATCCCAAATTCGAAGTTGCCTAAGTATCTATGTCCCCAAATTTCTCAGCAGAAATATCTCAAGACCCCCAATTCCAAAGTCTCAAAATCCCAAACAACCCCAAATACCTATACCCTCAACTAGAAGACCTGAAAACTTATCAATTGTGATTTGGGAAATAAACTTGAAAATCTTGCAACACCAATAAACCTAAAACTAACCCCAAATAACCGGAATGAAAGATGATAAAAAGACCGAAAAGCTCAACAGCGAACAGAGTATCTGAAACATCCTGTACACAATCCATATTGTGACACGTGCTTTAACATCGGCGTAACGAAGGTAACCGGGTCCGAGTCGTTTATGCGACACTTAATCCTTTATCAGGCACGAGTAACTGGCATCGCGGCCACCGATTGACTCGATTAACCTTGGGAGGATGTCGTTCATAAGCGAACCTGAAATAATGGCCGCGACTCGCGTTGCATAATGATCTCCACCGGTAACTCGGTTCGTATGCTCGTTCGCTCGAGAGTGAAAGCACTGTGGTGTCTAGGATCGGCCTGCATTAGAATCGTTCGACCGGTTAGGCGTTGCAACACATCGCACAACAACTCGCGTATCTTTTGTACACCGTGCAAGATAACGATGTAGGGACATACTTTACCTCGTTGTTCCGACGGTTCAGGTGTACAATGCTCGATAAAACGGGTCAACGAACTACCACGTAAATCGTGGCTGCATCGTTACTTGCTTCTACATCTCCCAACAAACTCATTTTATTAGTTATATAGTTTTAGTTATTGTATCATTTATTTAACTTGGAGGCATTTTTGCTATTGGATGGCAAGTTTAAAATCTTTCGGTCGAAAAGTTTGATGAACTCTTTTAAAGTTGTTCTGTGATTATCAGGTGCGTCGACTATGCAAATAATGGGACAACTCCAAATTAAAGCGTATTTGTTCGAGTGAAATTGATCACGAGACACAAGACTTGTCAAAATAGTGCAAAGGGTTAATACTTAAATAAAGTAAACAATCTGAATAGCGTACAAATAAAGAGAAAGATAAAAATTTATCATTCGCAAGGATTAAATTGTACGACAGCGTTGTTTCGCTGTCAAATAAATAAGTGGTGACAGCCGATGATCAAATGCAAAGAGGCAGAAAAAGAGAAAGACCGTGCCGACACTATAATGTAAATTTCTTAATCAGAGATAATTACCGCGGTAGCACCTGTGCAAGCGATGGAATATTTTAGTCGGCAGGATCCGTGCGAAACGGACCGTAAAATACGAGATACGTATTTCGGTTGCTTGACTCATCGCCGTCGTATTGCTATTTAAAAGCACGGAACCTCGCTAACCGATCCGTCGAATTCGATATTTACCTTAACGTCGCGATTATTTCACGTCGAACACTGCCAGCGAGTCTTGTACGTATCACTCGCTGTGTTGTTTATAGTTTTCGCTCGTATTAATTCATTGCCAGACATTGTTTAACTTTTAGCTGCGAATATCGCGGTTAATAAGTAAACCGACTGCGCTCAAAACATCAATGTTTACCGAGGTAAATTTAAATTGTCCATTCATGCTTTCCTATTTTTGTTGGGTTGTATTGGAGGCTCTCGTTATATTGCCTTGAGCTATTTGCGGATGCCTTGTATTTCAACGCGTTGACAACTCAGAGCGTCGTAGTGCAATACGTTGATAAGTCGGCGCGTTGTAATTCAATGTGTTGATAATTCGGTGCATTGTAATTCAATACGTTAATAATTCGACGCGTTGTATTTCGACTCGTCGAATTTCTACTTGTTATATTTCACCGCATTATATTCCGTCACATTGCTAATTCTACGTGTTGTATTTCAACATATGTTTCCACGTTTTCTATTTCAACACATCACACTTCGACATACTTCATATCAACGCATTGGTAATACCGTTGTATTTCGGGCTATTTTCGTAAACACTTTCTCCGGAACGTTTCACTCGTAAATTGACAAAGTTAACGAGCAAGATACCCGAACATGTGCTCCAACTTTATCATTGTTCATGGAAGCCTAGCAATAAGGAAACGGGAGATTTCACGAGTCGTAGAACGAAGCTAGTGACTCACTGATTACACTCTAATCAATAGACATTTCTTTAACGCGCCAAAGAGATTTTACTTCATTTGTCGCGGCGATAGATTAAAGGTCGCTGGCTCGGTTTTCTCCTCGAGGTATCATTGACCCACGCACACGCGTAGATCTCGCGCGGTTTACTATTGATAACTTCGTGCTACTCGCTTTCTGCAATCGCTGTGCTTTCTGGAATCTTCTGTCTCCTTCTTAACACAAGGATTTTTTAGGGTGGTTGCAGTTTCAGGTTCAAATTTGAGTTACATTAATTCAATGCCATTTTCGTTCATCAAAGAATGCTGTGACACGATTACGTTTCCTGTTGTATAAAAATTAATGAACCCTCCATTGTATGATTTTTCAATTTTGAAAAGAAATACGAATGATAGACAAGTGTTTTCTTATTATACAGGGTGTCTCACAACTGGTGTAACTCTCAGAAATGGGTGGTAGGGGTCGTGATTCTTTTAAGAATTTTATAGTATAACGCAGCATGTATGATCATAGCCAGTGTTAAAACAAACCCAGTTCGCTGACAAACCAGTGCCCTTCCCCTATTTATTCAAAAGAGTCCGCAGCCAAAAAACACCTCCCACTTGGATATCCGCTGCAGCCACATCTAACGAGAGTTCTTTTTCCAGCGTCGACGTCGTGCTCGCGTCTCGATATAACCGCGGCTGACGTCAAGAGCACGCATCAACAACAACATCACCATCAGCAGTCCTCGTCAACGATGTCGACACTGGTGTGTTGCGAGCCGGTGTCGGCCGGTCGTTCCCGGGACAACTTGAAGCTGGTTTTGAACCGTAGTTTGAGCGAGCCAGGTCCGCCAGTGAGCGCGTCCTCTTTCTTGTCGTCGCCGACGTCTATCGTGTCTCCGAGCTCGTCGACCAGCAGCGGAGTCGACGTCGACGTTGTGGACGGCAACGATTGCAACTTGAACGCCAGCGGCAGCAGCATCAGCGGTTGCAGCACCTCCAGCAGCGGTACCGACTGTGATTTGCCCGACGTTCGTCGACACTATCACCATCTTCATCATCACCACTTCCATCAGCACCAGTTGTCCGCCTCGAAACGCTGCAAGCTGGAAACCGTCAGCCTGCCCAGCAGCCCTTGCTCCGAGAACAACACCCTGCAGAGGCAGCTGGTGCTGCAGAGGACCAAGACCATCACCGCGGATGACCTCGCACGACGTCTTCTTGGTCACCAGGACAACGTGCCTGTACTGCTCGATTGTCGGCCGTTTATTCTTTACAACGTGAACCACGTCACCGGTGCCATCAACGTCAACTGCTCCGACAGATTCAACAGACGCAGGCTGCAACTCGGAAAGGCCAGTCTGGCGGATCTGGCTACCACCAGAGAAGGCAAGGAAGTACTGAGGAGAAGACACTACAGGGAGGTGGTCGTATATGATGATTACACCGACGATATGGACCGATTGCCGGTTCAACACCCGCTGTTCCTGGTGCTCGTCGCCTTGCTGGAGGATAACAGGGAACCTGCGCTTCTGATCGGTGAGTGATCTCATTTTGTGTAATTTGCCCGGTGGAGGGATTGAAGTGAAGTATAGGTTAGGTTAGCAGTGTTGGCTTCCTTTGTATGAGGTGGATGATGCAGACCATTATTTGATTTTGATCCAAAGTAAATGCAAGTTAAATTTTCCATATTTTCAAATCTTTAAATCTCGGATTTCTCAATCTTCAAATCCTCGAATTTCTTAATTCTCAATCTTCAAAATGACTATAATACTCCACATTTGAATCGTGTTCCTACTCTCCACTTATGTAAAATTTGCATAATAGCTAAGAATTCTCGAGTATTATAACCGGTAACAGAATTTCCTACCTGTATACTATTTTCTCTATAAAGCCTTCACTACTTATTAAGACTAAGCATGGCACATAACTCCCGAGTATTACACTGAATAATGGTTCCTTGCGCTATATGACCATTTTCACCGAGGAAGCCTACAATGTATAACGTGTCTCATACGTATACCTAACGTGTATACGTATATAATATAACATACGTGTATATCATAAAGAGAGATGCAATAGTGACTTGATTTCAGAAGAAATATTACAAGTTTCACACATTTTTACTTCATATGACCTGTTTGATAAGACAGACGTATGAAACCAGATATTTCAGTAATGTGATAATTCAATTAAGAAATATAGAAAGCTGAAGTATTAGCTAATTTGTGCCTATTTATAGGAAGAAGAGAGTTCGGGTTGTTTAATTTGATAGGGTTATCTGAGTCGCATAAATTAAAAATTACTCCATAAATTTCGAAACGCCTTATCACCTTTGATAATTTAATTATACTACACGAAAAGTTCTCGAGTAATTTTTGATAACAATTTGATCTCGATTCGAAATATTAGAAAGAGTTGTTTATTTCATTGAGACATGTTTCTCGGACACCGTCATCGTTCAGTTTAGAATTTCGACGAAGATATCGAGAAAAAAGATCGTTTCGAAACGACTTGTCGATAAAGTATGCCGCGTCACGTTATGCTCGTTGTTTACACACGTTATAGATTATGCTAGACGCACATTAGATATTTGCGAGTTTGATAATTCGATTAGAACGGAATCGAAATTGCTTCGTCAGTTTCGAAACAGTCTCATTGTCGATAAAGTACGTGACGTCACGTTGTATTCGTTGTTTATGTAAGATCACGTGGGAGCTGCTGACTTTCGGAAATAACGATGATGCGCCGCGACGATCGCGAAAGTCGCTTCTGCGCCTTTTCTCTCTCGCATTCCTTTCCGAAACGCCGAATCATTGCCTTTGTTTTATTTACGCGAATCCACCGGAAAATTTACGGCCACCGCTTCTCTATGGTTCATTGTGCGAATACGATAGTTTCCTTATTCTGTGAGTTGCATTCAGATTCGCGATTTCATCGGTGACGCACATTCGCGTCCTTCATGGACACTTTTCTTTCAATATTTATTCGCTTTTGTGTTTACGGAAGAAGGTTTATGTAGATAGCTATCTTTCAGTAAAAATTATAGTTCTACTATATCATATTATATCCTATACTATTTCTTACTATATTATACTCTGCCACACTATATGTATACCATACTATCATAACATTGATTCTGCTATACTAATACTACACTGTTACTACCGATATACAGGGTGTCTCACAACTAGTGGTCACAACAAGTTTCCTTTGCAAAAATAGGGTTAGAAGCTTCGTTACTACTGTATACTGTTACTATTCAACCATTTTCCCATTGCCTTTCACGATTATTTTGCATGGCAAATGTGCTAGCGATCCTGATAACGCGATACAACTGTCGCGTCAGTCGTTCTAGCTGCCCGTCGAGAAGAATTGTGATAACATCGACAGAAAAACGAACAGTGTACAGAATTCTATCAACCGTGAGGAATCTCTGACACGATCTCGTGAATTTTTCATCGTTTCCTTCGCGAGTCTGTTCGGTATGGATGACTTCGAATCGCGATTAATCTGAGGATAAAACGAAATAGAAAGTAGGAAAGATCGGTTTGCGCAATCGATACGAAGATCGTCACTCGAATTAAAATGCAACAGTGCACAGTGACAAATTATTATAAGTAATAAATGAAAATATTCAATCTTATCTAAATTATAAGATCCAAGAGAAAGATGTCGAGCGACACAGGAGCAAAGGGTCAGATTAAAATTTGTAGGGCTAGAATTTGTAACATGACTATATCATGTGAACACGGAACTAAAAGCTCTGACATTTAACTATCTTGAAGATTAACTATTTAGCAAAAGCACTTCGAGCATGTTACGCAACGCAAAAATCGCTTTCCAAAGTAAACAACCGAAAAGCTGGGACATCTGTCGTAAAGTTTTGCAACAATAATTTTTGTAATTGTTTCGGAGAAAAGATGATAGGATTATCTCGAATAGAAAGATCCGTCGCAAGCTCGAACTGCTCGCGAAGGTATCGGTATCGCGATATTCGGTGTTTGGCAAACATAATCAGGGAGAAGAGCGAGCCCGGTGGCATAGTGTAGTGCGCAAATTCTGGCCGACTATTCGCGGCGTCATCTCCGACGTGAGTCATTCCTATGAATAGATCCCCACCTTTTGCCGCCACGGGCTCTGTGTATCGCCGCGGTGACTTCGGCCTCTTCGATGCCTTTTCTTTCTCTTTTCCTCCCGACCGTTTCCCATCGTTCACGTGCCCTAACATTGTGTCACATGACCTAACATTTTCCACCTTTTTTTGCGCGGGAAAATAGGTGCATTTCCTCACTCGTTTTCTGTGTGCACTAGGTTATATGTGTACACCATGTGCACTGTACTATATTATGATTTTTATATTGCAAATTTTATTATATCTTGATCATGAAGTTACAATATAGGTTACCGTTGGTCCTTATATCTTAAATTGCAAATTTTACTTGAATTTAAAATTAATTTTTTAAAAGGGCCTTGCTTATTTCTCCATTTGAACGCTTTCTAACCCACATTTCCTTTGACCAGGGAAATTAGGTCGAACCGTTTAGATCTAACGATTATTTTTCTAGCTCCGAATTAAGGTGTTATTCGAATGTTCTCGTTTATTTTTCCTTTTAACTTCCGGATCATTTCCTTTGACATAAATGTTATTCGAACAAAAAATGGTACTAAAAATTACTCTAACCTTGATATAAATTTTCTCCTTGATCAAGCATCGAGGACCTCTATTCTCTTTAACTTCTTCAAACAGGTCATTGACATTTGATCAACGATATATCAAGGTTAGAGAAACTACTTCGAAGAACATCAGTAAGACATGATTCAATCTATATATTAAAAATTGTAATGATTATATAAATAAATACTGAAAGGATAATATACAAAAGCAGTGACATGCACACATGTGACCTTTGACGCATTTAAAAACGAGCTAAATGCACACACGTGTAAATATCCTTGAAGCAGTAAAATTATTGATCATTTCTCGAATTACTTCTTTTATCCGTCATTCTTGTTTTTGAGTAAAATTTAGATGTTTTCAAAGGCACTTAGTCACCAAGCGATATTTTTGGAGGCCTCATTTTTTCCTACGCATTTGACCAATCATTTTCGAGGACTCGCTCGAGCTTTCAACAATTACACGTTCCTCCAGTTCCATTCCGTACTCGATAAAGAAGATCGAGATGTCGTTTGTCGATCTATAAATCAGTGACGTTATTGAGAGCGTCTAATGCGAGCAATATTTGCGCATTACTCGAGAATGCATATGCGGAATTCGAAATGAGAAAAACGGTCGGCATTAGAATTATGAAAAACGCGTGACTCACTTGGATGGCCTTCTGCTTTGCACTTCCTTAGGCAGAACTCGATCACGGCACACGAAGCTGATTTATTTGAAATAAAAAAAACGATACCTGTCAGCTAGTCAAGTTGATCGACCAATCGTCGTCGGAATAATTAACCGTTTAATTCAATTTCCTCTCTCAGTTTCTTTAATGTTCGGATTATTCTTGAAATTACTTGAAACGTATTCTTGAAAATTGGTGCTTCAGTAGATAGTTGAGTTACTTGAGCTTTCCATCCCCAAATTTCCTAAATCCTAAATTGCCCATATCTCCAAATGCCAACAAATCCGAAATTTAATTAAAAATTAACAAGATTATAATCAGGTTTCTCCTCAGTAGCGAATTCGTAGCCCAGTATCTACCGATTCGATAACCGATTAACGAATATCATTGGATGGCGTGTAATATACATTAATTGATCGCTATCGATCGAATCCGTATCTGACAAAACCAGGTATTTTTCGATTGATTTCCGTGGTCGAATTGTTATTGGATAAGTGACTACATCGAGTTAATCGAATCGAAGTAATACAATTTTGAAAGCACTACATTCTTTTATAACCTGTAAATCCTACAACTATTTACAATCATTTTCATAAGGTTGGTCGATCAATGAAAATAATATTACATCAAATGAGTGTGACAAATGAACGTAAACATAACTGTGCATACTGAAACTTGATGCCAAATATAACAGCAATAAACTCTGTATTTCGGTATTAGTCAAATCTACAAAACCGTACGTAATAATAGGTAACATTTCTGGATACCGATGTTTGATAACGATAGACCTAATCACGTCTTTTCACGTGAATCGTCGATTAATAAAAGGCACAAAAATAGATTCATATTTTCTTTCGTACAGGTAATCACAGGCAACCATAAATAAATATAAATGATATACACTCTAGCTAAGAATAGAGAATCTCATCGCGAAAGCAGCTACACGTGTTACCCTGTTGCCAGAAATATTCACGATTCAGAATAGAAGACACCTTGCGGATACTTCCTCGTGCTAAAAATTCCCAACGACTCGCTGAGTGATTACCGATCGATTATTTCAACTGTTATGTTAATCGTCTGGTTTTAAAGACACGCGTAATAGAACGTTCGTATAGAAAGAGAGGCATACAGGTTGTCTAAAAATAGAAGACACCATGCTGACAATCCGGTACACGTGTTTCCGCGAACTGTCTCGCCCATAGAAATTTTCCAGCGGTTCCCTGAATTTCTCGCGAGAAATATTCCCAGATTCCTTTATTGTTTATAAATATTTCAGTGAATTATCGACAACAGTGATCGTATCGGTATCTAACCTCAGAATGTTCTGTTCAAATTCTACCGAATCTACAGTTCACCACAAGCTTTTGCCAAATACAGATAGTGCATGTCGACTGCACAGCGAAAAGCTTTATATTTTCGGTAGCTGCGAGTTGGTCACATCGACCATTTACAACAGACAGAAAGATAAGAGACTTGCTGCTCTCAATACACTCATCTTGCTGCACGTACACAGTGTATAAATACTGATATCAAATACGAACACGTTATCAGAAATATTAGGGGATTAATAAGTCTAGAATAAGAATGTTGATACAAATATGACATGAGTTTAATTTTGATGATCAGTCATTTACATCTACCAGATTAGAAAGTAACGAACGTAGACATTTTGGGAGAAATTGATGTTCACAATCTGACACAGAAATCTTGGTATATTAGGACTGTAATCTTGAAGGTAGTCTACATCAATGATTTGCACCAATCAGATTGAAAGTAGACATGTTAGGAGAAATATTATATGACTTGGACGTTCAGTCTGACACAAAATGTCTTGGTATAAGTATTACATGACTATAAATCTGAAGATAGTCAACATCTGCAGTCAGATCAAAAACCCAGAAAACTTCCTAGATCTCGTGCAGCTAGAAAAAGTATCGGACGAAGACCAGTTTCGAGAGCTGAAAAATAATGTTATGATAAATTGTGGGAGGGTGAGGTGTGTCGAGGCGGAGAGCAAAGCCGTCTAAATTCACCGATGAACTAAGCGCCAGCAGGCTCGAACGATGTGACGAGGCGCGCGATATCGCCGGGCAGATAAGGACGCAGCGATTTGAATCGCGTTCACGCTGTGCACATGCGACCGCATGTGCGTCTTGCTTGTAAATTATGCAAGACACTCGTCCGTGTGTTGCACGCGACGTGTGCGATTAGGCTTTCGCTCTATGAAACACTCTACGAATTTACACTTCCAGACACTCTTCAAATAAGACCGTGATCTGTGATCAGAACTGTTTGGCTTAATCGATGTCGATGAAGGGTTGCGTCGAGAATCGGAGACTCAGGACGGGCAACGCTTTTACTGGCAATAAACCGAAAGCGTGACGCAAATCGGAGATAAATTTAAACGACTCCTGTGACGCGAACCGCGAATTATTCTCTGCTCGCGGGTCGCTTGGAAAACTAACGACGCAGTAGCACGTGGACTTGCCGTTGTGCATTGTTTGCTCTAGGAGTATTCTTCCCATCTACAAAATTTTAATAATGATATGAACATTCTGGAAAATTATGCACTTTATGATATCGGATTGTCGGATTACTTCATACTGTCCTTATAATGTGTCCACACGTGACGCACGTAACTGCTGAAATACAAGTCTGCCATATTCTCACCACGAACTTCAAGTTTAATTTCAATTCTAACTTGTTCACCAATGATCAGTATGCAAAATATCCATAATATTTGAACATTTATTTTTTTCACTACATTCTCAATATGAAAGATAGTGTTAGATATGGACATGATCGAGAGCGTCCATCGATGCCCTCTGAAACGCAGGTTCCTATTCGATCTATTTCGACCAGCTCGTTGCTAAACATTAAGGTCAAAGTGGCAGCCAAGTCTCGTAATCCGCGGCTGACTCACCTCTAAATATCTACAACAGAGGGGACGAGACAGCAGAAGAGTGCAGGGTAGCCGAAGGGGAGGCAATCGTTATGCAACCGTGATTTTGACATACGGCAGATCGTTGTTGGCCGTTTCGGCGAGCGTAAACACGCCGACACGGGGTTAATATACACCGTGAGTCACGCTTTACGCGAGAGAAAACCACGACCTGAACGGCCGAGAGGACGTTGCACGACATTCACTCTTTCGCTTTGCCAAAAAGAAACACCGCAACGGATTAATATCGTTGCCCGAGACTGCTGGGCATCCTCGATTCCGCGAATATGCTAATGATTCGCGCGAAATAAGAGACACCATCTGTGACGGTGAGGCTGCTTAAAAATCTGATCCGTGGAATTATTCTTTTCATTCGCCTTGTGCATCGTTTCTTATACGTTTGGAGCAAAGCACTCTTCATGATATTGAGATATGAACACCTTAAGAGTGTTGAAATTTGAAAATTATTTTAATGATTTTAGGATATGAAGGTCACATTAATGATTTTATATTATGAAGGTGATATTAATGATTTTGAAATATGAAAATCATCCTGATTTTGAGATACGAAAGTCACCTTGAGTTTGAGGTACGAAAGTCTTGACTTTGGGATATGAAAGTCATCTTGATAATTTTAAGATAAGAGAGTCATCTTGATAATTGTACGATATGAAATGCGGCTTAACGATTCTGATGTATGAAAGTCATCTTGATTTTGAGATCTCGAAATCATCTTGATGGGAAATCACCTTAATCTTGATTTTGAGATATGAAAGTTGTCCTTCGTATTTCGATGTGAACATTTATTTTTGTGCATAATTACAATTAAGTGTTATTTAATTTTTGAATTGTAATTTAGTCACGTAGTTGAAAGAGTGTTCAATGCTGAATAAAAGTGTGAAATTGTACGAGTAGAAATATTTAGTAAATTAGTAGAACAATTATAGAGATAATGTTCATTGACGTCTTCAGTCCCGACTGAGTAATAAAACACAGACACAGATTACATTTGATCGTCGAACTGGAATATTTTCAATTCTGCAAACGTGAATCTGTTTGTACACTGATACAAGAGAGCCGTCGCAAATCCATTGTTTTGAAGAATCATTCAGATAAAGCACTTTCATTTTCGATATTAAACCAGATCAAGTTGTTGATACAATTTTGCGTCTGATTACATTGTTCAAATTGATCTTTGAACTCTCCACGTTTCTCGAGATACATGATAATCAATTATACGTTCTATCAATGTGCATAAACTTAATCCTCTCGCTCTCGATAACATTCAATTGAATGTGCATTTATATGAAGTTATAAATTAATGTATCGAGTTAGTTGCATACTCGATTAGTTCGAGAATCGATCAGATTCTGGTGAAACGATGACGAATGGCGACAGCGATTCGAGTTTTCGCGCTATCTCCTCCGTTTCCGGCGGGAATGCATCGTAACCGAGGGCCACGTTCATTGAGACTTCGTAATCGTGTTCATTCTTGCGAGAGCGGTCGCTATCTGCCTGCTGGCCGTTTTATCGCGACTTCCGCTACGTTAACGTTGAATTACGTCCTCGTGGTGCCACCCACGGAAGCGAACCACGCGAGATTCGATCTCCGCCTGACGATTCTCGATCGCGTACACTCGCTCGCGACGTCAGCTCCCTCTCGATTAGTATTCTCGAGGAGACGCCGCCATTCTCCATTTTCGAATGCGTAAACTTCACATTTTCAAATTTACAATTTCCCAAATCCCTGATGTCCCGAATTGTCAAATCGATATTCCCCAAATATCTAAATTTTCGTGAGCTCCCAAACTTCTATATTATCGAATTCCAGAGGCCCCAAATTTCTGAATCCCCGCGTCCTTCAATTTTAAGATACATTTGCAGCCGATGACTCAGAAATCAGTCAAAAAATGAGATAAAAACCAACACTATTTACCAACGAACTTGCTAATTGCACGATTACCTGCAATCATGATTTAAATATAGCAGCGCTGTTTACCGACGAGTATTTTTGCAAACTGATAAAGATACACGTCGAACAGATCCGAAAAATAATTTTGATCAATGAGACATTACAGGAACTTAATAATAATTATGATGTTTTTAATCGATCGAACGTTTCACTCGATCCGTATTCTTTTTGCTCGTCCTTCTGCGATAAGAGGAAGGACGATGCAAACGTCACGCATAAATATGCATCGTTCATAATAATTTATGGAAATTGTATTAGCGAAATCGACGGAAACCGCGAACGATCGATTAGAACGCTGCCAGATACTTTGATCCTCGCACCACATTTGATTTAACAGTAAGAAAATCAAAACGTAAAAATTCGCGGAAACCAAAAGCATATGTTCAAACCCAGAGCGATTTGAATCCCCATGAAATGTTCTCTATAATAACCATGAAAGTAAAAGGGAATACAGACTAGTACATAAAGATAATATTCCCCGACCCCGCGATACGTAGATCATTCATCAAAGCAGGGACAGAGAAGGAACAAAGAGGAAAGACACGGAATGGACCGCGAGCGTTGGACCGGTTGAATCATCGTTGGAAAAAAAGCCGGGGCTCGAGTAGGGGTGGTCTGATTAGCTCGATCGTAGCCCGTGGGACTCGTCCCCGTGGGCTGCGCGACGGGCAGGCTGTGCGGGCCAAATTGAAAATCGGAAAAGCGTGGAAGCGTGAAGGCTGCATCGTTTTGGCCCGACGCTAACTCCGCAGCCTTAATGAATTAGTCATCGCTTTTTGAGGAGGCTGGTCGAGTAGGGTGGTATACGGCGGGGGTACGACGAATGGCTATATTTTGCTTTTGTGAGCTTTCCTCGATCCCTCGCAGCATCCTGCGATGAGAGGCTGTTTAGAGGCGGGGGTCGAAGGGGGTGAAACCACCCTCGAGAACTAAGCGGCACCCAATCGAGGGTGGAAACACGGGCCGCGTCATAGAACGCATCTGGATCAGCTGTCGATGACGATTATTATACGTGAGTCACCCGTTGGAAGCTCGGTTTAAAGTGTATCAATGACTAACGTGTCCAGTACACGTCTGGCTCGTCAACCCCCTCTCGCTGTCTCTTACCCCCTCGGACTGTCCCTAATTCACGAGCTTATTCATCGAATGCGTATGACGTGTACGCATTGTTTCTCTTCCTTTAACCACCCCTTTCGTACCCTCCGCGTTGCACAACCGACGCAATCACAGGATGACATCCACCGTTTGCTTCGCTCGTTTTTTGATACACTGGACCTTGGGGTTGCTGCGTTTTCCAATTTTTTTATTTTGCAATTTTACAGGGTTATGAACAGCCAGAAATTTACAACCCTTGGAATGTACAAGCACAAAAACTTGAAACGAATACACATTCCAAAATTGTATAAAATAATAAAAAGCTAATAAATCTCAGTTACCGATGATTGCAAATTTACGAGCCTGGGGGTAGTTGATTAATTCGAAATGGACCGTACACGAGAACGTTATCCACTAATGGTCCCAAAGGGTTAGATCTCTAATATACTTCCAAATCGCACCCTCAGTGATCATAATTCTTTCGGATTCTGGGGTTCTCCTTCATATTTCACCAACAGCCTCGTTATACAAACGATGGAAATTACTTTCAGATATTCACGTCTCTGTGTGTCACATGGAGATGCTATAAAACTTCAAACCCCATTTTTGCAAAGTTTGTTCAGAATCACGTCCCCATTTTCGAGACTAGTTGTGAGACACCCTGTATGTGGCTATCCACATACATCTTAATCCCATAGTGCTCTGGAGAGCGGCTCAAGGGATTTATACAGAGGATTTTAAATCCTGGCATCGATCAGAGTCCTTTATCGGTATTACGACGTCTCGGATTGCGATTCTCGTTATCGATGAGTGGATTTCGTTGTTTTTCGCGGTTCCGTGAATCGCGTGACGCATCGCACGTTCGCCATTTATCCTTCGCGGAATTTCTTATCGCGATCGACGGATAAACAAGCCATTGTTCAAATAAAATAATATTTGGGAAATAGGAACGGGCCTCAAATAACTAATTAAGCGTTTCATTTCATCGACCGCTAATTATGTTCATCAATTCATAATTTAATTTGTTTTAATTAGTTTTAATTATGAACTCGGTGGTAAGTGTTCATTGTATGATTTTTTAATTGAGAGCTGAGATTCAGTTTTTGGTCTAAATTTGGGCATTGTAGTTGAAGTTTGTTTCGTGATTAGTGATTGTTAATGATTCAGTAGTTAAAGATGAAAGCTTCGTTGAATGCTAGTGATCAAGATTTAATTGAAACTGCAAGATCAGAATGTTATTGAAACTTCATGATTAATGTTCAGTTCAAACTTCAAGATGAAAATTCAATTGATACTTGATGATTAATGTCCAATTGAAACTTCAAGATTAAAATTTAATTAAAACTTGATGATTAATGTTCAGTTGAAACCTCAAGATTAAAATTTAATTAAGGCTTGATAATTAACATTCAAATTTCGTAATTCAGAATATGAATTATATTTTAAATTGAAACCAAAGATTAAGTTTGTTCCGTGATCCCGATGGTTCTTTTCCCATGTTTCAACATCGTAGAAGACAATTCGTTACATGGCTCTCGACATTCTACGGATCTCCCTCGATTATGAACCTCAGCAGAGATCGTCTTACTTTTCTTCACGGTTACCGTTCAAGACCTTATCGAGCTACGAAATCTCCAACATCCTCGATATCGCCATGTTGCGAAAGTCTTGTGTTTATTCATTGTCGCGGATTTCAGCGTGCATCCTGCTGCTGCATCGTGTCACAGTGGTTCTCAGTCTTATTTGCTTTCGAAATCCGAGATCAGTGTTTAGAAAATCAATGTAATGGTTTAGGTTTAGAGAAGGTGTCCTATGATATTAGAGATTCCATAACGAGGGTCATCGTCGACGAGAAAAGCTCGTGTGACGCATCGTTTGGTAATTCGTGGCGCGTTGAGATGCGAACGCGTGGCGCCGTCGAATCCGTTTTCTGGCTCCTGTCTCGTGGCGTGTCTATCGAATGTTCCTTGTTGCCGTAGCAACCTAGACTAGGGTTCATTCGGACCCCGAATTCGACCAAATACAAGCGGACATGTAATGAGCGTCCACTTAACGAGTGTCCACTTAGCGAGTGTCCATTTAACGAGCATCCACTTAATAGGAATCGTCCCTGGACGAATCCTAATGCAGGAAACGGAAGCATTCTTTTGTCGAGAACGAGTGGATCAAGCCACGACGATGACTGGGTGAGTCAGAGAGAAAGTAAGAGTCGAATCGAGTCGAGTGAAACAGAGTTCGAGTGCTTTGACTCGCAGAAGAGAACAGGCCACGAATTAGAAACGCGATTCCATGGGGCCATCGTCCGCTGGGAACACGTCGTCATTCTTTCTACTGCCTCATTCCATATCCAGGATCAAACATGGCGTGCATGTACCCCATACCGACCTAATACTCCACATAAGTGGTTCGAAACAAACTAAGCCCATTTGACAAACTGAATTTGGAATGATTAGATGCATCATTGAAGGGGGATATTGTAATTGGCGTTTCTGTTTAGGGTGAGGATGTAGAGAGTTAATTTTGGTATTTGGGAATTTGAGGATTTTGGAACTTGGAGATTTGGAAACTTATGGATGTAGACGTCTAACTGAATCACATAGAATTGAATCACGTGGAATTAGGCTGAACTAAACTACGAAGAATTGAAACTCACAAGGAAGTACAGAACTGATTTACGTGAACTTGAATCACGTGGAATCAAGTCATGAGAAATTGAGTCACGAGGAATTCAAACACGTCGAATTGAGTCATATAGAATTGAATCACCCCGAGTGGAGCCACGTTGAATTAAATCTCTCCGAATTGAGTAATCACATGAAACACCTCTTTCTGAAATATGTCTATGTCTGATAACACTTGATAGTCTTCAACCTACTTTCTTCGATACTTTTCGTAACGAACGTCTAAGAAAGTCGATGAAGAAACGATTACGTGGAAAAATGAAACTTTGAGAGCGAAAAATTCCAGTGATACCGGAACGATAGACTCTCTTGCTGGCTTTCTAAGGTTGTTCTAATGTCGCGTATTTCTGTCGCATCGGCTGCGACAGCAACGAGAGGCGCCCGGTGGTGCACCTATTTCATCCGTTTCGAGTGAAAGTAACGGAACTGGAGCAGAACGGGACCGTTTCTGTCCAGCGCAGTCATTTCATGTTCGATCGATCTGCTGTTGCGAGAAATTCTATCAAAAATCATTCGGAACGTTATTGACAGGATGCGTCAGATGTCCTCACTCGCCGGACATGATAAATTCTATTGTCAAGTCGCGTGGAATTGAATCGTGCTGAACTGAAGCACGCGTGAAATTGAATTACGTCGAATTGAACGATGAGGATGAATCGTATGGAATTGAATTCCATGAATACGAGTCCTTAAACCTTGTACAACTGCATCGCATCGAATTGAATATCACGAAGCTAAATGGAATTGAATAACATAAACTTCTCCCGAAAGATTTCATAAAAAATCAAGCTATGGAACGTTGCTGGCAAGATGTCATACGTCAGACGTCTTCGTCGCGAGAGACACGGTAAATTTTTTTGTCGACGAATCTCTTCATCCGTCAAGCTGACGCTGGCAGCCGCGAGCTCGATCGAAATCATCCCGTGGCCAAATTTTGCCGGTGTATTGTACTCCCTTGACGTTTATCGTTTGTTCTGCGACGACTTGGCACGCTCGTTGACGGGGAAGCTGGGAAATTGTCGACGGAGCGAATGAATAGCGAGGATGAAACGTCGACGACACAGAGATGCGGTGCAAAGAGATGACACGTTTATCGTTGCAAAAACATGTGCAAGATGTTAGCTGATTCTGTATGCAGCTTGATCAATTAAATGTACAATCGCTGATATGTGGTTTCAGATTGAAGGACAATTTCCCAAATTCTCAAATTTCCAGTTTCCAAAATTCCCAAATCCCGAAGCGGTCCTAAGTTCGCAAATTCGTGATCCGCGGAAACGGGGTATGAGGGAAGGTCGAATGCGAGCGTGAGGTTACCGGTGTCTGACCGTTTTATTTCACCAGCATCGAGACGATGACCTCACTGCTCATTAATGCTCGCCAAGTTGGCTAAATCGGGCGTCGCTGACGAATCTGGCACGATGTCCGTGGCGCTCGGACACCTTGTGCGAAAAATGTGTCCTCCTACCCCTCGTTTATTCGCGGACTGTTCGAATTTTTCACTTTCGATAATACCACCGTGAAGTCAACGTCCCTCCACATAAAATCATTTCTTCGACTTAGCATTATAAAACTCTAACAAACGTCGAAACGCAATTACATTAGTTTGGTGCAATTTAATTCTCAAGTTTCCAAAAATCCATCGATAAACCTAGTGAACCTTCCAGACTCTATAGACCTAGTTACCCAAACATGGCAGCGTAGCAAGTGTTCCTTAAGCCCCAAAGTACTAACCTAACATTTTCTTATCGGAATTAATCGCTGAATAATCGCGACGTTCACGGTTCACGATCGAGAGAAATTGTTTGCAAGCATAGTGACTTCACAAAGAAAGAATCGCTGGAACGGTGAGTCACATCGGGTGTACTCGTTTATTGACACACAGAGGACGTGCGTGTCTTTCGCTATTACTACAAGAAAAGGGAAGAAAACAAGCATTTCCAGCCAGACTCAAGTAAAAAGAAGATTGTTTCTGTGTCGATGCTCACGTCTCGAATGATATCATCTGTCCAAAATCGTCGACAAAGAGGCTCCTACCGCTGTCGCATAGTAATCGCGCAAAGATTGCACTTGTAAACGTACGGTTGACTCACGGATCGATTTAAAATCTCAACATTTCTCTGCTACCGTCATTCGATACGATGCTTGCACTTCAATCCACCTCGAGCAATTATCCGATGTTTGCTGTATCGATTCGGATGACTCATTGTTAATTAACAGATGTTACTCCTCGGACAAGAACATTTCAGTCCTCGGACATTTACGAGAACAAGACGTTGCTTGTAACTCGTACGCATTCAGATCGTGTACGGTGTGTTTACTTTTTGCCGAAGTATCCTCACCAAAATTGTTTATGCACCATTTATATTTTTGCAAGTAGACAGTATGTGACTCGACGTCGTAAAAGTTAAATCCGTACCGCGTTTCAAAACAAGTTGTTTATTGTCTACTTCTATATTCTTAGAATACACCGGAGCTTGATGGAAAAACATCTATTCTAAGAATGCGAAGGTAGATGAATAACTTGTTTTTAAATATTATGACCTTGCGTTGTTTTCATTCTGGGAAATGTGATGCGTAAAAGGATTAAGGATACTGGAAATTTTACGATTAGGAATTACTGCAGTTTTTAGTTTTGTGTATAGGTATTTGGATCGATTGCTAGACGAGTACTTGCGAGAAAATACTGCGAGTGGGCCCTCCGGTGGCGAGCGTGTAAACTACGTGTGCTTGAAACTTTATACAAGTGTTCATTGTTTCTGCAATTTACAAATTATTAAATTCAAAGACTTCTGAGTCTCTAACTTTCTATCTTCACGAATTCTGGAATTTTCAAATCTCCCTTTCCCTACCATCACAGTCTTCAACGATATCAGTTTCACCGCGGAGGAATTGTCTGCGCGTCGCGCAATAAGTCTCGCCGACAAATCGGTCGGTTTTCCACCAAAAAAAGCATCGCTTTCCCAAGAATACTCTGTCGCAGCATCCAGACAAAGGTGTCCAAGCGTGTCTCGAGGTTGGTCGTCGCGAAATAAAACGTCGTTCGTCGACCCCGTGCACCAGCTGACGATGTTTCAGCCCGCTCCGCGCCGCGCCGGTTCCTTTCATCCGCTTCATCCCGCACGATGATTCACTCTCCCGTTCCCAAAGTGGCTGGCCGAATGGGAGACGAAGGACGAACGATGAGGACGTGCCTAACAGCGTGTGCAACGTTCTCCACGCTTCTTTTTTTTCCTCCTAACTTCCTCCTTCTTTCTTTCTCCCCCTTTCTTCCTTTCTCATCGATCTCTCCCATTAATTTTATCCGGGAAGTGTTTTGCACGTGTCGGTCAAAAATGTGATTAGGTGCCGTCACAAATTTTGTTAGATATCCATATAATTGGACTTGGGTTATTATAGGATTGAAGAATACATTTTTTACTACCTATCTACAGATGAAGTAAGTGAAACGAGACACCTGTGTACATAAACCTTCATTATTTTTCATCGAGAGAACCTCTGTCTCTGTTCACCGCTGATGATTACTCTTGCACTGAAGATGATTCGCACGTGTTATGAAAGAGGCTGTACATGACGTCAGATTTGAAGCGTTCGTCTGGCAACCCTGGTCGACAGGTAGATCGAACCGGAGCGCGTTTAGGAAGAGTGGATTGATCAAATGTCGGGGCAAGAGGGGATACAGAGTGTGCATGTTCGACAATGAACGGAGCGAGTGAGTCGAGATGCCGTTGGAATGCCGTTCATTGGCAGACCTGCACGAGAAACGAGCATGAGGTGCAGAAGGGAAAAGAGGGCAGTCCACGATGCGGGTTGCTTTCCTCGCATGGCCTTCACACCTTCACCTCGTCTCACCTCGCTCGGCCACGCCAATCCACGATGTGTCGCTATTTCCACATCTCGAGATACGTTAGATACACCTCTTTATCACAACTCTATGTCCCTAGATCCCTACGATTCCAGATTCTCCAATCTTTGGGTCTCTAGGTCTGTAGATCACTTCATCCATAAGTATGTTCCTAGATAGTTTTGTCTCTAAATACCTATGTTCTTAGACACCTATGTCTTAAATTTCTAAATGCTTAAATACTTGAGTCCCTACATCCCCAAATTCCTACGTGTCTAATATCACAAATACCATCCACGTCGTGGGTACAGTTGCCTAAACTCATACTCTCTCGAGCAAGCTTTGCATGGTTTACTTCCTCCTCTTAGATTCAATGCGAATAATCACCTTATATATTATACCTAAAATTAATGTATAAAATTAGGACATACTACTTAAAAGAAAAGATGCAACAAAGGTGAATATGCGAAGGATTTTAGAAGAGATGGTAAACGGAAGAGAAATTTGATTGTGTTAGAGAAATCTCGGTTAGATTTTCACATCAGCAGACGTAAACGAGCTTGACCCCCACGATCGTGGGCAGAGATTTTACGACGGAATCGAGATCCACGGTGATCGTTGCTTCTCGTTCAAGCAATCAGATCTTACGAGCCCGCCAGTTACTTAACCATCAGGCGTAAATTACTTTGGTTCTCACTTTGGGCGTTACTTTATGCCTCGCTTTAATACCACCGTTACGTTAGCCTGTTTTAACGATCGCATTATTCCTCTACGAGTAACTATAACCACACGCTTTCGATCGTATCATCGACGCCATATAATGGATTCTAAATTTCACTAAGAGTCTGCGTTTTATAATAACGCAATATCCGTTTAATCAATATAGCATTCACCCGTTACTCTTGCACCATATCTTAGATATATAACATACGGGGTACTGCACAATGCGCGGCGATATAACGGATGGTCAATAACGGTTTATTGTATGGCGATAGAGCCTGTGGTTGCATTATCCATTAGTAGAATGGCGATATAACGCGTGGAAATACAATTTACAGAAAGTCATCGCATGATAATATAACTGACGGCGATATAGCCCGTGGCGATATAATTGTCCACAAAATCCACCGAAGCTGACAGAGTCGAAAGAACCATTGTTATTCATTTAGAAATATTTGATTGCAACAACACCGGCTGTAAAGACTGTTATCCGAACGTAGGCAGAGATTTTACGATCGGGTCGTGTTTCGAGTCAGCCATTCGTCTCGTCCTTTAATTTTCTTTAACGAATCCTATCATCAGCGATGCAGTCCGTAAATTTAAACCTACGTAAACCGGCGTCGTCATATTTTCGCCGTCGCGACTCGTTACATAAATACATTAACGTTTTACGATCGATCCTAACCTAATCGATCGAGTTTCTCTTTGTCCCACGAACTCGCGGAAGATGGCGGATATTTCGGCTCGTTTTACCGTGGACAGATTCCGATGGCCGCACGATATTCATTGAGGTTTCCGGACGATTTACCGAATTCCTCTCGAATCATTGAACAGCAGGGGTACATACCCGGCGTGAAACCGTAGGTTAATAGGATTTGTTACGCGTAGGCTGAGATTTTACGAGCGATCCGTGCTGATCGCACAGGGTAGCCGGCGACAATGATTGCATTACCAAGGACGAATGGGTGAAAGGAACACATAAACGCGTGTACACTTTGATCTTTGTTGAATCGTGAAACTTTGCATCGAAGTTGCACTATCTTCCATCTTTATTCGGGCCTTTTCACGAGCGAAACGTGCCGAAATGGTCCTAGGAATTCTTGTCTATAACTATTCTGGGAATCTGTTATCCCTCCTGGCCAGACCGTCAAATGACCTTTGTAGATCTTTTACCAGGAAAGCATAAGTGCTGTTGTGAAGAATGATAGATGTCATGATGTAGGTTTCTACATTTTTGGATTTGTTCATTCCTATATCTCTATAGTTCTGATTCTAGTAGATGTCCCACAGTCTACGTTCCTGGGATTGTCCCAAAAATCTCTGAACTCCTGAATACTCTACGTTCTCGAATATCCAGATGTTCGAATCCTTAGATTCCAACTCCTAGATCTCAGAATGTTTTGCTCCCTAAGTGAAGATATCTTTAGACCTGTAAATAGCTAGATTTTCAAGATCTATTGTCACAGCGCAATCATCAATAGGATCGTGCGTCATCGCACGTAATGTCCCGAAAAGCTAATTGAAAGTACAAGTAAATCGTCCGTAAATGACGTTGGAGTATCGCGTGTTGGAAATTAATGTAAATTGACACAATTGGTTTGCCCGTGAGCGACGTTGGAAATATCGATTGCGCCTGCTTCTTTCGATGCGGGTATCCGATTAAATCGCGAGACAAACGGACAAGTTAATCATCGACAGAGCCACGAAACACTCGTGAAAGCTGATAAAACGAATAATACAAGCTTTAATCCGTGACTCATCATCCCCTATAGATTTCCGGGCGAGGAAACGTACGTGCGAGTATCTTTCCATTTGATCGTTCGCGCATTGTTTGCCTCGTCGGACAAAAGCCTACCAAAGACCGATGATGCATCGAGAGCCGAATCAATTATGCAACGAAGATCGAGTGGCCGAGACGAGTATCATCGGCGAGCGAAATACCGGCACGGTTCAAGTGTCGTAATCGAGGTGTCGAGGAAACGCGTGCTTCGATTCGAGTCCAATGTCGGATCGAGGAATGCAAAAGCTGGCAAGGAATGCAGATTCCAGGTGATCGTGTTTTCTTTCCCGCGAATGCTACTTCTATTACTCATCATTGACTAATCGATCGTTATCTCTTGGTATTGACGCCAATCAAAGGATGTCGAGGATTTAGAACGCGTCAATTATCTGCGGATCAGACTTTGTGCACGGAACTGGGGATGTGGGTCAAACTATTCGGGTTTCAGATACTTCAAATTTTTACCACACTAGTACTTTTATGTTCAATTTGCAATCGTTATACCCACTTCATCGTTAATCACTTTTGCGATTGTACTCTTATATGTTTCTACTACTGAGGTACATACATGTATAGGTGCTATAAGTATTCTTAATTTTAAATTTGATATTGTACATTGTTACCATGTAACATTTGCATCAGTGCAATTTTATGACAGCATAAGCAATTTTGTGTTAAATTTATTTCTACATTATGACGTGGTCTAGCATTTACCGCCAGAGGGTTTCATGACACAAATTGTCGCAAGTTCTCATCAACAATAAATGTAACCGAGGTGACTTCACCTATCCTTCTAGAATACCCACTCTCAACACACCGCCATATTAGTTTAAATCAGCTCGAATAAACAGAGTACTCAAAAGACAAAGGAACAGGCCTATGTAGTCACCGACAACCACAACAAAGTTCTAGTATTCCACCCACCAGCGGCTGACTCATTGCCCCACAGACAGCGAAACTAATATAAATAAACAACCAGAAGTTTTCACCAAACGATGTAACCATAAATGAAGAATCCAAGAATAGATTGATATAGGGACGCTGAAAAACGATGCATCATTGATTATGCAAATTAAACGAATTATAAAACCGTTCGAGCTGTTGAGTAAGGGTGGGCTCGTCTCCAAAATATGGGTTGGACCGCCATATATTGCGTGGGGGATGTTGGGATTTGGGATACCTCGTATCGGAGGTCTCAAAATTATTGGTTTTCAAATTTCAAAGTTTCAAAGTATCATATTTTCTACTTTTCCAAATTCTCAAATTTCCAAATCTCTTTAATCCCCAAATTTCCAACACTTCATCAACCCATGCCCGACGTGTTACAACACTCACCAAAAGTCCAAATCTAACCGCCCGATAAATAGCCGCCAGATAAAGTTGCCGATAACGTAAAAATCGACGAAACGAATTGCAGTATCCCTAGATTGTGCAAAAGCAGGTATAGAAGAGCAGGTCACGAAGTAAAGGAGGTGTCAGGGTCGTACGAGGTTATTAGCGCGAAATGAATCAGACTGTGTGGTGCGTGGACGCGGAAAGAATGCGGGAACGACGACGTTAAAGCGTCGAGCACGAGCGTCCTTCGAAAACGCAGTCGTTTCCTACTACGATGGCTGAGTCACACACCCGGTATGATTCCGTGGGGCTATTCGTGGCACGAGCGTAGACAGAGCGTGGACCACTCTCGAATAAATCACAGAATCCACCGGGCCCTCCTGTCTGCCATGTCCCCCTTCCGTTCACGGCTTCTGATTTTCGCTCATTGATCCGCAGACGCGCTCGATTATCGCTCCTACCGTCCTCCGCTTGATTCATAAACGATTCTGATTTCATCGCGTCGCTCTTCTCCTTTTGTGAATCAGGTAGACGATCTCATACCGTTTTTTCCTCTGTCAGGTATATTTTTTTTTTGGATGATAGATTATGTGTCGGTGTTTCGAGTACACGAAGGCTCGTTCCGAGTGACGGTTCCATTTTGTTTTATGTGCTGGAGTACAAAATGGAGCTGACTGCAAGTTTTTGTCACTCTTGGCGCCACTAGATATATCACACCTGCTGGCGGTATTAAATACGTGTTTATGTTTATGGTACGAAGAAAATCGATCACTCGGTATTCGATCGTAATCAAGTTCATTTATCATCTAAAAATAATAAGGAAGATCCTTATCTGGCAGTGGGATCTTCCTTGTCTTTAAACAAAGCAGCCATGTGTTCTTAATAAATCATCTTGGAAAATTATATTAAATACTTACTAGTTTAAATTTAAAATCTACTATTAGTTAACAAAGATTTAATGATTTGGTGCAGTAATGGCGCCTTCTGGATTCTTCATTTTTTTTCTCACTCTTATCCCTAATGTTTACATTATTAAGATGACAAAAATGCGACATCTCTGCACGTTATCAAACTGTGTTATCGGTTCTCGTTACGTATGTGCCCTAGAAATTTAGTAAGATTTTCTCCGGGCAATATTTGCCTTATCTTCTCCGACGTTATCATTCCTTTTTCTTTTTATCAACTCGGTGCGCCGACGTACTCGACCTATTCTTATCACGTCGCGTTCTTTTCCTTCTTTTCTTTTTTTCTTTTTTTTTTTTTTTTGTTGAATCGGGTGACTAAACAGCGGTATATCGAGGCTAGCACCTGAACGATAAGCGCCGCGATAAAACGTCGACGATAAAACGACTAGTCACCTAACCGGTGAACAGTCGAAAAAGCTTCACCCCTCGAGGGAATACTAATTCCTCTTTTTAACACACCTGCCTGCGGGTTCCACCATCAAAAGAACATGCTCTCGTTTTTCTTAATTGATACAAAACATTTTAGAAGTGGAAGTATGGTGCGTGACATCATTCTGCAGGGAAAGGCGATATAGGGGATAGTGGTCTCGGTATTTAGTGATTTTTGGGTAGTAGATTTTCAGATTTCCAGATTTAGGAATTTGTAAATTTGGAAGTTCGCAAATTCACTAATTACCTCTTCTAAAATCAAAGCAATTTCAAATCTATCAACTTCACCTTATATATCCGAGTATACAAAGTTTCTGTTGATTCAGCTTCGCGAGCATCAATAAAATGTAAAAGATATCTGTGAGACTTTACTTTTGCCTATACGCATTATGATTGGTTTTTACCGATAATGTTTATTGACAAATGGAGAAGTCATAGATAGCACCTGTATATTGAACGCAACAATAGCCTGGAATTATTTATGATACGTGTTTGATTAATTGCTCGCGGTGACATTCGATTCAATGTTGTTGCGAAACGTGTGCATGAGATAGTATTCTGCTGCGTGCATATAATGCATTTGTCGATGCGGGGGTCAACGCTTCAAAATACACAACATGCCAGAACATGTGGCAATGCAACGTATTGCGATATGTTTACCTGGCAATATAACGTGCATTGATACTGTAGCGATATTTACTGGTGGCAATATAACACGCGTAATGATACACGTGGCGATATAACGCGTGACAATATACCTCATAGCGATATAGCACGTAGCAAAAGTCGTGCAGATATAACATGTGGCAATATAACACATATGACACGGTATTCGGAATTCGTACAAATTGAAATACAAAAAGCGTACGGAAGCCTGGTTACCGGATGATCTACGAGGATCATTCTACGCTGGAGCAGAAGGGAGGTGAATATTTATGTATGCCCGGCGCGTGTTTCTCGTTAAGTGATTCATTCATGCTGGAATCCATCGTGACGCGTTCCACGCGTGTGTTCGAGACACGGCTACACGGATTCCCATCGTGGCCAGAACTCATCAGCGAACCAGCAAGCGAGAGTGTGGCAGGTGGTACGTATAACGATGATGCCTCTTCGTCGCTGGTTAGGTTTCCCTTCAGGAAGCGCAGTACGTTAACCGCGGATTACGTGTACCGTCGCCTCTGTTTCCCGCTTTGTAAACAGTGTTTAACCGGTCACTAGGGTGAATGCGAATGAACGAGATCGAGTAACTGACAACCCCTCCACTTTCGCTTCGCTGTCGAATCCGGCCAATCCTACGGAATTTCTCAAATATATTTCGAGGATAGGCCTTGTAAAATGATACCTGTGAGGGACCGTCACCCTTAATAGCTGCGACAGGTTAAAAGGGTAGCTCGTGATTTATATTGACGGGGGTGGGAGCTTCCATACATCTGGTGTGAAAATTATTTTCGTACCTCCCTATGTTTCGGAATTCCCTTCTTAATGGGGATATAATTCTTACATGTCGATATAATTTACCCTTTACTTTATACTTGAATTATTTTGTAATATTTATAACAACTTTTAAATGGATATATTTTTAAGCATAGATCGGAATAATAATAAAACGATTACACAACGGTGAAAGCTTTATTTTAACGAAAGAGGGCAGGGAGCAGTTCTGTTTCTCGAGTACACCGTATTATAAATACCGTTCGTAGGAGCATGGCTATCTTTGAATCGTTATCGAATAAAAGACAGAAAGCAGTCGGTTTCAAAGCAGACCACGATCGTACAAAGACGAGAGATTAAAGGGAAATGGAGCAGTAAGTCTGTCGTGACTCACCGCGCACGTTTTAAGGACTCCTCTCGACATTTTCCTTCTCGTTGCTCGCTGATGAGTCACATTATTACACGAAGATTAATCGGAGATTAATGGAGAATCCATATTATCGAGGGCGTCGTGAACAAACAATTTTTATCGCGTAACATTAGGGATATACAGCGGCGCGACAGGTCCGCTATTATTGCAATAAGCGAGTAAAAGTCGAGCGTGACTAACCGAGCAGATAAACGCGGAAATTGCGGCGCTTAGAGACGCGTGTCGATCGATAACATTTTTCGTTTCAATTTCAGATACGGAGTTCCTTCGATAAAGGATACGTCATTTTAAAACGCAATACGTAGAGATGCGGCACGTGTCGATATAGTGCGTGTGAAATAAACGCAAGGTGACATAATCTAGCGTGATTCGATATGTAACGGGTAGTAATGTAGCGGGTGATAACACGACGCATGAAAATATTTTGTCTATATAGCGTGTGCGATATACGGTGACATAATCTATCGCAATTCGGTATGCAACAGCTAGTAATGTAACGTATGAAAATATCGTGGCGATATAACTCATGGCTCCGTACAGTACGTGTGGCAATACAGCACGGTAATATGTGGATAAAATTGTCGAGGCTATATGATATAGCACGTTGGTGTTGTACAGGATATAATGTACGATTGAAAACAACATGTTTGACAGGAAATGTACACCGCGTTGGCAAGCTTTGAAATTATTGTCCGCAAGCCGTAAACCTTCTTAACTAGACAGATTTACATAGTAGTCGTGTGTAGCTTAAAATGTTAATCTGTGGAAAAGCAGCTGAACGAAGAAAAGGTGGAGAGGAAGGATTGCATGCTTTTATTTACAGATACGATCTACGCTTTTCACTACAGAAAGGCTCTTACGCAACCTAAAATTAAATAACTAACTTAACTTTGTCTTCCTAAAATACAAGTTTACTTAATCCGAACATCTGCAATATATTCTCGGTAGAAATAAACTGGAAAACGAAGAATATTTCTCACAATAAGCTATATTAATCTTTTTCACGCGAATGTCTAAATAAACAAGTGATTGCACACAAGAGAACGTGTTTACGAGTAGTTTGGATGCTTGCTAGAGCTTGGAGCCATCTCGGTGGCGCATGGTACAGCATCAAGATGGCGTCCATGATCGATGGCTTTTCCGCGAACTGGACCTCGCGACAAGGATCACGGACTTATGTAAATCTTGCATAAATGTCCGCGTCTGAATCACGCTACTCGTCCAAGCTATGCAGCTAACCAGCCGACTTGAAAGCTGGTAAACAAAAGCACGCGGTATAATAATTCAGGGTCACCGAGTGCTGCCTAGGCGCTCTAAACTGTGACTCATAGCGAACCGCATTGAGCATCGATATCAACTTTTGCGTCTCCATATTGTACGTAATAACATTGCCATAAATCTAGATGATGTATCAGGTGACCCAGGGTCTGACTCATCAGACGTATCTTTGCGCGTTTGTAGAATAAAGAAACCGATGGTCCAGGTCATCGACCTTCCGAAAGTGAAATCGTAAATCGTGTTAAATTTGTTTAGAGCGAAATCTATCACGATGATTTCATGAAAAGTTTCCAGCGATGTCTACATCGTCCCTATTTAGACGGTATTATCGATGAACTTTATTCCCAATACATCGAGCGCCACGGTGAATCATGGTGGATCGCGTACTGCCAGACGCTCAGTACGTATATCGCACTGTTTACCATTTGATTCACGTCGAATGCCTCGATCTTGTTCGCTACCAATCGATTGACCACCATTTGCCTTTTGAATTCTTGCTCGAAATCAAACAAGAATGCAAGCAAGGATGATTAATTCGTCATTAGACATTCGCAGCACGTGCTCTTTTCGATTACCTGCGTTATACGGTAACATAACTCGATCGTTACCAATATACATTTAACGCATATTAGGGAATAATAAATATTACAATTACAATTTTAATAAATATCGCAATATTTGTTTCTAAGTTATTCGTAATCTACTTTCTAAAATTACATGCTTATGTCGCTTCGAAAATTGATAAGTGCTCTGAAGCGCTATTTTTATACTATGTTTTTGCATTATATCTGTTACATTATATTTTACTATGCTTTATCATATTTTGCTAAAGCGTAGTTTTTAGCTGAACGATGTATCACCGCGTTGTGCAAGATGCATAGAGACCCCATCGTTTTTACACAATTTACGACTCCAACGAGAAATAGAGCGTTCAAACCCATTATGAGGCACAAAACACTCGAGTATTTTTCATAATTCGTTTAGCAGGATTAAAGGGGGCAAGGCTCGCAGCAAGAAACTATGACCGATATAGCGTGGCCGGTTGAGTCATCTAATATAATTTTGATTAGATCTCCGTTAAAGGTGTCATGAAAAATCGACCCTCTAAAAATAGAACGTAGGTGTCTGATTCGTGCTTCGATGCAACAAGCTGTGCGACGTATAACGAACGTTCCATTGAACGAAGATACTAAATTTATCATATCGGTATGACTACACCCAGTTCTAAAAAGCGGACGATATTGAAACATGCCCTGCGTACACATGAAATAATTTTCCACATTTATCATCGGTTATTGCATCATCGAAACGAGTCATTCGTTGACAATGAGTGCACTCGCTGGAAATCAAAGTCCCTCATCGTCTCGATTAGATCGAGAACATTTTTCAGAGGATGATCTGGACTGCTTGAAAATGACTAAGCTCGACTTTTAACCGCGTTCCTAGCTGACTAATCTTCGTCGGTGTCGAACCCTGATCGACCCGGTGACAAACCTTCAAAATATCGCATAAAGTTTGTTTATGGAACAAACCGAGCACTGAGTCGAGAAAAATAAAACTTAAGAACTTTTTTCTCGAAGACGGTGTTTTATCAAAACACGTTTCATTCGTTTACCAGAATTTTTTGATCTTCTGACATCACGAACTAGAATAGTCGGTTTCCGTGAAACTTTATGGGTATACCTGTGATCGGAACGGGCGGTGCTGGATGACGTTCGCAACATTCTTTTTCTTTTTCCTTCGATCGATGACAATATTCCATCGTTTTACGATTCTCAAGAAAGTGCGATACAGCATGAGGCGATTCGCTCTAAACGTTTAGTCATTAGCCTTGAAGGGATTTCCATCTCGCGTGTCGAATTGAATCATTTGTCGGCGTTCCTCGAGGGATTCACCACCATTTTGCTCGGAGAAACGTTAGTGCCCCTCGAGATCTCGTTAATTCCGGCGATGACACTCGATGCATCTATGGATGAATCAGAGGGGCTTACAAAGAGCTTTTTTTAATCCTGATATACCTTTAGATATCCGAATTATTGGACTCCAGTCATGGTATTATACGCTTCAAACTTAATAATCCAGATGCCTTCTAACGGTAATAGTTGACTTTATCACGATCAAAATGAAGATATAACGTTTCATCCATTGACAAACACGTTGTCAACGAAATAGCAAAAACATATGAACCAGCACGCAGTGAGCCACGTGGAGTTGAAAGTTTCCTATGATCTCGAAAAAAAACGTAGAACTAAAGTCACGAGGTGACTCAAAGGTACAGATTTCCAGAACTCATCACGTCCAGTATACATCATTCTTTTTCCTTGTACCTCGACCGCAAGACACCTTCATAAATCACCGGCTCTGCAAATAATGTCTACTTTGCCATGCTGGATTTCCCAAAATCTGACGAATACCTGTTGTTAAACCGTTAGTCAGGTAAAGTGTTCAACGCATTAGTTTGTTCATCGAGGGCAGAAAAATGGCGCGCAAAAAGAGAATGGGGAAGTAGCCGGCGAAACCTTGGGGCGCCATATGCAAATTACGAGGTTAAGAGGATACGTTGTCGCGCAAAATTCAACTGGCGTGGATTTCGCGAAACACGATCCCGTTAATGGGATGCCTGATGCAAGAGGAAACACGCTTGCTGTCATGATAAAAAGGCCACTCGTTGGGGTTCAATGCCATATTTGTAACGATTCGTTTCCCTCGTTTTTCGTCGGAGATGTCGGCTCATCATTGTCGCGGGTCACGCGTGGTCGAATCACCTCCGACAACAAACAGTGCGTTTCATAAATGCTAAAGGAGCACGATAAGTTTATAAAATTAGACGGCAGTTTTGCGGGGCAAACTTGCGTAACGTCCACGCGCACCAGTGCAGATCCGTGAATCATTGTATTCGAAAGAGACGCATAATGCCTCGATTTATTTTTACCCCTAGCAAAAGTCAACCTTTGATCTTTCCGTCGTGTTACTCCTCCTGTGCTCGACTTTCTTTGACCGTCCAAAATTCGTATAAATAACCGGTGTACCCATGTTTCTTTGTTTGGACCAGGAATTGGAGGAAGTTTTACTTCGCGTTCTATTTCCTTCCAGACGTTCTCCGTCTGATTTCCTGGATAACAAATCGTAAAGGCGAATCATTTTCTGCTGAAATATTTCGTTTAGTTTCGTACGTGTGCATTTGGAGCATTAGTCATCATGTAAACAATAAAACTGATGAAACTGAATGGATCGCGAGCGGATGCTTAAGGCGGATGCGTAAGGGTGCATTTACATGCACCCATATAGTAATGAATTGAACTGCAGTGGTAGCGACCAACTCGACGCTAATCCAATCTGATTTGATTCGACTCGATTCAATTCCTTATCATTCGACGTGGTGCAGTTTACACTGAACGACCAGTTCTTGCTACTAAACATGAATGAAAGAAGGAAAAATAATATCCACAATGATACAATTGTTGATAATTAAATGTGACATTCGTGTCATACATACAACGCCACGATGGTAATCAAAGCGAGTCCTCAACATACGCAGCAAACATGTCAATTGCCACAATGCAAATAGGCATGTATAGTAAAACACGTTATAATCGCAGTTACTCTATATTCGTTCCTTAAACGAAGATTTCCATTTGCCACCTATCATAAACTATATAATTTTCTTTCGCTTATTTGATAATAGTGAAATATGTGACCGATAGCGTGAAGCGCGTTAAGTATGCGCGATTACTGTCTGAATTAGAGATTGAATCGGTAACGTTCACGGATGATCCTCGGCGCGTATGAAAACACGGAAGACTCGCTGGAGCTTTCAAACTTTCCATTGTAATCCAACAAGTCGATTTATTGATGCTTCGGCAATTAAGCCGCATTACGTTATGTATTTACGAGCAAGTCGCGCGACAAGGTCGTCATAGGACGCCGCGGAGCGTTGCGTGCAGTTACGACGAAATGCACGAAGCCCCGCGAAACTAGGAAGAACGTAAAAAGAGACGGAAAATACGATCGTCCTTTGAGACGAGAAGGACGACCAGACGGTACACAGACAGAGCGCGGTACTCGACTACGTTCGTGTGCCTTCGTCCGCGAATCGTGTACGTCACGAAGCGACCGGCCAATCAGCGTCCAGCCGGATGACTCATCCAGTCGAGCCTCATGTAAACTCTCTCGTGCCGCTTAGCCAGCAGTCTCCCGCCAACAAGCAAAAGGGCAAGCACAGCTTTTGCCACGTATCTATCTCGGTTTCGACGTGAATCCGTAAACACGCTTTGTCTCGTCGCGTCGTTGAAAAAAACTCTTAACGCACGATAGAAAAGCGTCGCATTCGCGAGGCAACGCAATCGAGAGATCGACCGTTTTCTCTCTGGTAATCGTCGGTTTGCGTAACCACGCGATACACCAAGTTTCGAGGACGGGAATTCGTTTGTTTTGTGTGTGTCAAATGGTGAGGTGAGAGCTGTTGGGAATCGTGGAGGGAATCATCTCGCGCACATCCAACATGAGAATCAAGAAAGAAGCACCGTGCCTCGTTCTGAGGCTTGTCCCTTTGGAAAATCTCGAACCGTGGGGTAAGATTTTCGTTTTATTCCTCTTTTCGCGCCGTCAACTTTTTGCTCCGCGTCCGGAGGCTGAATCGGTTCGTCTTTTTTATCACGCGTTATCCGATCGTGAATATTCCACTGTCGTTGTCCAGTTCGATTGGAAAGGAAGTTGCTCGCACAACGAATTCCCTGCTCGAATTGTCAGTTACGCTGTAATTTTCTCCAAAACGAATTCGAATGCCCTAGTGATTCATACCGACACGCGTTGCGAATCTTCGTGTATTTACATCTTGTTAGAGATGGTCGAGACAGAATATTTTTCATGTTACGTGACGTTTTAGCAATTCGTTATTTGCACAAGGTAACTTGGGATTTCGATATGTCTATATTGGAAATGACACCTTATGTAAAGGTAGATGTATCGGTGTTTTTGAGTTATCTGCTTTTGAAGTTTTCTTCTAGCTTCGAAGAAAATAGTCGATAGTTTTCATATAAGTTTATTGCGTTCGGACAACATGCTCGGTTTGTACTATGACGGACCAGGGTTCAAATCCGTATATTTCCTCTTTGTTTTTTCAACCTTTTTCTCATTTTTTTCATTTATAACTTTGTATGAAAAATATATTTAAAAATATAAAACAATTTGTTATGGAATTTAGACGTGAGGTATTTGAAGGCAGCTATGTGGTCCCTAGATACCAATGGACCATATAGCGTCCATATACATAACCAGCATGTCAGTGAGGAATGAAGTGCATATAAACAAAAAGTAAACAAGTATTGAAAACGACTGTGGAGGTTCAATCGGTCTAGCAACGAAATACATAGTAAATATATGGTACCGTTCAGTCACCTAATTTCCAGCGTCGTACAACTATGGTCAAAGGTATTTCTGAAACGTCTTTCTCGCAGCGGCGGCGGGATAAATACGAAGTTGGACGAGGCACGCGGGTAAATACAATCTCTTGCGCGATGACTCAGTCCTCTCGGTATCGTAGATTTAGGTGTAATGCGTGCCCGATGACTCGTTTCGAGTTAATCTCGAGAATGGCGGAATTACGAATACCATAGACCCCCAGGAGGCGTTGCGTTTAAAACACGTTCCCTCGTTACCTCCGATCGGGCCTCTCGTTTCTGCATTCAATCACGTCGCTGATATTCAGACGTTTACCTGCCGCGTGTGCGAGGAATTCTTTCGACGAGTTTCGTTTATTTAGCAGAATGTATCTTTCCGCAAAGATTCGAAAAATCGCCTCTTCGAACACGTTGTTTTGCCTTTTCGGTATCTCGCATTGATAACTGTGCTTGTTTCATAATTTCGTACATGCCTGATACATTGCGAAGAGAACGGTACATTGTACGGATAAGTGTACATTGTCGAGTACGATGGAATTTTCTAGATGCTACTCGATTGACCGAGAGTTTTCAGATTTAGTTTGGGAACTTGGAAATTTCTGCATTTCAAAGTTTACAATTTTGAATGTGCATCGACGAATTGAGCGCTGTACTTTCTCCTATATCGCCATTTTCCCTAGGGAATCTTGCACACGTAGCGTACACATGATGGGTAACCGAGAGTGCATGGCATCGTCGCAGTAAAGGAATGTAGGTCGCTTCATTTAGGTCATTATAACAATCAAGTTGTGCGAGGTTCGTTGCTCTGGTTTCACAGATGTTTGCAAAGAAAATACATATGACTATTCTTCGACCGTTAAATTGATTTCAGTCATCATAGCTTTTATAGCTTTATATTATCATTAAATATAATTAGACTATCGATGCATCAGCAGTTGCATACAGCATCAGTAGGTTCAGCTCTTTGAAGTGCAGCAAGAATGGTCTCGGTAGTGTACTGAGATGGGTGGCCGTTTTTCATGAATTTTCACAACTTCAGATAACTGGAAAAGTGGCTTAAAGTCATTCACATAATAATTGAATAAATAAAATTTAAATTATTCCTAAATGTTAATAAAAGAAAAGACCCTATATAAAAATCCAGAGAGTATCTTAAAAGATTAAATATTTAGAAAGGACAGAGATAAGAACAGAAGAGCAAAAATTAAAAATCCAAAATTAGGGAAGAGAATAATTTGCAACAGGAAACGTGCACCTGTCCTTCGATAAATTTAAATAAAATCATCATGCGTCTATTTTCTCCAACACCGTCATTGTTGCCTTCTCTCCTGAAGCAGAAACTGTTGAAACTAGGATACGAAATTGTGCAATATTAATTAGAGACAAATGTGCTCGTCCGGTTTTCAAAGGCACGTTACAACCACGTTGCCAAAGTAAGTTCAGATTTCCCGAACTAAAACGAGAAGCACGCGTCAGCGGGTAAAAGATCACGCGTGTGCCAGCCGCGCGCGTTGTGTTAAAATCAGGCCAATGGCCTGCGAAGACGCATCTGTGTACCCCTTTCCTTAATAATTGCGACCTATTAAGCCTAATTACCGTTTGTTCGTCGCCAGGATCGCGCATTGGGATCACGGTACTCTTTCGACGTGCACTTGATACACGTGTGGTCTCCATGGCGTTGATGGCACATGATGACGCTAGATTGCCTAAACTTGCAATTATCTTCGAAACCAGATGCTTCTGCACACAGAGATATTGATATAATAGGGATTATGTAGTGATAGTCACTTCACCCCTATACTTTAGGAATCCATTTTAATTTCCTCCATTCAGCATATAATTATCCAAACGAGAAAGTAACTTTGACCGTGAAAATGTTGAGTTCCGTCGTCAAATATTGAAATACGTGTGCAGTCGATACGAGATATCGCTTAACGCGTCTAGCGCTAAATTTACGATTTCCGGTGAGACGCCATAAGACTAGGTCACGGAATTGCATTACGTCTACTTATACACCGTCGTGTCGATAACGTTCTTTCGTCTTCGAATCGTAATCCTCGTTGGGCTCATTTTACTGTCAAATCGAACCTTATAATGTCGATTCGTGAATACACTTCCGATGAGTCGGTTTAGTCGCCGTTAAAACCGTAGAGGATACACCTTTGTATTCGCCTGGGATTTACATTATTTAAACTCGCCCGTATACCATGCTTAAACTGATCAGATTCCCTGAAATCACGAATTCAGTACCTTACGAAAGTGTTTTCCAACACAAATTAACTGGTAGAAGTCAGAAGGTTGACACGGTAGTATTTTTTATACCGCGTTCAGATTATGCGAATAAGCAAGATCAATGAATGGCGCGCAATTTAAGACTGCGTATAATCTGATCGCTTTAAGCGTATCTAACTGACGGATAAAGTCGATCTACGGAGAGAGAGAATGGAAAAGGGAACAATAAGGAAAATTATGGCAGTAAATCGAATCCGGAAGGACCTCTCCCTCCATTTCCCTGTGAAAAGGAAGTTTAGTTGCGGTGACTGCGGAATAATCATCGGCCTCGCGACACCAGCAGCACACACGGGGTTGGCGGTCATGGCGGTGCGACGGCAGGGGGCTAAAAGAGTGACTCATCGTTGAGCCAGGCCAGGCTTTACGAGCTGCAGGTCAGGAGAGGAAGACACTTTTAGCCCACATTTCTTCCCCCCCTCTCTCATCATCCTGCTCTATTGCCGGCGTTCCTTTATTTTTATCCCGGTCGTTTATTCGCGGTTTCCACGTTTCCTCCTCTAGCTTCCTCTTCTCGTGGTCTTACACGCGCCTGATGGATTTTCTTCATTCTGATCGTGTGTTTGCACTTGTGGATATAGCGGCAGCTGTTTAACTTATCGATCAGCGGTCGTCAGGAAGTTGGGAACAATTCCACGTAGAGTTATTTAGAGGGATGCAACGTGGCGATATAGTATATGGTCGTGTGGTGCGCACTGCTGTGGAGTATTGTGATATAGAGAGCGACGAAATGGAACGTGGCGATATGACGTTTAGGAATTCCGTGTATGGAGATATAACACGTAGTAGTTCTACGTGCGGTGATATAACGGAAGGTAATCAACGCGTTATAATTCGGTGCGTGGCAATATAACGTATGTAATAAGTCTCTTAGACTGCTTCATCCACGTTTCTTAAGACCCGTATGCTTTCAACATTGAAGATTTACGGTGCAACTTTGATAAGGCTTCCAGAATCACCGAAAGTACACAGTGGAATATTACAAAGATTCGTTCTCCAATTCTGCAAGATGCGTTGAATTCGCCGAGAGTTTGCGGTTACTTCGCAAACAGTGCGAATTTAACACACGGAAGTACCTGTTACACCGGAAAGGTGTATTAGCTAAGCATCGCGTTTCTCTAGAAATCGCTGAGTACACAATTCCGGACCAGAATTTGGTTCACTAGGAGCTGAATCATTGCATTGTGTTCCGCGGGACGGACACGAAACGGGAATGGAATTTCTACACTCGACTCGTTTCCTTTGCGGCACATCGCTTTTATTTGCTGAGCATTCAAAATTGCGAATTCTGCACGGAAAGTCCGGTTCTGAATATCTGATTCATAAGGAACACGTTTACTCCCATTCATCATATTCTTACATTAAACTGCGATGGTCATTCCAGTTTGCCGCTGGAATACGCGCTACTAACTTTTTAGCGAGGATCTTTTTGAATGTCTAAAGGCGTATAGAAAAGTATAGGAACATTTATTTAGTAGTTCAATTTGATGACACAAATTTGCTCGTAGGGACTGCTACGGTTTGGGGTACAAATCAAACTATTTACTGTGATTGCCAAATCTTTTAGAAATTCTAAGTCCAATTTCTACATTTGAAGGATCATAAGTTTCTGAGCTTCTAAATCTTTCTATTCTCTAAATTTGGAGATTCGAACCGAGTATCCTCTTTCCCTCGCATCGCAATTTTCCCTAGGGGTACCTTATGGACGGTGTATCGTCCGTTTCAAAGCAACCCGATACTTCTCACGAGCAGTTCCCACGATCGAGCCTTCCCCAGCTGTTCCCTTTTAGGCACCCAACGAACCTGCAGCACCCGAAAGCTACGTTTCTAACGAACACGTTTTTCTGGTTGATTCCAGGTGGACACAAGGAGTTCCACAGGCGGCACAGGGACCTCTGCGAGGATACGCTTCTCCCAGCAGGCGGAGCTGGTCCATCGACGGTCAGCGGTTGCCCGAGTCCAGGACCAGGTTGTCCGGTGTTGAGCCTGTCTGGACCACCGACTCCCCAACCCGCGGACATCGACAGTCATCCTGCCTCTCGAGTCCTGCCATTCTTGTACCTCGGCAACGGCAGGGACGCGGCTGATCTTCAGCTCCTTCGAGCGCTAGGCGCCACCAGAGTCCTCAACGTCACTTCCCAACTACCTGGTTACCACGAGGAGAGGGGTATCACCTACAGACAGATCCCTGCTTCGGATTCCGGTCACCAGAATCTGAAACAGTACTTCGAGGAGGCATTCGACTTTATCGGTGAGTGCTTCTCCTTCCTCTTGGCGTTGTTTTCCCAGGGGTTGGCAGCACTGATCTGCTTCGAAAGAATTTATTGGTAGTTATCAGATCATTGCCGTTGCACGCGTATGGTATAGCAAGACAAAGGTAGTCACTTGAAATAGAGGACTTCATGTAGATCGGCGTCCATTACTCTCCGAGAGTAACGGTACAGGGTATACATATTTCGCGGAATAATCCGTCTCGAATACGGTAAAAATGAAAAATAAACTAGAATGAGAATCCACGGAACATTTCCATCGTTCATAAAACTCCGGCTTCATAAATTGTTCAGAAGCAAAACGAGTCATAGGAATTAGCAAACATCATACTCATTCATCGCGTAACAAGAGAAGCGAGAGTTGAATAGGTCGAAACGAGCACCGCGTACCATACTGACATTGAACGGACGACGTGTGGTCGTTCCATTGACGCTGTCGAACCTGTTGCGTGTGATTCAACAAAAATACAAGGATCAGCCGTGCCACGGCGGCGGTAAATTGGTCTAATTGCATTGACGGTGCAAAATGTCAGGAGGTTAGAGAGGAGGCTGCGTTTAATTCATCGCGAGGGAAAGAGATGAGAGAGCAGTCACAGAGAGATGTTAGCTGCTGTCGATGAGTAATTCTTTCGAACGAAATGGGTGTGTCCTCGGTTACTATCATCGTTGTTTGTATTTACCGCGCTCTAAACACTGCGCATGCGCGGTGCATTTGGAACTCGAATTCGACCTTATTATTTTTGACCTTATTTAACGTCGGAAATGAATCAATGCAGACAGTATTGAAGAATCTTTATCTGGTAGTGGTCGGTGTGGTAATTCGGTGGATGGCAATATAACGCGTGGTAATTCAGCGGTCAGAAACTTGACAGATAGAAACTTGGTGCATGGCGATATGTTCTGAAGCCTAAACTGCGCATACAATTGAAATATTCTGGCGAATATCGATAATCCCTTGTGCGTACCTCAGACCTATTTCAAGGTCCAAACGGTTCGAACCTACAAAGGGTTAAATTCTGCTTTTGTTTGTCCTCCATGGAGAGGTTCCTTAACGGTCAACGCACCAAGGTGCCCTTCATTTCACGCAACAGTCCCTACGGGTGTTGGGGACGGTTGGCCAGGTACAGCATTCCACCAGTTGCACATTCGGTAGGGCTCTCTCCCTCGTGTGCATGTGTTCGTTGCATGTGCGTATGGGGTACACGCATGCACTGACGTTCGTTGTGTTCGGTTACACACACGACCCCGTACGGGACAGCAGAATGCGGTGCAGTAAACATACAACACAAACAAAGAAGGCCCGACATTGGGCCAACACCGTGATGATGGGGATTTACGAGTGTGCATTCGATGGTGCTCGCGCGTGCACCCATGACTCATGGTTTCATGAATGGAAGCCTTTCGTCTTCTAGTCCTCGCACGGTGAATGGTCCACCGGAAACGGCTAGTTACACCCTGTTTCCGTTAAACCGAACCGCCTGGTGCAATGCCGTCGATGAGGGAAAAACGAGCGCTGTGGCGAGGGAAAATGTCATCGGGAATTCCGATTTAAATTCCGGAAATGTTTCCGTTAATTCCCTTCCGATCGTTCGGATGTTTTACAGAATCTAATCGTCGAGTTCGGCTTTCGAGATGATCTTCGCTTTTATAAAATTTATACTCGTAGCATGATTCATTTTAATCTCACTTTTACGTGGAAATTGTACCTATGTTTATCTTTTACGAATCTATATTTTGTAAGGTAATAACTTTTCGAAGAACGATGTACGATAAGTAAGTATAGTGTCGAGGCAACAAGTACGGTGAATTTCCCGGAACACGATATCGTTTACAGGATCGCGACAGGTGTCGTAGCTTTTTGTTACTGTGTACACATATGTCCCGTGTGTACTACCAAAATATCCTCTCTATCCTACTTTTCTTTTCCTCTAATTCGTCCCAGTTTCTGCTTCCACTCCCCAGGCTCTTCATCCCTAAGGCTCTCACAGCCTCCCAGTATTTCTCCTTGCACGAAACCCCTTTTCCCGCCCCTGTCTCTCGATTTTCTCCCCGCTTTCTCTGTCTGGCCATTCGTCATTTGTGACTCATAGCAGATGTCAGCTCGCGGGGTCTACACGAGTGATCGCACGCACGTCACCCTAACTTCTGTGTTACAACGTTTAGGGGCCGATACACCCCTCCCTGTCTCGACTAACGTTTACCTACACCACTTCTATTACGCGAGCAACGATCCGTAGATAAGATTGGTCCCGCTGCTTATCGTCGTTTAGCCACGCGTTAGCGATTAGGCCCCGGGCCAGGGATTTTCAAAATCTCCGGGATAGGTTTAATCTTCGAAATTGAGAGATAACTTATCGGACTCTACTTTTTAGATCGGCACACTTATGATACTTGTAGTAAGCAATTGTTTTAGTAACCTTCGGTAATTCGATGTTCTTGAGTATGCATAACATACATATTCACTCAACAGTGGACATTTACGTATATATACGCACTCGAAGAATTGAGGTTAAGTACCAATATCGTATATGTACGCTCTTGAACAGTGGACATTATATTTACACTCAGTTGCAGACAGTTACACATACTCGTGTACATGATCTCTTACCGTCATGGCGTATAACATATATTCATACACTCGTATGGTTACATACATATGCCATCTCATATTCATGTACTCATGTACGTGTACGCATATGGTTACTTACATACGCTCATGTACATATATTCGTTTAGATGTACTCATATGCATATGTTCACATACTGCCATATTCATGTATTCGTACTCTGTCGAAAGCTCCGTGCAATTTTTCCGCAAAAACGGGACATTCGTCGGCTTTTTCCGCTGTTTGTAGTCCCGCGTGCGTTTACATGCGCACTTGCAGCGGTTCTCATGCCCTCCCTTTGTGCATTACATACACCAGCGCATTGCATAGGATAGAGGCGCGCGTCACCGTGACTCATTGGCGATACGATAGCGTCCCTCCACGTTACGTAACCGAATCGCCTGTTTGGGTTACACGGCTGGTTTTGTGTTTGATCGTTTACAACAACGCGATCTCGCGTCATCCGAGCGAGTTGCACAGCCCGCTCGCTCGTTTGTTTTGCTCGTAATTCACCTCCTAGAAATTATGGATGACGTGATCCGAGGCTGCGTCGATGACCCCTATCTTTGGGACCCAACGGTTCGAGAGAACCTACGCAGTTCGAATTTCCTCTCTGACAAACTTGGAATAAGGTTACTTTCACGGAAACTGTTATCTCAGAATTGAAATGTTACGAGTCCTTGTCGGGTGTTAGTCATTCCGAAACTCCATATATCCTGAGATCGTCAAAGTTCCCAAATTCCTACATCTCCATTATGTCCCGAAATTTTCATGTTCTCAAAAATACCTAAAAATCAACAAGTGAGAGATCCACCTCATTCGGTTAGCATACAATTACGTTTGTGCTTTATCTCCTCGTGACGCACACGGTGTGTCTTCCGTAGACAGTGCTGCCCTCCCACATATTTCTAATAAAAACCCAACAACTAAAATCGAGGTAATAAAAATATTTTTTCTGTGATTTCAGAGGAAGCCCGAAAAGCCGGAAGCAGCGTGCTGGTTCATTGCCAAGCAGGCGTATCTCGCAGCGCGACGATCGCGATCGCGTACATCATGCGGCACAAGGGTCTGTCGATGATAGAGGCGTACAAACTGGTGAAGAACGCGCGGCCGATCATCAGTCCGAACTTGAATTTCATGGGCCAACTGTTGGAGCTCGAGCAAGGGTTGAGGGCGTCCGGCGGAGTGGCATCCGCGCCGGAGGAGCCGAAAGGTTGTCACCAGTGTCGCTGGTCGCATCAGCAGAACAGCGAGGAGGTGACGTCCGGTTGCAGCGTGTGAGGCGCCCTCCGGACAACGCAGCGGGCAACGGGACCCGGCGATCTTTCTTCTCGCGACACCGGGTTTTCTTCAGCGAATCGAAGAACAGGCAACGAGCCTCGCGCGAGCCAGCGCGCCGTCGAAAGACACTCTACACGCATACACATATCCTGTACATCCGTACGAATCGAACTCGTGTTCGTTCTTCCTGGCCCCCTTGCGAAGAGAACTCGAATTCACCTTGCTACACACGTGCCTTCGCCTAGCGCTACCCACGAACGGGAAAGGCTGATGATTTACAGAGACACTTATTATTTCTGTTCACGAAGATTGGAGAGCGTCGTTCGACCTCGAGGAACCATCACATTCGTCCTCGATTCTGACGCGTTGCGAATATCGCCGATCTGACCCGTTGACCGCGCGATTTTTATACGCGGTATCACGGTAGATCGTAGGAAAATCGACCTCTTCCCGCTCGCCTACGCGGACTCGATCGCGCGTATTATTTATATTTTCTACGGGGAGAGAGACGGAGGAAGGACGTTCACGCGGAAGCTTGGTGCGATCGTCGTCAAAGGTGTACTTACGCGACAGTGTTCCGTAGTTATGTTGGTACAAATACATGTAAGACTCGCGTTCGTCACGGATAATCGTGAACCTTTTTAACGTAGGCATCTTCTGTACACGGCGAGAACATGTACGTTTTATTTTTACGATGCGGCAGTTCTGTTGGAGAGGTCTATCTCGGCGATGGGCAACTGCGAGGGTGTTCTGCACGGAGTGCAAATGGCGTACACCGACTGTAGCCACTTTCTCAGTTTGAAAATTTGGATATCCGAAACCTGTACATTTTTAAATTTCTATATTTTCTTCCAAATTTTCAAATTTGTAAATTTATGTACTTGAAATTTGTGTAGTACCAAATTTGTAATATTCGATACCTTGCGAATTCCGTGCACCCACGAGCTCCTCGCACGATCTGTCCGTCACCGATCTGTATACACACGCGTAATGATTTATTCGTTTTTTTTTTGTCGTTCGTTTCTGCTTTGACATGTATATTTTTTTAAACACGTAAAGCGTCCTCGCTCGAGAAAATTCGCGTTTTCTTTCTTTTTTGTTTTTGTTGGGTGCGTTTAATATTGACACCGTGTTTTGCATCTGCGTTTAGAGAGGGACACCGCTTGAAACGCTGATCGCGCACGTAGAAACGAGAAATTTCTCCAATTATATATTACGTATACGTGTATTTCACAATTTATGTTCGCGAAAATTGCACCCGGGTCGAAGGTTTTGCCCTCGAAGAAACGCGCGCGTACGTGAATAAAAAGTGGTGGTAAATATTCGTGAATCGAGATCGATATCAATTAATATTTGCGGTTTTCCCCCTTTGCCTATTTGTATCTCTGTATTCGTATAACTATATTATTTGATAGCGAAGTGGTTTATATTTGATAAAAATAATATATCGTTAACTTGGAATTAGCTTGACCACGAGCTCCGTAGCATTTAAGGATCTGGTTGAGATCCAACCATCGTGATCTAGTCGTTTGTTGGGATATGTAATGATGATATGATATAAGATGCGAAAGAGCGATTGAGCGTAAGGGTGAGATTGAGTTCAAATGTGACCCTGCCAACTAATTAGATTGTAAACGTCGTCGAGAATTCGAGGGGACACGATTTTTAAACCGAGGATTAGATGCCAAAACACGGACTTTTCGTTTCTTTTTCTTTTTAGTTCGAATTCGACAAGCTTCGATGCGAAATACTGTCTAACGACCAAATTACTATATCTGTTGATCTTGAAACGTGTACATAAGTAATAAACACACATGCTACATCGAGTTTAAAGATAAGGTATTCAATTTTGAACGGACATCGAATTTAAACGATTTGCATACGAGAGAACTTTCTGCGTTTATTGGATTATACGAAATCTGACCTCGCATCACTGTGTATCTATCTCAGGTTATTCTACGGTAGATGTTATAGCGTGGAACTTTATCGGAATTGTTCGACACCGATGTACCGTGCAACTCGAATGAATTGTCACCTCGGTCAAGCATGAGAGTAGAATGGAAAGTATCTGAATTTGAGAAAGATTCTACCGGGGAACAGTATGCGAAAGGTTTGTCTTGGGTGGCATTCGTTCGAGTCATCCGGATGTGTGTAACTGGTATTCGCTTTATACTTTAACCGACGACGAACAGCACTCGATTGTTTAATCGATAAAAACGGGAAAGATGAATCGTACGCGTGATTTCGATCTTCGGTATACCTCGAACAAATGGCCTAAGGGACGTTGATCGAACGCGAAACGTGCTAGAAATACTTGTACATACACACATAGAACACCGACAATCGTCGCCGCCGAACCGAGCAGCTGTTCAAAAGAATCACCGATACCGATATGCCTTTCTACGTTTTAGAGACTCAAAACTGGTGACAATAAACGAAAAACGCTCGATAAGAGAACAGAGACCTGTCGTGCGTGAAACAGTTATTCGTTTCGCGACACGTATTATATAGATAAATATATATGTTGTATGTATAGCATACGAGACAGAGAAAGTTCCTTCAGATTCTCTAATTCTCTCGAGGAAACGGTACATATCAAAGAGACGTCGCCTTTTCATTTCTTTTCTTGTAAATCGCGAAGGGTCACGTACGCGGGGAAACCATCTCTGTATCTTTCTTGTGGAACGTCGTGACGCTTCGCGTGTAGACGTTGTAAAAATTGTAGCGAATAGTGTGTTGTAAATAACCGCAGAGCAAAGACACAGGCGATGAAAAAGATTCGCAAGCGAAAAGATACCGATCGACGCTTTAATGGAAACTGACAGAGGATGATAGTAACAGTATGGTCGCCTGCAACTTAGGTCATTCCTTCATGTTTCTCTTCGGGGCATCTCTAGATACCCCTTGAGAGTTTCCTTTTTCTATAAACAGATTTGAAAATTTTTAATTTCTAAATTACTTTCGATTAAAAAAGATCTATGTTACAGTCGAACCTATTGCACTATGACACGTATGGAAGTGAAAGAATTTAAACAATAGATACATCGATCTGTGATGAATCGGTTTAACATCGTGCTAGAACTGACGAAGCAAAACCTTAAAATGGGATAAAATATGTACATAACCGTTGCTCTCGTAGTTCGACAAAATTTGATTAATAGGAGACACCGTATACTAGAGTGCCTAATTTGTACAATCGAACATGTTCCTATAACGATATGCTATGTATCTCTTGAACCCCGCTTTGTCCATTTTGCTTTGCGCGTTAAGACTCCATAAGATCGTGATTGATCGTGGATCGATGTCGTCTTATTGTTGATGTCTTTCTGCGTTTATACGTGGAAGACCGCTCACAACCATACGTGATCGTGTAATCAGCTGCGTACACTTCTCCAAACGGATAAGTAGCGAAAGGATGATTAACATTGTGGAAACATTGACGTACGATCGGGTTCTTTTTCCTCTTTTTTTTTTTAATGTACAGCCGAATATAACATAAAATATACGCATACGCGAGGACAGAGACCATTGTATCATATCAAAATTTAATTAGAAGATATTTTATGAATAAAAGTGTAAATCGCACACGCTTGTGGTCGATTTGTTTTCTCAGCAAACATGACTTTTTCGTATGTCGTATTGCCTATATTCCTCTACTTCCCTTATACAACTTTTGGACTTCATTATCACCAGTAGACAATTAGGATTTTTTTTTTAATATGTTTAAAGTACTTTGAAAGCCTTAGTCAAATCGTATTTACACGTTCGATATATAAGAGGTATATTTAGTAGGGGTACGAGTACAGTAAATAATTACGTATTTCTTTAAAGTTAGAGACTTTTAGACTATTTTAAGGAATCTATAGTGTTCTACAATCATAATGTAGCTGGAATTATGCTATTACAAGTTTCTAATAGCTCTAGAATAAGAATTTTAAAATAATTGCATTTCATGGACCAAAAAAGTGGCGCCATCTAGCGGTGAACGGTGGAACTAACGGAAAAAAAAATTGTGTTTTTCTTAAAAATGAGTAATATCTATGCAATTTTGAGACTAGTATGATGTTCTATCATCTCTACGGAACCGAAATAATGCAATTACAACTGGCTAAAAGCGTTAGAAACGAAAATGAAAAAAACAGCGATTTATGGACCAAAAAAAGTGTAGCCACCTAGCGGTGAACGGTGGAACTAACGAAAAATAAAATTGCGTTTTTCTTAAAACTGAGCGACTTTTCCGCATTTCCGAGGCCAGAAATGAATTCTACGCCCTCAATTTTATTGAAAAAATGCTATCACAGTGTTCTAAATGCAGTAGGAAAGAAAATGAAAAATAATGCATTTTATGGACCAAAAAAAACGTAGCCACCTAGCGGTGAAAGTTGGAACTAACAAAATAGATTTTTGCGGTTTTCTAAAAAATGAGCGACTTTTCCGCTTTTCTGAGGCCAGAAATGATATCTGGACACTCACTTTTATTGAAAAAATGCTATCATAGTGTTCTAAATGCATCAGGAAAGAAAATGAAAAATATAGCATTTTATGGACTAAAAAAAGTGGCGCCATCTAGCGGCGAACGGCGGAACTAATTTTAGGGCCTGCCAGGGGGTACGATTTTTCACATTAGTTCCAGTGTTTCACCGCTAGATGGCGCCACTTTTTTGCTCCATAAAATGCAATATTTTTCATTTTCTTTCCTAATGCATTTAGCGCATTATAAAAGCATTTTTTCAATAAAATTGAGGGCGTAGAATTCATTTCTGGCCTCAGAAATGCGGAAAAGTTGCTCATTTCTTAGAAAAACGCAATTTTCTATTTTGTTAGTTCCACTGTTCGCCGCTAGATGGCTACGTTTTTTTTGGTCCATAAAATGCAATATTTTTCATTTTCTTTCCTACTGTATTTAGAACACTATGATAGCATTTTTTCAATAAAATTAAGTGCGTAGAATTCATTTCTGGCCTCGGAATAGCGGAAAAGTCGCTCAGTTTTAAGAAAAACGCAATTTTATTTTTCGTTAGTTCCACCGTTCACCGCTAGATGGCGTCACTTTTTTTGGTCCATGAAATGCAATTATTTTAAAATTCTTATTCTAGAAGTTTTAGAAATTTGTAGTATTATGAGTTACTATTCTATTATACATTAAAGAACGACCATATTTGTATAATATTTATAAATAAATATAAGAACAGATAATTGTATTAACAATTGTATGTATGTATGTTGTATGCATGTATGTATGTATGCAATTATGTAATTATCAGCTCTATGTACATTCAATGTATTTACAACTTGTATGCAATATAAAATTTGAATAAACGATAAATAAAAAGAATAAACCGTGTATTTATTTAAAAAAAACCTTTCCCATGCGTCCAGAAACATTATACAAACCTATCGAAATGCAAAAGTAAACGAACAGTACAAAAGAAGTACTTAGAATAGCCGAAAACAGTAAAACCGCGAAGAAATTCGATTAAATCACGAAATAAATTCCTCAGAATTCCTGGAAATGACGTCATCAAAATTCCAAGAAGTGGCATTCGTGCCACCTCCTCGCAACTTATGTTCTCCTGATACCAAATTTCAAAATCGACAGTTTCTATTTGAAAAAAACTTTGTGCCACCTCTTCACAACTTATGTTCTCCTGATACCAAAATTCAAAATCCGGATTTTTGAATCGAAATACCTTCGTGCCACCTCCTTGTATGTTATGTTCTCCTGATACCAAAATTCAAAATCCGGATTTTTGAAATTTGGTATCAGGAGAACATAAGTTGCGAGGAGGTGGCACGAATACCTCTGCGCAGCTCATGTTCTCCTGATACCAAATTTCAAAATCGACCGTTTCTATTTGAAAAATCTTCGTGCCACCTCCTCACAACTTATGTTCTCCTGATACCAAAACTCAAAATCGGCCGCTCGGATTTCAAAAATCGGTCTCGCCAATTCCTGGAAATGACGTCATCAGAATTCTAAGAAGTGGCATTCGTGCCACCTCCTCACAACTTATGTTCTCCTGATACCAAAATTCAAAATCGACCGTTTCTATTTGAAAAATCTTCGTGCCACCTCCTCACAACTTATGTTCTCCTGATACCAAAACTCAAAATCGGCAGTTCGGATTTCAAAAATCGGTCTCGACAATTCTTGGAAATGACGTCATCAGGATTCCAAGAAGTGGCATTCGTGCTACCTCCTCACAACTTATGTTCTCCTGATACCAAAACTCAAAATCGGCAGTTCGGATTTCAAAAATCGGTCTCGACAATTCTTGGAAATGACGTCATCAAAATTCCAAGAAGTAGCATTTGTGCCACCTCCTCGCATGTTATGTTCTCCTGATACCAAAACTCAAAATCCGGATTTTTGAATCGAAATACCTCCGTGCCACCTCCTTGTATGTTATGTTCTCCTGATACCAAACTCCAAAATCCGGATTTTAGAATCGAAAATCCGGATTTTGAGTTTTAGTATCAGGAGAACATAAGTTGCGAGGAGGTGGCACGAATACCTCTTTGCAGCTCATGTTCTCCTGGTACAAAATTTTGAAATGCAGCATTTCAAAATTCTTGGAATTTTGAAACATGAATTTCGTGGAATGCTGTCTGCCTTAGTTGGACCATGAAGGATAGGTTTTGGTAAGGATTTAAAATAAATAGAAATTGCAAATTAATTTTATCTCTTTATTTTTCAATCAATTTCTATACATGTTTGCAATCGTATAACATATTCAAAATTTAATATTATATAATATTACGACATACACTATTTGAATATATATGTATATTATACAGTAATTTGTAATTTACATATACAGTTGTTACGCATTGTATTAGTATAATTAATGGCTAAACTTCCGAAAACCTCCATGCTCCAAATTGGCTGAAATTTGGGGAATGGGTTTCTTTTTAATAAAAATAACGATTCCGAGAAGGATTTTTGGCGACTTGAGAAAAAAATTGTTATCATTTGGGTGTCACTCCCTATTTTATCGGCTAATTAGAGTCTAAATGTCTCTAATTTCTAAGAAAAACGTAATTTTCTATTTTACTGTCACTACCGTTTATCGCTATATGCACCGCTTCTACAGAACGCACACATAAATGCTAAAAAAAGGTTTTCGAAGTCTTTTCAGCTTTTTAAAATCTATAAGTTTGTTTTTGGTTCAAGAAGTCATACAAATTTTGAAATTCCCGCTGAAATTAGTATTCATTCTTTTATGTTGGCTCTACTTGTTACACGAGTGATGTTGGTCAGCTTTCCGGTTTGCATTCCCCTTTCAACACGGCAAGATGGCAGATCAGGTACGTGTACGATTTAATAGTACTAATGTGCATAATATTTCACGTTCATCTGGGGTTCCGGTGAATATTACTGTGTACACGATTGTATTTAACGTAGGACTTCATAATGGGATGAAAAAATTAGTCGCTTAGAAAAATGAGAAGGCTATAACTTATATTAACGCTACACGTGGTTAGATCAAACAGCGTTTTACCAGCAACGCGATATAAAGATGTGTTTCTACGCTTTTAGACTGAGCGTGCGTTTCAAAAGCAACCTACAATCTTTCTTAACCGCAAGAAAGGTTTGGGTCCCAAAAGGAGGAAGCCTATGAGATATAGCCGCAATGTAGGGCTTGGTTTCAAAACACCACGTGAGGTAAGTGTTCCGTTCGTTAGAGAAGCCTAGCATGCTGTTTAGAAGTTCAATGTTTAACTTACCTCTTTATCTTCCAGGCAATTGAAGGAACTTACATTGACAAGAAATGTCCATTTACCGGTAACATTTCTATACGAGGTCGCATTTTGACTGGTGTTGTGCAGAAAATGAAAATGCAACGAACTATTGTTATACGTAGAGATTACCTCCATTACATCAGGAAATATAATCGGTTTGAGAAACGCCATCGGAACATGAGTGTTCACTTAAGTCCTTGCTTCAGGTTTGTGTTATGATCATTCTACATAGTTCATTTTGAGATTATTGCAATTATATGATGATATTGACGACGGTCTTCTGAAGAACTACATGAAGTAACTTATTCGTCTACTGAAAAATATTTTAAATACAATATTATCGGTACTTTAAATGTTAGGTAGTTCATAGTATTTATAATGTCCCTTACTGTTTCTTACAGAGACGTAGAAATTGGGGATGTGGTAACTATAGGTGAATGCAGGCCACTCAGTAAAACAGTTAGGTTTAATGTTTTGAAGGTTTCCAAGGGAACTGGTTCCAAGAAAAGTTTCAAGAAATTTTAAGGTCATTGATGTGGTACATCATCATGGTTAGTAATATTGATTGGTTGATATTAAATATTTCGTTGTATAATGATGAAAATAACGACGGTCTTCTGAATTTATATTATTGAAAGACATTTCGTTTTCTGAAGTTTTATAACATGACTTAAAATGTACTTGTGAAGTATATATATTAATAAATAATAATTCGTTTTTACTATATTACAGGGAAGAATAACACCATCGTAAATCGAAGGTTACAAAAACAAAAATTACCATCCTGATTTATGACTTGTAACATTTGAAATTAATAAATAAACATTTCTGTACAAAATTTTTTTTATTAAAATAGTGTTATTATTTTCTCTATGATCTGGGTATACTCTAATAATGGAAGGGATATTAAATGACATTTTTTTGTTAAAATATATATTTTTATAAATTTCAACGAGAAAAAACAGTTGTCTTATCAAAAGCATAATATACATAATTTTAACAGCGTCGTAATAAAATATTATCAAAATTCATATTTAGTATCACTATGTGTAATAAGAGAGTAACTTACATTTAGTCAATGTAATAACAGCATTGCAGATATCAAGTATATAAATCGATCGCAAGTATCAAATACTCTCAATGGATTCCTTAGTATCATTAATAAAAAGAAAGATTAAAAATTACTTAATAGTACGCAATCTTTTAAAGCCTTATACACTTGAAAACGATAATATATTTTGAAATAATTCAAATGCCAGTGAATACATCTTTGGCAATCTCGGTTTATGGTAAATCACATTTAAATAACGTTCAATGCAAACAAAAACCGAAGCTCGGTAATACTCACTTTTACATATGCAATAGCATATGCATTTAAGACCATTCTATAATGTATTAAACAGATATTTAATCACAAAGGCACAATGTATTATGCTGTTTAACAGTACCTTATAATTTTCATATACTTAGAGTATCACGTTACTCGCTAAGTATCTTATTTATGCCAATACTAATATGGTAATGGCAAATAATCGGAGATTCCAAATTTATCTGTTAATACAGTCTCACTCATTTGAATTAAAATAGTCTTTCATAAGCTTACATTAAGACAGCACATCCTGCAAATTCAGCAGCTTGTACTATGTTGTTTTTTCCTCAATGGAATACTACTAGTGATTAGCAGCTGAATGATTTTTAGATGAGAATTCAGCTATATAAAGTATGTATATAATAGGACCTGCAAAACCTAATAAGAGGGAAAATCCGAGGAGTTGTGTCCAGGATAATCCACAGTCATCACCAGAACATTTAAACGCGTCTGTTAAATGAGAGTTTTGTGAGTCACTTTCTACAGTGGTAATTAACTGATCATGTTCTGAACTAGCAATTTCTAAAGTATTAGAACTGCTATATGATGACAAAGGTTCACACACTGAATTTAATATAATTGTATTGATTTCTGCTTTTGGCAATTCAGTCACAACTGAATCTCTTAATAACAGATTTGTTGCTACTGTACATTCTGTTTCTTCACTAGTTGTAGGTATGCTTACTTCACTTTGGTGTGTATATCCACTCTGATTTTTTTCGAGCGATTCAGTTAAGATAGAAAATGGTTGAATAGGTACCTTTATGAAGCGTCTTGCATATATTTCATTCTCTTTATGAATCTTGTTAATTCTCTTCAATTCTGATATCTATAAATATAACTAATGATTTAATTAAACTGCAGCTTAATTCCTTACCTACATCTTTGTTTATTATTACCGTGCATCTATATCGTAGTGCTAAAGCTTGCAATGTATCTTCTGCTTTAAGTTGAACAGTTATAACTTCCACTTTACGTGGCAGTGATGTAGTTCTATTACGGGGTTGCAAGGAAATGTTTTCTTCGTCACCACTATTCTCATCATCCGAATATATAAAAACATAGTGTGGGGATCCTTCCCTCTGATTTCCTCGTTGATAAACCATCTGTCTGGAAGATATTTCAAAGTGTAGACAAAATGATTTTAAAAATAAGATTAGGCTTCAGTAAGATAGTATACAGTGACAGATATAATTATAATTAACAAATAAAACTGTATACTAAACATAAATTTGTTAAATTTGTAACCTGTCAAATCTTTCTGTCAGAATGCCAAAACTGTCTAGTTACCTCAGAACCTTTTATCCCTTGCGAACTTGCTTAGCTACTTTGTATCATTCATCGTTCAAGCATTGTTAAAACGTAAACATATCGAGATAAAATTTGATATCTAAATGCTACGTCAGTCACATACCAAATCTGACTGCTCAACAGATTGAATAATACCACGAACCACGGATCAGATATAAGATAGATTACTCGTGGACGGCGATTTTCATGTGATATAAACAGAGGGATTATCGACTGTGGCTTATTACAAAAGAGGGCTAAATTTCCGAAAACCTGGCTTCAAACTGGCTGAAATTTGGAAAATAGGTTTCTTTTTAATAAAAATAATGATTCCGAGAAGGATTTTTGGCAACTCGAAAACAAATTTTTTATCATTTGGGTGTCACTCCCTACTTTACCGACGGAATTATTTTACCAATTACAGGAACGTTGATAAATTAGGAAATGATTCTGCTGGAGATAAGTTAGGAAACTGTCGAACGTAAAAGAGCGTTGGTTGGTAAATTAGGGCTTACACATTTTCAAGGCGTACAAAATCTACACGCATAACTTATTGCATTACTTAATATATAAATACTAAAGTATAGAAATAAAATGTCGTTCAAAAACATTTATTCGAAGTACAGTCAATAACTTAACTTGATAGTTGCTTGTCAATTTGATTCCAAAAGAAAGCATGGAATATATTCTATATAATACAGTAATTAGTCAATTAAACGGTGATAGACATTCTTAAATTACAGCTGTAGCCTTTCTGTATTGACCAAAGTGTTCCAAATATTGTTGAATCGTATCCAAGGGTTGATAAATATCGTTCATTCGGTTCTAAAAAAAAATAGATATTGTTGTATCGAGATAGATGTGCTATCATTAATTTTAATGGTAATAATTATTACCTGTAAATATTGTGGTGCTTGATTGGACACTGTAGATCCAAGGAATCCTTGCAAAAATTCGCGCATCAATTCCCATGCACTTCCCGGAACAACGCAGGGTCTATATTCCACCTAGAACAAATAAATAAAACCAAGTTCTCAGTTTTCACGAAACAATCGCCCCAAAAATGGTGCATTACAAAGAAAAACGATTCTGGAAGCTCAGATCGTAAGCAAACCAACTGGCGCTAAAAAGATCGATCGAACGCAGTTCTTTTCGCAGGCAGTTTCCCTTTTCCGGTCAAGATCATCTCGACAGGGTGTCAAAGGGTTTCTTTACGACTTCAACCGCAAGGAACTACAGAGATTAACTTTTCCCTGAGAACGAACCGGCCCTTTTCTTCACCGATTTACTATCCTATTGTAACCGTTTATTTATCGCTAATAGCAGAACAACCAAAACTCGTAGAAAGTTTCCCAAGCAGGTAATAAAATTATCCGTATCTGTATACCGAGTGCTCTACGAGATTTTTCTCATAGGGGAAGAAGATCGTAAGTTAGCCGATGGGTTGTAGTATTTCTTCCGGTGAAATTAATGGAGGAACAAGGAGGTTTATCGTAACGTATTCGATGTCGTGTGAGGGTATAAACAGCGCTGTTATCGATACGAATGGCCACTACGAAGGATCGCTTTAGAGAGCAACACATTCGCTACGGACGAACTGTTTCCGGTTTGTAGAACGGAAGTTACACCATTGTCGCGGTGAAAGCTGACCGAGAAACATTTTCTGCTTAACCCTTTTGTTACCAATCGTTACGTACGCTACACAGCAAGTTATAATTATAGAAACTTTATTAAATCAAAAATTGTTAACCGAGCAATCGTGTTAACGCTTTGAGGTTAGATGGATCTCTCACTATTTAGCTGTTTAAAACATTTACTTCGAAAGTTGAAGTCTTTAAATAATTGTTATGAAATTATAGTAAGCAGACCTTACGAGTTTAATTTAGGGAAATTATGGGGGTTGAGGGAGTTGTAGCGATTGCACTAATCAATCGATAATTCAAGCAGTGTTTTAGCAATTTTCAAGTTAAATCGCGAGTTAATTAGCAGTTCGGGATTCCTTCGGGAACGGGCTGGTAACGAGTTTCGCGGAAATCAGCGAGCTAGACATCTGCCACGATTATTAATTCAACCGATTATCCGCTCGAGGAAAAGTTTCTCCGGAGGTTCGAAAAGTTTCGGAGTTTCTTAAATGGAAAAGATGCGGCCTGCTCTCTGATTCTTGCATTATTTTTTACCCTAATTAGTTCCTCGGGCTGCAGGCATCGCTCGGAGCAATGGCGAACTTATGGCAGAGGTAGTCTACGAAAGTACTGCTACCGCAACGATTCACAGGTAGCTTCATTTTTTAGGGTTTGCAATGTATAAATAAATAATGTATGTGAGTTACGTGCTCTTTGTTAATCTTACAGACTTTGATACATTATAAATGTATAAATATTTGTAAATCGCAATCATGTTTTATAAAGAAAATTTCATTTCTGATAAAAACTAATCAACGACTACATCTCTTGTTAACTGGCACATATTTCATTAACTGAGCAGAATGTTTTTAATACAGAATGTTTTCAAGAGGCTGATTTAGTTCAATATTTCCGTACAAATAAAATTGTAATGCAAATCAATTGGTATGCATGAAGCAAATTTCAAGCGTAATGAAAACAGCAATAATTGATATCGATTTGTATGCAACAACGCATACGTTACGAGTTTATTTTCATGAAATTCTACATGCATTTTTAAACTTGTTACAGTGGAATTTCTCGGTAATTAATTCGAACAGTGTCCCTCTATCAACTCGGTAAATATTTGAGAATTTTATAGATAGATTTATTGTTGATTTACCTCAACGAGGACGCCTTTGAAATTCTGATTAATTGTCACGCTGCCGAGTTTCACGCAGAAATCGCCTATTTCGAATCGTGGTCCTTTCGATTCCACCTTCTGCATCTTATTCGTGTAAATGCTTGATATTTTGTACATTAGTAGATCGAAGAGTCCGTCTGCTATCAGCGGCACCACCTTGTTTCCTGATTCCAAAATGGCGAACACCGATGCGGGCTGTTCGGAGTTGTGGAGAACATGGAGTGTCCTTTGAACACCTGAGAAAAGAGAATCATTCTTTTAATTCTAAGAGAAGGTTATCATGTATTGACAATAATAATAAATTAACGTAGTGCAACAGTACAATAATATAAATGCGAATATGAAGAAATGGAAGTATGAAAGAATTATTAAAGTAATAAAACAGTAGTGCAACTGTATATAACAATAAAGAATATAATAACACAGCGAAATAAAAAAAAATATTACAAAAATCGTCGAAAATCCATGAAAAATAAAATGAACGAATACGCAACGGTTCGCAATTTCGTTTTTCGAGCATTGCACGCGATACCGCGAACGATGCAATTTCTGTTTGAATTAAAAAGGAAGAATCACCGACGGTGGCCAATTAATGGCACCCATTCGAAACGAGCGAGAGCTCTCGAGCGTGTAACGATCACGAACGAAGAAAAACGTGATACCGCGACAATTTCGCGTCGACGAGATAATAAGAGCAAATCGATTCTATCGTTTTTGCATTCGAATTTCGTTGGATGTAAGCGACCGTGTCATCGCCGGCCATTTCATGACAGGATTACAGTCAATTAATTAAAACGGACGAGACGGTGACACGGTTCATGCACGGAATAATAAAATCCGACAGAATCCGATTACACTTGAATGACGTACAAATCTGACGGGTAATGAACGAAATTACGCATTTCCACTGAATCATTATTACATTTCGAAATGGCATATTGCCTTTTGGAGAATGTACACGTTATCTGTGTCAAATAATACGCTTTCGGGGGATCAATTTCAAAAGAAACGTAACGTAATATTTTTACTCGTTTTCATGCGATGGATTTTCACATGTCGCTACGTATGGTACTTGTCATGCTATAGTGTACATATCTTGTCAAGAGTGGAAATCGTTGAGAGTGGAAGTTGCCTCGCGTTATATCGCCGTATGTAAAAATCACTACAAGTAGAATTGCTGACCAGTGAAAATGGTCACACGTTATATCACCATGCATGGAAATCATCGCGAATGGAAATTGCCACGCGTTACATCGCCATAAAGAAAATTGATACGCATAGAAATCCATCGAGGCGCGAATCTAGTAACGCGTTATAACGCCACGCGTGTATATCGTTCCGTGAATGACCAACCATACCCGACGTTAATAATGAAAGGGTTAATAGTGGACAGTGTGTACGATGTGCGAACTGCACTGAATATTCATAATTCAGGCAACAACCCCTGAGCCGGTTCGTTCGCATAATAGCAGGCTATTGGCGCGCGCAACCACGCGAACATGAATTATTTATGGGGTAAATTATAAGGCACCCTCTCCGCCTCGTCAAATGACAAAACTCTTAATTGCGGATCACGTTAACCGCCGACAGTTTTATGCGCTTTAATTGTACACCACTTGCGCTTTTATTTATCGCCATCGCCGATCGAGGTTGGCGTCATAAACGGTTAAAGGGGAATGCTGTCGATGATGGATCAAAAGATTGAATTTTTTCCTCTTCGAATAGAGGGTCTCGTAAAAATCGAACATCCGTCGATAAAACGCATCCGCAATACGCGCTTGTTATACTCGCTGACCTATTTTCCCTCGTAATTCGCTGAAAACAATGCAGGCTACGCGATACTGATTAACGAACGGGCTGATTAGAACAAGGAGACCACCCACCCTCTTTTCTTCACACTTTCTGGGCTAGTTCGCCAACTCTGGATCGTGTACGACCCTCTCACGCGTCGCATGCCGCATTCCGCACCCTCTGCATCCCTCTTGCATTCGATATTCTGCTGTTACCACTCAAAATTATTCGTTTCTCAAATACATACCCACATACTGAAATATTGACATACTCAAATCTCTGAATTCTCGAGTGTCGAAATACTTGAATCCCCAGAAACCCGTACTGTATCGACGAATTCGTGTCAGATGCGAACGCAAGCGTTTCTCAAAGTTTGCACAGACATCGGAGGGTTAGTTTTTTGCTAATAAGTATAGGGATATCGAGTTTATAAACTTTTAGCAGGCGCATCGTCGATCGGGCTGGTAGCAGCTGGGACTTTTAATAAAGCGATCGCAAATCTTGTCGGTCGATGAAGCGAGCGCCAAGAGAAAAGTGACCCTCTCGATGAGCCCCTCTCTCTTTTCGTCTCTCGTGTCTTATTCCCTTCGATGATAACAACGTAAAAGATATTCCGCCGAATAGTTGGCCAACTATTGACTTTGATAATAATGTTAGGGCTTTAAGGAGAAAGCTCGAACGATGTCGAAAGTTGAGTTGCTGATCGATAAAGTACTCGAGCCTTTTAATTTTGTAGCCAACAATCGTTATATTAATATTTCTTCTGCAAACTTATTTTATCGCAACCCTAATTTTTCTTCAACACTTGACCACCCTTATAATCTATGCAAGCCATGTAAAATTTCAATTAATATACTACGTCGAAAACACGATACAGAGTGAATGAAAATCCGAAAAAATGCATTTTCCAACGTACAACACTCGTTCCAACATCGAGGATCGTTTTGGCTGGTCGACAAAAAGCTTCGACCGAAGCCAAAGTCTATGTTCACCCTTTTCGTTCTCGCCCCTCGTTCGAGAGCACGTGACGCAAACAGACAGCACCATGATCCCATTGTGTTTCGTGTCCCTCGCGCTACACGGGGTCGAAACGAAAAATCTCGTCATGGGGTACACGGAACTTCATTGTCGAGCAATTTATTCTGCATTCAAGCATCGACCGATACGTTGAATCCTTTTGTGGGCGTGCCTGCTCCCCGGTTCTGGCCTAGCTTTTTATCACGGTCTTTAATTCGCTATGCCATGGTACTTGTGGCCTCGTCATCTCGTTCGATCGAACGTATTAACCTTCCAAATACGAGAGGCGTCTATATACGTGCCACGGAACTAACTGCTTATTTATGAACGACAGATATGCGTTTCGGGGGTTGGTTTTCCTCTTCAACGACTTCCTATTGTTATTAGGCTCATCGAGTATTTCAAATTTAATTGTTAGTTCCAGCTTTTTAACTTTCGGAATAGATCTGAAATTTATTCGAGGCAGATGTTAAAATACTGTGTTGGGGGTTCACGTTGGTTTTCCTATAGAAGAAATTACTATTGTTATGTAATTAGGTCCCTTGTATGAGGAGTATGCGTTTTAAATTCAATTGTTAGTTCCAGCTTTTAATTCCAGGAATAGATCCGAAATCTATTTGATACAGATGTTAAAATACGCTCAGCACTTCAAATCCACGAATAGGGGTAGTTAATCAGAACAAAGGTAGAGTTACAATTCGAATTTTCCATAAAACATTAAAATCCCATTGTTGCAGTCTTGCAAAGTTAGCAGCGAGAAAATTACCGTGGAACCGTGGCACAATGGACTTAGCAGGGTAATTAGCAAACGAAGCTCCTCAATTTCGAGCTGCGCTAATAAACCCGATTGGATTTCGCCGTTTCAAAGCTGGCCCAAATTTGCCTCGATATCCTTGCCTTTCACCGAGCTTTCATCGCCCTCGAATTCGTAACCCTTTAATCCGAACGAATAGAATCAGTCTTCCGCGCTTTCTCTCCCGTTACAATATCGGCTCTCTATGCAACTAAGACGGACATAATAAACCCCGGACACGGAGATAAATGATAAAGTGGACACTGGCTCCTTTCATAGGAACAATCGATTTTGATTGCATATACTGTTGGCTCGACTAATTGCTTCGATTGCCTGTCAGGTGTTCACACCGTTCGCATACTCGATACTTGCCGACATGAAAATTACGCTTTTGATCTAACTGGGAAAGATGTTTAGATTCTCTGTATTTAGATTTGACTAGTTTTTATTTCATTCTCTTCCTGATATTAACTGTGTTTGATCACATTTCAAATACAGTGTGCGTCACCAGTGCGTCACGATATTGTAGGTTAACGTACATATACTTTATGTATCTGTTTATAGAACATCTATAAATCATTTGTAAATCCTCTATTCGTTCATAAAATAAAGATTAATATGCATACATCAATTTGCACCCCCTGATAAGGAACAAAAGCCTGCTCGAGAAACCTGGAAGTCTCAGGGGAATAAACAGCAGAATAATATTTACGCGTTGAATCGAATCGACACGAGGGTCGAGGGTTAAAGAAAGCCCTTAAACCGCGACAGAAAGTTCGTCGCTAATCACAGTCCGAACGGGGTAGATTTCGCGTGGAAGTGTCGAGATAGCCCGTTTCGTCGTGGAAAACGGTCCTCGTCGTTCTGCGACCAGTAGGGATGGGGTTGAAAGCGTTGCGCAGGGGGTTTCGTTGCGCGACGCCACAGCCAACCCCGACCGTAGTATCTAGGGGGCTGTTTTCTCCCTCTCAGTTGGCCGCGATTCAGCGCCGGGTGTATGTCCCGTTCGTCGCGGCTCCACCACACGCGAAAACACCAACGATTTCGTACGATTTTCACCCTCTTCTCAAGGTGTCCCATCCCCCCGCGAACCCAGTGACCAGTGCAAACTGAAACGAGATCGAAAGTGGTTCCATTTGCAGAATCTCGTCACCGGATACCATGACTCGAGTTATGGGTAATTGGAATCATCCCGATCGAGGAGACCGAGTGTAAATAAGCTTTCGGATTTCCATCGGACGTTTCCGTCGCGATTGCGTTAAAGAGGAACTGGTGCACCGTTTGGCAGCTCCGAATTCAGAATCCGCGGATTTGGTCGAGAGTCTAAATGATCGAGGATGGTGCACGGTTATTGAGCCGGGTCGAATGGAGAGCGCGGGGCTATGGGAGCGAATTTCCATAGGATCCTGGAGCAACTGCGAGGCGCATCCAGGGTGCAGCTCGGGAACGGGAGGATGAGACGTCTCCAGGAAACGGCTACATCGAACAATCGATCGCTGCTTCGACGATAATTGCTAAAGCCGTTGCGGCACGCTATCTTGCACGGTTCCGAGGGGTTAATGCGTTCCGAAGGGGTTGTCGCTGCATGCTCGAACGTCGTGACCGATCTCGAGGATGAAAGGCACGCGTGACTCCTGAGGGAACCGTCGACGGATCAACGCTTTCCAAAGCGAAAATCGGTGATTATTTCGTTCGGGAAATCGTGTAACGAAAGTGCGAGTGCTTCGACGCGGTGCCATCGGTTTTCGATAGTTTACCATTGTTTACCTCGAGAAGATAATTCTGTTCGATTATTAATTGCTTTCCAACGGAGTCGAAGAATCATTTCCGAGCGAAAACGTTTTTCCAATCAACGAATAGATTTTTGAGTAGCCAAGTTCTGTCGGGGCAAGATCGATGATTAAAACATAAATCGAGCAGCAAGTTTCGAGCGGTCGATTACCAGAAACACGGTGCATCCGGGGAAAAACGCGTGTCGAACATGCATCGCTTTAGTAGGTCAGCCCGGAGGGGAGAAGAAAGTTTGTAAACTTGAGGGATGTTCGGAACCCTTTTCGATACGTTGCGTACACATTGGAGAAATATTTGAACGATTTGTGATTGTTCCCAGTGATCCAATAGCATTGGAAGGAATCAAGAATATCATGAGAGGAAACAAATGACAGGGATGCAATTGGCAACTATTTTCAATCGCTAATTGTAATTAACATCACTGTTCTAAGATCTGGAGAATTTGCCAAACTACGGTATACTAGGAAAGAACATGGAAGTTGAAACAAATTTTGAGGGTGAAAATCGCAACTATTTTTAATCGTTAACATTATTCAAACAGCTTGTTTGATCGAATCCTTGAGGACTTAGAATTTGAACAAAAGATACTATAAAAAAAAAACATAGAAAACATCGGTGTGAAATTTGCAACTATTTTTAATCTAAGCTAACACAATTAAAATTCAAAGCGACCACTGAACATTCATTGAACCTGATAGAATTCTAAAGATTGAACCATAGAGCTAGAAGAGTCGAGATACTACGAAAGCGTTGCTGCAAGCGAAATTTTCGCGAGGGAAATTTGCAACATTGCTGATCCGGTAATTGAAATCTAAAGCGGTCACCGAACTTTTTCAAGATCGAATTCGTCCGATCAAGCTTATAATTATAAGAAGGATACTGGAAAGTTTATGCGGATGAAATTAGGAATGTAATGATCGTGCATAGAGCGTGAACTGTGATGAGGGTGGTGGTGAGTCTTGTCGAAAGCGGGGCGAGGTGATTATTCGGCACTGCGGATACGTTGACGAGTCGATGCAGCCGGACTGCACGGTTCGTCCACGCGATTCTCCTCGCTTTCGTCCTCCTTCTTGCGACAAGTCTGACAACGACCGGACCGGAAGGCCTGAATGACGCCTATCGAGAGGCAAGAACTTACTCTGGAACGTGGAATCGCGAGCTGGCACGCTTTTCCATTATTTTACTTTCTTTCGCTTGTTTACACTTCTCAAGTAAAAAGGATTACCTCTCGGGAATAGGAACTATTCAAACAGTGGAAAGTGCAAAGCAAATATGAGAATCTGCAAGTTTTGAACTTCATTAATTGTCCAATTGAATTTTTAAATCATGAGATTTTCAATTCTCTGATTTCTAAATGTTCACATTCTTATGTCTTTAAATTAGCGGATAAGTTTTAAAATTGTTAAATTTTCAAATGTCCAAGTCCTCTTTCTAAGAGCCCAAGTACTCAACTCTCCCAAAATTTCCTAAATCTCTGTATCCTTCGATCCCCAGATTGCTAGATATCCAAATTCGCAAATCTCAACTGCAATTTATCGAGCGTTCATCGAACGCCGAAAAAGATAAAAGGAACGAAAGCTTTTTGATAAGCAGAGAATTTTTCCGTGACGCATCCCGGCAAACCTTTTCCCGTCGAGTTATATTCGACGAGATGTAACGGAGGGGTTTATCGGCCGACTTAATGGAAGGATTATTGGTTCGCGTGAACCTGGAACGCTTTGGGAACACGTAGCCATCTTCCACGCGGTGCAGAGAGGCTTTCGTTTCGCGTTGCACGATCGATCGATGAATTTAATCTGCGCAAACAGCGGATGGTCCGTCGTTATCGATAGCTGCACGGATCTCCCAGACCTTATTCATCGCTCTTCCGATCATTTCCGAACTTACTATCCTTACTTGAAAGCACTTTTAACAGCTTTCTTATCGTTGTCATTCTTTCAAATTGAACATTGCTTTCTACAACAATGATAGATAAGTGCAACATAGATACAGAATTTATTAGAAGATGAATGTAGATATTTCTCTGATAGGATCTAGCACAGAGGATCCATATAGGATACTAGGGATTATCTAGGTCAGTAGAGAAAAATATCTGATTTCCACGTGTCACAAGCTTGATACTAACGTAGGATACCTTTCTGATCAACTGTAAAGCTGATAACTTCCTCGACAATTTTGGAACAACCAGAACAAATTTAAAACTTTCTATTCGCCGGTAACACTGCTAATTAAACCGATTACCGAGAGCTCGCGACTAAACTCGGATAATTCTAAACGAAGTTTGATCAATCTGAATGTTTGAAAATTCGGCCCCCGCCTGGGAAAGAAGTTTAATTAGGGAACGTCGAACTTGGCCACGAAATTCCCAGTCGCGAACAATAATTTAAATTAATCACCGGCGCAGATACAACTGATTTAATGCGCGGCTTAATCTAGGCGCTGACACGTTCAGCGCGAGACTCACGATGAGTTACGGCAATTCACGCGCAAGACAGGATCCATTTACAATGGAGACATTTACAGATTAGCCGTGCACAGGGTGTACCTGTGTGAATTCGCTGTTACACCGTGCTCTCTATTACCACATTCTTCGATTTTATTTAGAAAATTTTCTTAATAGATGAGTTACTCGTTTCACAATACAGCGCAAACTACATGATTGGTATCTGAGTTTAGTCAAATTTTAGCTGTCTGTTCAAAAAGTTAGGATTTCGTACAACTTCAGGTTGGACAAAGACCTTGTGGATTGTCAACTTTGTAAGCCATGATACGTCGAAATGGTCAGTCCTATGAAAAAAGCTCACATAACATTTCTTGTAGGAAATTTCTCAAGCTACAGATTCTGTAATAACCACTTCTGCCCTAGAACTGATAGATAACGAGATATTCGCAAATAAGTGTATCCCTTGATACACTCCATAAATCTAAAAGTGTATTTAAAGATACACTTAAGTGTGTACAAAAGTGAAATTAAAAGTGTATACACATCCCATCTTTGGACCAGTGTTTTCAAATTTTGGTTTCACGAAAACCGCGAGAAAAGTGTCGAGCAGCAATCGGACGCGTTATCAAAGTACGAATTAAACGGTGTGACAGCCGCTGTAGGTGAAAACGGTGTTCGGAGCTATTCCCTTTAAAAGGGGTCGTGTGCGAGAGGACAATAGTGCGCGAGGATTCTCAAATTGCAGTCGGTGCACGTCGATCTACGCGGATCGAAGCAGAGCAAACAGTCGTTCGTGCGTGCACGACAAATTCTCGATTTAACTTGTCGATTTTTCGACGGGAGTAGCTCGTAAAAACGGTATGGTCCTACGGGAGCGTACTGGGAACGATAAGGAGTTCCGTTTCCGCTGGGTCGAATCCGTTCGTCGGCTTAAGGTGGGTCAAGATCACCGTGTCGCGGTCAGAAAATTTCTCGACCCACCTCTTTCACTCTGACATAGTTTCTCTTGTCTATTGTACACCGAGTGTTTTCAGATTTGGGGATTTTTGAAAAAATCATTGGAGGTATCGTTTGGAAGTATTCGATTGGGGGTTGGTTTGAATTTTTCGAATAGGGTGAGATAGGTGTATTGTAAATATTCACATTTCTAATACAAGATATGGTATCTTACAACACGAAGAATAAATCAAATTTTAATAATATCAGACCTAACCTCCCTACGTAATCACACCAACAAAGAGTGACATCGGTGACAATATTCTCATTGCAGTAATCACTAAAGTTCTAAACAGTAATTTGTTTTGAGACAGCGATAAAATTGTGGACACTGAAATTACAGTATAATTGAAGATCATATTTTAAAGGATATATGGCTAAGCAATTAAATTCACCAGTAAATGTCATAGAAGAGAAAAGACACCTCGAACATCAGTAATTGTTTAATGAATAGTAAGTGAAGTAGCCTCGCGTAAATGTCAACGCAAACACGATTAACATCGATCCAATAGAAAAAAGGTGATTTTAAATAAAGAACGAGGAAAAATAGGAATAATCGATGTTGCTCAATCGAGTACGGAACGATTATACTTCCAAATGGAAACTAATGATTCCGAATGCACTAATGATCGTCGATGAATAGGTAATGTTCCTGAAGTTTGTCGAAGATGTCTGTCGTAAAACTTCCATTCGTGTTGCGAAATGAACGCACGCGACACCATTCAATTTCCATTGGCGTGAAACGATTGCTTGTTGGCTGACATCTTCGCTAGATATATTTACACGCGTATTCATCGTAGAATTCTCGTTGATTTCTCGTTTCTCGATCGATTCAAAAGCACAGAATAACGCGAGAGTCACGAACCCGTCGTTGATTGCGCGGTAAAAGCAATCTCGCGAAAGTCTATCGACCTGTCGGGTAGAAAGCCAACTCTGGGAAAGCTTGATTCGAAACGATTCATCGTTCGATCGATCCTCTGAATCGCGTCCATTTTCCACCTGTAACGATTAATTACCTCCAGTGCGCGGATTTTTAGCTTAATGCACGTTTTAGAGGCGGAATTTCGTTTCAAATTCATTTTTACCCAATTTTTTAAGGTACTATTCATTTATGTGGCGATACTATATTGCGAATTAAATGGAAATTAGAGGGAAATTGGTTGAAATATCGGTGGGACAAAAATGGTCTCTTATAGCTGAATGCTGTATTTTAAATAATTATACTTGAAATATTGTTGAAATTATACTTTGATCATCAGCAAACTTTGTATTTGTGAAACTATTTAAGGCAGATCTATTTCGTAACAGTTACATAAATTTAAAAAATGAACAGTGTCTTTGTCCGTAAACAGTAGATCAGTGTTTCAGTGTCTGTGAACATATCGGTATAAAGAATGTATCAGAAAAAGAAACCGACATATCTTGGTCTCGTTACCGGAACAAGCATCTCGAGTCATGTAAAAAGCAATTTGTTGGCGATGGGTAATTAGGAAGGAAAGGCGAAGGGGGTCGAATTTGTCCCGGGTCGTTTGTGGGATTTGTGGCCGGGCCAAGGCGACAGGCAAATAAAAAAAAGAGATCCCGCCGCGTCTTTATGTTTGCTGGCAGACTGCACAAAGTGTCCCCGGCGTCACTCGTACATACACAGGAATAAGTTATGAAACGAGCGGCGGATAAAAAGTTTTTGATCCCTCTTTGCCGCAACGAGAACCTTAAGCCGCACCCACGTCGCTCCCTCGATCACGGGGATCAAGGACCCAACGTGATCGCTCGTCTAAGAAGACGGGACGAGCTTCTCGACCGAATCGAATAACATCGGCTATCGAGTTTGCATCGAGGACGACGCGATTGAAATAACCGGAGCTCGTTCTCCATTGAAAGTAGCCGGACGACCACCATCGCTTATTCTCTTCCCATGGCTTTTCTTTTAACGCTCCATCAACTGGTCAAAATCACTGCTTTCCACTTTCATATCCTATACTTTGTACTATATATAAAAGTTCCAACACGAAATAAATCGAACGTTGTTGAAAAATGTTGAACAGTTTGAACAGTTTTCGGTAGAGAGTTGTGCCGGAAGCAGCCTCGTTTCGCGTCTATTTTCGCGCACGATGCGATCGTTTACGAAGGTCGAGCTCCGCATCGAAACACAAGAGTAGTCACAGTTGACGGTATCCTCGACGATCGTGAGGAAACTCGACGGAAAGTTGAGTAAAAGCAAAAGGGACCGGTAGGTTGGAGATAGCAACGGCATGGCACACACGCCGCTGCTCCTATTGTTCTTCGTTTCTGAGAGGCCGAAGTGCTGCCAATATCGAAACGTTCCGGCACGATATCGGGTCACGAGAGGTCCAGCCCTGTTTCTGGCAGCTGGTGATAACTCAACCGACGCACCCACGCGACCATCTCTCCGTTCGATCGAATTTTCAGCTGTTAATTAGCTACGGATTAAACGGCCTTTCGTAACACCTACAGATCTGTACTTCCGCGATAGAGCTTCCTTGCTTCCCTCTATATCGTTCGATCAGATTCGTTCTATTTACCTCTTGGAGCTACGGAGAGATTGCTGTACATACTCTTTAGGTAGTTAAAGGTGTCAGGTATAAGTTTGAAATTTTAGAACATTGGAATCGAGTATTTAGCATCGATTGTTGCCGAGAACGGGGAGATCGGTATAAGAAACTGTTTAACGTATAGTTTCTGGAGCTTATCGCACAACGAGCAGAAACAGCCGGTCGCCAAGCGCAGAACCGTGCAAAGAATAAATAGCTTGCACGCGAAACGTCACTTTTATGGTCCGGAGCTTTTAGTCCCGCCTGTAAAAACGTCGCAGTCCATTAGTACTCGACGACGATACGAACGTCACCGTGGCTGGCTGTGCATGCAAAAATTCACCGGTCGCTTAATAACATTTTCTCGTTCGAAACGTCGCGACGAATAGACCGCGACCACGTACCGGGTGTTGGGAACGGCCTCTCGAACCATTTTTGTCGAAAATATTTTTTCCTGTCGTCCCCAGTTTTCAAGATATCTGCACCTGTCCAGGTTAACCGCATGCGATCGCGTACACGTACTCTATACGTTTATTAGTATTCGTTGCACGACACACTAAATAGGGAAACAAATGTATGGGTATATACAAATGTATAGGCTTGTAACAACAATGTATCCCGAAGAACAATTTGCGAATTCCGTGAAAATTTCAAAGTCCCGTGTCTATTCTAAGTAATTACTAGTCCATCGCTATTCACCGTGACTGCTTGAAACGAGCAACGGTTTCACGGCCGAGAAAACTGCCTTTATTCAGCGGTCCGCGATTTCTATGTATTTAAAAATAGCCCGTGAATATGCATTCCGGTGCATTTCGTTCTTGAAATGCGCGGCCTTTAACGTCATTTTTTCGTTGTTGGACGACGCTGTCGCGGAATCCAGGAATCCGGCGGAGTCGAGCGGCAGTCAGAATGCGGATCGGCTTAGCCAGACTACGCAGATTGCGAGCTTTGAGCAAGAACGAGGAAGGCTTACGAACGCCGGAGCTTTTTCGTTTCAGCTGAATCGAGATTAGCCGCCCGGCTAAATGAATTCCTCCTACAATTCCTTTCCTTCTGATTATATGTATGTCAATTCCTTGCCAAATCCCTTCTTCTCGTCATTATTTTTACATCTCTATTCGACAATTTTTTCGAACCTCTTCATCCGATCACTTTCGATATTTAAGTAGAATTATTACCAATACTCGCTTCAACGATCTTCTTATGGAAATTTAAATCGTATTGCTTCTGAGATGATTGATTGAAAGACTTCTTCAAGATTTCTTGTATTAGATTTAAAGAATTGTTTGAGGCTTTCTATACGAGTATCAAAGAGATGTTCGAGTCTTGACTTCTAAAAATCAGGTAATATATTTCGAATTATTTTTCCCGAATCCTGATGTCTCGGTACGAGGTGATTATTCATGCCGCAGTGTATTCTAGGACGCTTTGAGTCGTCGGGTCAACCTAGAAACTCGACGCTTTGCTACGGCGCAAAATTAATTTTGTTCTCGAACCCTTTTCCGCGCGAACTTTCCCCCTTCGCTCGTGTCGGTTTTCACGTTCTCATTGTGTATTCCGTTCTACGGCGCTTTGAATCCTGCTGGACCAACTACATTCTAGGAACCTTGCTGCGGAGCAAAATTAATTTCGCTTCGAATCTCTTTTTCGACTTTCTTCAGAAACTGATTCAGATTCCTTATTCAATTAATACGTATTTCTTCGTTTACGACCATCTTGTTTACATCAGCTCGGTGATTGCAAAAATGAAGTACAGCACCAGTAGACTTCAGCACAGTAGTCAGGTATTTTATAAACAAGTGCGACTTTATATGTACATAGCACATCATACTATGTATCGTTGCTTTTTCACAAGAAGCCACAGCAATCGACCCCCACAGTTAAACAGCCAATCAATCTTCGTACATTTCATAATTTTTCAAACCTTCTGCATTTTGTGCTGGAATTTAAAAAGTAGCCTCGGTGCCAAATGATGAATAGATTGTGAATGTCGAGTAATTATTTATGAAGTGGACGACCTCGTCGATATCGGCGATCTTGAAATACGTAGTCAAGAACCGAGTAACTTTTCGTTGCACATATTTGCAGTTTCCAGTTGAGAAAGTATCAGTTTGAGCCAGTTCGCGATTTCAGCCACGACCGACCGATTACCTTGAAACCTTTATCAACGTGGATGCTTTCCACAGGAGGATCTCTCGAGTCTCGGAAGAAAATCTGAGCAGAACTGCCGTTGTGCCGGAAGTGAGCCGCAACCGGTGACCCAGATGCGCACGCGACACAAATACCAGGAAAAAACGACAATAATGAGGAGACCAGAGATTAACTACAACCACGACAATAAACACGTAAGACTGACGCGAATCGATTAGTCGAAAGAAGTAGAAGAGGAAGAGGAACAAAGAAGAAATAGTGGAAGACCAGAAAATAGCTTAGTAAACCGTCGATGTGAAAGATCGTATATTTTCGTCGATTTTTCACGAGATCCGATAAGGATATTCACCAAAAAGGAATTTCGGGAATAATGTTTCAAACTGCTTCGACGAACATCTTCGAAAATCCGTACGCTAGTCTCTGATTGGAAAACCGACATTCAAAGACGAAGAGATGTCACTGAATCACAGATATTACGTGAGTATGTTATGTTCTTTTCTTTAGAAGGCTTGTGTTCTTTTTTTTGAATGCTTAGAATTACTGGTCCTTTGTGAAGCGTTCTTAATATTTTATTTGTGTCAAGATTATAAGGTTTTGATTAAAAACTTTGATTAAAACGATTCCACTCAAAAGCAATCATATCACAAAGTAACAATTCAGAAAAAGAAAAAACAAAAGTCGAGTACAATTCCAAATAAAAACATTTTGCATCCATGTCTATAGGACGTGTCCTATTTGCTTTCCATTTGTTTCAATCATTTTTTGTTATGTTCGTTTACAATGAAGCATGTACTCTACAATCGACAATTGTTATACGACAAAGAACGTACGAAATGATTTCCGTATGAATATCGATAACTTCTCATCGAGCGAGAAGAAAGGAAGTATGGTCAGACAAACGTTCCCCGGCTTCCGATAATATTTCTTCTGCAAACGAAGCCACGTTGAAGATGTTTTCGCGGATTGATAGTACCGTTGTTATTTCCCCTTCGTTCCTCTGGCCAGAACTTTTCAGCCTTAAGAGCCCTGAAGGAGTTGCCGCCAACTCGAAAGTCGGTTACTGGGTTGAAATCATTCGGAAAGCGAAAGACAAACGATTCTCCGGGTAGCTTTAACTAAAATATACGGATGATGCGATCGTGTCTTTAACAGCTTCGATCACTGTAACTTTCATTTTTCTTTATTTATTATTCGTCGGCCAATTAAAGATCATATTTTGTGACCAGCACAGCGTTGATCGATGTTATTCTACCCTCGATGGATATTCGTGAACGAAGGTTGTTGACCTGAGCTTGAAATTTTGTAAGAGTATCCATTTCTCGCCGATGGCTCCTCTAAGATACCCTTTCATGAGTACCAGTACTTCTCAGTAGGACGTGTTAAGATAAATTTGACCCTGCACTCAAGGTCAACCTCGTAACTTCCTTTCTCAATTGTCCACACCAGAGGTAGTATAACTCCATCTGGGTTAGTGATAGATTCTATTCTGTTAAACCGGATGATGCAAAGCGAGTTTCGTAAAACGTTGGTTTAACGAGAGGTTTATGATCGCAGTAACTTAACAGCAAGTATATCGAAGGAGAATCAAATCGTGCAGTATGTTAATGCACGGTGCAGTTAATGCAATGGAAACGATGACGCGTTCCGCTTTAACTCCTTTATGGCAGGATTCGATCCTGTGGCAAGATGTGTGGGAAGCGAGGATCCTTGAGGCTGTAATTTATTGCCTCGCATACGATAGCAGCAAGTGTCCCGGAGCATCAGCGATACTCCTTGCTACTGCGCTTTTAACGCAGCCGAGCGTGTTGCAAAATGTGTGCATAATGGAATTTTGCAAGATAATGGCCTACGCTAGCTTCGCGTTCGTCGGGTAATTAAGAAACTTCTTTGACACTCTCGACGAGCTTTTCAACATTTTTTGAACGTCGCAGAAAGCTGCAGGGCATCGAAAATAAATGAAACAAGGTAATCGCCGCGTCGATTTATGTATTTCTGATCGGGAGATTATCGGGACGAAAGATTACGCATTTTAAGAGGCTACTTGTCGCCGGCGGAGAAAAAGGATGACAGGTGAACGATTTAATCGGGTGCGCGGATATTAAAATGGAGAGGATCGATCGCGGGGTAAGGTGAAAAATGCGGCTGATACCCTGGGTAAAAGTATTGCTGACGCGTTGGAAAAATCACTACCGTTTCTGCCGGAATAAATTATTGATATATGACCATCCTTTTTCTCTTATGGCTCACCTCCTAGCCGAGTTCAAGACGTTAAAGGGGATCGCGCGGTTATTCCTTTAAGAACGAACCATTTATTCTACTAAAATTTCCATCAAGAGTTACAGCTTTTAATTCGTTCTACTCTCTCCAACACTGTTATATGAACATTACTCTAAGGACAAATAGAAACGCATAATTGAATCTCGTCCAACAAAGCGTCGTATAATATTTTTAAAATAGGACATAGAGACATATATGATCATCTGATCATTATCATGAATCTATATAAAAAATTAATTCCGTACACTTTCTCACCTAACACGTTCACGATACAGAGAAGCACAGACGTATACATACGACCGGTTAATCGAAATAACAAATTAGTACAGAATATGAATAATTGAATTAATAACGCGTGGCAAGTAGAAGACGAAATGAAATTTGAAGTACAGCACGCGTGATACGAAACGCACGTTCATGCTGATCGTGTCGTGGGTCATTTTGCTCCTGGCACAGCATCGGGCATGCACTGAATCACCTCCTCTATTCGTAGACGCCTACGCGACCGTTTTCATTGCTTGTTCCTTTGGTCTGTTCATTTTTGTTGCGACCATCGAGCCAGCCGGATGCATCTCGTTTCGCCTTTTTCTTTTGCCGTTGTCGCTCGCGAATCAATCGGGCTCTCCCTTGTCGAGTGTCATAACACGGGCGAGAATGATGGAGATGCCGATTAAATGACAAAATCGAATGATTTGCGACCATGTATATGCATTTTAAACATTTGCATTTACACACCCTTGCTTTCTCTTCGCCTTCTTTTTCTTTTTGCGCATTCTGTTCTGGACACTTTTTTTTTGTACACGAGTTTAAACGTCTTACGGTTGCTTAACTCTGGAACTTGCAACATTAGAATCTTCTAATTCTCGAGTTAGGAAATATTGGACAATTGTCCAAGTCGTGGAGTTAGGAAATGGTGAAAGGGCCGATTTTTCAAATTGTCAGCGTACACGCGCGTAATAACGCGTTTGATCGATCATCGAGTGGATTGATGACACTCGCGCAGAATTAAACGCGACAGAAGATTATCGGACAAATAATTGGTCGACACGCGAGACGGTACGCAGATTTATTCGCGAATAGTCATTCTCGTTATCCGGCCATTCGAGGAGAGACTGTCTTGAAAAGATTCCTTTCTCTCCGCGGCCGGGATCGCATTCTGAAGAGCAATTACGCGATAAAATATGACTGGAACAGGCACGAGTAAATTTCTTTGCGGAAGACAGTAAGCCCGAGCTTATCGTCGTCCGCTATGAATTTCTTCGCTGAATAGTTTTCTGTTTGCCGCTTTTCGAGATACATACTAACGGGAATTAGTCCGCCGCTGCCGGCTAAACAGCTCGGCTGCTACTTGTACGTACACGCTTCTTTCGCCATTTTATTACGAATGCAAATATCCGACGACGTTAAGACAGCCACAATTTGTCATTCGCTTATGTAGCAATTTACTTACTTATTTCTTTGTAGCGATCTTCAAAAGTTGCTCGATATCTGCGATCTCTTTTAGGATAAATGTACCAGCGGCTGACGTTGTCTAATGATAGTTACAATAGGAGTGGCAGTGTACGGTTAACTAACGATACTATACCGAGAATCGTCTATTTTGTTCTAGAGAGTCCTTTGCACTTGCAGGTATTTTTACTGACGGCAGGTGTAAAACTTTCTAATCGGAAAAATATAACAAATTCTTTCGAAGTCGCCACATTGTTCACTGTGCTTATCGCATATAAAATAGATTCCGTTAAAAAATTTTTATTTAAAATTTCAAGTGAAAAAAATTAACGTGTTAAGATTTCGATCGAAATTCAAGGAATTATCGTCTTTTTCCGTGAGCTGTTCAGTGACCCTAAAGCGCTCGTTCTTAAAGGGTTAAGACGATGTCGCTGATCCTCGTAGAAATCATTAATCTTGTTCAGAAAGTTGCCTCAAAGTGTGACACGTGCGTTTGTAAAGCAACCGTGCTGGGATCAACAGGCCCCTCGTTTTCGGTGGTGTTACGAGATTAGCCGCCTACGAAAGAATAAATCAATCAAAACGCCCTGCGGAAGTTGTCTCCTTAGGACAACATTACGACCCGACAAATTTAACCCTCCATCAACTTGACTTTTGTCATGTTGCTGTTTCAGGGTATTCTCGAAACCTCTGCTAAATCACTGCTATGTACATATGATACATTTTTAGTACATCGAAATATCAAACATAGGACAAAATCCAATTCCTTTCTCCTACATTTCACTTTTACTTTGTTCTCCACTTTACTTAGATTTATTATCTAGGTTTCAGTAGTTTCTACACTGTGATTTTTTCTAAGTTTCCATATTTTCTACGTATGGATTTTTTGCTAGGTTCAGAATTTTTCAAGATACCCGTTTTGCTAAGTGTAAGTCTTTAGATGTGCAATTTCTGCAGATCTCGTGGCGCGTACGAGATCTCTGGACCACCGATACAGTAGTGTTCGATTGTTTACCGAGATTAATCGATCGGTAGTCGCAATGGCAACGAGAGCAGGAAAGAGTGGAAATGAAACTCTGCGTAAATCCGCAACGGGCATATAGCGAGGTGAGTTCAGAAACGGAGGGATGATCGCGAACGAAAGAGAGGGAGGGGGATTGGGTTCGCACTGCCGAAACCCGCGACCCAGATACCGATCGACCCACCGACACACATTAGGGGAGAGGGTGCAGCGTGCAGAACACTCTGCAAAAGCGAGATAGAGGAAGACAGAAAGTATATTGCGTTACAGTATCTCTGTCTCTGTTGCACCAGCCTTTTCTCCAGGTTCCTTCTTTCTCGCCCCTTGGCTGCTACAACCTCTTTACTTTTCCCCTCTTCATCTTCCCTGTTTCTGTTTGCCATGATGCATCGTTATCTCGGATTTAGGGACTACTCTATTGTTTCCTTACTAATGTTTCGGTTTTTAATACTTTTTCGCTGTTGTTATTGGCGAGAACGGACTCCAGGAATTCAATTAACTTTCGAGGGGTGACATACATTCACCATTCAGTTTAATGAAATTGAAATATATCTACAGTATTATTGTATATGATGTATTCTATACACATGGAACAGATAGATTTAATTTTTACCTCTTCAAGAAAGCTCAACCTATCAAACCAATGGTATAGTGCATACCATAGTGTATGCAGTTCTACACAATTAGCACGTCAAAAGGCTTCCGTCCATCAAAGTTTCAAAGAGAAAACATCAGTGTTAAGAAAACGATAATTCTCAGCATGCAAGTCGGTATGAATGGAAATTGTAGCGCAGATATTTTCGTTGTTTTTGTACTATTTGCCGAGTATCAGGTTGATTAACACGTTTTTCTAGCCTTCCCGTCGAGCGACAAACGCGGAAGCGCGAAGACGATGATTCGAACGGTGCGTGCATACTCGTGCTCGAAATAGAATCGCGGTTACGCTGTTCGCACTTTCAGCGAGCGGGTTTGAACAGACTCTTGTTGTAACTCGCGTGTCGACACGCTTACGACCGATCACACGTTCGTTGATTAGTTGAGGCTCGGATGTAACGCCACGTTTGCCACGGTTTACACGCTTGGAAATCGATTCTCTACGTCCAGAATAGTATCTTAAAACTTGGCGACAAGTTCGTTGCTTTCTGACGACGTGTCATATCGTTAGGTACGTTCTATTTCGTTATTTACTTTGTCAAATGCATACCATTGAGCTGTGAATATTTTACGTAATATTTTCGTACAACAGGTACATTTATACATTTACCTTTGATCTATGATTTTCTCGGCAGGTGCGCCATTCGTATAACAAATAGTTATCACAGTCCAGTAATAAATTTTCAGTATGAATGAACATGCGTACAAAATGAAGAAATGATAGAGTAGACAAAATTGAATGACCGTACATCAAAGAAGAAAGAAAATTGTTATTTCGTGGCTGTTAAAGCATAAAGTGTTACATTATATCGAGACGTGTCCCAAAAACATACAAGTTAGAAGTCTCGTGCAAAATAGGCAGAAGCGTGACACAAAATTCGTGAAATTAGAATCGTCTGGAACACGAAACCAGATATCGTTGCTAGTCTATTACGACCATCATAAAGTTACTATTTTGTATATAGGCAACTGGACAGAGTCCAACAACGCGTACTCCCAACATCAGCCATTCCAGCCGCGGTAATCAGCCGTCATGGTAAACTTAACCCTTACAAGTTTGTGGGACAATCCGTTTATGCATATTACTGCTCTAAATGTGGCGCTTGGTTATAGGACTTCGTATCTCATAAAATTTAATGCGGTTACGAACAAGTTGGAGATCTCGCACGAGTCGGCTCATTCTCCGCGAGCTTTAGCTTCTCGCAATTGGAGCAAAAAGTAGGGAAAATCGAGGGGGTCGAGAAGGCGAGCCACAAAGTGCAGCTCGGTCCGGAATGTAAAATTTCCGGGGTATCGGCGGTGATCCGGCGAGGAAAACCGCAAACACGGGCTTCGCGTAGCACGAAATCGCTGACGTGATTGGTCAATGTGCCAAGATTGGCCCGGGGACTAGGTCAGTGTTGTGGGACACGAATACGCCGACGAGTTTCCGAATCTACGCCGAAAAATCTAATCGAACTGTGGCTATTAATCCAGTGTTAATACCGTAGTCACCACACTTCGCCACTTCGTCAGGTAATCGGGGGTCACTTTTCGACAGCAATAGCGCATGTTTAATAAAGTCGGAGGTGTTTGATACAGATGCTAATGATGGCCGTAAACGAGTACGGCTCGCTGGGTGCAGCGAGTGAAATTTTACGAAGAAAGGATGTCCATCCGATAAAAAATGAGTAAACAAGGTTTTGCAAAGGAGGTTAAAGAAACGTAGGAAGAATGCAGTACAATGCGAATAAATTCGAAAGAAATTCATTAACCCGGTCGCATAATGTGAACGCTGCTGGCAGCGGAGTACTTGGCACGTTGACTGCAGGTTCCCGTTTTTTATCCCGGTGAAATTATGAACACGTTCGAAGCACGTAGAAAACGTGGCAAAGTTCGTGGCAGTCTGTTCTTGGAGCACCGTGTCCCTTTATACGCGTAGCATCGCGTCGACGCGATGGAACGTTAACGGGAGCAACCCTCTCGACGTCCTGACCCAGCTAAGCTGGATCTTGGCACCCTGGCCAATCCTCGATCCTTCCTCTTCTTCCACGCTCGATGACCCTCCACGCGCCTATTATCGACAGATTGTTAAGGCTTTAGACGACAACTCGCCTCTTTCAGTTTCGTTTAAAACGTCACGTATCCGTGCCGCGTCGTGCATAACAAGCCAAATTCGTAAGGCGTGGCCTAAATTTAATCCGGATAGCGTCCTTACGCGCTGCGTGCGTTCACGTTCCACATTTTTCTTTCATTTCTCTTCTTTGGAGGCGTTTACTTCTGTCTTCTGATTTCATTATTTTACGCTTCAACTTTCAGACTTTAGAAACTTGGAATACTTTTAGGGTTTGGGAGTTCTGAGATTTTTGGGGAACATCTACTCTTTATAACACCACTATCCACCCAACTCCTAAATATATGAAACTTAAAATGAACAAGCATGAAATAACAAACTACCGATACTAAACTAAAATGACACAGAACTTGTCAAGATAATTGAAAACTTATCAAAGTAGTAATAAACTTGATAAGCTGCATACGTCTTACGTACACTTTCTATGTCGTCCGAAAAGTATAAATGATACACAATATATCCTCTTCAGAAGTGATTTTACTCCTCTTTTCGCGACTATGCCGCTTAGATAATCATTGACACACACGGTGAAAGCGGTCAATTATGAGCGATAACCGCGACACGGTGAATTGGCAGCGTAGGATTTTTCAACGATACGAGTAAGAGAAAGCGATCTTCTGTTTTTTTCCTCAGCGTTTAATTATGACCAAGAAACTTGATTTACGAGCACAGATTGTCTGTGACATAACTGGGTTGATTAGTGGCCGGGGCGGATCGGTGTCTCGAAAGATGCTCTTCGGCATTGTCGGCGGATCTTTAACTTTCACGGTGCATGTGTGTCATCTTAAATGTACGCCTGTCTTGTTAAATTTAACATTATTACATTATGCAGGGCAATCTTATTTTCATATCTAGATCGTAAAGTCTCAAAGTAGCACACATTTTTAAAAGATGATATATGCTTTTCTAGTATATCATTCTTGATTATTCTTGTCAGTAGGATGAATATTATTTTGCTTAGTTTTTAATTTAATAATAATGTTACTGAAAATTTTACACACGATGCACAGGGTTTAAATATTTATTCGACCTGGAATAATATTAACAGTATTCACACTGGAATACAATATTGAACAATATTTGCAATGTTCAATATTTGATTTTATCAAACCAAGTTTATACACATTCGATCAATGGTAGTCTCTTAATCGTCATCACGTGCTACATGCATTTTGCAAAAAATATCTATTCACCTACATCATATATTTATGTTCTTGAATTCGAAAAAATATTTCAGCATCGAAACTTTGCAGAGTTCATCGTACGGCAAAGTTCCCTCGATCGACAAGTGCAATTATGATTCGAATAAGAGGACAACGAGATCGTCTAATAAACCCTTAACAACCTCGAGAATCGTCCCCAAGGACTCGATCAAACTTTCGGCCGAGGATCAATTAGATTAAAGGAGAAGGTTAGAAGAGGCAGCTGGTCGTTATCGTTTTCGCGACCAGGCGAGAACGAGCAAGTTCCGAAATCGTCTCGAGTCCAATTAAATCCAGACAATGTCCAGATTACGGTGCCCCACGACCACTCGTTACTCCGTTTTCTTAACGAATCTCTCTCTTTCAATCGCGATGGAAACTACTCTTCGAGGTTTACTCTTCCGACAATTGGTTTTTGCAGCGTTTTGTTTCGCAATGTTTATTCGCGACGAAATATGCGTCGAGATAATAGAAGGCTGACGGGAAACGCTGTTTTGACGAGAAACATCCGATAAACCACGGTACTGTGGTTGCCCAAGTTCCTGAAACTTTCAACAAATGCTCTATTTTTATAACAATTGTTTGTTCTCGTCGAAATTTTCTCTGATTTTCTATTTTTCACACAGTTCGAATATAATAAATCGTATTTGCTCCAGAACTTTTGACTTCAATATCAGTTGAATATTAAACCTACCGACATATGTGTACTTAAGTTCCTTCGAACAGAGAGAAGCCTACGTTGCAGAGAAGTGTAGATGCGAGCCATTGTCCAACGCGTAGTCTGGGTTATCGTCATCATCGAATCCTTTGAAAGGTTCGGAAGAAAGGACGAGGAAGGATAGTCGAGGATGCATCGGGTAACGAGGTATATATAGAGAAGAGAACGGGGTTAGGCCGTTGCGAACCTGAGACGTGATTTATGAAACAATTTCCCGTATCCCATGAGACCTGCCTCTCTCTATATAGCTTTAAAGTTACCGCCATCGGAGAGGTCAGAGGACCTACCGGACATCGAACTCGAAATTTTACGAAATCATTCACGGAGTTGCACTTTTTTCACTTCTGGTATTTCTATGTGTCTTTGCTTTTGCATTAATTTTTGGAGTATCGTTTCTGAGTCAGCAGGGAATTACTTTAATCGCGTTGGGTCGAACCGTGTCGAATCGCGTCGAATCGCAAGCTCAATTCCTTTTCAAATTTCGACTCGGTCAAATCACGATTCACCTTGTAGCAAAACAAACAGAAAAAGGTCGCCGATAAAATGTACAGTTACCTCAACATTGAGTATAACGAGTCATTCAGATAAAGTCGTGTATTGAATTTGAAAAGTGTTATCTTCGCTAAATATTCCTGGTAGATGATTCACATTTTAAAACAAATAATTGTTCCGCTGAAAATTATCTGGAAAATGCGACGAAAAGATTAGTAATTTCTCTGTGCACACAGATTTCGTGGAACAGCACAACACAATAGTGGCGAAACACAATTTCAGCATCATAAAACTAAAGTTCGAAGGACAATTTTACGAGTGGATTTTGCATGGTTGTCTAAAGATGACGTTGAAAGGTCGTCATTGAAGGATGACACCCGAGCAAAAATATTTGCAGAGTTTCACGCTGGCTCGATAATGTGGAGCCGGTGTTTATCAGCGGCAACGGACGATACAAGTTAAACAGACAACGTTAACTCTGCCGTGATGCGACTTTCACGAGGATGATGAGTCAGTGAGGGGACGGTAAATTTGCTGGAAAATTTTCCCGAGGCTTCCATCGTGTACACTCCATTTTCCTCCCTGGGGGCGTAAATTTCGTTTCGAGCAGGAAATAGCTCGACATTGAGCGATTTAGAAATAAATGGAGTCGCGAAAAACTTCTGCCTCGAGATAGGAGCGGTTATTGGAAGAGAAACTGTTCAAGTTTACTTTTATTTTATGTCTTACGTTCCTACAATCCCTACATGTCTAAATCCCTACGATTTCTAGGCTTTAAACGTTCAAATTTTAAATCTCAACCCCTTACTCTATGATGTGCAAGGTGCGTCAGTCAGAACTAATCACAGCTGCAATATTAAAACAGACAAAGATGGTCCCCAATATTCGAAGGTTAAAATCCTAAGACTATTACAGAAATGTCTGAAGTTGCGTTGTACTCTATTTGCAAGAAAGAAAACTTGTTCGCGTTTCACGAACGACACAGTCTACTTGTTTCTTGGTCGGACGAGAAATCGCGAGCGAACAACAAAGAAATGGGTCCAGTTCGTTCTGTCGAACCGCTCGGAGCATTTCAGAGGAGCTTAAACAAGGAAATCTTGTTTTGCAACTGCACACCACATTTGCAGATAGAGTTCCTGGTGAAACTGTACTCGGGGCAGCGGTTCAGAAGGAGGTTGTTGACACACCGGCCGACTATGTACGTTCTACGTCGTCGTAGGCAAGTTCAAAGCTACCGTATTAAATTCGGGGTTCCTGGTGAAATATTTGCGGAGTAAATGCGTATCCACGATGACATACACCTACGTTATGCTCTTCTTCAAAATAACCCTGCCGTCCGGTTGATACACTTATGAACATTCTTGAGTTCCATCGAATCAGCGTCAAATTGAATACCAAATCAACACTTTAAAGTACCAAACGAAATGTCACAAGTTTCACAAGCTCCACAAGTTGCTTATTATAAGTTACACAATTTAAGATGCTGTTTTCTTCATCAAGATGTGTGTATGATTTTATGTCGTGTATTTTTCAACTTCATTTTTAATTGTGAATTAAGTGTAAGGGTTAAAACGTCGAACTAGAGGCGAATTTGAAACACGTCGAAAACTCGTGGAATTGAATCGAAGCAAAGAAAGGTGTCTGGTCGTTTCCGGTCCCAAATGAAACATCAACCTCGATAAAAATACTGGAACAAGGTCGACGCGAACACCGATAGGCCTCCAATGATCAGGATATTAGACGCGTCTCCGTGAACTTTGATACCGAGCTACTTAGAAAAGTGCAGTTGCAATTCCATCTGACATCCGGTCGTAAAACGGTGACCTATCGATCGTCGAGTGACCTGAATTGAACCTGTTCGATCGAATTTGATCGTGATTATTTATTTAACCGTCCGATCAACGAGCAATCTCGTGTTGCCTGAAGCTCCTGCAACAAGGCGAAGAGCAACTAGGAGAAAAGAGAAACGATCTCGAGTAGATAGGACCAGCCAATGATCGATTTTAATTTCCTGCTACGCTCCGGCGAGAGGAAAATCAATTGAAATACTCTTGCAGCTGGATCGACCTTGCGCGATACCGTTTCATCGGCAAAATAACTACAGCTTCGAATTATTCGGACGGATTCGGGATTTGTATTCGTTCGTAGGACAATTCTTTTTTCGTGTCGAACACGAGCAATTTTACTCGAATTTTTAACCCTTCGATTTGGAGTTCAAGTCCAATTGCATAATATCAAATTGATATAACATGTCAGCACAAGTCATAGTACAAGGAGTAACTCTTATCTGAATGGACTATGAAAATTGCAATGGACTACAGTCAATTTACATGAACATACCAATATGCTTGGTACTATGGCTACCTTCATCAAATGTTGATAAATGAAGCACTGTATCAATTTTGTAGTGTATTGCAATTTTCATAGTCCATTTTCGTAGTCCACACTATGCTTGGTACTTTAGCTTCCTTTTAACAAAATTTAATAAAGGTAGCCATAGTACCAAGCACAGAAGACATTTCGCAAAGATTGAAAAGAGCATAGAGTAAAAATCCGAGTAGCAACATACACTGCAAATCCGAATACATTAAAAAGGAACACACATCGCATCCGCAGAGATGCGCCCGTGTAATTACGACCTCGTCACGCACCAGTGTGCGCACATTAATTACCGTTGCACAGGAAGCAGGACATCGTGGAAAAAGAAGATTATTCCGTGTAACGCGCGGTACGGGGCGAGCCAACGTAGGGGGAGAAAAAAAGGGGGCGGAAAAAGAGAAAAAACGAAAAGAACAAAGAAGCTTCTCGAAGCCGGAAGGAGAAAAATGACTCGTATTCGAGGCAACGTCCCTCCGACACGGGTCCGTGTATCTGACACGTGTTTTAACGCGTATCGTTCGACGCTGCTGGTTGCATCTGGGTCACGTTATACGAGAGCACCGTTTTCCAAAGTCCTTCGCGTTCTGCAGTGCGGCGTTTTTACGGCCACTGCGGTATAGAACGTCGCAGGATCGCGGGCTCGAACCGCTGATTTTCATTCTCTCGGTCGCTGAAAAGAGGATTCAAACAGAAACGCGACCCCACGGAAAGTGTACAACCAGTTCGAGTTCCCTCCGTTTTCTTTTTGTAAAGAAAATTTTGCACCGCCAACTGGGATGAAAAACCGCTCGGGGGTTGCTTAGCGATGAAACGTCTGGGCAGATTCATTAAAATTTATCGATTAATTTAGTCAAATATTCTGATCATTGTGTGACATACTTTGACTGGTCAATGTTCACAATGGCCTTGACTGTGACCTTCGGTATTGAACCTCTGCGCAGTCGATCAGGGAAAATGATAAACGTGCGCAGAAAGGTTTGCGCAACAAATAAACTGGAATTAAGTGTAATATCTTTACTGCGCATAATTATTGTGCACGGGCAATAACTGCGCAAGGATTTTATATTCAAGGACGTTCCGAAAGTGTCTAACACAGCAATTTAAAATTTGTATTCTGTATTAAATTTTATATACTCGTTAAAATTAACGAGTAACGATACGCATTTTATGAATAATATTTGATACTGATCGAGACCTTCAGAAAATTTTCTTTATTTTGAACGAGTTCTTGTAACGTGTACGTCGCCGAATTTCAAGTAAGTTAAATATTTCCAAGAAGCTGAGAGAAAGCTGTGCATCCCACAGGAAAAGTGAGTCAGGAATAGAAACGGATTCCAGCCTCGACCAATGAATCTATCGACTCGAAAATCGTTCGAATTTTTCACAAGCAGTGTTCTCCCCTCGTTGCCAGACAACGTTTGTCCCCCTGTTTGGGGATACTTGTGACGCACAGTTCCAAGGTTAATATCGCTGTAAGGACTACTTTCCCTTTGATTTATATACTTAAGGGACCCTCTTCTGAAAAAAAGCGCACGGACAGGTCTCTGTTTTAGCTTCCGACACTTTTACGCTGCTCTTCAAGGGTGATAACGATTTTAACGCGTTTAGCTTATCGGTTGTGGCGTAACTAGAATTTTTCTGGGACGCGATGGGTTTTGTTGAGAAATGTATTTTGGGAGTTTGGAGAGTTATAAATTTGGGGATTCGGAAATTTGGGGATTTAGGAATTTGGGGACTTGGGAATTAAGGAGATTTGGAATTTGGATATTTGCAAATTCGGGGATTTGCGAATTTGGGGTATTCAGAAATTTGGGCATTTGGAGAATTTGGTACTTGCAAATTTATTTCGGAGGAGCGTATCGACAGTCTAGAACGGTCGAAGGCATATCGAGCCGAGGAAGAACGATATCCTGATCCAGCGTGGAACAATAGCGAGAGCGCGTGTCGCTCGAGTTGTCTCGTGCTTCTAACACGAGTTTAACCGCGCTTCGGTTACCGGATAATTAATTCCGTCCCGTCGTGTTTCCCGACATCGACGCTTGAACGGTGCTCGTTCTTCTTCCTCGATGTCCCTGATCGTTCTACTCTTACTTCACTGGCCGTTACTAATTAATCGACTCCTCGTTATGAAGCTTTCCATGAAAATTACTCCGCGGCTTTGTTGTTGCACGCTCAACCATTACCATATACTGCGCACGATTTTCTTCTTTTAACATCTCCTAATTCTTGTTGGAAATATAGAAACATCAAATTTCCTTACAAATTTAGATCACTTCTACCACAAAATATGCGTGAAAATATTTATATACAGTCAGTAACAAAGGAGGATAGTTCTTAAGAACTCGTTAAAATTCCATAGACACAGCTGAAGATGTATCAATCGAGGTGCAGGGACACTAAAACAGTGATCCGGTCGATCCGAAACGGAGGTTAGGATCAAGATCGAACAAAGAGGAACGGGATAAAGAGAAGTCCAGGGACATTGTGACGTGACCGAATTAATTATTGGTTTTCATCCCTCTTTCCTCTCGTTTTTCATCTGAGATCACGGTATCGTCGAACTCTGTTGCGTTCCTTTTACTCTTCCTCCACATTCGTCGGAAATAAAGAAACGCAATCTTTTCTCAAATCCGACGTTCTCGTCTTTCACTTTTGTCCTCCAGGAAACTTCGAACCAAATGAATCCCAATATAATGTAAAAGAATACTTTGATCAACCAAAACAGTTAGAAATATACAAAGTAGTATATAGTAACAGTTTTTACAAAAAAGAAGTTCTCACACGTTATCAATCAGAAAATTGTTTTACTCAAAAGCACTCACTTGTAGCATCAGTTATTTTTGCCTCTCAATTTCCTCCATATTTAAAGATCCAATGCTTCTATAATTAACAGATAACACGACTGAATTTGTAGCGTTGCAAAATTAAATTCTCGAATGGGAGACTTTGGCTAAATCGGTTAACAATCAATCTCGATGAATTAATAATTGCCTCGCTGAGCCGAAAGCTTCCGATCGATCCGTGTAAACGAGTTACCTGTCCGGAGCTTTCGATTCGAGGGTGAATTGCATTTTTAAACGAATCGTTGATTAAATGCCCGTTGAAAAACAGCGATATTCGAAGATGTAATATCTCCGGGAATGCACGCTGAAGTCATTTTTCAAGGTACATGTATTCATACGGTTTTACACGCATGATAAAAAAAAATGGAAAATTCATCAGGGGGTATTTTGTAAAAAAATAGGGTGCAGTGTATCACGTACCGAATAAAAGCTGAAACGTAATAACTGAACGGAGAATAATTTGTAGCCATGGAAAAATAGGTATTTCGAATATTCGAGGAAGGAACGGGCTTGAATTAACGGCAGAGGGTGGATCCGCGAGCGACGACACGTAATCATCGCTCGAAATCACATTTATCGGCGAAAAGCTGTGCAATCTCCACGGGGGTGGCTGCATATCGGCAAATATCGGCACCGTAATCCCTGTAGAATCTGCACCGCGACCCGCAAAAACGAAACGTTTCTCATTCGGTGCGGTGAATAAATTTTTATTCATTTTCGAGCGTTTTATCCGCGTACCTCTCCGCCACCCTCCCTCTTTCATCCATTGGTCGCGTTCGGAATTATTAAAAACCGGGTCACGAAATCGCTGGGTTTTATTTATCCGAAGGCACGGCGAAAAAAAACGCGATTCGTACTACTCGAACCGGAGATTTTTCCGCGTGGGAGCTTGTTCTTTCGACGCTTTTATCAGAATTATCTCGGCACGCTCTTTCATTTTTTTCTTGCTCTCCTGGTTTGTGGAAAATAAATGTTTGCAACGGCTGTCTGTTCTAACAAAATGAATTTAATAACCAATTACAATAATTTAATAGTTATGCTGTTTAAATTGAAATGACAATATGATTTGTTTGTACAGTTATGATTCATTAACTTCAAAATCTGCAGAGTATTAATCTGTGAGACTCACGGTCTACATATTGCATGATTTATGTTTCCTGTGCAGTCTACGTTGTCTCATAAATGTATAAACATTCACAGTACTGATTTAAAGCAACATTTATAAAACAGTGATCATAAATCTACATTTATAAAATAACAACAACATCATTAATAGATGCACACATACCGAAAGAAAACAAAAACTATGCAAAAGAATATCAGTAGAGAAAGTGAGAAGGTATAAAGAAGGGTAGATGTACGTGTCCGATAAAGGGAACGATGAGAAGTAGATAAAATTTAGCCGACAGGTCGCGACAGTAACGCGTCTGAACAAAGTTGCAGGGAGAATAGGGGATGCGTTACAAAGGGAAACGGTAAATCACCGGTGAAAATGGGTAGCTCATTAATAAGGAGATTGCAGGGTGAAATGCAGAGGGTGGTAGGATCGACCACCATCGTGTGTTAGGAACTCGCGACTGGCAAGCTACCAAGTCACGAACAATACACCCTCGAGTTCCGACACGTTCTCCATTGCTACCGATCGAAGCTGCGAGCTCAAAAATATCGCCTTTCCAACGATACCCTCTTTCTGGCAACGCTTTTAGAAAGAACTTCCCTCCTATTAAATTTTCTACTGCGTCGATACGAGGCGTTTCAGCTGCTCGTAGGTAGATTATGGACGACACTGACGGATTATAATAATGTTAATAATTTATTAATGCACTGTCATACTGACATGCATATTGTCGTACCGAAGTATAGTCACAAGATCCTGATAGGATACGAAAAAAACTTCTCAATTCCTAGACCTCATCTTGTGTATTTGGTTCATAAGAGTTTATACAAAGATCAATAAGGGTAAATGACAGAAAATGTCCTTTGCAATATGTGCAACTGCAGTATTTATAATAAAGAAGTTTGAATACGTGTGTTATTGCAACACATGGTCCACATATTTCATTTCCTTACTATTCCCTTTCTGCCGTTTAAACGAAATTTCGCCGTAGAAACTCTCGTTACCCCCCAATCGATCCAGCCGGTTCGCGAAGACAAATCGCCGTCAGTTTTTGACGAATAGGAGCCACGCAGAGGGTGGGCCAATTGCGATAAAGATGCCAAACTTTGGCCCCGGACCAACGCGCATATTAGATCGCATCATAAATATCGAGTTATAATTCGATAATTACCACGTGGCCCGAACGGTGCTCTAAGATGGGCCAATTTGTGTCCAAATGGAGAACCCATTGCTCTTTCGAGCCCCTCTTTTCTCCCTCTTGCGAACACCGCCGCGAGAAGCATCGAAATAGAGGCAATTAGAATTGTCGGGGTCCCTTTTAGAAAATAACCCTCGCATATTGCCAACGGCGCTGTACGACTCGACCCAGGCCGTTTACGGTTTGCAGTTTACATTTTGGCTAGGGAAGGAGTAGTAAACTGGTGTACCTTCGTAACTCATTTGCAATTCAAATCCGTAAATCGTTTAATATTTGATTGAATTGTTCTTCCAAGCAGGTACCGAAAGAAGCTTTCAAAAATTCTCAAGTTTACGATACATCCTTTCACATAATTTGTTAAGGTAATTTTCTTGAATTCTGCGTTGCGTTTCATCGAAAGAATTAATTTATGTCTTGTACTTATTCTTCAATTATAAAGTAAAGTAAATTTCAAACTAAACCGTTTAGTGTAAAAGTTTCCTTAATGAAGTTGTAGAACTTTCCCTTAAACTATAAATCTGAATCTGTTAGCGGGGAAAGAGTAGTGGGTTTTATCGATGAAAATTAAAACGATGTAGGCCTAAACGATGAAAAACTAGTTCGTTAACGGTACATAGTTTCTTAGCTCCCACGGATTTCCAACGGTTGCTATCTTTTTCACAAGCCGGCAATAAAGTTAAAAATAACCAGAGAAGTTGCAAGGAATCCTATAAACTATCGACGCGGACCGAACAAGATATTAAACGCGTTCAAATTATGGAACAGCTAATCAAATCATTAATTTCCCGAGCCTTTATTGCGGAAAGTTCATCGGGCGAAGAGCACGTAAGCAACGGGAACTCCTCGATTCATTATCGTTCGCAGAGTTCCTTCGCGAGCGGCATTAAATTCAAGAAACCGGCTCCAGCGGTTTTTGTTCGTTTTCCATCTCGTAAAACTTTGCTTCCCTGCTCACGGCTTTTTTTTCTACTCTGCTTACCCCGTCGAAGAGGAAAAAGTCAAGGATCCCGCGACAACCAGAAGCTTTTCACGGCGCAACTTTTGTCGGAGAGGAAACAAAACTCTGGCAATCCGTAAGGTTTCATTATCGGAATTCCTCGTTTTGTAAACTGATGCCTCAAGAAAATTATTTATTACCTTGTTGTATATTGATTTTTTATGTGTACATACTTTTGTTTGTTGTAAGCGTCGATTTTTTCAATTTTGGAATTTTTGTTTTGGGAATTTGGAATTTGGGGATTTGGGAAATTGGCAGATTGGGAGTTTATAAATTTGGAGGTTTGGGGAAATTCAGATTGGGGGATTGAGAAATTGGAAATATTCAAATTTGGGGATTTTGGGGTTTTGTAGATTTCGAGACTTATGATTTTGGGGTTTTGATATTTGGGGCATATGGATACAATACCGTTCCCGGAAAGTCTCGAGTTCCATCGAAATTTTCTGTGGTCGTGTTTCTTTCGTTGCACGATGTTTTCCTTAAACCCGTGGAGAAAACGACAGATTTAGCGGTGGTCGTGCGTCGCGAGATATCTTTGATATTTATTTAAGCGGCGCCCGGGAGCCAATAAATTCGGCGAGGTAACTGCTGCGAGCTTATTTCGACCCTCCCAGATAAGGGTGCATAATTTAAGACGAAAAGAGAAGCCGACACGCGCGACGAGGAAGGGAAGAGGGCCGTGAAAAAAGGGAAGGTACATTTTCGGCTGAGATACGTCCGTTCGTGTTGCTCGTAAGACGACGCCAATGATTTTCAATAGGACTTCTCGAAATCTCCTTAAGCGTCTTATAAATCCCTAGTCACTCTTTATGTTGGGCCACTTGAAGTTTTCGGGAACCCGTAAGTTTATGGTACACGGGTTATGATTGTACCCTTCGATATTTATTTCTCCTTTAAACATCTCCTAATAAATTACTCGCATTGTATTTTTACAATTTTATGTTACTCGAATTGTATTCTTTCCTGTGTTGAAGATGGACGTGGAGACACTTTGTTTAATTCTTTATGTGGGGTGTCATTTTATCTCATTCTTATTTTACTTTGTTGTATGTACAGTCCACAACCTACTAAAAATTGTTTCAATATTTTTCTCCTGAAAAGTGAAACTACTCATTTGCTTTCCAAGAAACAACTAATCCTTAATAAAAAAAGGTAAGGTTCATCGACAAAAGCGAAGAACGAGACACAAAAGCAGAAGACAAAGAGAACGAGAGTTCGTGTAATCGCTTATTGGCCAAAAATGATGGCCACCAGTTCCGGGAGCCGTTTTTTGTCAACATTGCAGTATCATTTTCTCGCACGACCGAAAGGTAGATTCCGGAGGCTGTCGGGTGGTCCCGGGATTATTACAGGCGCCGTGTCTCGAACAAAGACAAAACCTTGGTCCCTTTTTCCCATATCCTGAACGAAAGCAGACCATGAGGCGTCGAAACGCACGAAACTGTGTCGCCCCTTTTTTGTTCCCTAACACTCGAGCATATTTATGAGACGATCGACATTTTTATTTGGAAGTTGACGCTGCACAGAGACCCCAACTCGAGGGTCGTATTTATCTGTGGCACAGTGTTTCGGGGGTGGAAATCATGAATATAGGCTGATAGTGGTCAATGTAACGGAAATTTATGGCGGAGGTCTGATTTCTTGTTTAAACTTGGGATTTTGTAATTTTGGGAGATCGAGCATTTGAAATTTTAGGATTTTGGAACTTTAAGCATTTGGAATTTTAGGGCTTTGAGACTTCAGAACCACTAGAACTCTGAAAGTTTGAATTTATGATTTATTCATCACTTTCACATCCCAGATGTTTAAATTTACATACCCCCTCATTCCCTTCGTACATCTTCATCGTTTCCCGGTACAAATTTCGTTCCAACGGACAACCAATTACACCGCCGTCTCGTCATTGACACCTATATCACTCCAGCGATCTTCATCCACGTAGATACACGGTTTGCTCAGATGCGTCCACCTCTTACGAAACGCAAATTAACATCTGTGCTCCTCAAATACACCGTGCTTTCCCTGCCACTATCGAATTCCTGAGTCCTTCTTTGAAAATACCAAGTCGTTATGGAACACTGGGGTAAATTTCAAAATTACAAATTCTAAAATTTACAAAATTCAGTTTCTAAAATTGCCAAATTTATAAGTTCCAAATTTCCAATCTCTCAATTTCCCAAAATTCCAAAATTCGAGAGTTCCACTGCCAACTCCCAGTAAAAATCTACAAAGATTCCTATAAACAGAGAGTACCCGCAAGTACCGAATCCCCCAACAACACACATGTCCACATGTTATGTCTCAGCCTGTATACACGGACCAAAGCCGTAAATCCTTGTCGACTTAAAAGAAAAAGGGGGAAATATACCCTGAACACACAGCAATATCGTGAAAATCGTTCCCTTGGATCGCGATTCGCGCGTTTCCAGCTTGACCAGGTGTTATTGGAGGACTAGCAGCGGATTATTAGCGGATTAGTCGTGGCGACGAACATTTTCCATTTCGCGATCCGGGATTACCAGGAAACGCGTTTCTGATAGATCGAGTTTCGTATTTAGGTCGATGAAAGTCGCTCACACCCTTCAAATTCGATTTTTTCGAAATAGTTTGTGCTTCTTTTTCTCTTTATCGATTACGCTTTGGGTCCCCTGAGAAATCCCGTGTAAATTACAGAGGGGGCACAAGATGAGACTCCTGCAGTACAGGTAACTTGTTTGATAGGTGACATGGTAGGATCAGATTTGACCTCGTCAAAATTAAATTTATAATTTCGTCATCAAAGGTATACGTAGAAGTGCGTTATGTTAGAAGCTATACGTAAAAGGCTCGTCTGGTTGAATCAACAGGAGACAGGTTTCTCTCTCGAAGCTGAAGTCCGAGTATCGAGACGCACACTTATCAAAGTCGTATTCTTCGTGACGGAATATTCCCAAGTAAATTGGATACAAGTGGATAGGCGTGAAATCGAATGGAAGCCCCGGAGAGAGATACCTTTGAATGAAGCTGTGCAAGCGGTTAGTCTCGACGATCTGTCGGCCGTTAGCGGGAGGACGAAACCGATACAGTAGACTCTCGTTATATTGCCTACGATGATGTTGGGAACACGGGGCAGTCATATTGTTTATGATCTAGTGAGACATTTGGGGATTTGGGGAATTGGGAATTTGGAAATTTAAAGTACACCCAAACACCATAGGCTCCCCATAACAAAATGTAGCGATATAACGAATTCTACTGTACCCAAAACGGCGAACAGAAGGAATCTCCGATTCGTGGATAGCCGCGAGGCCGATTTACGAGCGACCTCCCAAGCGTTGCCGAATATCGTGGCAGTAGAAAAACGGGCAGAAAAAAGCGGACGGATATCCCCGTCAAAAGTCACGCACCGCCTCTCTCAAAGCGAAGCTAATGGAAACGTTTACGTCGACGAGGAACCCTTCTATTCTCTTTCCTTGCCATCCGAAGATGATCCTTTCTTGGGATGAGGCTCCTCTCGGAGATTCGCGACTGATCCCTTTCCGGAAGGTCTATTAACCCTTTACTGCTGAATTTCTATTACCAACTCCGGAATTTATAAAATAAGAAAGGGGTTCTGAAATGTAACAGTGCGGAGTATGTGACAAGTGGGATTCTACGACATGCGTGTAGGATTTTATGTTCAGTCGTTTGTTCATTCATTTTTCAACTTAATTTTTAATTTGAAGTGAAGTGCACATTATAGATAGGTTCAGTGTCACTCTTTGGGGATGAATTTTTAATACTCTGTAACTTTTATAAATGTACAGTGATCAAAGAGCTTTCTCTGCCGAAGGTGTGTGATATAACAATGACTCAGTGACGAAGAAAACTTATATGTAATTGTACTTCAATCTTGAAATATGGCGATTAAATGAACTAGCATACAGGAGGTTACGTAGACGATAGACAGTGCGAACATGGATACTTATCCACTGCTTTATAAATAACAAGAATGACAATCTTTGACAGATCAGTGTCGGTTCATGTGGCTTTACACTTGAAAGGATTAATGTGCCATAACGGCACCGATGATTTTTCCATTTTATTAAAACGTCATTTTTGTTAGATTTATTGGCAGAGAAACTTGAAAATGATTGCGAGGGAGATTTCTCACGACGTCGTAACTATATTTATTGCAAATTCAAACAATAAGAGACCTAAAGCGGACACGTGAAAGTAAAGTTTTGGATTTTTATGCTTTTGTCAATAGTCTACTGGTTGTGAAAGCGTTAACCAGTTGTCATGGAATGACGTATTACACAGGTTTTCCGTGCTATTATGGTAGAACTTGAAACGACACGTGTCCATTGGCGTAACTAGATGGGAACTAGGGTGGTCCATATATTCAAGGTATATGGATTCACCATCTCTTGTGTCAGGTACATAGGATACCTGGTACATATATTATAGAATAGTCAATTTGATAATTATTTTCAAGATCCAAATTTTGTCATTACCTAATTACCAAAATTTTCGAACACTCAAATAACCAAATCCCTAAATTGCCAAATCCCCAGACTTCACACCTCCAAAGCTCAAAAACCTCTAAATAAGAATTTCCATCCAACCGAACCTCAAACCTCAAAATTTATTTAGAATTACCCCAAAAAGAAAAGGAAATTTAATTAGCGTTCGCGTAAGAGTGTCGAGCCTCAAAGAGGATCATAATTCCGACTGGTCGAGGCCGTAATCGTAAAGAAATCGTAAAAACCGTTCGCCACGCAGTCTGTACGGATAACTTTGACGCGGTCGCGTCTCCCAGTGTCACGCGTTTAAAACGCTCCCCGAGGTGGTGCAGTTAAAAGCGAGAGGCAAGCTGTCAATATGGTCCAAGCAATAACGAAGATATGACCCTTTGTCCGAACGAATCATCGATCAACTTGTACGAGACAGAAGAGACGTCGTGCTACCTTTACTGCTTGTTTAAGGGCTACGTTGAAACGCGATCCTTTGACCTCACTTGAACCGTCCTTTCAACGCGCATCTCCCGAGTCGTTGAACCTTTTTCTACGAGGAAAAAATTAATGACAACCTGGCGAAACAGGGATATAGAGATTTTTTCACTTCGAGAACTTGCTCCTCGCCGATACGCTTCTCTATGAGACTGCCCGGAAGGTCGGCGACGGGATATTAGACTCTGGGCTATAAACCTTCGCTGACAATTCTTGTCTCGATATAATGATGGCTAGGGAATTGTTTCGGAATATTGGTATCTTATATCATACTCGTGACGCACACTTATATCGATAAACCTGCCTCGTATTTTTTATACAAGTTAAATTGTACTGTGATTACGATATAATTAAGAATAGTTAAAGTAGGCTTAATATTTTTAGTAGTGATTTTTCTGTGTAACGTGACTGTCCAAGAAATTGTAGATAAAGTGACCAAAACAATAAGATCAGTCGCAAAATCAATAGGTTGGTGCTGTTATAGCTCACAGTGCAGGTATCAAATTGTCTCGATTTTACGTAATGTGACGTATTTAGACGTTCTACGAAAATACACGGTGTCAGAAATACGTTCTAGTTCTTGGATGGGTGTCGTGACACACGTGCTCGATAGCGAAAGTATGAAAATAGCGTATGAAAACAGGGGAGAGAATAAAGGGCGATAACGGTGTAGGAATAAAATGGGAAGAATGGGCAGACCATGGCGGACGGAAACTTTTCAGCGATTCCATGGGCCAGGAAATGACCGATATCGTTCTCTTCCGTTCGGCGACGGTACCTCATTATCGCCTCTTTCTCGTTCGGTTTCCACGGGTCTCGACTCGTTAACGAACGGGGACCAGCACTGACACACTTTTTCCCTTGATTACCGCGATGTCGATTGATTAGTCGACGCTAAGGTCTCCCTTTCTTCGATCTACCCTCTCCAGAGGGAGAAGGTTGGTCCATTGTCGTAAAAGTTTTAATTAAATCCGGCCGGGCGAAGCCGTATCCTCGCCGATTGTACGATCGAAAATAAACTTTCCCCCTTCTGTTCGCGACCGGCTAAACGACAACCGTTTCAGCCCCGGAATTCACGGTTTCCAACCCTCGGGGCCGCCGGATGTGATCTTTTGCCTCGATGAATCGCCCCCCACCCGACGCTCGCGGTATTTTCACCAGAAATTATTTCCAAAAGCTCCGAAGCTCTCGAGAAATTGCTTTTGCAAAATCGCTGAATTTCGTCCGTGGAATCTTCGCTGCAGACTCTACATAAATTCACCGGCTTACTCGTTTTGATAACCGAGGTGCTGAAAGTTGGAACCATTTTTCTATTTCAATCGAATTATTCGATGACGATAGACTGCAAATATGTACGCAAATGCAGGTGTGTACAAATGTAAATGTAAATATCTATGTATATAAAAATTACATAAAGTAATACAAGAATGAATTCCTACTCTCGTGCAATTTTTTTTAATTTCACCCAAAAGTGAGCAGCGCCAGTCCAGGCGACAAGAATGAAAAAAGAAGCGGGGTTCGGGTAAAAAGAAGGGCATTTTTGCAGCAAGAAGTCCGGAGAATGATCCGCCGTCTCGATTGTGTTATTACGCGTCATAAAGTTGAGAATATGCAGGCATACAGGGGATCCATTTTTCTCCTCTTTTTACTTGATATTAGCGCGTATAATCTCAAGCGTGAAATAAGCTGTGAGAAAGGGTCGACGAGAAGAAGACGTCGTCGTGTGCGTTTTAATTCGAGCGTGCACGAGCGAACGGGGGTCATTGTTCAACTCGCGGGCAAAAGTAAAGTGAAATTTCTTAATTTATTCGTCCATTAAGCGGGGAAGGCTAGCGCGAACATTTCTCTTATCGTATTGCGAACGGACGCGTCACTCGTAAACCGCAAAACCTCCAATTTATCGCTCGCCAAATGTTTTCTTCGCTTTCGAATACTTCTTTGTTCAAATTCGAATTCAATTTGCTTTAACAAACGTTTCGTTTTCGAAAATTTTAGCAAATTGTAGCAAAAAATTGCTACCGTCTCTGTTTCGCTGCATGAGTCCTGTTAATTACAATATAATGATCATATACAATATACAATCGTACTCATACAATCCTCCTAATTCTTCCAAACTACATTTCTATTGCAACCAACCATCGAATCAATTTAAAACAAGTCCAACTTGAACTGAAATGAAATTTGAAGTGACTCTTCATAAATGTAATGAAAACAGTTCTTATCCCCATCCACGTTTGTTAAAAATTCCGTCAATTTCCGGTGTTTGCGCCTAACGATTTACATTGTTTGCTTCGAGGCGTATTACGCAAGATTGCCAGCGTCTTAAGACCCGCACAGGATGTCGTTCCGCGTTAAGAGGAAAGGTACACTCTTGAATGGAAAATGTACAGGTGTTGAACGCGTAAGCAAATTAGCCACCGTTCGCGTTTCGAGCCTGCACAAGGACGATCTCTCCACCGATCTAACATTCTCAACATTGTCGTTCGTTGGCTCCAACGCGATACCAATCTACCTACCTACTTAGGTATGTTCAAAGAAATTTCAACCTGGATCCATTCGAGGGACAACTGAAATTCTTTTCCTCGAGGATCTGATATTCGATACGTTTGCTGTCACGGTCAAATGAGTCTTTGGTATCGAGGTACTGTCGATCAGATTATTCGGCTATTGTTTTGAGATATAATTGATCATAAATGGACACTGTTAATGCGTTCAGGGAAAAATTTGTTTAGAAGAATACAAAGCTTGGTGTTTTGAAATTGGCTAGTTTGTTACAACGGCCATGTACTAAAAATATCCACGAAGCGTTTATATAGTCATTTCACTGCAACTTCCAGCTTTATAATGATATACCATAGGTGCCACTTTGCGATACTTTCATGTCATCAAATTATACCAGACTGTTCATGTTTTGAAATTAAACATTTATAAGTGACAACCAGCCATTTTGTACGAAGAATACTCATCAGTGGATTATGTACATTAGTTAGATTTTAAGGATCAAATCGATGTAGCTTTGCAATATTTTTATGTCATCAAATCGCGTCAGATTTATATCTTCAAACCGTAAGCTTTATAGAACACGAAGGAGTTCTCATGAAACTTAAAGCTTCACATAAACGCAATGCGATACTTTTATGTCGTGAAATCGTGTCAGACTTTATCGCGGGGATATTGTTTTTGACGATTCGCAATGAAACAGCGGTCATAGAATCGCCAGAGACGGGGGATTTGAAAGGTGAACTTAACGGTGCTACCCTGTAGGTCCGTCGTATCATCGGCAAATTGCAATTCCTAGAAATTTAAGAGCGTTCCGATGCGATTATCGGATCCGTCCGCGTGCACTTTCCTGCGGCAATAAACCGCGCGAGTTATCGAGCGACGTGCCACGCTTCTAAACGCGTGTAACTTACACCAGCACGCGAACACGCGTTCCATCGACGCGGTGGACCTTTGAAGCCGGCACTTTTCCACCCGCACGATCATTCGTTTCGTTGACAGGCTCGCTTTTAGCCCAACTCGACCCTCTTTGGTCTCGAACCTGACAATACGAATCAATTCGTCGGCATCAACGGCTTCCCGTCGCGTCTACACGCTTCAAACTAATTTCCACCACGCTTCGTATCCTTCGAATGGGTATTCATCCTCGAGAACCTGCTTCGTATTTACTTCTTTGCCTTTTTGGGGGAGTGCATTTCTTAGCTTCACAGAATTTTGAAGGAAGTGCAAAGTAATTGTGGAATTTATAATAGCGATGGTGGAACGAACTTGTTAGGTATTAATGAATCTTTCACTATTACATTTTGCCAGTCTTTCAACCTTCCAATTTATCAACTGAAATGTCTACCTGGAATGAATCACGTATAAAAATGTATACAGTAGCGCATAATTTCGTCACATCGCAAGATGAGAAAGTCGGCCAACGGAGGCCTCACCTCGACACGTTGTAAAGCAAGGAAAGCCGTGCTTGTAACCGCGCGTTTGAAACGAGCCTGGAACGTCCCAAAGATAATATTTGTTGTAATAACATCTCGAGCGCGTCCTTATATGCGTTTGAAGAAGCTCGAGAGCCACTCCGTCTCGAGTCACCAGCCAGAAAACGCTTTCAACGCCCCGAACGTGGCTCGAGCCGATGTTTGATTTGATTTTCTGGCTTGGAAGAAGCGTGACGAGGCTCTTATCACGCGGAACGGAGCGGATCCTGTCGTATTCTTTGTCATCCGCGAGATCCAGGCGGAAGACTCGAGAAATTCGGTCTTATTTAACCGTGTTTCATCACCAGATGACGACGTTTACGGACGAAAAGTTTACGTAATCGTTTGCAGCAAACTTTGAACTTCTATACGACGTGTCATAAGCACCGTCGCTACGAAATAATGTACTCTTTCGTGTCGTCGCGATCCGTAGGATATCGTAGGAGAAATCCATTTCGCGAAAACGTGGCTTAGAACGTGGATGCGTTTTTTATCATTACGTCCACGGAGAGTCGTTTAAGAATCAATCAGCGAAACGCATCGAATCCAGCAGAAATCGATTAATTTAGCCGGAATACGGTATTTCGATCACGACCAACTCGCGTTATCGTTCGAATATCTATTCACTAGACGTCTGCCAGGTTGTTCCTTGTACGCCAACAGATACTACGAACAGCTGTATCGTCGGACGCATTTTTTAATCGCCTTCGGAGCACCGTGGTCTATCGAAAAACGAGCCCGAGGGGTGAAAGCCCTTCCCATTCCTCCCGTTTTAATATCCTTGCCGCGTGTAACCGTTTTCCATGCACGTGACCACGTCGAACGATGCTCGTAGAACGCGCAGATACCCCATGAATATTAATTACTTTACACTCGCGCTCGAGAAAACGATCCTTCGAGGAAATTCCTCTAGCCACGCTCTACGTCCAAATCTTGTCGTTCGTAATAAGGGAGAATACTGAACGCCAAGAACTAACTTACCATTTCTTTCTATTTGTAATTCACTTTTACGTTTCTTAGAAGATTAGCGTTTTACGTGAATATTATGTGTAGGAGGGGGTGTGTAGGACGCGTTATATTGCCACGCGTTATATCGCATTATACATCCACGCATCTTCCCGCGTTAAACGAGCATGATTCACATCCAACAATCAGCTGAAAACAATGCGAAACGAGCTCATCGAAAATAAAAAATAACGAAAAGAATTGAGTGGCGATTGAAAAAGAAAGGCGAACGGTTCAATTGTTGAAACACGTTTGGCGAATTCTCTCACCTTCGCATCTGGTCGCGCGCGTGGCAGTGCCACTCTTTATTTTCTTTCGGCCGGGGTATATTTAACCGGGAGCAACGAGCGATTTCGTCGAATCGCTAAATCAGTCGTCGTCCAGGAGGCCGATTTTTAGCGTGCAACGGGGACGGTGTCTATCGGGAACTCGGAACACTTTAACCGACTGGCATCGATCATCTTGATCAATCGGCTTTAATCCGCGTGTAGCGAGCGCGGTTAATCCTTATCTATGGGCCTACAGAACGCTACGGGATTATAAAATAGAAAAGACACGCTGCGAATAACACAACGGCTTGGAAGATTAATCGAACACCGGTAAAGGTTACTTGTAACGCGCTTTCTTCTTTCGAACCACAATTGCCTGGGAAATACTCCGCGGATTAACTGGTTGACGATGGAGGTCATTGCTGGATGATTCGATGAGTTTTATTTAGTCGAGTAACTTCGTTCTCGATGGAGAACGCGGGAACACGACACAAAGCAGCACCATTTAATTCGGTTAAACTCTCAATGCAATCAGTCACCGCTTTCATGGACTCCGTTTCTGTTGTGCAGAAACACAACTCCGTGTGCATAATTTTATTTCAATATAGTCACGTTTGCAGCAGGCTATGTGTCCCATATCTTGTACTTTTCATTAATGTAACATGGTTGAATAAATGAGGACACGAAGTCAATTCTCAACATTAGTAATTAGTTTAAGAAAATATATATCCTGAGGTCTATTTCGTAATTGTATTTGTAAATGCAAGGATGGTTTGATAAAAAGATCAAGTCTATTAACTATAACTGTACAACCAGCTAGTGTTTACTGATCGTAAAGAGAGGAAAGCCGCGAAAGACAAATGATCGTTTTACTTGAGCGACTTTACGTTGTAGAATTCGATGCGACACTGCGTAGGAAATATCGAAAACAGAAGCCCGGTGGCTATGAATGGAACGAATAAGCTTCGAGGTTTCCTCGAAACATTCCAATTATTCTGCCGGTTCAGTCTCTCCGTGTAAACACCTCTTCAAAATAGCATCTAAAGTTTTTCTAGCATTCTCTGGATCGCTCGAGTGAACGCTTTTACGCTGCTATTAGCAAACTACACAATGTCTAAACCTTATTTTATAAATAACTGTCTCCATTTTCAATTTCCGGAAACTAGCCAGTTTTTGTGTGAACGAAGGATTTACTGTCACTTTCAAAGTTATTTCAGAATATAACTGACTTTTTCTATTATATATTATGTATTATTTCTTCTATTTTTATTCGTCAGAATTTCGTTTCTAAATAAAATAAAAAGTACATACACCTTCGTCAGGAATTTATAATTTGTTCATACCGAGACATTTTTCCCAAAACACACATTTTGATTACTTTGCCTCACAGTTCGAGTGACAGCAGCTTTTCTACGAATTTCTCCAGCGTCTCGAGAAGTCTCTGTTTATTTTACAGAGGACTTTTTCCGTCGATTTTGGGGGGCAATTAAATCTCACCGCGAACAACGACGGTTTTGCAGCTGCCGACCACGTGGCCGAGCCGTTTTCGAACGTGCCAAATGTTTTATCGCGAGAATTGGCCACCGTCGACCCTGGCATTTATTTTTTCTGCGAGCCAACTCGATTCTCCACATTTTCTTTTTGCCCTGTCAAACCCGAGGAAATCGGACATGCACCGACGGACAAATATGCTGCCGAGGACACCGTGCATAGACGACCGAGCGACGTCCATTTGTCAGGGTTCGCAATTTCTGCCTTCGAAAATTGCAAATTTTCAAATTCTTCAAATCCTCAGTTTGCAAATTTTTAACCCCTAGTTCTGGACAAGGCAAATTTCCAAATCCCCCAATTTCCGAAACCCCCAAATTTTAAGCACCCAAACCCCAAAATTCCTAAATTCCTAAGTACGAAAACTCCCAAATCCTGAAATTTCAAAATCCCCCAGTACTTTTCCCCCAAGACGCGCTTTGGATACTTTCTGAAACTGGTCTCGAGTGTTGATTCGCCGTAGCGTTAGGTGTTAAGCTATTCACAGGTCGTCGACCCAAATACTGTTTTCTTAAACCTCTCAAAGCGAAATGTGGGCTGCCTACGCGATAAAGGTAAAAAAAGAATCGCAGGTTGGATAAATATTGAGAGGAGAGAGCTGTGTCGAAAATAGTCGAAGGAAAAAAGGAGGGAAGTTCGAAATAAGAGATGCAAGCGATTCCGGCGAAAAAATGGGGGTTTTTACGGCAACGAGAGAGGAAGAACGTCGGTCGGAAATTGCGTGTCCGTTTTGTCGCGAGGTGTTTAGCATAAGTAAAAGGGCAGACAGGTGCGCATACGTATTAGCGACTCGCGGTGACTATCGATAGTCGACGAACGTCCCTCGAGGTACCATCTTTTAATCGAATTTCATTCGATCGTTTTGTCGGACAAACTGTCTAAATTTCAAGTATACGGATTTTCGAGTATTATTACAATTTGTAATAATATTTACTTTTTTGAGAACCCGAGAACTCAGAAATTTCCTACGTTCCACTGACCGCTATTCCTAGACCGGTTTATCTATTCCATTCGATGACAAAACAAAGATCGCGAAATCGACGGTTAATCGAGCAGTTTCCGGCGAAATATCTCGAGCGATATCCCCGATCCGAAACATCGAAAGAAACGCCCATGAACCGTGTAGAAATTCGAGCGAAGTTGTAGCGGCAGTCGTCGCGCCTTTCGAGATTATGCGAGTATTTATCGATTTGCATTTACATTTGTCTCGTCACGCCGCGCATCGCGTCGCGCCATTGTGAACGCTCGTCTGCATAATTCGAGGACGAAGCGATCGACCACGAGGACGTTGCCAGATCTTTTCAGGAATACTCTCTGGCCATCGAATTAGGACCACGTACAAAAATTTCACTTTTATGGCTATAATTTTATATATAGTGTATTATATGTAGCTAATAAATTATGTAATTGCAACTTGAACAGCCCTTACGAAAAACGTGAAAAATGCTGTAAATGTATACAGATGCTAATTCGACGGCCAGGAACAGTATTTTTAATCCTTCCCGGTATCCAAAGTTACTCGCATACCAGACGGATCAAAGTTCCGACGAAAAATCCGCTCGGTTTCGAGCGGAATCCTCTAGTGGCACATCGTCTGGGTCGACGCATATTTTAGCGCGTGATTCATTTGCTCGAATTTCGAGGCTCGATATTTTGAAACAGGAAGGTTCGAATCGAACACGCGGAGATCGATGCGCTCGTCCCCTTTCGTGTCTCTTGCTGTGTACAGCTTTCGGCACACCAGAAAATGGATGAAACGAGGCGCACTTGACCTTTCGCGCGAGCTGTAAGTGGCTAATAAACGCGAGCGTCCGCTTCTAAGTAGATCAAGATGAACCCCGACGGTTTCAACAGATGGAATTGTTTATCTTCAGAATTTACTGCTCAACCGGTGACCGCATGCAGTTGCGCACATTCTTTCTCCTTTTTTGCCCCTTTCAATCCTATTCCAGTTTATTGCATTACGGAAGAGTACGATTATTCGTCAGGAATATTAACTTGAGAACGTTTAGTTATACCACGAGATTGAGATATTGGAGAGATTATAGATGAAACGATACTCAAATGCTGTAATGCAATTTTTACTATTAAGTACTCGTTAATCTTGTAAATCTAGTAATCGAAGGTTTGAAATTCCTCGGAGGAAATTTGTGGATTCAGGAATTTAGAGAGTCAACGATTTTGGGAACGTGACAATTTGGGGATTAGAGGATTTGAACATTTGGAGACTTGACAATTTACAGATTGGGCTGAGGAATTCGGGAACTTGAGAATTTATAAATTTAGGTACTTGACAAATTGAGGATCTTGAGAATCTTGAAACTTTAGACTTCATAAATTTCTAAATTCAATGCGAGGAGTTGAAACTTTGACCACTTCACATGTCATATAATTGAGAAATTATAAGTCAACAGATTTTAATCATAAAGTTTGAATTATTGCTACCACATCCTCATCACAATTTATCACAAAATGATCCTTCCATTATTTACAAAAAAAATGAACACAATTTTGTAAAATCATGTTTTGCATTCTGCATAATTTTGTAAAATGATGTATTGTATTCTGTATAATTTTGTAAAATCATTTCCGTTTTCCTACGGCGTTTAGAAACGTCTGAAAGTCGTGCCTTTGTTTACCGAGCACAGATGCAAATGAATGGTGCAACATAAGTAATGAATCGTTAAGCGGTCCGCAACAATAAGACTACTTATCTTCTCATCTTCTAATATGGTCGTAATTACAAAGTTGGCCGAACGAGCGAGGAAAGTGTACTTGACCTTTTGTTGCAAGGCGCAAACAATTAATAAGCGCGGTCGCGTGCTCCGCGAAGCGCACGCGGCCCGCAATAAATCGTCGAATGATTTGCCGAGATGAAGCTGTTCCTTTCAACGATTAACAAGACTAAAAACGCTAGTTGCTCGATCTTGCTCTCGCGAGGTGCAAATAATTAATAACCCATTCGATACGCCTGTCGTAAAACACTTCCGCGCGTTTGTAGAAACGCCGAGAGAAAATAACTGTAACTTCGTTATCTCCTATATTAACACAAGCTACGCTTTAACTACACTTTATTTTAAATATAAAAAAGATAACTGCGTTACTATCTTAAAACCTTGAAGACTCTTTTAATTTGTTCTTGTGACAGTTCTATTAGAAAGGAGTTCAAATTAAGAACAAAAAATTGTAGAAAGCTTGTTCCTTTGGAGTTTATAGAATGTGAATATAGTGCAAGAAATAAAGCGTTCAGAGTGTATACAAGTTGCAGAGGGATTTGATAAAACAACGTTTAAAGATTGCGGAGCAACCGACTATGATCAATTAGCATTTGGAACGTCGCACGAATCGGTACGATTCTTCGGGAGTAATTAAGAGGATGCTTGTTTCAAAGAAGACTGACCTATTCTCGAACGAGGACGTCGTCAGTGGATTAAATAGGACGGGTCTCTTGATGACGAAGTGAAAATACCTTTGTACAGTTTGCTCTGAGAAACTTCGCTGACAACTTTGATACTCCATTGCAAATTTGAAGAATCTGCCTCTTCGTGCAACAGAAGTATCTTAGAAAATGGAGAAATCACGGGTTCTTTATATCGATCTGTTGATCTTTATATGAATCTAGTTAAATTTATGAGGTACTTGTTACTAGGATACGTGACATATTCTACTATTATAGGATGTATGTTCTATTTTATAATAGAACATGTCTTATTAGATTATGTTCTACTCCACCTGTTTGCTCAAACATAACATATTAATATAATTAGTATACTAGTATTATACCTACTAACCCAGTGAGGTTATATTATGATATATCATAGACAATATTGTGCATTATATTTAATATATTGATAACGTATCAATGTATTTGTATAGCCACTCCTCGACTCCACACGATGTCACCTATGGTGTAATACGTCTCTAACATATGTGACACACGAGGGTAAAAGCCATAGTGACGTAACTCACCCAATTCCTGTACCGAGAAACGAAAAATTTTATGAACCGATAAAACATGTTCCAGCACTTCTAAACGCATGTTGAATTATAATCAAAGCCACAATTTATACTAGTTTTTGTTGAACCCACTGACAAGTGTAGATTGTATCACTACACGTAAGCTAATATTAACATTAGTGCAAAAATAGAACTTTTAACGAACATTAGCGCAAAAACTAAAATGTGCAAGTATATTAGCAAAAATAGAATTTTTAACTTTTTGTGCTCGAGAGGTGACTCTGTCTTGTCCATATTCCATATTCGGAATTATGCATAATTTCCGAATTATGAAGAATGTGCTGGTACTAGGTATATCGCAATTTGGGGATGATTGCACGCGCACCCCGGAAGAGCGTGTGCGTGGTAGCCACGTGCGTCCACACGTGGAGTCTGCATACCGGCATAGAGTAACGGAGAGGGTGGTAGGAAGCGGATCGGAGCGAGACGGAGAGGACTGGCGGTACTCGAAGCCCTACGTTGCTCGCTCGAACGAGAGGAGAGCTCAGTGCTACGATGGTCAGCGTGCGGGCAAGTCGTTGCACAGCCAGGAACGTTCTTATTGCTCTCTCGAGTTATCCGCTTCTCTCTCGAGTCGTACAGGGACGTAGGAAAGCGCGTGTCTCGCTTAATCGCGCCTAATTAAGACGATTCGCTGTCTGCTGTGTCCGTCGCGCTGTCATTGACCGTCTGCGGTTTGCCGGCCTCGTAAATCATCCTGCTTCCCCTCGCGGCAGAATGCCGCGTAATTGTGTCACGGTTGATATACGAACGTATTTTCGTCCGCTCCGTTTTGATTAACGCGGAAAACCAAGAAATTTATACTTTTCGAGCGGACAGTTCGTGGAGATTTCGGTGTGAGCGATTGTGCGTTAGCAAGATGATTTTTACGGACAACTAGGAAGCGGAGCTGGAAAGCACGTGCTTGCGGCGTATTCGGCGCGAAGGAAACCACGTGGCCCGTGACAGCTTCTACGAGTAAGTTCGGTGAAACACTTCTGTTTTCATTTACACTTCGAGGGGGTTTCTTGCTTGTGTTCTTTGGGAAAATTTTCGCTCCTGGAAGGGGATTGAAAGAATCCAGGGAAGATTTTGGGTTATTCTAGGTAAAACTGGAATATCTTCATCGTGTGTTATACAATTTTAAGACAGTATCGAATATGGGGGAGTAGCTGATTGTAGGCGAGGAAAAATTAACCCTTTGTCCTATGTCGAGTGTGATCTATTGGTTGAATTTTCATTTATTTTCTACTTGTTATAAACATTTATACATTTGATTGAGATCTATTTTGTAAATTAAAGAGTTGGTTGGTGAAAGAAATTGAGTGCAAAGTGTTAAGGGTTCTAATCGACAAAAGAAAATTGTACTTCGTTCGACAACGATCATTTTTCCCTCACGTTTTCCGAAGCGTAAATTTGTACCATCGACATTCTCCGAATTCTTCCGGAAAAGTTGCTCGTTGATAAGAGATAAAGCAGAGCTCGTATATTTGAAAGACAATCGAGAGATTAGGTTGCAGGAATGGTGAAACATTGTTGACTGTCACAACTATAAAGGATTTATTAAATAAGGGAATATACACATACGTACGTTTTTTCAACTAATTTCTGGATTGAAATATACCGTTTCAGTAGCTCTTTCGAAAAAGTCGGTCACTGATAAGGGAGTCAACAGAACAGACATGTTATATGGTATACGAGATGTTGTTATATTGCATGTATCTAGTCAAACTCGTGACTCGGTTCGCAAATGTAACAAAAGAGGGATTACGTTTCTGTGGCATTGTTAAATATTCGTTTTACTTTTGATTACAATTTCCGTGGTCGACGAATTTTTATAGAAATTACAAATGTTTAAATATACATATTGTTTATATCATTAAATAAGACCTCAAATCCCCAGAATTCTAAATCGCTAGATCTAAATTATTGTCTGCCATCATCCCCAAATTCCTAGATTCCTCTATCCTCAGATCCTTCCATTAAATCCCTGTATTCCCACATCTCTAGATCTCCACATCCCTAGATCCCTCTATCTTGAAATCCCCACATCCCTCACTCTCCACATCTTCAGACTATCTCTGAATCTCAAGCTTCCCAGCTATAATGAACTCTGTGTAAATTTAATTAAAATACTGCGTACAGGATTCACAATTTACCTGACGCATCGATGAAAATGTCACAAGACGACCAATTAATAATAGAATTAAGAATGTCGATGGGTATAAAAAGTGTAGAGCTATCGGTAATAATCGTCGATATCAGTGAAAGTGGCGGCGAAGAGAAACGCGATTATTCATCGGATATTCATGATAATTCGCGGCGTGCCTTTCTGCGTTTTTCCATCATTTGCATGATAGTTCAAAGTCGATTTCTCTCGGCGGAACAGAAGAGACCGACGATAGCCGTGGAAAACGGCTCTAGGCGTACTCGGGTGCAGAGGACGCGAGGAAAACAATGCGAACGACGCGACGCCGCGGCACGACGCAATCTTACTCAACAGAGGCATAAATAATTGCGTACTCCGAGCGTATTAAGATAGCGAGTTATCGCGAAGCGGGGAACCGGCACTGGCCCACGATAACGACGCATAATCGACGAGAATAATTCTTTCACGGTGACACGGTGATCTCTTCACGGAGCGTGGCATTATGGTCGCGTGAAAACCTACCCCTTCGACTCGTTCGCTTTATCGCCGTTCGTTTGTTCCTTCGTTACGCCATAAATTCTACTCGTCTACACCGATTCACATAATCGATGGAATCGTAAACTGTTTGTTGCACGGAGTTCAACTGTGGCTGTCGAGTTATGCAATTAGTTTCTTGCTCCCTTATCGAAGATCGACTACACTTTTTTAATCGTGATAGTAATATGAATGTTTTGTAACTGGGTTATGCTTCTATTGCATTTCCTTTATTTAATGTCGCATCAGTTTTGTAGCCATTAGTGACCACAGAAGTTATAATGTTGTCCCACTTTTTGGATCTTCAAATGCTGAATTTCAACCCCCTAACTCTGACGAGTCTGACACGTGACAACAGTAATAAATCTTACTCGGATTTTGAATACGTCTCAATTTGGAGTTCAAGTCTAATTATAATTTGCTTAGGTAGTTTTGACGCACCTGATAGATAAATCGTAAGACAAGGTTTCAAAACTTTTGTTCGAATAAACGTGACCGATAATTATTTATTACCCCTCGTTTACTACAACGTATAAATATGTATAAACATTTCAGCTACGTAAATATGCATAAACATTCCAGCGACGTATAAATATTCCAGACGCGTATAAATATCGCTACCAGGTGAATTAACGCTTGGAGGAAAATTTTTTCGCGATTTCTGTCCCATGAGAATGCAATATGCGCCGGTGTGAACGGCCTGCGCGAGGCTGTATTCGTTGACTGTCCACTCGCTCGTATAATTTCTGGGCCGAACACGTAATTTAACGCACTCCCACTTGCGTCACGTGATTATATCGTTTCCGTGGCTGTTTATACCGTTCGTACGCTTTTAATTGTCGCGTGTATTGTTCGCACGCGGAAATTACCAACGGGATACGTTTTGGGGGACTGGCTTCCGAAAACCTTTAAAAATAATTGCTTTCCCGCCAAGCGCCATTGATTATTCAGGACCTCTGCGAATTGAGAGACTTTTTCTGTGATTCATCGACATTTTGATGAATATTCCCGTAGATAATTTGATCACATGAAATTTAGATATCAATGAAAATATATTATTTCTGATGAAGATCGATGAGAAAAGAATTGCAGAATAAAAATTTCTGTACATTTCCATGTAACTTTTCTCAATTTTGAAACAGCTCAGTAAATTCTGATCTGCATCATTGTACTTAACCAAGTTATTCAAGTAAAGTCGGGTAATTAAGTAAATTGCTCAAGTGCTCAATTGCATAGTTAGCAATTGTTGAAGAAATAACAGTTCCTCAACAAATTGGGACTCTGAATTGCGCTTGTATTCGAACACAAAAAGTCTGTAGAGTCGCAACTCGAAACGCGATAGGATTGAATCGTTCAAGTTCAAGGAAGTTTCGCAACGGGTTTCTCCAACTAATTTCGCGAGCATTCTGTTAAAGAATAAGGTAAACAGAACTCCGGAACTCGCGAATCTGTTAATTTTCGCGAGAACGTTGCCTTGCGCGTGGGAAGGACACGCGGGAAAATGGTGCTTTTCTTGGAAAACACAGGAGGAAATACAAAAAACATATATGATTTCTTGGTACACTCGACACTTTTTTATTCCGGGAAGTTTATCGAACACATGTTCGAAGAAAAGCAGCACGTAACTGCTAACTTTTGGAGAAAGCCACACTTTGCTACTGTCGTAAATCAATCAAATTCTTCATTAACCTTTTCGCTATCAATGGTGTCTAGAAAACGGACTATTAATTGCTTGTCAAGCCCGGGGACATAAATTTTGCTAATTGCGCGGCGGAGATGTAACAAAACTACGCATCTCGGTAGAATATAAATTTCTTGAAATTGCTTCTGAAGCTCGGAAAGACTTTGTCGAAGTATCAATTGTACAATTCCACTGTCAACTACCGAGATTTAGGACACCTATAATACGGGTTAGCATCCGAGGTAAGGGGACAACAGAATGGATCCGAGGTTACAACAGGTTGGATCACAAGATACCTCTGCAGGTATTCGAAAAGTTAGTTCAATCTTGTTTATGAATTAGGTACGTACAGTCGAGCGTAAGTAGGTGTCAAATAAGGGTGCACGAAGAGATTTCATCAAAGTTTCATTCGTCATTTGAGTAACGATCCAAATAGCATAAGAAAGTGGTATCTAAATTTTCGTGGAGATCGATTCCATAAATCTTGTGGACGACCAACCGTCGACCACCAAGGGTAAACACGGTGAACGTCAACGAACATATTCACCATTTCAGTAATCTCGCGTTCAACTGGTAAATACAAATAAATCAATTCTATGCTCGTCCAGTACTTTTCACCGTCCACGCCATAAATCTTCGGTATCTGAGTTGTTCGTGTCGGGCATACATTAAGCAGATTAATTCCGTGTAGTTGCGAGGAGAAAAGAAAACGCCTCTATAAAACCCATCAATTTAATGAACCTTCTAGTATCTGTTTCTTCGCTCGTTCGTGGAGCAACGTTCTCTTATTTTCCATAAATCTTCGATATCCGAGGCGCTCGGTTCAATCCGTCGTGTCTCCTGTATACGCGATTTCCCATCCAGCGAATAAATCAAACACGGATCGATTCCACTCGCGTTGCGAGTCCTTTTTTTCCTCTCCCGTCGACTGCTGAATGAAACGAGTGAATGGAATCGTTATGCGCCGCGGTGCAATCAGAATTGACGCTGAATTCCGGGAACACGATAGATCTGCTCGTGTGAAAAGATTCGATAGATTCTACTGTATCGGCTCATTCGTAATTGCCACTCGAGGATCGAATTTTTCAAATCTTACCATTTCGAGGATTTTTGTCCTTTGGGAAACAATTTGGAGTTTGAAGATTTGGTAAATTGAAAACTTCGGCGATTCTACACTTACAGAATTGGTGATAGAAGAAAAACTAGAAAATTTGATTCGTATATCTAAAGGAAATCTGTAAATTTAAATAATTCACCGAAGTAATAAATAATTCCACTCGTACATTACTCGCGAGTATCCACTCGATCATACGTGACATATGCAAATCGATACGATAGATATATCACTGCATATTTACCTTCGTCAATTTATTTCCACACCATTGAACGGCTTAAGTAGTTCTGCTCTAACAAAGGTGTTGTTTCGAAGATAAGTTTATTCTGCTTTTATTTCGCAAAAACAGCCGCTAGGGATTATTTAGATGTAGGGTGACACGGTGGATGTGCAGAGGCGCGCGAAGACCGACACGCGCCGAGTATCTTCATCTATTTCAGTGGATTGCCTTGTCGGAAGTATCACTCGACGAGCGCTTCCTATTGTGATAAAAGCGGCTTCGTACGCTTTCGTATTGCTTGATCCTTGCGTCGACCATGTCGCGGAACACGCTTCGAATCACGCTCCGAACTTGTACGCGAACGTTCGTCTACGAAAAACGATCAGAGATGCAGTTGCGAGCGAGTTAGTGAAAATCCTATGCGCGTGTGTACGTGTTTGTGATTCGCGGAGAGTAATTAGGGATTTGGAAGATTTGGAATTTGGCAGATTTTGAATATGGGAGATTTAGTATTTGGAAAATTGTGGATACTCATTAGATACAAAAATTTGAGAGATCTGAAAATCCTCCAACTTGTATTTGCTTATAAACGTTGTTAACAAAGAGAGGGTTGATGGAAAAGAATCGGATGGTAATACGCAGGGGCGGAATTAGTTACGGTGCGTCGATCGGCAACGACAGTGAGAGCGAACCGTATTAGCATAACAGTGTCGCGAACAATCGATGCTAAAGTGGCAGTGAATTCGCAACGAAGGCCAAAAATCCGTAGGGCAATGTCGTTTTAAATAGAAACATAGTGAACAAGGTAATCCTTCGGAGAATGCGGTTACATTGTGGTGTAATATTTTCGTTGTTCCCTCTGTAGATTTCCTCCAATTATTATGACGGATGTTTGTGAAACTATGTCGCGAGAAGAATCGTTTTGACGTTAATTTGCCCGCTGTTGAAAATGCCAGCACGTGCCCGAAACCTTTCCAGGGCGCTTCCGCGTGCTTCCTTTCTTCTTGCTTTATTTTATTTTTTGGACACCGTTCACGGACTACACGTACACAAAGTGCTATATCGCAGGGAACCTTCAGCCTCCACCCTCTTCAGACTTTTGTTCTATCCGCAAACGAGGGACGTTTCTAAATCCTTCCGCCGCTCATTCGAGTCGATTATTTTTCGAAAATAAATTGTTTCGAGCTGGAGATTGTTGGCCGGTTACAAAGTTCATCGAACGAAACAACAGAGGAAACGATTACTTCGCCGGGCTTTTATCGAGTCAGCAGACACGATCGCATCGACAGCCGTCAAAACTGTCACGAACCGAGCGTAGAATAAAGTCTGATCGATCAAACACTTCGTCCAATTTAGTTGTCGGATCCCTACCTCGATTGCCCTTCCATTGTGTGCGTAGACAGAGGATTAGCTCTTATCGTTTGAATGCATTTTTCGAAAAAATACGGATTTCGAAACTGTCAGGTTATGGCTCTGATGTAGAATATTCTGTCGTTTTGTATTATGTTATTATAGGACACAATTGATATCAATAATCAATGTCAATTGGTATCAGTACCTACGTCAATATCAATGTCATCATCTTCAACACCAGTAACATCATTGACATCTTCAAAAATATCAACATCATTAACATCGTCGACATCATCAGCACCATCAATATCATTATTGACATCTATTACAGTATCATTGAATACATCACCAACATGATTAACAATGTCATCAACATCAAGGTTAACATCCACATAAGTGCCAGAGTCAAATATCACTATCATTAACAATATCAATTTCAATATCAATGCCAGCATCAAAAGCACAGAATTTGCATCTGTGCTTTCATCGCGCGTATAAAATAAAGTGTAACAACCTGAAAGCTACGAGTACAAAGATGCCGCAAGGGTTGTTTTAAAATTAGAGATACTCTCCACGGATTGACCAGCTTCGTTTTTGTGTCCGTTCTAAATCCGGTACCGTCCACGAGATAAAATCGTTGAAGTAAACGGTCATCCTGTCTCGATCCTCGTCGCGTACCAGAGAGATCAGATCACGATCGAGGATCCGTTTGTCTCGAGACAAGTTCGAAATCGAGGGCACAAAGTGTATCGTTCCGATCTATTTTCGCCGGTTAACGAGCTCGTATCTTTGCCCCCTCGACTAGACAAGTCTGTCTGAGCACCGCTGAACCTCTAGATAGAGGCTGCCATATACGCCGTTCGATGTATTCAAAGGTGGTTGCGAAGCAAACCCTTTCATTAGCGTGTGGGCCACGCGGCTCTATTATCCCCGACAAAACATCCGATTCCATTGTCAACCGTCGAACAATGCCACGCTGCGGTCACGTGTTCCACTTTCGATCATTATACGCCAAGTGTGCATAAAATTGGCAAATTTGAACCGCCTCGCGAGATCGACCTCCGGACGAGGATTCTTCGAGATGAGAGACACCGATGACAGCTGACAACTTGGACCCAAATCAACGGACAATCGTACAGGTCTATTTCACTTAAACAGATCCATTTAACTCTTTCTTTGACACTTACTGCCAACTTGTGAATTGAGTTGCATCCAACAATAGACTGTCTTTTTTCTGAATTTACTACTGAGGTGGTACTCTGTTGGCATTGCTCATATCGGTACGAAGGTGATATTGGGATAAACTGAAATTGATACCGTAATTGATACATACATTGATACTAACATGTACACACCAAGACTGGAATTTACGTGAGCAGCGCCATTGGTAGATACCCCAGTTAGAATTGATATTGCCGTATAAACGAGATTGATACGAGCAACCCCGTTTAGGTGCACAGTTGGCTACTAAAAGCGAAGTCGAGGCCAATGTCAGAGTTCGAATGTGTACTTTAAAACTCGGCTAGAACAATAGGGGCTGCGTTCTGTGTTCGCAGCGAGAAAAAAAAGTGCCACTGCCATTTTGCAAGTTCCGATTGTGCGAACAGTATATGGTCTCGGTCCTGAGTGGCCGATATAGCACAATGCTGAATAGAAGAAACCAAAAGTACGATTGCCATTCAAACGGGCCACGAGAAACGTTATTCTCAGCAGTTATCTGTCGGCCATGACGGAAAAGGAAGATAAATCGATCTTTTTTTTTAATCTGCCATCAAGATTATACTTAAATTTGATACGAGCACATACATCCCGTATGAAAGTTTGTTCGCATATATTTGTTGAAATTACATACTCGTTCAGTTTGTTCAGTACGAAAAAATTTCGGATCGCCGGTCACGACCAGTCGACCGATCACGAAATGTCACTTGAGAACGGAGCGAAGCGTAAATCACGTCGATGATCGATTTAACTGGCGGATGAAAAAAAGAATATCGAAGTACCATCGTCGAGAAAGGACGTCTGTTGCGAATTCGTTGGTGATATAAAAGCCGATTATTTATTCAAGTCGACGGCCACTCGACGTTCCACATTTAGAGTATCCCGTCTGCGGAGTTAGTGAATGACTTCCGTTGCTGCGTGAACGGCGTTTCGCTTTAATCTCCGTGACACCCGACATCACCGCATTGATTTTCGGTATTCAGCATCCACCGTTCGATAGATGTTAAACATCTATCGTTCGCGAAAGACGTCGTTATCGCCTCTACTAAATTTACCCCGTCGTCGTCTTTTGCTCAATAATATCTATTCACTTTGAGAGTTCATTTACCGACCGTGCCGCTATCGTTCAGATTTATGAACATCTATCACGAACTATTTTTAGTAATCGACTGCCAGACGCTGGATTAGAAATTACACTTACAGATAAATTTCTGACTAATTCTGGTTCTACTTTTATCTCGGGAAAATTGAAATATCGTTCCATAAATAAGGTGAATCCGGTTAAATCTGATCTGCAGCGTTCTTTTCTTTCGATATTAGGAAGATTTGAAAGTTATCTTCAAAAACGTTTACTCCAAATTTTTACAAGAACTAAAGTGCATCTACATACACGTTACGGTAAAAAATTGGTATTAGACAGAAATAGTTATCTATTGTTCGGTATAGAAAGTTAACAATTTTCTCCAAGTAACAGTTAATTAATACAGATTAAACCGACGGAAAAAAGATAGAATTACCCGGTGCTTTACGCCGATCGAATCGCTAAGAATGATTGCGCGGCATTCGAAGCCAGCTCTTCGTTGCATATGTATAAACCTGGAATTGCGCATTGTTATTCGATCTAATGAAAATTTAACGAACCTGGCACGGTTCGTGACCTCGGCTCCGAACAAGGCTAATTTCGCCTGTAAATATCAATGATTCGCTAAGCGTAACACCTTCGGTGGGCGTCTTACGATGCAATTTTAAATTGCTCATTACGGACTACAAAGAAAACTATTTCTATATTTACTCTTATTCTTTCATGGTCCTACAATGGTATTCTATTATGATCCTATTACAGACTCGCTTAGAATATTCCAACACTGAATGTTGTTATTTCGAACTACGAAATTCGTGCGTACAAAGTATATCAAAAGCGAAAAACGAACGAAGAGATTATCTTCACAGAGATCTCTCACCTTATGACAAGAATAGTCGATACGAGTGAAATTAACGCCGGGTGGTCAAGTCGAAATTGAATTTAGATCGGCCACTCGTCAGTGATGCAGGGGTGCTAGGACTTATTTTTAAACGTGGCTATAGAGTGCGTGTCGAAACTGCTGAACAAAAAACAAAGGTGAAGGGACACCGTGTCGTTCGTATCGTTAATTGAAGCGACTCTGAACACGTGACATACAAAATACGATCAAGTCAAAGTATCGTGTAATGTTACAGATAAATAATGACACTGTTACAGATCTAACCTAGTACATTTAGATCTGTTACTGATAGTCGGTATCGAAGACAGAGGAAGAATAAAAATTCCACCACGTAAGAAGGGTGACACGAATGGTGAGTTGTTCCATGCAGGGAACATCTGTCCAATTTCGCGGACGTAATTCGAACTACAGATACAACGATGACAAGAGTCGGTTCGGACACGGAAGCATCGTCGGTGACGAGACATCGAAATGGAACACCGATCCAGACGGAAACGAGAGGTCGATGGGCTAGAAACGCTTCGTCCCGAATCCGTACGTACACAATGGTAGTATAACCCTAGAAATGCAGCAAACGGGAGGAAGGAACACGAACGAAGGAAGGGCGAGCAGGGAACGAGACGCAGCCTTCGCACAGAAATTACATCGCGCTACATCGTGTTACGTGCACTGTAAACGATACCCCTTGGCCTGTTGGCCACGCTCACAGAATGCGAAACGAGCGTGGAAACGTGGTGTGTTAGCTCGCACGATGCTCTAACGGTGCCCGTGAAACTTACGTGTCAATTGGACGATTCGACTGGAACAAACACTTTGCTCTACCTATTCATCCTCTTGCTCTTTTCTCACACATTGATCTCATGAATCGATATATGTTCCGATCGAGACATTTAGATGTTTGCATCATTTCAATTGATCAGCACTTTTTGATCATCATTAGGTCTGACTCTCAGGTACGGAATTTGTAATCGTGAATGAAAGCTCAGAATAGATGTAGTTGAACGACTATTTAAAATTTCTAGCTGTAGCTATTTCAACCTTAATTAAAATGGAAGTAGATGTAATTTGATATCTCCGACACCTGGTCAGCCAATGGTGAAGTTGGATAAATTGAGAGGAAGGTTTGAAATAGGGTTGAAATTGTGATGAATCGAAGTGATGTAGATTGGTATTTTCAGTAGCCTTCGGCCGAGTGTTCCGAGGCGATGATCCGGAAGACAGGTAACCGAGTGGATTAGGATTTATAGCTGTCCATTTTTCAACTGTCCATATTCCACTCCGTCAAAGTGTTCATAATAAAAGTATGCAAATTAGAGAAAAGCAGGCATGAATAGGCACGGGATTGTGTGGAGTGACGTGTGTCGGAACACGATGACGGCACATCGTGCGTTACGGAGATTCAGGTGGACTGTTTTGTCCGAGCACGTAGCGAACGGGAAACAAAACTTTCTAGGAATAGAGTTCACGGGGTTTTGTCATGCAAGCAACGAGATGCCTCTCGTTTGAATACCTAAATCACCATAGAAGACCACTTTACCTATTTAAAAGCGGAATATACAAATCGGCTCGTCTTCCGTTCCGAACACGTTCACCCAGTTGAGCGAGGAGAGGCCTTCGAGAGGGCAAACCCGGACGAGCGTCGATGAAAGAAAAGAGGCATAATTAAAAACGGGGATTGGAACCCGATATCCTTGAACGGTCTCGCGAATAAGTTACAAACGAAAAACCGACAGGCGTAGATGCAATAAAAGCGAACGTCGTCGGCTGGATTATAATTAATTAACCGATCGACTGCTATCAGCACGCGTACCGACTCGTTTTCTCGTCGCGAGAAATAGCGGTTCGAGCAAAGTGCAACGAGACGAGCTAAGCGGAACGGAGCGTTCGCGCTGCACCGACGATTACTTATCAACAGACCGGCTCCCCAAAGCGACGTCCATGAAGAGACGCGACGCGTCGCGACGAGACAGGACACGACACGACACGGTAGACCGGCCCGTTTATTCATGGATCACGAGCCACGTGGACGGATAATTCTCCGTTACGGTCAGCGAGGCTCGACGTGTGACTTCTTCAGCGTCGTATCTTGCCTTGAAACCAGTCCGACGCGGCTGCATCCACTTAAATATTACGAGCGTCCCTAGATTCTCCCGGAAAACTACGCTTTGCTCCATTTTCACCCGCGACCGAGTCGCATCATTTCTGCTACAATTTACTCCTTTCGACTGGAAACGATACAAGATTCTACGAGATTACCCGGCTGAAATGTGTTCACTGCTCAACACGCGCAGTTTTATCGTTGCTCAACAACGGAACAGGTGGAACGGACAATTGAACATTAGTCTCGTCGACGTTTGGTAGACTTTAGAGTCTCGTACTGATGGATCGCGGTGAAATTGTCGTTAATGAACAGCGAACGAACAGACGGGTTGACAAAACACTGGAATTTAGGCTAATTTTACAGATTTTTATATTTGAGTCTTTATGCGATGACTCAACGTGGTATAATTATCGTTGCTGAGGAGCAGAACAGGTTAGAACAGTTGTTAGTTTTATGGATTTATATTTACGAGTCCAATCCGGTGAGTCACTGATGAATCGTGATATAATTATCATTGCTGAAGAGTGGACAAAGAAGGGTACCTTGAAGGGACTGTTGAATACTGGTTTTACGAATCTGTAGTATATTTACAAGTGCTAAACGATGATTCACTATTGGGTCAATTATTGTTGCCGAAGAGCGGACAAAAGAGGACAGGTAGAAGGGACAGTTGAACGGTCACTTTTATACATGTATACCATTTTCATATGTCTCGCTTGAGGATCCATTTAGGATCGTGACACACCGTTGCTGAAGAGTGGACAAAAAGAGACAGGTTGAAGACGCAGTTGAACATCACTTTCTATGTATACTATATTCATGTGTCTCATCCAAGAATACATTTAGGATTATGACATAATTACTGTTTCTGAAGTGCAGTCAAAAAGAGAGGTTGAAGGTACACTTGAACATCACTTGCATATATGTATACCATATTATACCATTATATACCACGGCATAACCTTATGCAGCCTGAACCTGGAAATTTAATGCGGAGCAGTGCCGAAATTACAATTAGACACTGTAACGAAATAAAAAGCCAGTGACGATAAACGATTAGAGATCGCGATTAGTATAGTTGCCGAGGCAGAGAGAGAGTGAAACAAGCGGCTTCTAGGCTAGCCTCGCGAAACTTGTAATAATAGAGCGCGAAATCGTGGGGGTTGCGGTGCTCGCACGAGTTTCAGCTGTCTAGAAGCGGCTAGCAGAAGTAACACGGCACGTGGCACAGCCACGCAAGCTATTCTTGACTCGGATTTCTGTCGTAGCTTCTTTTTGGTCAGGGGAACAAAAGACTGTGGCGTGCACTGGCCATCGTGGATCAGCCGAGTGCATCCGTGAATCTCTACTCTAAAGGACAACCAACGGACCAGCCGTTTTACCATTTACTCTCGTTGTATTACCGACACGCTTTTAGAATTTTTGGGCGATCAAATCGCTGTCAAGTCTATTTGAGAACTCAAGAAACTTTATGGGAATTTACAAAATTTGTAAGCTGTGCAATTGTGTGGCAGAGTGTGCAATTTTTGTAGATACTGACAAGGTGGTATGGACAAGGTGATGTGAACAAGGTGATATGGACAAGGTCACATATGAAGGTTGGCTTAATATGAACAATTGTAACTTGCATATGTTGAGGCTACAGTGCTGTTCATATTAGGTGCCTGATGATATGAAATATACATATATGCATTTTGTTTGGTTGAACACATATGAAACACATGTGCAAAGTGATAGCACATATTTGTGATCTAACAGTTACAGTAATAGCAAAAATAACAAGTACAATTATAATGAATACCACAATAATAGCGAGTAACAAATACAAAAATAATTATAACAAGTATAACATCTTACATACATGTGTAGGAATATGCAACAGAAGTCCATGCACATGTGGCATACCTTATGATCTAGCATAAACTACAAGTATAACAACAGACTGTGTGATGGACCAATTTCCCCACAGCTCCTGAAATTGTGTACCAAGAATCCCCAGACAGAGGTCGTTTATTTTTACGTTTATCGTGATAACGAATCAGCGAGAAACTGGCCGATCTAGCGATTGTGGGTGGTTCAGTTGGAGGATGATCGATTTCGCCACGAATGGTCGCGAAACGACGTTTGTCCAAGAGGTGGCGAAACACCGAAATAGAAGCGGTGAAGTGGCTAGAGTTACGACGGATGATTTATCGCTCGACCCTCCCCGTTTCGGAGGCGAGGATGCTGGAAGGACGCGAGCTTTGTATTATTCATAGCCGCGATCAAGGCCAGAGGTTGAAACGAACGATATGCAACGGGGATTAAGGATTATGCGGACGATGCTTATCAGCGAGCACAAAGATCGTATTCTGGAGCGAGTCACGGACAACGAAGCTGTGTCGGGAATAACACTGCTCGACGCCTAACGCGAGTTGCTTCTCGTACACTTTTTGTTGCGCGGTCCAAATCGGGACGTAGGTTCTATCTCTTCTACATCGAGAAAATCAAGAGGAGAGTCACCTATTTTTGACTATGTGTGTCAGTGATGAGAATGTAGAATGGAAAATATAAAACCTAAATTAGTTGAAACATGATGAAACTTCGGTGTATCACGATACATTACGACTTTAGACAAAGATCTCTTGATCTGAACGAAAAAAATTTACCACGAAATTGACCTTGATCTTGGAACCCAAGGTCAAATCGATCACCATAATTAATACCTCGTCAAGAAGATAAATAATGCTCAATGAGCTACTGGTCGAAATGAATCGTTTTCCTGGAAAATCATGTTGGTACAGAATGCAGTGCACGTGCTACGAGTATTTTGATGAAAATATAAGAGTACAAGACGTGGTCGTAAACCTCGTAACCCTGAACCGTGACTCACATCGAGTTCTGATCAAGTTCAGGTTCAAATCAGATTATCGGTAAACGTAGGCTGACCATCGAATCGTCGCTGTCGATTCATAATTTTACCGGAGAATTTATTACCCGATCGAGTAAGAAATACTTTTTTCTTTTCGCCTTGACTCGGACTATATCGTTGGAGGGTGCTCTAAATGCCTTGGGAATTGCATTAATGGCGAATGCTTTCAAATGGAAATTTTGTTTTTAAATTTTTAATTTGGTAATTTACGGTCCGAATGTTTAAAGGTGGAATTTGTATCAAATTCTAAGTTACTGAATCTCTCACGTTCTACATTTTACAAATATAGAAATGCAATTTCTTAAACTTCCACATCTCCAAATACCCAAATATCCTAAACATCAAAATCTCGAAATCTGAAATCCCCAAATGCTGAAACCATGAAAGCAAGTGCTACATAACCGAGAGCCACTCGGTCTACAGCCCACTGCGGGGCACTAAAACTATTAGTGAACCCAGAGGACGCCGGTACCATCCGAGACAAAAATCCTAGTGACAGCGATAGTTCTCGCTGGTAGTCTGTTTTTCCAGGAGGGTCCGGGTGTCTCGCGTAGGAACGCGATAAACGGTCGTCTCGAAAAACGAAGAGGTGGAGAAAAATACGAGCGACGGGGAAGGCGGTGAATTATGGCAGACAAATTGGTCGGTTGCTTTAGACGGCCACAGTTGGATACAGATATTCATAGCCACTTGACCCGAATGCACGGTAAAAGCAGCCACGCGGGGGAGAGAGAAGCCTAATAAAACGTAAAATACGGGGTGTAAGCTGCATTTCATTACTACGACCCACGAGGGGTGCATTTCCTCCGTTTCGAATTGATACGTCTTCCTTCGACCCGTTCTTTCTATCGTCCTCTTTCTTATTCGCCGTTTCCTGCTTCCTCCTTGCGATTTAGATGACTAGCAGTTCCACTGAAAATTTTCTCATCCGGACCAGGAATTTAACTCCACTGGTTTTATTTTCTTGGACGTTGCTCTTTTGACGGGATAGAAGTTTTATGTGTCTGGGTTTAACGAGTCTGACTCGCAATTCAAATGTGACAAACTTTTCTTATATTTTTCATACTATATAATAAAAGAATAGTAAGAGTAACTGAAAGTAAAGACAAGTAAAATTTGAGCCAGCATGTCCAAAAGTGGCCAAGTAGCATGTATCGGTGTCCTAGAATCCGAAGTACATCGTCGAAAAAGCGTTCTTTCGGTAGTTCCCTTTCCGTAGATTCGCAAGACCCAGCTAAAGCCTGGAGAGAAAAAGTGGAAGAACGATCACGAAGCTGGCCAGAAGTTTCGCAGGCTCGATCGATCGGCAGGGAAGTGGAAGCAGCGAGTATATATACCTTCGGTAACGAAGCCGAATTTCGGCAACGAGCAAACGGACGACACGGTTCTATCCGAGGAAAAACGATCGTTAGGCGAGCAGACAACTCCAACTTTCCAATAAATCAGCCCCGCGAATCAAGGTCTGGGTTTAATCGAACGTAGCGACGCGGCAGGCAGCGTAATTAATCGCTACGAGTTTAAAGTCGAGCCACGATTAAGTAAACGCGATATTATCTTGTCCCGAAGAATTATAGCATCGTCTGGCTTGATAATATTCATAATATTTAATTAGCATGGACCGCGAATAGAACTGCTTTCAGTCGCGGATGTCCAGTGATTAAGAGTCAGTCGATAACATTGTATGATAGGAACATTATTTTAGAGTATACTGTGTTCTTGTATCGCTGTTGACGGTGTGGGTGTACTGGGTCGTGCAATTATCCAAATTTTTCAAATTTCTAAATTTCTAAATCCCTAAACTCCTAAACTTCAAAATTCTAAAATTTCCACTTCCTTACCCTCCCAAACCTGCACCTTCTCAAAAACCCAAATTCCAAAATTTCATAACTTTGCAAATGTCCCAGATCCCCAACCGTTAAATCGCAGATCGCAATAAACACATCTAATGAAGTTAAAATACTAATTAGTCGATAAGTTATAATAGCGTGTAATTACGTGCAGGCACCACTGTACCGTTACCCTGTATCAGCATATAAATTAATAATTCCATAAAAAAGTGTTTTCATTGGCGCACTTTTGATCGTTTTGGTAAACTAGTCGTTGGACGTGTATCGTGCCAGTTCGACCGTGAATATTAATTATCATATTTTTCCTCTCTCCGTACGAGCGGATAAAGAGAAGAAAATGTTCGTCGGCGCACACGTTTGAAGGGAAATTAAACGGTCGTCCTTGGTCGAGGCTTTCTTTCGCCCCGCTGCTGATTTCATAAAGAGCTCGCGTTTTTCGTTAAACACAGACCGTTTTCGCTAATGAAATCCGCTCCGGGAAGCCTCGCCAAAGAAAAGCGACTGGAAATTAAAAGCTGTCGGCTACCTCGCCGTTAATCGATTTCCCGTTCTCGTTTCCGTTGCAGAAATGCCATCGACGTTACCTCCCATATAGATTGATCGAATCGATTCGTTTCAAAAATTTTATATTAGCTTTCTATTCAACCCTTGGCTTATAACCACAGTACAGATACAACAAACAAAAATCGATATTAAGAGTTATATACAACTATATTCATTCACATAGTCAAATTACAAAAATAAGTAAAATATGATTACACAAGAAAGTGAAATGATTCCTCAAAAAAGTCCCTGAAGAGTAACCCTTTGTCCGCGAAACGCAAGGATGAACTATCGGCAGATTCTCGGTAAAGAAATATTTTTGTTTATCGCGCGAATCAGTAATTAAGCGGCGTTACCCTTGGCGAAGCGAGGCGAGCGATGGAACGATTCGAAAACAAGGTCCAACCCCTTTGGCTCGCGGCAGCCATTCTTCGTGGCAGCAGCGGCATCATCTCTTATTAAATCTCCGCATGAAATTATTATTAAGCGTGCACTATCGTAGCGTCGAAGATCCTTCGAGGTACCTACTCCGGGTTTATTAAGGGCTAACGCCTAGAGAAAACATTATCCGGATCACTGCTCTCCCTGCACGCGTACTGTGCTCCGGTATACTCTTCAATTTAGATTCATCTATTAATCCCTTACAGATTAATTTTGTTCTTCCACTTCTCTTATCTGCAAATTGCAATTTGGACATTGCTAATTTTGTTGTGAGTGTAGGGAGAGGTACGAGTTATGTGGATGCATATTTCTATGTTCAGAGATGTTTATGTCTGCATCGGGATGTCTACATGTATGTACAGAAATATAGACACATGGACATATGGACACAGACACAGACATAAATACATTCACATAGACATAGACCGCAGAAATATAAGTTGCTCTCAGGATATCTACATTCCTGTATCCCTAAATTCCCAGAAGGGTATGTAGTTAAAAGTATCGTCAGGTATTTGGAGGACAAAGAAAGTATATAATTGTTCGATTAAGATTCCCCACGTTCCACGAACATACGATGACAACGGTAACAAACCCGGGCCAGGGGGTGGTTCGATTAGTCTTCGAAATCGGTTTCGATAGGATCGTTCGTAGCCGAGCTTCCCGGCATTCCGAGGATATTGATTTCAGCCACGATTCGCCAGGATGCTCCACAAACCTGGAGGCGGTTGCACTAGGGATAAATCCCCGGGGGAAGGGAGAGCCTCGCCAGGGAGAAAACGTGAGAAATCGCAACTGAGGGGACGTTGCCGAGCTTATCTGCTATCTTGTCGATTATTGAAAATCGACTGTGGTAGTTCGCGAACAGCCGGGGACAAAGTGGTGTCGAGTAAGGGAACGAGGACGCGCGAATCTATCGCGAAGCTATGAGGGAAAAAAAACGATCGACATAAAACAGTTGTCCTGAAAATTTATTGCCGCTCATCCACGATTGATCATTCCGACGAATCAATTTCATGCATGAAGTTGTACCGTCGAGTTTTACGAGCCTTTTATGGCTACCATGCAAATCCATCTTTATATATTTGTATACGAGTATCGTTTATGGGAGGAAGAGAGTTGTATAATTTTTTGAGGAATGGGTTGTAAAGGAAAACTTGCTAAAATTCCCTCATAATTGCTCTAAATAAATTAACCAGAAAAATCCATGATACTTGCACCGTCCAACAAATCGATCCACGATAATTGATTAAGCCTGAGAGATTTTCCGCGATGATCGATTCTCGTTTAAATCCACGAAGCGAAGTTGATCGGCGAGCTCCGAAGGAATAAGTGGAGCGTGGGAGGAAAGGGACACGTATACCGGTGATTTACTCGGTCTATTGTGTAGGAACAAACATTTGTACCTCGTCGGACGGTATCTCAATTATAAGAGGGTATCTAGCATGCAGTCTCTCGACCGCTCGTCTATAATTATCCGACCTCTGTTCGGCTATCTCGGGGAAGTCGGGGAACTTGAACCTATCGCAATAAACAACCGGCGTACAATAAAAAAAATGCGAATTCTCGAGACGGTACGACTAGCTCAGGACTCGGGAATATTGGTCGGTACACGCCTCCTAAATTTTCTTATCAGAGCCCACGCTCGACTGTAAGCCTAAGGGTTGTACGATAGGTGTGATCGGTCTATAAATCATGACGCTAGACGAAACAACGAAGAACCGCAAGTGTTTTCTTCGTTATTCCTGCATCTATTCAAACTGTATATCTTCAAATTCATGGAACTTTAGGTCTCAAAATCTTGGAGATATGGAAATATCTTTGGGGCTCTCGAGGTTGTAGGATAAGAAATTCTCTAGACCCCAAAGTCTCGATTGACAAGTTCCCTAAACCCCCCAATTTTCAAATCCAATCCAGAAGTGCCCACATGCTCAAGTCCCCAAACTCCTAAATTTCTAAACTTCTAAACTCCCAAATCCTCGGTAGCGTAAATCCCCGAATTCCAGTGTACCATAAATTTCAGAGTTGGTAGCTCATGTGACCATGTGCTTCTTATACGATAATCTCTACATCGAGATACATTTGTACGCGGGTATCTCCGTTCGGGATCGGCGAGAAGAAAGATTCGTTTTCGTCGGTAAATCACGCAAGGCGTGAACGAAACGGACAGTTCCAGTAACCGGGTTAGCATAGTCGATTGAATAAAGCATACATATGTATGTGTCCCAGGGGTCCGGAGGCCTGCCGGTCTAATATCGTTTGAACGGTGAACGCACACGCCCCCGGTGACACTTTTCGAGCGGCTAGCAAGCGAGTGGAACCACTCTCGCCAGCTGGTCAGGTGGATGCGAATAAACGAGCCGTGCCACGATCAAATGCCTCCGAGAGAGGATTTAGATGTAACTGGCTTCCAGCCGCGACTGGAAGGTGAAAAAAGAGAGAGAGAGAAATAATATGGTCGTTTCTCCGCGGGAAGCACGAGTAACGTGGGCGGCACAATTGCCTGTACAACCGAGGACAATTATATCTGTCCAGCTCCCATAGACAATGCTTCCCTATGGAAACTGTTATCGTGGGCCGTCGCGTTACTTACAATCTTCTCGCTCCCTCTCGCTTATTCGCCCCTTTGTTTCGTGTTTTCTGGACGATCGTAAACCTCGGGCTTGCCTCGTTTTTCTCGGTGTCGCGTTATGTACCGAGTTCGATCGCAATCGCTGCCGTTTTGCCAATGTTGTTCGCGGAAATCCAGCTATTTACATCGTCGAGTGTTGCGGGCTGTTGCAACCGATCAGGGTATTTTCCCATATTTTTGTAGAAAATATATGAACGATATAATGCTGTAATAGTGCGAGGGGACATCCACGAAGCGGCAATGTGGCAATATAAGGAGACTCGGCTGTTATTAATGTCTCGCTATGTGATAGATCGTCACGATTCAGATCTTTCTTAGATAGAGTTGTTGCAATATTCATATGTTTCTAGGCCTTTGCATTTCTATATTCTAGATCCCTATATTCTTACATCTCTAGAATACTGTCTAGATTCCCTAAGTCCCGATACTCTACATTTTTAGTATCCCATAATGTCATTCATATGTAACACAAATTGCGAAAAAGCATAGTTGAACCAACACATTGCTACTCTCGAATGATATCAGTCTTCCTTCGAAAGAAAAGATAACCGTGAACTAATGGTCTAGCAAGAAGGGACAAGGGAAACAATGTCAGAAGCATGACTGATCTCAGAGGCGAAAGTTATCGAAACGTTAGAAAGTGGAAAATCAAATCGTAGAGATAAAAGGGAGTGTTCGAAGATTTTAGTCAACAGGGTCGAAGGGAACTTGTCTGGCTAGTTTGATGCTGTGTGCACGTATAATGTGGGATGCGGTGGAGAGAGTTTATGAGGTTGTCATTGGTATCTGTGTTTCTGTTGCAGGTAACAACCGTGCCGGACGAGGGCGAAAACAGCTTTAAAATGCCTCGAGCTTCCGTTGTACACATGACTTCGACGGCGACCAGACCGCAGCACATGTCACAGGTATCCTCATTTTTATCTCCCTTAGCCTATGATCTCTTCTGCAATCACGTCGAACACAACTAATTATTGACGCAATGTAGGGATCCTTGATTGTGCAAATTATAATTGGTGTTCAACTCCAGACTTAATCGTGCTGCAAATATAATTTTGATTTGCTGTATCTCAAGTGTAACGATATTACAAGTCAAAGGATTAAGGTAAAACAGTTGCTGCTGTCGATCATCCGATTTACCAGTATTCGAATTGCAATTTTCTGGGTAATAATCGTAATTAATCGGATCTAGATAAAGTAATTTCTGAGTCGATTTATTCCAGTTTAATTTTGCTCCGGTTCGTTCGAAATAGCAGAGCGAGTGGCAGATAACGAAGAGTAAGATCCGTGATCGTTCGAAAGGGAAGCAGACTTTATCGTACTTATTTCGACGACTTACATCCATCTGCTGGTCCCGGTATTCCTCGAGTAATCCAAATCCACCGAGCGAGACGAATCTTTCCATCTTGGCATGGATCCATATTGATATGCAAATACCGAAGGATAGCTGCGAGCTTAATTGAGTGGTCCGGCTTAAAATGCATATCGAGCAAACCAGCCAGCCGGTATCTAAACTCCAACTTTCCTTGTTTCTCCTTCGGCTCTCCAGGAAATTTACAAATTTTCCCATTTTCCAGTTTTCGCTAATCTTCCAATGCTCACATTTTCGTGATTGCGCTATCATTGCACGAATTTGCAGATTTGCACAATTGTAGGTTCCTAAGCTGTCAATTTTGCAATTCTCGAGTTTGTGGTTTTGGGATGTTCCACAATCTCCAAAATTAGATTCCCATATCTTGTAAGTACCTACACTCCCACATTTTTACGTCCTCAAATTTCTAACTCCCCCAAATCCCTACGGATTTGGGTCCCTTCGGATCAAAGGTGATCGAAATTAGTCGTCTGAAGAGTGTACTAAAGCCACTATCTCGAGCTGACCAACCATTTTCATAATACCGCCGTTCAAAAGACTTTGAAAGCTCTTTTTCCGGGGTATTTCTTTTCGCCGGCAGGTTGCACGGGGTCGGCTAACAGTTTTAAGCTAATGGCTCTCTCGGTTAACTTCGACCTAACTCCGGACACATCCTCCGCCGGCGTAAACGAGCTTTTAACATCGTGCTACCGGGGGAAAAAACGCGCACGGGAAAACGTGCAACCACTCGGGGAAATTCATACTCTAGCCCTGTACCGGAGCTTGCTCGTTTGCTTCAACTTTTAGTCGTCTAACGGTGCTCGTACAGCGTCCGTTGCTCGTTTCGCTATCGTCTGTCTACGAGACTCGGCGTGTTTTACGAGCCGCTTAACTTTCGCGAGCTCTCTCGTCTTATATTGTAAATGTTTCTGTCGTCCGACGAACAGATGCGAGCAACGTTTATTATTAACCCTTCAACAATCGTAGCCCAGATCTACGGACACTTCAACTACCGTGTGTCGACTAAAATTAGGCGTTCGACCTTTTCACATCGCCATCTTTCGCTGTCGATTTTTTCTCTTGTCGTTACTGTACGTGCGTAAAAAATATAATAATGTGCTGTTTAAATTTTACTCTAGTCCAAATTCATAAAAATATAGTCCTAATGATCACGATTTGAAATGTACCTAAAAAATGTCTCCACAAGGAGGAACTATGAATGTCATTCTATTCCGAGCAAGTCATAAAGGTACAAATAGTTGACATGTCATCGAAGTCTACATACAACAAGTGGTATCTACTATCTACCAATAATTTCGACGATAAACCTTCGCGAGTGCAAAGTGACATGTGATCGATTTAACCACTCCGATCGTCGCCGTTGACAATACAATCGAAAACGCTCGAGTCAAAACGCGAACGATTTTCGACTACCAGAAAAAGAGCACAACGTGCAAAATATAACGGGTATTTCTATTATATCGCGGTTTCGAGTCGATCAACCAATATGGCGTAGCGATAGAAGCATCATCGCGCAACCGTTATTTCATTATTCGACGCACTAACAGCGGCGTCAATATTTGCACGACAGAACAAACCGAACGCATCGATGTACACGCGATACAAATCCATTTACCCTTCGTTCTACGCCACCGGTATAGAATTAGATTTGAGGATTATCGAATACAGGTCATGCATCAAAACGGAATCGCGTTGCATCGGCGGCCCCGAAATTACCGCGATCACCGGTGTTCACGCTGTTTCTAACTTTGACGTTGTTCATTATACACCAATTACTCTGGCCAAGATAATCGCATCTGACACGCTAACTGCCTGTCCGCGTTATTGAATTCTCAATGGAAACCGCAATATGAAGTGCGAAAATTTTGCTATCGGAAGTTCCACGATTTGGGAATTTCGGATGTTGGGATTTGGAATCTAGAAATTCGGGATATAGGGATTCGAAACGTAGGAACTTGTAGTACGAAAATATTACATCAACTGAGTCAAGAAGTTTAGTACAAATTTGCGAGCGATATCATTCGGCAATGAATCACCATGAAAGGATAAAATTTTCGCACGATCGTATGAAAAGGAAAAGTGATATGATGAATTGAAAATCAGTGCGCGTCCCACGCGTTATTGTTCGCGGCGGTAATGCCCGTGGACGACGCGGCTTAAAGGTTAGCGACGGCGATTAATCGCGTGTAATACGCTGGTCGTCTGTTGAGCAGATATCGCGAGAGTTTATGCAAATTTACGTGGGATCGGCGCCGCGGTTGTCCTTTTTTAAATTCCATCGAACCAAGCACCGGGAACTGTAACGATGGAATCGCGCGTGCTGGAGACAGCCTGTAACCGGCAGCGGCGCTTTTAATAGAAAATATCGACAGGCTTTTACAACAGGTGCGAGTGGCACGACTTTACGGATTCCGCGGGAAAGCTGCAGCGCGTACGAGCGACGCATTCGTGATCGCATTTGCAATTTTTCCGCGACGGTTTTCGGCCTCGTCGCGTCCGACGTTCGGCATGAAAGATTTATCAGAGATGTGCTGTGCGTCTGGAATATCTCCTCTTTGGAATTTGAAAAAAACCAACGATCTCACTAAAGTGCGGAGAGCTAAGTTTCTCAAATATACTTGACAGCCATATGTTTCGTAGCACAAGGGTTATAAACGGAGATTATTGCGGTTCGAGTCATTTATCATTCTCTATTCGCGTTTAGAATTAGGTCGAGAGTACATCTTCGTTTTTAGCTACTGTTATGGGATACTATAAAATGTACCTATAAATGGGGTTGGTAGTAAAGACTCAGGTAAAAGCGCAGGAAGCTTAATTTTGACTAGCAATTTCTTAACCTACAACTTTCTGGACATCACCAGCTAAAAGCATGAACACATGTGAAGAAAGTTAAAATGTCACATGCATTCAGCGACTTTTGATTATATAGATTATATTTAGAACTACACTGTAGTGCGTCACGACAAGAGGTTAACATTTTAAATGTCTTTAAAAAACTAAATGATTATAGAGAGGTCAATTAAGAGAACGAAGGTGTACCATAAAGTTTTCGACACAAACTCGTACGAATGCACTTTGTGTAGTTCGTAGCCATCGAGTAGAAAAGTATTTATCCTCGTATGTTGGAATATACTTTGTATAAAGGTTGCACGAAAAGCTAGCAAATGTCGGCCGACCGGCAATAAGCACGTTAGGCGATCATTGGCGTTGAGCAAACGAAAATAAATTTCGTCGAGCGCAATAATTTTCGCGATTGTACGAGAAGCATAGAGCCGTGAAATACCAGCATCGACAAATGTATGCATAGGAATGTCGGTTATCCGTATCACGAGGTTGCCGGCTGCAAGCATCGGGCAAATTGTTGGCCGCAAATTGAAAGCCGTGGCCCTCGCGAGGAATACTAAAACGTTTCGCGTGGCCCGGCGAGATCCGCACACGCATCTCCGGCAACGATCGTTTCACCAGCGTCGTGTGTGTGCATCGAGCTCGCGTATTTATCCGCCTCGCGACACTGGACGAGCCTTCTCGCACCGCCGCGATTTTATGCATCCACGGAGCCGAAATTACGGCACGAGGCGGAATCCTGTGGAATGCGAAACAATGTTGCGAACCAGTCCTTGTGCGCATCGTCGACCCTTTTGCGATGGAAACGCGTGTTCCGATACCAGGCCTTTTCTTCTGTTTCCGGTCTCGTTCGTATGCGGAACAATTTTACGATGCTCATGGACCTACAGCGTTACACTGCAATTTTACCGACAAATAATATTGCTCTTGCTATCGATATTTATTCTTCGCTTCCTTTCATTTGGAATTCAAATTAGAATAGAAAAATAAACGATAGAATATACATTCATTCTTTGTCTCGATAGAAAGCAACGCAGATTTCATCTTGATAAATATAATATAAAATTGAAGAATTCTGAACAGGTGATATGACCGGTTTGGTGGTGCTAGTGTTAAATGACGTTAATGGACGAGAAAATCTAACTTGATTTAAATTTGAATACGTGGACTTGATTTGAACGTAAATTTGATAAGTGGATTCGATATAATCTTGAAATGGAACGTATATATTATGTAAGATAACATAGTTATGTATGCAACATCACCTAACGCATTTGGATAGATACCTAATCTAACATAACTTCATTTATCGGATCGACACGTAACATGACAGATTTGAATCGGAAAACTGACTCAACCTGATATAATATAACTGAATGACAGAATAAAACCTATTCTGATTTTATACGAATGGGAATATCTAACTAAATCTAACCTAATTTGATTAAATAATTTAATCTATCCAACCTAACTTGATCTATGAATTTGACCTATCATAACTACCGCAACTATCTAAAAATTTGATCATACCCAATTTGATATCGTAACCAAACATTGCTTGATCTAACAGATTTATACAAGAAAATGCAACGTAACATGACACAGCGTAACTCGGCTTCGACATATTCAGATCTAATAGATTCGACTGAAAAAACTTGAGCTCTCTCGCAACAATATCTCGATCTGATCGAAAGCTATTAACATGTTCAGAATCTTCCATAATTCTCGTGATCAATAAGGAGTCTATTGATGGATAACTCGAGCGAGACACGGTGTCGCAACGCTCTATCCGCTTTTACGATTTGCTAAATGACGCAAGAAAATCAGTTGTACGTGTGAATCGTGATCAGTCACGGTTTTTGCTCGCAAAGTCTGAGCGTAATCGTGTGTTATCCGGTGTGGTATGTCGATTTACACGGTCGTAGAGCAGTATCGGTGCCGTATGATCGAGAAATAAAGATGACATCAACGTTCCGCTACAGAAAACAGTCGGGCTGGTATCCGCAGTCGTGCCGTTCGATTTTTCATATTTCACCTCTCGGCGAGAGGATTTTCGCGGCCGCAGCCCGAGACAGAATAATTATTTACGAGCCGTAATTGCGGATAATGCAGGGTGCGCCGGTAATTATTGTGCAATTTGCGCGACCGTGTCGCGGCTAGGTTGCTTCGCGCCAAATAAATTAGCCGGCTTAAAGATCGCCGGATAAACGCGTTAATTCATCGCGAAAGAGAGCAAAATCGACGTCGATATTGAGTTACGACGCGACATAAATTTCCGCGCGATGTAATGCGATATTCGCCGGGATCTAGCCCAACTTCGATTATAGTTTCATCCTCGAGGAATCGATGACCTACGCGCGTTGGCGTTGCCGGGTTCCTTGTCCGCTGTGAGATACGTTGTACTTATCTGGGGAAAATTATGGTGTGGGGCATCTTGATTGCTTTTTGGGTGGAAAGTTTATTTTCTGATTTAAGCATTTGTTCTATTCTATGAAACTTAGCCATCGTCACACACCCCATTTTCCCTATGTAAGAGTTCCCACTCGTTAGAATTTCCACTTATGACCCAACCTTTGCACTCATACATAACCTGTAAATTACGCTATTGTTCAGGTGTTAGCCACCCTGGCGCTGTCAATGGGAACATTATCCTCCGGGTTGGCGAAGGGCTACACGTCCCCAGCTTTGGACTCGATCCTGGACAACCAACCCCCTCAGCTCTACCAATCGTCGAACAACGACACCTGGTGAGTTTCATTAGAGACAACTTAGGCGTCAAGAAAGAAATCGAGCTGTATAACGAGCAGAACAGGAAAGGTGAAACTTGGCGAGTAATTGTAAGTTATAAGGTGTCGTGTTCGGTAACGATTAGCGTCGGTCGGCAGATAAGCAAATTAAATAAACGCTGCAAGATATTTCGCTGCTTGGTAATAAAACATGCTCGTATATATTACAGTTCGAGACTTAACAAATGCATTAACGTCACTCCGTCGCTTTTTTCGAACGTCCGCTTTCTCCGCGATATGGGTTCGACACTTTATCGCGTTTAGTGTAAAGAGGAAGCATTGGAGAATTGTACTCGTTAATTTACGGTGACCAGTCTGAAATATTCTCCTAGTAAAATCTTTGCGAAATCGTAGAAATTTATGATTGAACCGTGGTGAGATTTATACTGGCGAGGTGACAGTAGTGATGGCTTCGAGTTGGTACATGATGCAGTTGTTTTTTTATTGGAGCAAAATTTGTGTTAGGGAATATTCTATTGTTTGCTAATTTTGGAGATGGAATATGTACATTTTGTAATTTATTAAATTATTCCACATTCCTCATCACCCTAAAACTCCGCCAAGCTCCCAAAGTGAAATTGAATCGCATCGAGTGGTATTTGACTCCATCGCTGGCACCACTTTCAATTTCAAGCCGAAACGAAAAGCAAAGATAAAGAAAGGATGAATTATGCCTTGTCTCAGGAAACCTTACCCCCGTGGTGCGTGTTTCCCTCGCGAGCGTATCGATCGTTTGACAAACGAGTTCCTCCATCGAGATTAAGCAAAGTACGGTGACGCAACCGCGTCAAAGCAAATCAATCATAGATAGGAGTGTACGTAGTGTGAATTCCCGCCAGACAAAATGGCAAATATTCGCGAACGAAAAGGAACGATAGCCGTCAGCCTCTCCTTGAACCGGTTACGAAGATCGATGCATTAACGCGGCGACGATCGATCGATCGATCGTGTAAGGCTTAATCGTGACCAACGACGGACAACGGGTCTGTAAGCATTAGGGGAACGATTAGGTCCTCGCATAACGTTAGTCCCTGTCATCCGTAATCGTATTGCCATTTGTCGCAGGTCGGCTTTCTCGGTGACGCAACAAGAAGCCTCGTGGGTTGCGTCGTTGTCGATGCTGGGCGCATGGTTTGGCGCCATGATCGGCGACTGGATAATGAGAAGAGGTCGTAGATTGGCTCTCAGAGTCACATCCTTGCCTCTGGCTGCCGTTTGGATACTCACCAGCATCGCACCGTGCGTGGAATTGGTCTATGTCACCAGCTTCATCGGGGGTCTCTGCTGCTCCGTCACCACCATGGTTGCACACGTAAGTTTCGTCTTTAATATTTTTAACATCTTATCCAGCAAGAGCATTTTACTGCCCAACGAATCTTTAACACCCTTACGAGCAACGAATCTTCGATACGTCGAAGAGCAGTCGATCTTTAACCTCTTATCGATCATCGAATCTTTAGTATCTTATTGAGCAATTCTTGACGAGAAACGAACTTTTAACATCTTGACAAGAAATGAACCTTTAAGATCTTGATGAGAAACGAACCTTTACCATCTTGAGCAAAGGAACGTCTTATCGAGCAACGAATCTTTAACATCTACCCTCTGTACTTTCACGAGTCTGACGCACTCGAAATACGCTTTAATCTGAAGTTCTGTGAATAGTTAGTTCGGACGCACCTGACAAATAAATCGCATGGCAAGAGGTTAACGACCATCTTATCGATCAATCTGTAATATCTTAGAGACCAATCTTTAATATCTTATCGATGACATCTCGTGGATCTGTTAGATTCATAAAGTGGTGGATCCAGTGGACAAGTACTAATTGAATACTTGCAGTTGGGCAATTTGTTTGGGTCTGATTAACAGTTTCTCGTTATTGGAATCGTACAAACACTTGTAAACGACCACTGGATCTTTATATCTCTTTAATTTATCTTTCGCGACAAATTGTAGAAATCTCTCACACTTTTAATTTTCTCGAATTCATATAACTTCATAGTGAATATTAACATCGTCAAACTTGATTAATGACACCTACTTGGGAATATGATATTAAAATTTGATCTTCGCACTTTAGCAGCCATAAGATTGAATTCAAACATAGATGTCTAAAGACATTACCAACTATCATCACATGTCATTCCATAATCCAACTGCATCCTTAATAACTTAATGCAATCTTTAATAACTGAAAAAGTGACTAACTAACTAACTGAGAAATAACATGACGTATTACCAACATAATTATCATAATAACTGAAAAAGTGAACGCTACATCGAACTTTCCAAGGCATCCGTTATCAGAATACTAAACGCTCATTGAGTACAGAAAGTTATTTGTTACCAGAAAATTGAAAGTTATTTATTGCCAGAAAACTGGAAAGTATTTGTCGTCAGAAGACTAAAAGCTCACCGTCGGCAGAATAGCAATCTGTTGTCAGAATACCGAAGGGTACCTGTTACCAGAATACAGAATACTATTTGTCGGTGCGAATAAGGGTGTTCAAGGTCGAGAGCGTGAATAATAAATATAAATGAAGGCCCGACGGGAGATAACGTTTCTGAATTCAGGTGTACATATCGGAAATCTCGATGCCGAGTATAAGAGGTTGCCTGTCGGCGATGCTGAAGGTGCTCGGTCACGTTGGCGTGTTATTATCGTACATAGCAGGCACGTACATGAATTGGCGGCAAAGCGCGCTGCTGGTAGCAGTGGCACCGTCAATGCTCTTTTTGGGCACTCTCTTTATACCGGAGACGCCGTCGTACCTCGTTCTAAACGGCAAAGACGACGAGGCTGCCAGCAGTCTGCAATGGCTGCGAGGTGACCATGTCGACATACGCCACGAACTACAGGTAATATTCTCAACTTTCTTATCATTCGGATACGAACAGAACATTCAACCTGTTTGGATTATATCGCTCTTTTCGATCATTTGCTTGCTCTAAGCGTCGTATACGCTTGCTATGCGTTATATGGTCTTTGTATGGCCGTGTGGTGCGAGTTGAGAATGCGTGAACGCACACTTGGGACACCATGTTCGGAAACGCTTCTGAAATTGTATTCCTATACCAAGGCTGACTATTGCGCCATTTTAATTCTATATATAAGTAATAAAATTGTTGCAGGTGATTAAAACGAACATCCTGGCTTCAAGGGCGAAGCAATACGAGTTGACGTTCAAGAACAGCATGTTCACGCCACGACTGTACAAACCGATCGCGATCACGTGCGGTCTGATGTTCTTCCAACGATTTTCTGGCGCGAACGCGTTCAGTTATTACGCGGTGATCATATTCCGTCAAACTCTGGGCGGTATGAATCCGCACGGCGCGACCATCGCTATCGGGTTCGTGCAATTATTGGCTGCTCTGTTATCAGGTACGGTAATCCGAGCTATGATGGCTTTATCGAAAGGAACAATTCCGAACGTTATAGACCGTCGGTAGGAAATCTCGTTTATTCCGTTCACAGGATTCCTGATCGACATCGTGGGCAGGCTACCGCTCCTGATAGCCAGCACCGTGTTCATGTCTCTGGCGCTAGCAGGTTTCGGCAGTTATGCCTATTACATGTCGCAAACGCAAAATCTCGGATATCCAGACTCGCCGGTGGGTGGCCAGCACGATTGGATACCGCTCCTCTGCGTGCTAGTCTTCACGACCGCTCTCGCTCTGGGCATATCGCCAATTTCGTGGTTATTGATTGGCGAGCTCTTTCCTCTGGAGTATCGCGGCCTCGGCTCGAGCATCAGCACCAGCTTCAGCTACTTCTGCGCGTTCGTCGGTATTAAACTCTTCATGGATTTTCAGCAGGTAAGCGGGTCTTTTATGCTTCGCGATCGCTGATCGTCTACTGCCGCGATGCGTCGGCTTATCAAACTTGCAACATTTCTCTACTTCTCCAGTTAATAATCTGAAGTTTCTAGATTTCTGAATTTCTAGACTTTTAGATTTCCTAAATAATTGGAAAGTTCGGTAACGATCTGATTACGTCTGGTTGCAGACACTGGGTCTACACGGAGCGTTCTGGTTCTACGCCGCGGTGGCGGTGTGCGGACTATGCTTCGTGGTGTGCTGCGTGCCAGAGACGAAGGGTAAGCAGCTGGACGAGATGAACCCGGAGTACGCACAAGCTCGGTAGTATAAGGCCTCGTTGACCGGGGGCCTGTCAAACCTCGAGAAGGCGAACAAGCCCCTGCCAGGTGGAGCGTATCCCAACGAGCACGATCCTCGGGATCTGTACAACGGGAATCCACCGATGGACGTGCCGACCACGTCCCGGCAACCGTTCCAGCGAGGCAATACTCGGAAGTTGTCCGACTATTGCAGCATCTTCGCGGAGAAGACGAACAGAATCGGCCGGAACGTCGGGAGTTTCGTGCAGTCGCGCGCGTTCTGGAGTCGCCGCTCGGACAGCGGCAATCTGACGCATCGCAGCAACGGCGACGTGATCAGGAACGACTATCGACTACCCAACCCGCTCGAGCGACGAAGCGAGCCCCGGTCGGAGACTCGACGTCCACTCGAAACGGATCGAGACAGATGCGTCTACTCGAAGAACGCGTACCTGCACGAGAGAGGCGGCTACGAAGACACGGCGATGCAACACCGACGAGTCAGACAACGCGATTACACGGACCTGTACAGGGACGACAGCAGCGTTTGGCGAAGAGACTCGAGCGACTTGAACGGCTGTAAGCCGATCCTGAGGAACGGCATTAGTCACGCCAGAGGCGAGAAGCTTTACAGCTCGACCCTACCGAGACGAAGCAGAACCATCAATTTCAGGGATCAACTCCCGAGCAACTCGCTCGAATCGCGTCGCGGGTACCCGAAGAGCTTGCAGAACCTCTCGGACCTCGAGACGGACGACGCGACGCGAGATCATCGAGTCTCGGACTTTTTGTCCTCGAACGGGAGAGGATGGAGGGACGACAGGATAGACGACGCTTACCGACGTCGCAGATACAGGGAGGACCAACTCGAAGATGATTATCTGAGACTCTACAGGAATCTGTCCAGGCTCGACAAGTATCCGCAGAGTGGCAGGTACGAGCCTGGTCAGGTGCACTACGAGAGGGAATGCAGGACATTCGGCAAGGACACGGTCGCCTTCATTTATTATAAAACGTGTTACTTGTGATGTACGAGGAGACGTGACAGGATCGATAATTGCTTCGCGGGTACGATGGATCATCGTTCAACGTCTACGATAACGGATTCAACGAGGAAGCTTGCTGATTTCGTTTACATGCTACGCGGTCTTACTCTTTTTTCGGATTTTGTTTCACTGGCAGTAGTTTGAGGTTTGTTTGGAGGCTTTTGGAGAATATGGTAGGATTTTGTGATGTTGATAGAAGGGAAGAATATAATGTACATTGATAATTTATCTGAGGAGCCAGGGAAGTGTCCACATAATGTACGAGCTCTGCATTATGTTAAATAACTATGGAAACCTTCTCTTGTATCAGCATTTTCACAAACCTGCCATACAGAGTATTGACCTCGTAAGACTTCATTTCCAATCTACTTAAAGACATTTTCGTCGATTTTCTCGATGCATTCGAGTTACGTTTTCCATTGACATGTCGATACAGAAATACGTGATTTGTCAGCGATGTGTAAGATTGGTCAGATAACAGATAGAAATTGCGTGATCTTCGAATACTAAACGCAACGTTCTCGTGTAATAAAAAGGTACAATTTATACGAAGTAGCGTATAGAGGAAACTGGACGTTGATTTTTCCTCTGACCAGTTTTATGCTCACTATAGAGTCGTAAGGAACGAAATCGACGAGCAATGACCTCTTTTTCTCAAACGACTGAATCATCGCGTACAATTCGTATTAGAAAATCATCCTCGTATTTTGCCTTGAAACGGACGATGCTTTTGACCAGAGTTGCACACTGATCGAACGATCCTCGGACACAAATTTCACACTTAAGAATAACAAATAATTTTTTATTCGAATAGAAATTGATTTTCGAAGCTCGGAAAGACGGCAAATAACGAATGTTAAAATTTGTATTCGAGGATCGGTCGGACGATGTACAATTCTGCTTTTGACCAAGAAAACGCGTATTAGCGTACCGTTATTTTTCCGCGATCAAAAATTGCACTCAGATCTCTCTGAAACGAAAAGAACGCTCTTCCGTGCAACGTGCCTTCTTTGAGAGCACGCAGATATAATGCAGAGATACGTGTACATACATACACATGTAAAGAAAAAGGAAAACAGTAGCCGTATATATACGTATATTTAGAATAGACTCGATAGACTGGTCCGTCGATTGTCGTCGACGTTTCTCCACGCGTTATTTATCGTGATATTTCCAACAGTTACTTTTTCTCGAAAAACGTGTGTTTGCGGTGAAATTCGTTTCGATAACGATATTCTTGTTCTTTCGAGCGTTACGACTGAAGCATTCGAATTAGACTAGTTTCGTTGCCAGGGCCTCGTTTTCGACTCACGTGTTCGCGTTCGATCGCCGAGAAAATCGAGTTTCCATTTTGGCGATATAACGCGTTGTTAATTATATACTTCTACTTTCTTTAAAATTTTTGGTAAGTTTTTACTAACATTGCAAGATCTTTTTATTAGGAGAACAGCTACTTATATTTATTTAATTTTTGGTTTATGAAAAGTGCAGATATTTTTGTAAGATATTGAAGTTCAATGTCGTGTAACAAAAACGCAATTTTGCGAATTATGTCAACATTCATTGACAGGATCATATTTCAATTACGCTTAAAAGTTGGTACTCAATCAGACATAATTATTTCAATAAAACACATTCGCAAGATAAAATTGAAAGATTAGTTGAAAAAGAACTGCATACATTTAAGTTAACGTCTCATAAATTACAAGAAGTATTCAATCTCTCTTCATGAATATACTTTCTAAACGATGTCAAGACACAATAGTGTTGAAGTATAATAATTTAAACGCAAAGGCTAATGGAACATTATGCAGCGACAGTAAATGTAATTTGTTGATCGATTGACAACACGTATCAAAGAGCAGCCAGAAAGAAACATTCGATTTTCCCGCCAATTAAACGCGATCATTGCGAGAATAAGAGAGGAGGAATGTAGAAACGCGTCAGAGATAATATTTCACGTTTAATCCGACTAAAAGCATATATAAATACTCGGGGCCTCGTTCTATCGATCTAGCTACGAGAGCCGTTGACTTAACGATGACAATATTAACTGTAGATATACTATCTTTCGTACTAAGTACCTATTGTATAAATAACTGATTATTATTGTACACCGTATACATTGTATAGCAAGGCATACTTGTACGTATAGAGGCCGTGTTACTGTTCGATCAACGGACAAACTTTACGACAATACTATTTAACCATTGCCAAACTTAAGAGTGCAACTCGGAAATCGAAAACGACGGTTCATTTTCTTCTTACAAGGCAGTCGAGTATCAAATCTATATGAATATTCCACTGTGGTATGGATGTAAAACTTGAGGGTTTCTGGACTTATGGTGTTCGGTAACAACACGATGAAAATTTATTTGGATTTTATTGGAGTAATTTTGAAGGTGGTAAATAGGTTCTCGGTATATTGCCGGGAAGTTAACAATTTTTGGAATTTGTATATTTGACAATTTGCAGATACTCGAACTTAGGAATCTTCCAATTTTCAACTTCTCAAATACTCGAATTCCTAATCCCCATACCCCTAAACCCCGGTTCCCAAATACAATTCCCTAGATCCTCTTCAAATCCCGAATCCCCCACTTCCAAAATTCCAAAATTAAAAAATTACCAAATGCAACCTGTAACTATCATCACCGAACACTGTAAGTCCTCAACCCCTATATTCAACATCTCACTAAATATACCGCAAATTTGGTGATATTCGACTCGAATCGACTGCCGTAGATCGACTTTCTTTTCTACGAATCTCATAAACGTTCGTGCAATGATAGCATCCGATCTCTCAACGCGGAGAGAGGAATAGCGTGCGTCTCTTATCGTTAGAGCGAAGATATTCGTGAAAACGGCATTTGTATTTTGTATTTTTATATAGTTTGTAGAGAGCTCGTAAACTCGTCGACCCAGCAGAGAACGACGTCTGCGAATCTGTGATCGAACGCCTAGTCTTCACGGATCAAAATATTTCTCACAGAGTTTGTTTGCTTGTTTCGCGAAAGCGTGTTGCAATTTCATACCATATCGTTTCGGACGTTACTTTTCCAACTACATATCTCAAGCTCCTGGTATTATGGATCTTCAACTCTGCATATCTTACACGTATCAATCTCGTCGAACTAATTTTTCAATTCGATTTGTGTATTCGGTTGAGAGGAAACTTCGAGTCGATATTTTCTTCCGTGCAGCCTGACGATTTCTTACATCTCGAATCATTTGTAATCCCTAATCGTGTCCCTGTCATGTACGATGTATGCTATACGACTGTGTATAGAATCGTGTACTTAAATGTCGATCGAAAGCGATGAGAAAAGATTTAACACTTTGATGGCCGATTTGGAATTTTGGTAGCCTAGTTTTCAATGGACAATTTTATGGATTGATTGTATGTTAATTTTTTAAACGTTCTCTTAATATTTATGCAAGGTCTTCAAATCGTATAATATGTAGATCTCATACACTACATCTAATTTGTAGATCTAATAGATCTTTGTAGATCAGGATTAATACCTTGCAGACAAAGTAAAATCAAAGTAATACGATAAACTCGTCGATAAAGAATACAAAATTGTGAAAGAATAATTTCATGTAGTGGGGCCACCAAAGTGTTGAATCGCTTTCACGTACAATATCACACATCAACCTTCCATTTTTCTAGCCGAAGATATTTCATCGTGTACCACTGATATTGAATCATGCAACATATCCCTTAGAATTAAAAGAAAAGATACGCTGTCTGCGAACAGCACCTTCTCGTATCCATCTAAATGAATCTTATGATGCTCAAGGGCTTGGACGCAGTATTGAATAAAACTTTTACAATTAAGTTAGCGCCAGGTGCAATGCTCGTTAAACGAGTGCACGTAGGATAAGAAAATACTTCGCGATTCTATATACATATATACATATATATATATATATACATATAAAATTGTACAGATTCTTCGACCACCGTAAGACTATCTCGTTTTCCTTAGTGCATTTGCGCCGAACAAAAAAACTGTAATCTTCTAAAATCGCGAAATATTCCGGAACAATTACTGTACGGTAGTGGTAACACCAGTTTTTCCTAATTAATCGGAAACACCTTCCTTTCGATTAGTTTAGAGATAATTGCGAACCGCAGCGGCGGGAATGGGGGGATAAGGAAACAAAAAATCTGCACTGTGCACTTTCGTGAATTGAAGGTAATGTAATCTTTAGGTGTAGCGACCAGCGAGTCGAAAGTCAGATTAGAATTCGTATTTAATGCACGTGTAGCTATGCGATTCATCCGGAAATACGTGAGCCTCTTTTTGCCAGATCGTGAGGGATCGGATTATAGTTCAGACACGTGCGACTGCGATTCTGCTATTTAACAATGTTCTAGTTACAAGTTTTCATATTTTTCAATTTACCAATTCCGAAAATTCCGAATTTGCAAATTCTCAAATCTCCGAATTCTCAAGTCTATAAATTTCCCAAAATTTCGAAATTTGCAAAAGCAAGAGTTAAAAATGAAGCTTGATAGAAAAGTAATGAATGATCCATCACGACCTGTCTGAGGCTACGTATACATAATTAAGTCTTCTATCGATCGACAATAAACGAGCGCGAACTATTTACAAGTAAACGACAATAAAAAGGACATTCGAAGGAAACGCTGGCCGTCACCGATAGGGATGTTCAAAATGTAGATACGCTGTATAATCGAAAAGAGAATATTCCGAGAACGTATTTTCCAAAAGCTGCATCAAGGGTATAGTAATATAAATATATACATATACATAAATATAAATATACATATACAGACGCGTATATATCTAGCCTGATAAAAGTCGCGCCTAGCTTCGCTTGCTAGATTTAATATTTTTGTAATGAGACGCTTAGACTAGCTCGTTTGTACCTTCACAGAGTAATCGTGTACGTGTTCGTGTGCCATCGTCGAACCGATCGATTCCGAATGGGCGAAGCGATTGATTCGCGAACGTAACTGAAGTACCATCGTGATTCTCGATTTCTAAATTCTGCGATACCGAAACTATACTAATGTAACTTCGACAAAAATTCGTGGTTCTTCGATTGAAATCGGTATTACGCTCGTCGCCTTTACGATCGTTATTCGTTTCTCCGATTACTATGCTCATCCACCCGATTACACGATTCTTACGTTAAAACGCGTCGAACCGTTCATTCGATTATTTGTCGCCGCTGAAACGGGAAAGAAAAGAACGAACGAGGAGACGGATACAGGAACGAGTTGTTCGTTGTGCAAAATAGAAAATCGATCGAAGAGATACGAATAGCACAAAACAATCCTGCCGATACGGTGGCATGAAATCCGCATTGAAAGCGACCGTGCATTCGTGCACCACGTGTATTTACGCTATGCCTAAGTATATGTGTACTTAAGCCGTAACTCGTTAGCGTCTGGCGTTTGTACCTCTCTACGTAGAAGTAACGAACGATACTGGATATACGATTGCTAATTGACTTTCGGCGGAACCAAACTACTTGCGTGTTTGTATAGAGATCCGTATACACCTACATAAATGCCAAAATGAGAAAAAAACACGTATAATCGTCAACAACAAATCGTTTTCTTATTTCCTGTCAACGCTTCCTGAACGTGAAAAACTCCCTCTTAGCCATTACAATTAATAACGAAAGACTGTACACAGTGCCACACATTGGTATTACTTTTACTCTTATGATTTCCATTATGTATCTAACTTTTCCTTTATCTGTGAATCTGGTAAATGATCCCTAACTTTCGCTAACTTTCACTACCTGTACATGTCAAAGAAGCGAGTTTTATATCAAAAGACATTCTTCTAGAAATAGAATCTGTAGACTAACGCTGTCAACTTGATTCTGTTTGATTTATATAGGAAAAGAAATTCTCTACTTCCGGGACGCTATGCTTTTCGAACGATACAATGATAGCCATCTGTATTCGATGACACGTACTACGCTGGTACCCGTATACGAAACGCGAAGTTTCAAAAATTTAATTTGAAAATGTTCAAACACTCACCCAACTGCGGCACCGACACGTACGTCTCGCAATCCACCAGGAATTGTCCAGTTTGCACAGCACCAAGGGCGACAACACGTTTCGTCAGAAACTCGATCGTTTGAGGGCCGGTTCTGTTCTCTATCATCGGATATTGCTGTAATCTGGAAAACACGCAAAATGCCGGTTACTAAAGACACGATCAAACAATCACTAGTACTGCACATAAATTAATAAAACTATCTATAATGAATATAGTAACAATCAGACGTTGTAATGATTGAAATAAAAGATTCTAGAACGTTCAATTTACTTTAACATGTGCTAGTCGTACAACATAACCTTCAAACGTCAAAGTTCGATAAATGCGTATAGTACGTAAAATTAAGTAATCGCGATTGAATAAATAATGAGTATGAACGGTTAGAAAAGTGTATTGAATTGTGTTAAATACTTACACGGTAACACCCATTTTTTAAACGAAGTTTTGTAATTGAACACACCGGTGATACACAACACAACACTTGTCAAACGAGAAGAACGCGCGCAATGGCGCGCAACTTGAATGCGTAGTTCAGGATGCGCAGTAACAAACTGCGATGGCGCCACGCATCGGAGAGAAACTGACCTCTACGGGACAAGTTGATTAAATTCGTAGTAAGTTTTCCTCACTTTATATCCGACTATTTTGAATTCATTATTAATTGTCGACAATAATTACACCGTTTAATACAATACTTATATAAATTATATAACAGAAATTTACCACGTGATATACTATACAAAGTATACAGAAAGTATTGCTTGATACGTGTACACTTCAAAGAATATTCTATCTTATAAGTCTTACTAACTACGCAATGAAATATACTTTTGATAAAATGAGTGAGTAACATTGTCATTAAGTTTCATTTTTAATAATCTATTGTCTTTTGCCAGAAGCAGTTTCCTGTTTTCTCATTTCACCGTCAGATGGCACGGGCAGTGCAGTTCTTAAATACTTATCGACAAGAACACATTCAAGTAAGGTTTAAATAACATGTTTAGCTTATTACAATAATTAAATTATTCATTTTTATTGCAAACCTAATGTCTTATATACTATATTTTCGGATTGAAGCTTTAAATAGTACACGTGAAGGTAGAACGAATTTGAACTGCGTGCAAAATGGCGCATTTCATAAACGTTAAAAACTGACCAATCACAATTTAGCGAAAGTTCCTTTCCACTCGCAAGATGTCGCAGTACTGCACGCTAGCGTGTTATGAATATGGCGGTACATTTGAAACCTTGAGAAATCATTATTTATTATTAACAATTAACCGGTAAAAAATGTATGAAAACGAACAAGTATCAAGTTCTAAAGACTAAATATACCATTTTCCGAATAAAATCTCAAGTGGAGAAAAAATAAAGGCATCGTTATGCAAAGTAGCAGTTGAAAAACTGCTTTTGCAATTTGCATGCCGAATAAGTATATCTTGCGCTTGATGACCAATTCTTAACCATATTTGGGTATCTATTCTGATCGCTTTATTTCAGAATACGTGACATTAATACGATAGATATGTAATCGTGTGCAATTAGTACTCGATTTGTATGCACTTAATCGATCGTTTGATAACATAACGCAATGTGAATAATCTGCTATAAATAATTCTGCCCCAGCAATCTTGTAACGTTTTATCTTTGAAGATCTCTGTGGTATAATATAATAATTGTACAGATTATGTTAGTACCGCCACGACGAGTTTCCAGCTAACTTTGTTTTATTTCTAACATGTTCTGCGCGATGTACACGGATAAGTACGATCCATGAAACTTTTTATTAACATGAATGACAAATAGTCAGTTAACACGTTAAGTGCACTATTAAGTACACGTAATCGAGTAACTAAGGACATTTTAAGAATTTTTTTTTTATTTCTGAGTTTCACTGTACTATTTAAGCGAACAGCGTGTACAGAGCACATGTTTGTACAGAGCTCAATTCACCTTATCATCTTACCACGTTATAAATATAACGGTTACTCGCTCACTGTTCCATTGAATACGTAGATTAAACTACAGTTTAAATCTCGATAAAGTGGCACTAACTGTACTAATTCGATACGGTAGAAAACTAATGCTGTATTAATTCGATAAGGTAGAAAGTTAAAGCGTGTATGATCGAACATTCGAGGATGACAATCACGCGATATCGAGTGATAGGTAGCGAACGCGTTCCTAAACTAGGTTATCTTTTAATATTCCGATAAATATCGTTACGGCTGCATCGTCAGCAGGAAAACTGTGTCAGAACAAGTACAAAGAAAGGGGGAATCCTCGACAAAGGTGCAATTAATTCGCGAAAAAGCGTTCCCGGATCAGGCTCGGTTCTTGGTGATTCTGAAAACCGGAGCACGGTCGTTTGAGGATGCAAAGGGTTACTTTGGCATGCGTTTGCGTCGCCGAGTGCCGCCTCTTATCGGTGCTATTTACGCGGCGAAGGTATAGCGGTCGGTTCGAAAAGGGACTTTAATAAAAACTCGTAGCGTAGCTCTCGCGGCCGACAGAGAGCGAAATAGAGAAAAAGAAATACGCAACGGACAAGGCCAGAGGGTAGGCGGCGAAGGGAGGGAAAGAAACAGAGAAGCGGAGAAATACGGGTCGTTCCGATTAAGCGAGCGTTTCTGGGGTGCATTAAAAACCTGCGCCGGCACAAGGTCCCGTTTATTAAAACCGCGCGACCGGAATTGACCTTAATCGCGCGTCGTTTTCGGCCATCTTGGTCTCTTCTTCGAAGGTTGCTCGCGTGATGTATGCGTTCGAGAAGTTCGCAAAGTGCTCTTCCCGGCCCGTTTCGTGATTTCCCAAGGAAAATAAATTTCCAAAGGTTTACTTTTCCTAGTCGCGTAGTTTGTTCGCGTCTCGAATCTGGATCGCGTATATCACCGCCTGATCGAACGCTATTTTCATTGCATCCAGGAAATTGATACCCTAACTAAAATTTCAGCGAACCTACTCCGACAGGAGATTCTACGTATTCTAGATCAATTAAGACACTATAATTCATTTTCACTCAGTTTCCTTCACTTTTTACGACACTTGATGGTTCATATATAAAAATCATTTTAAAGCGAGTTTCACAATTTGTTTACATTAGACGAGACCGTTTACTTGAGAAATCGTACCGAAACGGAACTTCAGAAATTTCAAACTTCTGAAATTCTAAAGTTCAGTTCAATGAATCCCGCGCTCGAGTTTCCATATCGCTTCTCGCCAGAAATGGATATCCCGGTTACTCGTATCTCCCGCGAATTTTCTTTTTGTCAAGACTTTCCGACGAGGGAAACGTTCACGCGATCGTTCGTGAATCCAGAATGGAAGTCCGCGAAATCGCGGAACTTCCTGGCGGGAACAATTAAGGTCAAAACGTTGCAGTTACGCGCGACATAAACCTTTCGCGCTCTGCAGTTTCTTGCAAATTTTTTACAACGGTTTAAAGGGGTTTCTGTGGAAACGGGGACGCGTGAGCGGCGAACAGTGTCTCGACTCGCAGTCTCCCGTTGCCGTTAAGGGATCGTTTAAATGCGCAGCGAGCGACGGGTTCGCGACAATTGAGAATCGCCCTTCGAGGCTGGCCGGCATCGAGCGAAATACAAAAATAGGCGCCAATCGTGGCTGAGATGTACACCGGCAGGAAACTATGACCGGATGTTCGGTGGCGCGTGACTGAAATGCAGAGACCTCTCGTGCCGGGACTAAGCTGGATCGTTAAATATTCCGTCGATTATTCGACGGTAACATCGGACCGCTTAAATTTCCTCCCACGAGCTACTGCTCCTAACATTCGTTACACACGATTGAGTTATTAACCCCTCGTTACACGATTTTCTTATTTTTTTAGTAGACTCGTTCATGGAAAGGTCAGTTTCCGATTCTGCCAAGATAGTCGATGAATATTTCTAATTTAAGCAATTTATGTTGAAATAAAAATTGTAAGTCTGCGATGTTTCAACTTCCTAACCTAACCTCACATACAATCTTGCATGTACGACTTTAAACACACTTAAGCAAACCTCTGGCACATAACTTTATCATTCATGCTTGTTTATTTGTATCTCAACATGAAATCTTCTAGTCTAACTTAGCAGTGGACAAGAAAAATTGAACATTAGTATCAGATTGAGTTAAACATCAGTTGAAATGAAAATAGATTTGAATGCTAAGACGAGTTCTACTTCGCTTTAAGGATATCTTAACGACATCTACCAAAGTACCGATAACAATTCGCCCTCGATGAAGTTACCGATATCCTCCGTTCGAAATGGAGAAAGTTAAATTCGAGTGAAGACGTTTATTTGGTTTACGTAACACCTTGCAGAGTCGATTGGAAGAAACCAAGGCTAGTTCGAGTTATTGTTAGGTCTCTGTTATCACGACCGCGAAAACGTGCGATTTATTTAGCCAGTAGTTCACGCATGGCCTACTTGTTTCCTACAAAAATAAACTCGGCCAATTAGAACGAATAAACTTTCGCGCCTTGGCTTTTTCCTTACTTACGGACGATGATGTAATCGCGGTACAAATGGACGTTCGTTGTTGTACGGTCTTGAAGACTTTAAACACTGCAATTCTATTTAACCCGTTAACTACGGTTTAGTGGGAAACAAGGTACACACTGGCAGTCCAGTTAATTCCGTTTAGTCTTCGTTAATTCCCATTTTGCGTGCCGCTTTTAATCTTCTCGCATTCGGCGATAGCCATTAACTCGGTTGTATGCTCGGAGTTTTATGAACCCTCGAAGAATACGTTCTACTTTATCTCGCAGATGTATCTATATATACTTATTAAGGTTATCGTGGTTTTTCTGCTGGTTCTTTTAACTTCTCTGAAATTCAAGGAAGTTTGCAGATGTTAATGTACACAAGATGGCCGTAAACAAACACGTATGACTCTACGACCTTAACTTAAAATTAAAAATGAAGAACCAATGAACAAACGACTAAACATAAGATCTTCATCTCTGCTGTAACTTTAATGATAAAGTTAAAGGACTAAATTCATTTGTAGCTCGCAGCATTCCTTTTCTATAAACATGATTGTTCATCCGTAATTGGAACCCAACCATTATCCGATCTTAAAATAATCCTTACAGTTAACAAATTTATAATCGATTCGATGTCGACTGCAGAATATACCGAAATTAAATCAAGCCCTAAAAGTGGGTCGACTATTCGAACTACTCGATAGTCGATCGGTCTGTATAATGAATGTAACCGTGTCACAATTATTCAGCCGAGCGACTGCTTTAAACCACTAAGCTGTGAGAAGCTCTCTATCTACCTATATACCTATATAGTTATTACATAATTTTACAAAAGAAGAAGATACTCGAAATATCCTTTCCCGAAAGCGTTTCGCAGCGAGTCACGACTTCCTGTTAGAAAAACGAACGCTGCGCGCTGAATATCTGGACCAGCTTTATGGCCTCTCTGTATATCATTCTTTTTTACGAAGGCGAATCTTGAGACGAGACAGACTACAGTGCCGGCATTCATTTGGAGACCAGCTATGCACGATCTACCTTCATTACCACGACATATTGCTCGACCACGATCGCTAGTACTCGCGAGCACTTAATTGCACAGCTACTTTGTGATTTACCATGGCTCGGCTTGTTTGCGTTCAACTAGCAAATCGTTTTAACCATTTAACCGCTATCAGTGTCCTTAAGTGGTCAGCCTTTTTCTTATTGCGATGACTAAGCAGATGATCTTACTAATTTATGTCGAAACTGTAAAAACTTGGCGAAAAGAGCGGCCATTAGACGCGTTAGCTATTCGTACATTATACGCTGGTTTAGTGCTAATTTCAAATCGACATTGAATATCTCGAGTAGAACCTAACCAAATTCGATCTAAACGGAAGTAACACGCAAATGTTCAACAACATATACGATGGATATATTAGACACGTGAAACGCGTTAAACCGGGACTGTATTTTACGAGGAACGTTCATTTACGAGAGCAGCATCAACACGGGTAGATATCGAAAGAGGACGATCGACGACCGCCTCCATTCCTCTTTAATGTCTGGAATTTGATTCGTGCCTGCAACAGGGGCTTGCAATAACATTCCATCCAGCTGATATAAGCGTTCACGAGCTTAGCAACGGCGTAAAACAGCCGCGACGCCTGTGCCAAGTAAAATCTCACACGATGCAACGAACAGTACTCTTAACCGCCTCCGAAACTCTACGATACGACTTCTCATCGGGCTTAACGAGATCGATTCGGGGAACGGTATCGATGATGCAAGCGTCGTGTTTCGCTATCGAGACAAACGAGAGATTTTCCTTCTCGTCCCGTTTGCACGACACGCTGAAAATGAAGCTTCGTCGCTGAAGACAATGGCGGATGCCGATGTAAAACCGTACGTGGTGTTTATGATGAAACATAAGATCATCCTCCGCTCATCAAGCCTTCAATTTAGGGATGTTACGAATTAAGTCGATCGCGTGCGCAGGTTTCGAAGCCGAGACGTCTGGCACTGACGTTACTTATGGTTTCTATAAATGTTGGCTGATTCATTAGAAGGTTCATGGTTCACGGGAACGATCGCGTCACCGGGTGAGAATCGGTTCAACTCATCTCGAGCGTTAAGTGGCACTGCACCTCCCTTATCCGTCCCTCTCGTTTCCTTCCGAGTCTCTCCTCTCTCGCACCGATCTCCCTTCTTTTTTCCCTTTCATTCTCGTCTTTTTTCTCCTTTTCTTTCTATTCGGTCCACACTTTACTCCCCTCGTTTTCACAGCGGACTCCCACCGACACCTACTCGTTATTTCCTACCTCCTATTCCTCGTGCTCTTCTGTCCCTTCGTATATACATATATGTACGCTTTTTTCCTCTCCTCGTCTCTCTCGGTCTCTCGGTTTCAGCGGTTTCACGCGGCAAGAATGTTTACGACGATACCAGATGTCCCGGTCTGGCATTGACGCATCGTCGTTTTTCTGATCCGCGTGATTCCGCTTTTCAGCCGAAATAAAAAACGAGAAAAATCAAGCCGGTGCGTGTCGGCTCCGTAATCCACGGGATACCCGTCTCTCGTCGACGTCGAGGGCGTCGTCCAGGGCGACGAGCCTCCTGCATAAAGAGAGTCGATCGTTGCCGGACCGTCGACACCACCGAAAAAACCACCGAGCCGTTCATTGAAAATGGATGAAAGCACCACCCGTATCGGTTAATTACGGTTTTAGTCAACGATGTGCTGGAACTTTCCAGCTTTACACCTCTTCAAATTTTTTAAATTTGCGATTTTGGGATTCACGTTTTGAAATTTTGGACCTCAGGTATTTGGAGATTTGAGGGTTTGATTTTGTTCCACAAAATTTTGAATATTCTAAATCCTCCCCTATGGTCCACGATTACTCATCCCTCATCCGAACCCTAATTCTTCAACCTACCCCTATTTCACAACTTCAAGTCACTCATCATTAAAATAAAATGAAGAAAAATTCCTTGCAACAAGGTTGCTTTTCGACGTCCACCGCGTGATTCGTAATCGGAAAGAGCCCAGATTCAGAGGGTCTTAAATCGTTTCGATGATTTAGTCCTTGACACAGAAAGCCGGCTGAAGTATCCGCGGAAAAATTTCCCGGAAAAGAATGAGATGCAATTTCTTGCATCCGTTGTAGCTGTTTCTGCTCGCAAATTGAGGTCGTTTCCTCTGTCTTCATCTGTCTCGCGGTGATTTCGTTGTTCACGGCTCCGAATGTAAGCCCGCTCGCGGTCGTGGAATCTAAAAGTATCACGGTTGGCTCGTTGTGAATCATCGTGTGCATCGCGCAAACTGCATATAACGGACCGAGTCCTCGACTCTTGAGTCACGTAGCGTGTGCACTAGCACGTCTACCAAATAATTAAGGTGTCCTCACATCGGGCGTTATTCCTTTAACGAACTCCATACTCGTACGCGACACGTGTACTTCTTTCTTTCTTTGCTCGAAGGATCTGGGATATTAACGAAGTTATGTTTCTTCGGATGTTTTCATGTACATTTCGTGTTAGAAACATGTTGACTAAGGAGGAGAATTATTAAGTTTGCTGTGGTAACTAGGATTTAACGTGGAACTCGATTCGGAAGTTTGACGATTCGAATGTTTATAAATTCAGGAAATTGGAAATTTGAAGATTTCAAAACATATGACATCTTCACGCTACATATGTACACCCATACGTTGAAGATTACCAAACCCTGGTCCCCAACCAAGAATTCATTCCATTCCAAAATAATTCACCCAAGAACAACCTATTAAAGCGTCTAAACTAATAATAAGAATCTAAACCAGTTAACGAAGGTATATCGCCAGAGAAATCCGATAAGAAATCGCAAAAAGTTATGAGGAACGTAAACTACTTCGGTATTAAAATGAATAGAGTATTTCTCGAGCGCGAGGTTAGTGTAAATTGCGGTGAAGCACTGGTCGCAAAAACGCAAGAAAGGAAGAAAGAAAGAAAGGAAAGAAATAAAGGAAAGAAAAGAGCGAGTTTCTATCTCGGAGGTAAAAGTAGGCGTAGGTTTCGCGCGAGTTCACCCTGAAAGGAATCGCGTATTCACGGTGCAGAAGGTTCGCGCGAGACGGGATACCGTGTCGGCGTAGACGGCACTGCGCAGACACTAAACAAAGCTCCCCAAATGAATACGCGAGAATTTAAAGGGAAGTGCGGCGGATGCGGCAATCTTTAGTATTCACCGCGACCGACGCAAACGTTTAAGAATCCCGCGGCAGAACAGCCGTTCACTTTTCACCAGAACCAACCGCATATCTCCAAATCAAATTTCCTACACGCCTCTCTTTTTATCTACACTCTTTTTACCACCGTAGACTTTATAAACATTAGAAACTTCCTCACACTTCGTCCTCCGGTTGCAAAACTGTACATCATTCCTTAACTTTTCACCCATCTCGTTCCATCGTTCATGATTTTCAGTTTCGTTGCTGCAATTCAAATTATGTGGTGAATAATTAAATTAGTTTCTCGCCCTTGATGTTCCCTTATCTGCATCCCTAACTGTACAAAAACTTGAACCCAAATGTCCATATCTTCTAACACTTAAGAAATATCCAAGAGATAATCGATATAAATACGTTTATGCATATAATGTGTACCGGTCAAATAAACGGAACCGACAGAGCTCGATATCGTAAACCGTTTCCTGTTTGCCACCAGTTCCGTTTAATTTGACGCTTCACTCGCGATGCGTAACCGTGAAAAAAGACGGTGCACACCCAAACAAGGTAACAATAGGTGTTGCCTCTGCACATAACGCGCAGTACGGAGTAAAAGAGCTACAATTTCATCGAGTACCAGCTCTGCCAATGACATCAGCGGCGAGGAAATAGGCCTGCCTTCTGGCGTAGTCGCGAATAACTCATCTCTAATTACGTCATTAAGCGTGGGACACTATGGTTGGCCTAACGCCTTCCACTTTGGGATTTCACGATCGATTTTGCCATCCGACTCGAGACTCCTCGCTGATGGCTTTACAAGTATTTCTTGGAATACTTTGTTCGCTTAATCGTAAATCGCTTTGTAATGTTTCCGATGATTAGTAGCTTCGAAAAGGCTGATGAGTCAAATCTTAACACAGTACTCTGTGTCTAAAATCCAATATTGAGGTCCACAACTGAAGAGTACATCCCGATAAAAATCGTTATTGAATACCAATCCAAAACGATATCGAATATGGTCGAGTAGTCGAATATTTAAAAAAATAAAGTTTATTTCGGGTGAAGTGGCTCTGAGTCGTAGATCTCTAACTCTGATGGATTTGAAAGACTCGTGAAGTAATACGGATGGTGTTAGGCCGCGGAAGCGGCAGCGGTCTTCAACCGAGAGCTTTACGATCTCGGCCATGGGCAAAGCGGCTTATTTTAGACCGTTGCCGTGTGCCTTGTAATGCTTTTAAACGAGTTGCGCGTAATGTCTTGCCCGGTAATTTCATTTGCGCAGCTCGTCAGTGATTCTCAAGCGATTTCCGTCAAAAGCTCGTCGTCGATGATCGATGGGAGTCCAACTTTGAACCACCTTCGGAGACTAATATTTGACTTCTCGCAAAGGTGGCCCGTGTCGCGCGAATTTAACGCGAGGAGGCGAACGTTAAGGATCTCCGTTGATGGATGAACCCGGGGGCAACCGTAGCTCCGCTGTCCGCCGCCGGCGGATTTTCATCCATCTTTGTTAATAAATTACGCTAGAGCGACGAATCTAATTTAGAATCCCGATAGAGCAGTCTCTACAGAGAAACTGGCAACGGAATGCTTTGATATCCTCGCGAACCTTAATTGCCGACTCCTTGCCGAGTGGCTTCGGGATTGATAAAATTTCCCGAATAATTTATTCGTTGCATTCGAACACATCCTTGATTTACTTCGTGCTCTCCATTTTTTCCCCGTAAACTCCGCCGTTTTTGTAGCTACGACGAATTCGTGGACAAGTTCGAAGCTGCGTCAGATGTCTACGACAAACTGTCCCGTTTCCCGTATTATCGGAGCTTGTCAACTTACAGCTTTCCGAAGAGCATCGAGGGTATTGTATTTCGAATACGTCTCGGACCGATGCCTTTGACAGGTCTGACGGGGTCGTTTTGGTGTTAGCGGTTCTCAGAGTGGCCGAATCTCTCGACACACCAACGGAGCCTTATTTCCTCATCTACGCTCTGTCACCGGGCCGATAATACCGATATCGTTTCGACCGATCTTCCAAATGTTCCTGACACGCATATTTCACTATCTATTCCTGTACAGGGCCGTGTTTACCTCGAGGCTTAAACGGGCACGTGCCTAACTTCCACCGAAAAGAGCACCATCGATATTTATTCTTTTTCTCAAACTTTTATATACAAATACAGGGATATACATTATATTAACATTTAAATACATTTTTACCAAAATAGAGTATCTCCTAAACGATGTCAATTATAGTTTGCCAATTACGTTATAAAATGTATGACGTTACAGACTACTTGTCAACCGAAAAATGTAAATATCACAATTTATACACGCAGTTAACGGAAACATTCGGAGTCAGAAATTTTCACCGCGATTCCCGCGAAAAGTATCGATAATCGAAGGAAAGATATCCTCGGTAGCACGATGCGGATCATAAAACGGCTTTGTTCTAAGGACAAGAGTTGTTAATTAAATCGCGGATTCCTTCGCTTCCGTTGCCATTGAGAATACGATGAAACGTTTTGCACGATGCATCCGACGGGGCTTCGGATTAAATTTAATTACGACCACCGGTTGTTGTTTCCTCCAGGCAAATAAGACCCCGCTACGCCCGAGCTGATTTCCAGACCGGCATTATTGCATCCCGCAAATTTTCCACGACAAACACATGACCTGTTTTTATCGTAAATTACACGAATGTTTTTTTCCCTGGCGCCGGAAACCGCGTTTCGTTTCCCGTCGACTACCAGTTTCTCGATTCCCTCCTTGTAATTCTATTTCCGTTACGTTTATTTATGAGCTTCACCGCCGACCAACACCTCTTTTGTTTCTTTCTAAATAAACCGCGGTACAGGGATTATTATTTTTATGGTTTTTTTCAAATTTTGGAAATTTGTAACTTTAGGACCTTTATGACGTTTCCGAAATGGATTATACAGCGTTATGTAAATTGCAATTCAGTTTTCCATAAACTAAATGCACTCCAATATTCAACATATTACCTCGTAATTAATTATCTCGCGAGCTAACGACTTTGCTGTTATACATTTACATCGTTATTAACATTGCTTCCACTCATTTAGTTCAGCTGGTGAATATGCACGATAACAAGGAAAATTGCAATTCTTTTGTCTATTTTTCATTCTCATTCAGCTCGTAAGAACCCTCCCCACCTGCGTGCACCTATAAAGAAGATTGCGTCTCGAAGCGGGGGCGCCGTGCGGATAGGTAGTTCGCAAGAAAAACAACAGTAAAAATAATCTCTCGCACCCTTTCGTTGGTCGTCGTGGTGGTTCTCAATCGATAGCAAGAACCCTTCCGCGAATAGGCGTTTCCATTACCTATAATGTCGCGAAACCTTCTACATACGTAATTTACAATATCAACACATTCACATGTATGAAAATTACAGAGATTGTATTAATTTTTAAATATTTTATATTTCAAATACTTTCAATACTAAATTAATTATTTATAGTAAAGTGAGGGCAGGGTGAGTCTCCAGAATAATTTGTCTGCTTTAACATAAAAAAATGCATCGGGCAGAAATTATTTGGTCAAGAGATGTTACAAAATTTCGATAAAACATGATGAAATTAAAAGATGTACTCTTAATAACCATTAAGATGAACATCAGTTTTCAGCCAAGAAGTGAATCTACTTTAAATTCTAGAGCGAACCAATTAAGAAATATTCTTGTTGTAAGCCTTCATGTAAGTTTCGGTTATGAAATTATGGAAGCTTAAGAGAAGACACCCTATATAATTCCGCGTGTGCACCACTGTCAGCTTACTCGGGGCAAATAGGTATGCAGTTATTCTGAGACTGCCGGGGTGAACGGCCAGCTTCTCTCGTCCGCCTTCGTTGCAGCTTCTGTTCGCATTCGCGAAAGCTCAAATCAAATATCGTAGACGAGAAACTGGTAGCCAGAGGTCCATGCCAGCCCGATGATCGCGCAGTAATAACACGTCGGATTGTTTCGTTGGCCAAGTATTTCTCTGTGGAGCTCGTTGCATCCCGAGAAATTCGACCGAAAACACGCGGTATCCCGTGTTCCGATGGTTTTGTTGTTAACTCCGCGAAAGCTTGTACCCCCGGTTATCGGTTGCTAAGCGAGCTTTCGTTGCCCGCCTTGTTCGGACGCTTTGCATTTTTGCAACGCTTTCGACGCCGATTGCTACCAACTAATTACAAATTCCTGCCATTCGGGATCCCGAAATCGTCTTTCACCAATTCGCTCACGATCCGGAATGTTTTTCAAAATTTTGGAATCGAACCAAAAACTCAATTGCAGTGTAAATAGAAGTTTGGTTTGTCACGTGTGAACTGCAGTGTGCGTCACGGGTGTGTCACGTTATTAAGAGAGAAGCGGTTAAGATAATTTTTAATCAACGTCAAAATTATAGAACAATGTTTATAGAACGTAACAAAAATTTGAAAAGTGTCTCTGAAATCCGAATAATTTTTCACGGTTACGAGCATTGGAGCAAATATGGCGGTTATAAACTGTATAGTTCGGGTAATATATACACCGGTATTGTTTACGGTTCAATAACGGTGAATAGAACCGCTTAAATAATATGCAAATTTGATTCGCGCCAATCCGCACCGCTGGTACGTCTATTTCCATAACGCGCCGGAAGCGGCAAATAATTTATAGCCGAACGAAAACGGAAATCGGTTCAATTCGATAATCCTCCGCCGCGTAGGTGTAATTCCGAACTGGATAACTTGATATCGCGGTTTTTCTGATCAACCGTTAACGTCGATTAATACTCCTCGCTTTAGATAATTAGACCCATAATTAAATCAGGAAACTGTTCGGGAATTATACAGCTACCGGTATCGATCGTACAATTAGACGAAAATTCTATTGTAACTTGTGTAGGTCGGAAATGTTGAATTCAATTTTGTTATATTTAATGAAGAGTCGACTCGACTTTGACTATCGCTTTGCAAATATATATTATTATAAATTATTTTCCTTCATTTGGTGATTGAACCATTTTGAGGGAACCTACCTTTCTGTGTCCTAACTTATCTTTTCTACGAATTTTATTGTTACAAATGCATAAGCTCTGATTCCAAGATTTCTAAAGCTGATTTGAACGACAACAAACGACGACGTCTTGTTTCTTCGAATTCCACATTTCTTCGAATTAATCGTCAAAGAGAATAAGTGGAAGAGAACCACGGTTGTCTGTGGACAAGTTATAGAAACGTCGCGTGCTTATCCGACGCAAACAGGGCGAACGATAGATATATTCCTAATTACTAACTTCTCCGCGAGCTTTCAAGCACATCAGCCTTCGGTGTACTCGCTCGAAAGCTCGGCTGTAGGCGCACCCTCGTCATCGGCACGACACGTTCGAGCGAACTAATCAGCTTCTAGACGTCTCGTTCACGCCCGCGAGAAACTCTAATTGTAAGATGGATTCGCGATCATCGTCTCCGGTCTGCCGTTATTATCGCGAAACTTTCGGCCGATTTCGTACGAACCACCAAGTGTTTTGCCAGGATCGATCGGACAGAAATACGAATTTTCACTGGCACGACGTGCTACTCCAAGACGTTTAGTCGATACTCTCGGCTCGATAGCGCTCTGTTCCGTAACATTCTGTTTTCAACGATGTTTTGATATTGGTCTGTCTTTAATGGCCACTATAAACACGTTTCATTCTTCTGATATTATTCTCTTTGTTATTTATTGAACTTGTACATGATTTTTATAGTATAATTCATACAACTTTTGTATTCAAGTTTATACTTATACAAACCTCAATCTCCACTTAACTTAACCTGATCTACAACTTCCTCGTTCAATCTGTTTATTCACGTTCAGATTTCAGATTCTAACCTCAAACAATTATAATCGAATCTAAATCCGAAATCGATATACCCAGAGTCAGAATAAACGTTTGACCAAGAATAAATGAATCGACATAACAAACAATAAATTTGACAAATGTAAATATTTGAATTTCGACATTTGTTAGAATTGTCTCAAGCCAATACGGTGCCATTATAATCCGTTTTCGCGCGTTCGCACCTGTGCACACGAAGTAGAATTTTCCGAATCCTCTACACCGCACTTGTTCGTACTCGGAATCTGGAACACCCTCGATGATCCTTGGCGAAGGATCCCAGCAACCGTCGAGAGATTCGAGTAGCCCCGGTTGCTCGGGAGATTCAATCGTCCATTGAAGCGAGTTCTCTCCGGGTCTGTGCGAATCCGGTGGCGACGTTCGATATCACGAAAGGTCGTGGATCGAAGTTCCCTGGAGAATCTGGACTGCGAAATGGCAAGGGACAGGCGTGCGGGTAACGCGATATGGAGTACCGTCGGGTCGAGGCAACCGAGCGCACGCAACAATTTGCATGCTAACACGAATCGCGCGGTGTTTGTCGCGGCAACTACCTATTTCTATGCCGATTGTTTCCTTCGTGCAATTCCAGAGCTGCCCCTTGCGGCGATCTCGGAATCACTGTAAAAATCTTGCCACCGAGTGAATTACGCGAGGAATACCCTCTCGAGTCAAATGGAGCACGCTCAACGTGTCACGGTGTCAACGACGATTTTTCCCGGTGTCCGTGAATGCTGTGCATTTTATCTTCTTCCTGCTTTTACGTCGATGTAAACTTTATCCTAGAATTTCGTGTAACGTGACAGGTCGATTTGATGCACGGTATAAGATCAACGGTACTATAAAGTAACTGTATCGGTAAAGGTTCGAGAATAAAATTTCGTGCAATATGACCTTGAGGTTCAAGGTCAAATCTTTCCATCATGGTACTTGTTGGGAAGAGACAAAATTTCCAAGGAACTGTCGGTTGATCGAAAGTTAATTCGCTTAAAATATCAAATACTGCAAGGTACAGCATGAAACGATTTAACCCAAAGGTGGATCTGAGATTGCACGATACATTTACGTTCATAGCTCGACATGTCGTGAATGCATAAACGTTCTAAGTATACCGATATGGCGGAGGAGCGTAATATCGGTGCAACCGAAAAGAAAGCGAGTCCCTGTTTCTCGACGAAGTAACTTCCTCCTGCATTTCGTCGAAAGCATTTCGAAATAAGATTTCCTTCTGGAACTACTGTCTCTGTTATCTCTTCTCGTTTCGAGAGACGAGAGCGAACGAAAAGAAGAAACCGCGTGAGTCACGAAGCTATCCCGTTTTCAACCGCGTTTACGAAATCAATTGCGTGTGTCGGTACATCCGGTCTACGGGGCATGACTTAAACACCGATGCCTCGCCTCCTATCGCTTGTTATTCTCGATCACTCGATGAGTGCACTCGTGGTTAATAATTCAGAAGCCAAGGCCCCTTGTGACCCCGCTTCCACGGTCCCTCGAACTATATCGTACAGTCAACAGCAAATCTAGCTTCCTTCGTGAAAATATGCCAACGAGCATCTCCAAGACGTTATCATTTTTACAGATTATGCATTTGAATATTATGGCAAGGGTTTAAAATTTTGGAATTTAATTTGAAATTCTAAAGACTTGTGAGTATAGGAATTTTGGTTTCTAGAAATTTAAGAAGCTGCAAACATTAAAGTCTAACGATGAACCAGTAATATTGAGACCTAGAAATGTGGATATTTACCAGTACAAAACTTTTTAATTTAAAAAATCATCACATGTACACATGTCAAGAAAAGCCATGTGGCAGAGTGTACTTGTTGGGAACGTAGTAATTAGGCGAGCGATACGCGCATGTTCAGAAACAGTTTCGTGAGATCGTCCGCTGATCGAACTCGAAAGATTAAGTGGTTCGAAGAGGATCGTAGAGCAAATAGAGGCTAGAACGATAAAGGGGTATATTTTGGAAACTGAAGAGAGGTACGGAAAACGGGTCGATTGAATAGCAAACAGCATTCCCAAATGATTTTAAAGAAAAATTTTATGTAAATGGAGGGTAGAGAGAGTTATATCGACCGTTCGGTATCGACCGACATAACCTGCGTTTTATCATATCAAACGACCCCTGCGTCGGTATTTATGCGCACATCAAAGGGATCTAATCAAAGGCGAAGAAAGGCCGGGGATCAAAGAGCGACGATCGTGGAACGCGTTCGCGAATTTATTTCTTTATCGGGAGCGTGATTCAAAGGAAAATACAGTTTCGAGAGACGCGAAAACTGACAATACACGCGACGATTGCACAACTCACGGGATTATATTCTAAACCAACCTCCCTGAGCTACGACCACGTGGGACGTACGTCGTTATGACACAAATATCGTGACGCATTGATTGCAAAACCTGCCATGAAGAAGAATTACTATTCATACTCCCTCGCGATGTCAATTAACGAAGCAAGAAAGCATTAAATTCAATGTTCAACGTGCTTAATAAAAATTTAATCTTGAATTGGTTGCATAATTGCACGTTGAACGTGATATATTCGGTTGAACTACCTAACCTATCTAAACTGAACGAATCTTATTTAGATCAAGCCTGATCTAAGTGACTTTCCTTAAACATGAACTAGTACAACCGTAATTTAATCTGACCCAATCCTTCCTAATTTGAGTTAACCTAACTCCAGACTCATCTAACCTTACTTGAACCGATATCCTAACTTAATCTAGATAGTTGTTCAAACCTAATCACTGCTGTTCAAATTGTTTGAAACCATGCTCAAAGTTTAAACAGAATTAAATTAGAATGACATACATATCTGGTTTTAATCAAGTTTGAAATTGAGACAAATGTATTTAAATAATAATTATTGTACAATAAAGTAATAAAATTCTGTCAACGTTATCTTAACGTACAGTTAAATATCAATAAGATATCGCGAGTGTATCGATAATCGATATCGGCAGCTCCAGGTGTCAGGCAAATCGATCGGATATTACGTTTAACAGAGGAATCCAATTTAATCCACGGCAATCAGATCGCGAAGAATGATCTTGTTCTCTGTATCAAGTATCAAGGATTGATATCGCGGGCATAGTATTCGCGTTTGATCGGTGAAACAAGCGACGTTACAAGGCGCGAGTATCAATAATGTCAGCAAACATTAAATCCCCGCACAATGGCCTGACTGGCGTGCAGATTATCATTATGCTAACTACGCACCGTCCTGTCAACCTTTTGTCACAGGTATTATACGGTGCCCCATGGAAATCCGTGTGACGTGTAAATACACGCTGAACCTGTACCGAACGTCTATCAACCGTGATGCATTGTATTGACTTTGTGGAAACGCGCATTATGAAATAAATCAATCGACGAATCCTCGAGGTGCCACGGCTGAATGCCGGACTAATTATTCCGAAAGACGCAACAAGTACATCTAAATACAAGTACGTCTCTCTCGCAATTTCATTTCCGCGTTACGAACGTAATTTTCCGTGATAAGCTAAAAATAAGTAAAACCTCGAACCGCAAGGGCGGTATTTAGCCGGGGAAATTTAGGTTAGCAATTTTGCCGGGAACACGGTATAGAAAATAACAGGCTCGGATTTAATTAAACGTTAAGTAAAGAGGCGAGCTTCGATCAGTTTTCTCTGCGAGAAAGCTTAATTAACCGAATCCCATCATCGCACATCGCACATTCCACGCGAAACAGTCCGTTCCAACGTTTTTTCGATAAATTTTTTCACCAACCCGATATTAAACTACCAGTGGAAAGCGGAATTAATTACTAGGTCCGTTCGTGCGCTCCTGACTTCGATCAAGAAAGCGGAAAACTTTTAACCCCTTATCGCGCGACGTCCGACAATCAATTTTAATTACAATATACAAGTCCAAAACCTGTCAGCGTATAATTCTGAAATAGTACAACGATAAAAATGAAACGGTAAAACAACGAAGTAATACAATTCTGAAATAGAACAATAAAATAGCGAAATAGCAAAATAATAATACAAGAAAAGAATGTACTAGCAGTTTTCGCAGTTGGCATGTACGCAACGCCGAGACAGCTTTACAATTATTTTCTCGTTTCTGTGGTATTATTGGCCCGCGTCTGTGGCGTACGGCGAATCACGACCGTCACGAAAACGATATTTACGTACGAAGGTTTATCAGCCTCGTTAGCCGAAAGAGGAGGCGCACGCTATTCAATTTTGCCCGGTTTCCTGCCGGACCTTGATCGAATCCCGCCCACGGCCAACGAAATTTCGATTTCGGGCTCCCCGTGAAAATACGGGAAAATTAAGGAAAACGTAGACGGAGCAGTAATCACCGGCGAGACAATATTGCCTCGATCCATACTCGTTAGCCTCTTCGAACCCCACAGATATTTGTAACTTTTGCAAATGTACGTATAAACAACGTAATTTATTTGCAATATAACGCAGTGAAGGGTTAGGTTACCTGATCTTATTCTTTTCGACGAATCGAAACTATCGATAGCTTTGTAAAACTGTTTACGAAGTAGAACGCGATGAATCGGGGAAATCCGTGTTTCTTGGCGGGCGTAACACTGTGGCTGAAAAGGAAACGCAACGTAACAAGACCATCTCGTTACTCGTCGTCCGTTACGAGAGAAGCACTCGTCTACGTTTGAGTGGCTCGTTTTCCGACCGGGAAAGGGCTTCTTCCTGAAGAGCACCGACCAACGGAAAGAACAAAACACACCGCGAACGTCGTCGAATTACGCGAAATATTCTAACGAGATACCGTTGCGATCCCAGATTTTTACACCCCAAACGATTTTCACCCTTCTCTCTTTCTTCTGCGACTCACGTTTCACCCACTCGTCCTTTAACTTTCCACACGTTATATTGACTTGTATTACGCGTGTTAAATCTTTGGAGTATTAAATCTCCCGAAAGAAATATTAAAAGGAAAATAAAGGTTGGTTGTGTCAAAGGTAACTCGCCTACCAACACCCATTTTTACTATAGAGAATAACGTGTTAGGGTACAATAGTTATAGTACCCTATAATTTACTTACCACGATACATGCAAGAAAAAGGTCAGGAAGAAAGTTTTGAATTTACGACAGGAATTTGATATATTGCCCGAAAGTTGCACGAGTGCATAGACGGTTAATCGATCACCAGGCATGATTTATTATACCCTGCACGCGCTGAGTGCATCAATTGTTTCGATACAAAAATGACAATCATCTTGAGAGGTGTATATAATTTCCTAGAAAACGAATGGAAATTTATACGGAACCCCAATAAAGATATCTACTATTCACCAAAATTATTCGCAAACGTACATTTATTCGCTAAATAATATTAACATATTTTATAGGGCGGTAATCAACGCGGTATAATTGATAATTCACGGTATCACGGTTATAACGTAGCTGGGAAAACCGAAAGACAAATACAGGATATTCGTCTCTCGGAATATCGATTAATCAGACAACGGTATATCAATTAGCCGAACTGGTGTGTATCATAAACGTGGCTAAACACCGCAGAGTTTCGCTTTAATTAACAGATTACGGTCAGCCGCCGCGTTTCGTCGAAGACCATTTACGCGATACTGAAATAACCCCGACAATTTTCCTCGAAAGCAAGAATTCCTCGTAAAAACGATAAACCGGTAGATTGCGCGATCAATGGAGAATAGAATTCGCTTTCATTCACGGTGTGTACCTACCCCGTGTATACGCCATGGAACGTGGCATAACGTTTACGGCGATTGTCATTGAGAATCGTGGCTTCGAAGGTTGGAAATATGAATGGAAACTTCGGTCCGCACGAACGGACAGGAAACTCGTCCTGAATGTAAATCGATCTCACTTCCTGCGGTCATCCCGTGTACAACCACTTTTGTACTTGTTACCCTCCGATCGTTTCGTTCCGCACGGAAATTGTTAATAATTACCACCGACACGCTGAACAATCGATCCTTTCGCCTGGATAATTCGGCGAATTACCCTCCCGCTAACCATCTTTCTTCGATTGTTCTTAATTAACTGCCAATTAACTTCTCTTCCCGTATCGGATCAACGCAATTATTTCCGATAGTCACAACTCGAGCATTCTCACGAATTTCGACGGAAAATTACAGGAATGATGCAATCGACGTGAGAATCAACAATATCGATTTTATCTTGGAGAAAATACGATTTCTTAACGAGTACCTTAATGGCGTCTCTGAAAGGGAACCCTGAATGCATTACATCCAGAACAAGTAGACTGCAGATGTTTATCTATTTACAATTTATCAAGGTCTACGAGGTATATGTATGGAAATCGTGTATCTAATTTATGAGATTCGCAATCTATACGTTACATGAGCTATGCTCGCTGACTTCGATATCCTTGGTACTGATGAGACACTTAAGGCGTACATATTAGGTTGTCACGTGCAAACTATTAAAAGAAAATTGCAAAATAATTCTACACAATTTAATGACAGACCCATTTGTGACAATACCACTTGTGCCACCAATAGCTATTTAAAATATATATCGTGACTGATAGTCGGTTATTATTAACTTAACCTATTTCTTTGCGTAATAATAGCATAATTGCAGTGATAACAGTTGCAACAGTAGCGATAATAATTAGTAGTAATAACACCAGACGTGTATCATAAAAGCTATTTAATATCAGTCCCAGCAGTTAGTCACCTGCCTTTTCGTCAATAAATTATGCCACTGCAGAAGTAACGACGAAAAGTTGCCGTGGCGAGAAGGTTAATTACGGGGTATCGAGTTGATTAATTTGACGGAGTTCGCGAGTTAGATTCATTCCGGTCTATCAATCGGGCACGTGTTTCGTTTCGCGAGCAGCTCGCCGTGCCCCCTCCTGGTTAGCCTCATCAACGTCTTCTTGGCTCGAAGCTGAACGAAGATCGAACGGAAGGAAAGTGTGCTTCCCCAGGGGTCTGTTGCTGATTGATTCGTTGGCAAGGTTAGCTTCCAGCTGTTTGTGCTCGATAGAGAACGACGCGTGTACTCCAAGCAGTCATCGTTCCTCTGATGTTCCGAAATCGTTGACAGCATAATCGATTATACGCCACTTATAGCCACTTTTTAAAACGGAACAGCTTCTTCAACTTTTGTATACCTTCTCTAACTCTCTTTGGACAAAGTAACTCTTCCTATCCAACAAAATTTCTCTAATTTTTTGAAAAAATTGCTCTTCCTTTTTCCTCCGGCATCCCAGTATTTTTTCTAATGGACGCAACCCTTTCGAAGCGTCTTCAGGAAGCTCGCGATTGAAAGCGTCTCTAGGAAACGGACGCGTTTTCCGGATGTTCTGGGTCAAGTATGGGGTCGTAAAAAGAGGCAGAGCTCCGAGCGTGCGCGAACTATTAAAAGGAGGCTGCGCCTAGTACCGATTGTTCGCGGTGCCGTTCGGAAAAACGAGCACAGAAACACGTTAACGAACAATCTACGGTATGGACTATTGTTCTCTTAATGGCATAGGAGCGGGGGTATCCAGGATGTCAACGTCATTACGGATGCACGAATCCGACGTACGGCATTAACCCACTTTTGTTTAATCACAAAGGCGATCTACGAGTTCAACGTCTCGTTACACGTTTGGCGCCACCGAAGCTAATTACTGCCTACCTTTCGATTCCGACCACGATGACCGTGAAACGACAGATACCTCTGCAAATAGCTGCTTGCTAAATTTACCTTCGTTTATCCTTCCGATAGGATTCAATTAACGAAAGTGCAATAGCTTCCTCGAACTGATCAACAATCACTCGCGTGATTTGCCGCGGTACTTCTAATTCTACTTTATTGATGTTATTCTTCTTTAGAGGCTCTGCACTATATTTAAGTTACCCTCGTTAGCTGAAAGAATTAACCCTCTGACTAAGCATCCATCTGAAACCGTTTTCTATATACAATCGACAATTTTTTATAGGATCTAATATGAAGTATTTGAGGCTGCAGAAAATAGAGATATATTTTCTTTTTAACAAAAGTAGAGACATGACAAATCCTTTGCGAGTGACACACATCACTCATGTCAGTCTACACATGTGATGTATAGACAATAATGGAAATTATTAGCGAAGAAATCACCTGAAAAGAATTCATTTTAATATATACATTTTAACTAGTAAAGTTGCTGTTTGCAAACAGTATAAATTCAAGATAAAGAGTATCAAGAGCGTTGAGTCGACAAAATGGTGTCCCATACGGAACTCGTGATAGCAAAACAGAGAACAAGTTGTTGGAATAGCAAGTGCATCGCAGCTATTAAATGAGGGGTTAAAGTGAACGTTAGAAGTGAAAGGGTTAACGCTTTCGTTTCCGCGGTAATTCGATCGCGGCTGCAATATAGCCTCGTGCGAAAGGAATAAGAGTATCTGTAAGAAGGGAGGCTGCGTAGCCTTAAGGCTGGCCTAGATGAAGCGACGAGAGTGTCAGTCATCCGGTCAACAACCCGTCGCCCGCTTGGAAATGACGCGGTATCGCGTGCCTTCGTCCATTAACCCGGTTAATCGTACGCTCGTTAATTCCCATTTTGTACGCCGCTTCTGATCCGCTGCGAACCCGCTCGTGTTTCGCCTCCCAATTTTCCCGCGATCGGCTGATCCAGCGTCTCGAAATCTTTTCAACCCCTTAACATTAAGTTTATACAGTACATTAATTATATACAGCAAATTAAATATTAATCTAACCTTATAATCTTATTTAATTGTTACTTAATTTTCTCATACACCCATATGTTTATAAATGCAAAGTTTAATCTTACAATTCATGTACCGAATTTTTACAGCAAGCGTTTGTATCGTGAAACGATCTCTGAAAAATAAAGTTTTTAGTGTATTATGCTTGGCAGGTTTTCGCGTCGGTATTCCCGCGTTAATGACGAGAAATAGAACTGTCAACAGATAGGAACGTTCAGAGTCACATATTTGCGCGAAAGAATCCTTGAACGCTATCTTCTGTAAACTCCGAGTTATGCAACACGGTTGACTCAACGATAAAGATTAACCGAGAGGATGAGCAACACTCTCGATGGGTGACTGACCTTTTCCTGGCCACACATTCTCTACATTTTTCTGTTCAAGCATCTAACGATCCTAAAAAGAGTATAAAAACAATCGATAATTTGTAGGGTGAGAATATTAGATAAGTCTGATTGCGATCTCTTAAAATTTTCATTAGTTTTAAATGTTTGTCAGTGAATGTTGAGAACAGCGAATTAAAAGACCGATTAGTGGAATAATTTCTCGAGCGAGATAATAAGAAAACCGGTCGACTAATTGAATTCTCTTCTGCGCGGTCGCGATATTTTCGTTTGCAGAATACGTCCATAGAGAACGAGAACGCGTACGTCTGAAATTGTTTCGCGAGAGTGTATTATCCAATTACGGAGAACATCTCGGCTATTCATGGAAGGAGGAATAATGCTAAGGCATCTCTTAATACAGGGAGCCGCAGCGTGAGTTGTTGCCGCGGCAATCTAGCGAAAGCTAGACGAGACGCGACATCAGAAACCACCGAAATAGCTTTCCCAGCTACTTCCCGCTTTAATAAATTCCTGTCCCCTTCCACCTTGCCGCGAACCTTTCGGCGAGCACCTCCTCGAGATTTTCCGAAAAATTCGGAAAAAAGAACGCCGCGATATCCGCCGCTGCAAGATTGCATTTTCAACCACCTTGCGATTTCTCCGACCTGAATGAAACGAATTTTTGAATTTGCATACATATTTGATAATTTCACGCGGGAAATACGCTGCTGCTTACTTCCGAAGATGAGGTTAAAAAAGAGATAATTGTAAAATTACTATTACGGTTGTAAAATTATCTGTCTTTGTTATAATAGCTCCATGTTGCATTGTTCGACCACTGGTGGAAGGTTCAATATTTAAACGTTGCTCGTGTACGTGATGTTAATCGTACATTTAAACGTACGTGATGTTAATCATAAACATCATGACGTTAATCCTGATCTAAACAGACAAGTGAAACATATAAAGCGAAATGGATGATCAACCTAACCATCTAACGTTCAATAAGAACTTCATCTTTAACTTTGATACAATTTCATGTCTACTTAATTCTGGTCAAAATATCGAGTGACTAAAAATACGAAAAAGAGTGTAATTCTTTCGCAATCAAGCCACCGGTTTCTCTGATGATTGCGATACTAATGAGATGTCCGTAATCAGTAACGGAAATAAAAAACCTCGTGCTTAATAAGAAACCGGATTTGCACAGCCATGCAAGTATTCAGAGAGGACGAAGTTCGGTAAACAAAACTGCTGTTGGTTGATTTGGCAAGAGGTCAGACTGATTTATTCACGTTTCCACGAACAGCGGCATGATTCACGCTGGTCGCACATTTGTCCTTGTATATGCCTAACTTTTTGCATCGCCTCTCTTAAACCAGTCACGTTCGCGCAATAAAAAAAGCTTGTTCTTTTTGGAAAATTAAAAATTGATTTCTTTCGATTCTAATTCTAATTTCTAAGACCGCGTTTAATTGCAGCTGGGAATTTCGATCTTGAATGAACTCGCGTCGTTCACGTATCGTTGGCCCACGTTTGCATACTCTCGTGCAACGAACACCTGACAACAAGGTTGAAAAGCTGACCTAGTTGATGCTATCTGAGTCTACGAACAATTGTTCACGAGACATGCATCAAGAGCACGCGTGATGGCGGCCGCAAGTTTCTCCGGCTATTGATTTCGACACGGGAGCAGTTTAACAAAATAAATTGAAAAGTTAATGTCGTATAGTGACACTTATTTACAGCCATCTTTACAGTACGGCCTTAACATCGTTGATCCGTGTCTGGAATTTTCCTGAATTCTTTCAAGTATTCAGAATATCAAGTACATAGTATTCATCTTCGGAAATCTCATGAAAACGTTATGTTCAACCCGCTGAACTGTATCTACCAGTATTCTGAGAAAATGGCCAGGTAACATTACTTGTGCTCTAACCGATCAATACCTAAAGCCGCCCTGAGATCCCATAAAGATAACCCGTTTAAAGTTAGTGGTACAACAAAGTGCTCTTTGCCCATAGAGAAGCTTAAATCGCGGTGAACGGGAAATGACAAAAGTCGAAATTCCTATCTATCGCCCTAGATTCGATTCTTTTGTTACAGTTGCACGCGCTCGAAATAAAGGATGTCGATAAAAAGGAATTTACCACCAAATTTGCGGACGTTTAATGACCATTTTCACATGGAAAGTCGGAAAATAAATAAATTAGGGATATTATAAAACATAAAAAAGCACTTTGTGATTCAAAGAAACTTTTAAACGGATTTGGCAGATTTAGTTCGAGAATATTTAACCTTCGGACAATGCAGAATATTTTTCAGTTAATGACATTTTAAAAATCTTTCAACCGTGTTTTATGTCATAAAGGATATTAAAAATGCCAATTAAAATTAAACGCCGTCTACCTTTCAGAGAAATCAGGTATTCATCTTTGAGTGGGTCAAATCCGTTATGACGATTAAAAATTCGCCGTGTCACGAGCGTTTTGACGGGCATTAAACTCGCGTTTGCGTAAAGAGACTTCTACTAAAGTTTTAACGAGTGAAAAAATTGAGTTGCCCGCGTTTCAGCCGTAGACGAATTCCCGTCATTTCTCCGGTATCGTTTTATGTTCTCCATTTCCGTCCCCTTTGCACCGGCGGATTTAAAACGCGACACGTATTCCGCTCGAGGAGAAGCCCGTCTCTAAGACTCTAGGTTACTGGATTATTCAGGATCCCTATTTTCCTATTTTTCCAACGGGAAACGTTCTAAGGATGTGTCTGCCACGAATAAATTTCACCCGCTGAAATCTTCGAGCCGCAACGATTGCGCTTCTGATACTACCCTGTTCCAATTCTCGTCCGACGTATCTACCTTCAAATCGGAAAACAATCGACCAGCGTGGCTCGAAATCGAGAAACGATTGTTCGAGTTTTATTTATGAACCTTCTGCGAACGTACACTTCCATGCAACGCACGCTCTTTCGTCGAAGCAGATACAAATCTTCAAATTCCTACTCTACGGATTTCTGTATTCTTCAGATTTCAGATTTATATCTTTGCATCGAATCTCTGGATTTCTGTGTTCTTTGAATGAGAAACCTCAGTTTCTAAATTCCAAGATCCGCAAATCACATAGTACATCATAATACGTGATACTATACAATCATAAGAATAATCGTATTATGTATGTTTTATGTAATAGTCATAAATTCCACTGTAAGTAATCATAAATACACTGTTGATAGTACAGGGAAGAAACGATCGGTGTAACGAATCGAGAGGAAACGAAAGAAAGAAGAGTGAATCGGTGAATGAAACTGCAACGGTATTTTAATTGAAACGCCTCGGTTCCACGAAACGTTTACATCGAGATTTTTTGGTCGATCTCTCCGTGGATTCTCGTCTTGTTTTCGCGTCGGAAGTTATCGGTTTCTCGCCGATAACGGCAAAATAGAAGCGGCCCGAAAGGAATCGATGCCTCCGTAATCGATCGATCGACGGTAATGGAAATAATAATGTAACAACGGTTCCACGACCCAGACAAACGTACGACCGCCATTTCCGTTCACGGTTCATCGAGATTTTTCGATTCGCCCGTATCAGGACAAATTTACGAGGCGCACTTTCAACCGGAAGAGGGCAGCGAACAAAAAAAACCTACCGTCCTCCTGCAATTGCTTGTCTTCATCCATCTTTTCCACGACCGCTATAAAAGCTCTGTTCCTACGTCCTCCCGTTTTCCTTTTGTCTCCACTTTTTTCGGACTTTTTTGCCAGCAACAGGGAGAAACCCTGTTACCCTGTACCGCTAATTAAAACAGATACCGTTATCGTTTCAAGGTTTCAACCTTGTTTTTTCGACCTACTACAACGCTTCGATTGAAACACTTTTGGATAAACGATGGAATTGGGAAATTTCCAAATTCTCAAGTTCTCAAATTTCCAAATCCCCTAATTCTTACAACCCCAAATTCTCAAACCCCAAAAACGGGTCCAACTACCTTCCTTATACTGCCAATTTTTCAACTTCCCAAACTTAACCCTGCTGAACCCTAAATTCGAGTACCCGGAAAAATTTCTCTGTGTATTTCATGACAAAAAAATGTCCGTCACGAAAAACCAGCGATCGATCCGTAGCAGCGCATAGAATTCGCGTAGCATAACCGCGAAATTAATCGAGCGGTGATCGCAGCATGCGCGTACAGGTAACCGCAACCGATAACCTGCTCGGTTAATCTTGTTGCAGAATACCGGTGCAAGTTTAGCTGCCATCAACGTCCTTCCTGTCGCTTTTTCGCGATTCGAGCGTCTACGCTGATGGAGAACGTATCCTCCGTCGACGGTGCAACACTTGGATCGCGTTTAACGATCTGCTACGATAGAACGCGTTCCGATCGAAAACTAAAAAAGGAGGAAAAAATATGGTTGCGAGTTGTGGCAGGCAGAAAGGCAGCAGCAGGTTCTATCGATCGATAAGTCGTTATGGTTATCGTGCATCGGCGCGCGACTTTTTTGCCAGACCTCGCAGATATCCGGCCTGCTACGCCAAAAAATAGGACCGACAGAGAGGAAACTGGTTGTTGCTAGCTTCCTTCGATCGAACGCTTTAACGTTGTTGTATGAGTGACGGCTGAACCGGGTTGATTAAGGGGGGACGTCACACCTAAGAAAGATGGCTAGTTTCGACAGCTCTTCTTTTCGCCGAAACTTCTTTTCAACATTTTTATCGATCGAAGAATAAAGCATCAGATTCTTGGACATTTCGTGCACGCAACGTTTTCATTTACACAGTCACTCTACTTGCACACCCTGAATTATAAAATGTTAGGCATGTTTCACTTTTTGTACGGACGTCTCATTTTTTGAACGAACGTCTCGTTTTCTGTATAAGTGAACAATATGTACGTATGACGTGTACAATATTTCATTTATTTCTTGCTTTCATTTTGTAATTTGTGTTTTATACGACCACGTGTTTGTCGTTAACCCAATGATTATGTAAATGAACCTTCAGTCTCGTCCCTTGTAAACTATGTGCATATAAGTACACAAGGATTAAACGAGGTGTCTAGTATATTATGTCCACAATGCGGTAAAATTAATAAACGTACAAAAAGGAGAGTCTATCGAGAAACAGTTAATCAGGTTTTGCGGAACCGGATGCGATATCAGAAGCAGCTCACGGCTTAATTTAATGTTTGGCCAATAATCGAATGAATTTAAAATAAATTGCCACTGGAATCGCGTGTAACCGTGTATCAATCAATAATTTTTCTGTGGAGCGTCGATCGAGGCCCTGTAATCGCATCCGTTCGCCTCGTATCCGTAATTACGTTATATGACGGGATTAAGAATAATACGTTGTCATTAGTTAATCAAGCGTACACTCGGGCGCAATGTATGTTTCCTTTGGATAAGGATCAGAAAAGAACCTTATGTCAGCTGTCCTCCATTTTGCACAAGATGTTTTCAAATTATATTTTAAATCTTGAATTTCTGAATCTTGCAAGAGTTCCACTTTTTCTAATAGGACCCCTAATAGAGATCTCTATAGTTCCAAAGCCCACACTGAAATTGTCACATTCCTAAATACATCACTTCTCAAATTCCCAAATTGCCAAAGTTCCAAACTTCCAAACTTCTACCCCCTTAATTCCCTGACCCATAAATTCCCAAACTCCCAAGTTTCCAAACTAGCAAATTTGTAAAACCCAACCCCCAAAAATTAGCAAATTTCTAAACCTTAACCCCCAAAAATTCCCAAATGCTAAAACTTCTAACCCCCAACCCCCAAAAATGCCCAAAACCCCAAATGCTAAAATTTCTAAAATTTCTCCAACGAAATCGAGATTTGCTATCGAGTGTACCAGTCGATCGAACTGAATGCAAGATCGGCATACCGGATTTGCACGTAATTACAGTAGCAGGGTTGTCAAGGTTGAGGATCACTGAGGGTCTGCATCCATGGAGATGAAAGGGGAGCTGGCAAGCAAACCATGGCGTCCCCGTGTAGCCATCTCTTATTTCGTTCGTTTGCCGTTTCTTTCTATTAGCCGCGATTTCAAATTCCCTCCAGCCATATCGTTCCTCTATCCTGGAAAGCGAGCAACAACGTTTTCTCACCCTTGTCTCGACTCGTGTCTCTTGACATTACCGAGCGTTTCCTGCGACCAGACGTCTCGCTGCGACTTAACTCCTTGAATAAAACATTCAACGGACAACTAAACGAACTGCTCCCTGGACGATCGTTTTATTCGTATCTGTAATCTGTTTCTCCGATGATTACCGCGATGAAATTGGCCCTTGCTATGATACGCTCCTGTTATTCTTCTGGTTGTGGATATGATTGGGTTTAGAGGTTAGGGTGATGGGGAGGTTTCTGAACGAAGACCTTGGATGTTTCCATGTAATCAAGTTCGAGTTCCCTGGTTCTCAAATTTCGAAATCTTTGATTCCCAACCCCCTACATTCCCCAATCCCTAAATTTCCAAACCCCTAAATTCCCAGATCCCCAAAATCTGTTATTGAAGTCGTGGAGTTGCTAAGTTGGTAACGGGTCAGTTGTCAAATTTTGTTGGCGAGGTAAGGAAGAAACAATGCTAACGAAGTAAGCAAATATCGCTTTGTCGAGACAGCCACTCGAGCGGAATCAATATTCCGGCGCAACTTCCGTGCAAACCGCTGTTCCGTTCGCTAAGGTATCCGAGAAAATCGAGCGTAACCTTACGCGTTTAACGTGCGATCCGCTTTATTAAGGAGATTTAATTTTCCAACGAATAATCGACGATCGGACGATCCCGGTCGACAACGCTTATCGTCGAGCCCTGATCGACGATCAGCTCCTAACGAACCAATTAGACCTACTAGCGTGTGATAAAACGTTAACTGCAGAATTATCCTTCGGAAAGAAGTGTTTTAAATCGATGCTTCGCTTCGATCGATCGTAAATATCGTTTCAATTTTCCCGTTGAGTTCAACTTGAATTATTAGAAACCTGCAATTTTTAGATTAATGGATTCGTGGCGGTACCACTCAGAATGTGAATAAAAATTTAATCATCAGAACTTCTCTTCAAATAATTAGTTCATGATATGCTTTATCCCTTCACGTGAAATGTTCAAATTTAAATTTCGTCGGAATTAACTATTTTAATTAATATTACAGCATTAGAGTGAGAAATTGCGTCGGTACGATTATAAAGGTATTTTAATATTTTATTATTTTTCCGTGGGGAAGGAGAAATTGCATCGGTAAGCAGAGTGAAAGGACTTGAATTTAATGAGAACGGTGCAATTGTACTTTTTTAATCGAGTCCGATGCATAAAAACGCACGTACCGGCGTTAAATCTAAAACGCATTCGGTGTTCATTCGCGTACAGCGTTCTGGGACACGTAAGCATCGTAAATACGAAGGCGAGTAATATAGAGGAGAGAATTATTCCCGCATCGGGCGGAATTGTATGCAAGCGGTTTCTGCAAAGGGATATTAGCGACTCGGTCAGAAAATCTGGCGAATGGATCGCCTGAGAGAACGCGGAGTAGGCGTTAAGGACACGTGGGCATTCGTGTGATGCAGAAAATGCAAGGGAAACGAAGACAAGCAGGAACGTCGCAGGATAAATGATTCATTATGCTGTGCGCGGAATATCAAATGAAAAAGAATGAAGAAAAAAAGATGAAACAGACGTGAACGCTGTTCGCAGAAGCGTACATAAAAAAAAAAACACACAAGTGATTAATACCGTGGAACCATCGTAACTCGAATCACTGTGACTACAATTTTATTCGCTGTTAAAACATCAACCACCCAAAATATAAATTTTCGTCGATTTATTTACGTAAATACCTGCAATTTGTTATTTGTATTTACGTGCTTTGTATAATTATATTCGGAGATTCATATGCTAGTTTATTTCTGTGGGCATGTTTTAGTGTAACTTTAAACATATTTCGAGTAATCACGTTAATTTTAATCGTATTAAAATATTGTCAGGTACATTTTGACTCAAATCGGTGAGGTTTTTCTTTACGTGATTATGAAGTCTCGTTATATGGCCATATTTGGTGTAAGCGTTAATTTAATCAACAGCATCGACATTTTCCTTCGAAAATGTGGTTGCCCACATAAGAGCACAGCCTCCGCTTTGTCCTCTGGAGGAGATAAAAGGTAGCGCGGGCGATGCTCGATCCCCGGTGGCGCAGTTACAGTACCCGACACGGCCCTAACTGTTGCATTTCACCGTCGAGGGGCATCGCTCGATACGATAGGCTACAGAGGTTATTAACGACAATCGATCTAATTTTAATCTCATCTCACGCCCACGCCGTTTTCTCTGGAAGAAAGCGAGAAGCTCGCGCGACCTCGCGATACTTCCAATTTTCCAATCCCTGAATCCCTACATACTCAAATTTCCATATCTCTGAATTGTCTTTGCATACTTCCATACTGCTGAATTCCTGAATCCCTAGATCCCTAAATTTTCCACGTATCTAAGTTTGCAAGTTCTCAAATTTTCAAATTCCCCACTTCCCAGTTCCCAAATTCCTACACCCCAACGTTCCACACCCCAGATCCCTAAATTTCGGTTCCAAAATTTCCCAACCTTCAATCCCCCGAATTCCCAACTCCCCAGAATTCTAGAATCCCCAGATCCCAAAATGTCCAAAACTCAAAATCCGCGAAATTCGAAATGTCATTGAATTCGGAGATTATTAACAGCAATCGATCTAATTTTAATCGGATGGGTCGCGTCGACCGACTCGTTCTCTGGGGGAAAACGAGTCGTCTGGTCGCGCGACCTCGCAAGGGACACTGCTCCTGCAGCGCCATCATTGGCTGTTCGTCGACGGCGCCAACGGAAAGTATTCTCGTCCAGCTCCGTCCCACGCGACCCTCGACGTCTCTCCCTACTTTCAGCCTACCAGACGAAACGGTGGGAGTCGACGAGCGACCAGTCCTACGAGAGGGGAGACGACTCTCTTTCGTCGGACAGAGACGGAGATGTCGGTGTACGCGGAAAAGAGACGCGAGGAGCACCCTCGAGAGGGTAGGAATCTACAAACGGACAGGGATAGACTTCGTTTCGGGGAAAAGAGACAATTTGTGCGTCGACGGACAGAGACGGCCAATGCTGAGAGATACGTGGATTTACGCAACGAAGACGGACGATATGGTGATGGGTTTAAGATGGGTTAGTGCAGGTTTACTATCTGGGAACTCGGTGCAATAGCAGGTTGTTATTTTATTGCTAGTTATTCGATTTTGGTATATTTATATTCCTATTGTTTACTATATTACTGTTATATTACTATATTACTTATTACTTCAGTCATTACTTATACTTATGATCAGTTACAGTATTGTAGAGTAGTTTATCGTTAGAGTGCTGTTATGCTACCACTGTTCCATTGTTTCATATTATACGACTGAACTAGCATCCGATTACACTACTGCACAATACTACTATTTCACTAATTATATTACTATATTACTACGCTACTACGCTATTATGTTGTGGTATTACCATTCTGTTATTCAACTGATTCTACACAGCTGTATTGCCACCTCATTCTTATTGCCTTACCGTTGATCTCACTATTACACCTCTATTTAGGCGACCATCTGTTTTGCTATACACCCTTTCAAACCCTGAGCACATTATAATATAAACGACATTTACTTTGATTTTAATTCAACAAGGAACATCTCTGCACAATACACGCGCAACTGCACCTACACAATCAAAATATACCTTCTCGGCATCAATCTGTTTACGAATAGCTTTTCCATCGTTAAAGAAAGGTCGAGTCCAAAAGAGGTAAGCAGATTGTACCGGGCATTTGATCTTTCACATAGGACATATAATAGACTTTTAGCTGATTTACTGCACTAATTGGTTTTTAAGTTTTTAATACAACAAAAAATGTCCCCCAAATGTATCTAATATTTCTCTGATATTGCGTGAAAAATAACTAAATACCTTGTTTGATCGTCAACGCGTTGAAGGCAAGAAGTTTCGCTGGTCAGTGAAAATGCATCGGTATTTAAAAATCTGGCAGGACGGATACCCATCGCTAGTAACGTGGTAGGCACGCACGAGTCGGAGAAGGAGAGAAGAACTCGTATGTTCGTCGGTGAGTGGCGGCACAGGAGAGAGAGACAGGCGCATGATCGGTGGCAAAGTGGGAGTAAGACAGAGATGCGTGGAAGGGGACAAAGAAGGAGAGCGAGCGCGCAGCAGGAAAGCTGCCGGGCGCCATACTGCTTTCGTTCGTTCGGCACAGTACGCGGCCAGCGCCTACGCGGATCGTCGCGGTGCTCGTCGGTTCTCGTTCCTCGTCGTGGCTCGTCGTTACAGTGGTGCAGTTTCGTTTCGTTCCGTTCTATTCCGCGAACGAATTCTCCCGTCGATCGTGCGTGCACATCGAACGATAAACGGCGACCGTGTTAAAACGGAGAATCGTGTTGTTTCGGCCGCAGCCGACGCCGCCGTCGTCGCCACTGCTCTCGCCGTTCTTGTCTCGACCGGCTCTCGAGAGAGCGTGCGTCTTCGAGAGAAGGTGCGTTAGACACGCTGCTGCTGGACGAACGAACACACACGGGGATTTTTTACGCGCTACCGACCACTGCCTTCCGGTTCACCAGGTGAGTGAACGGACACCAAAGAAACGGTCGCGCGGACAGGTTAGGGACACCGGTTGTGCTCTCCGTAAGGATTTCCACGGTGTCGCGAACCCGATCGCGACGAACACCATGAAACTCGATTATACGCGGTCCGTCGCCTCGCGTCGCGCCGATACCGGTTACGGTTACGCGCTTTTACTTTCGATCGAGGCCGACTCGGCCTCGAAATCAGTCCCTACTTTCGGAACAGCTGCTCGCCGTCCGGTTACCGATGCATCTTTTATAAGAAGATCGGGTACTAATAGCCGCTATCGACTGTTATCGCCTCTAGAAAAAAAACCGACGGTTTATTCTCGTTACCGATAGTTATCGAAAGTGCACCGTTCTGCTGTTTCACCGATTTCAAACTTACACATGTTGCGAAACACTTCAACTTTTTATTTTTACAGATATTTGACATTTGTTTACAGCAGTTTTCGTTAATTTCACTGATGGATGTGACTTGATAAATTATCGATTGGTAGTTGAATCGTGAATTCCTGACATTGTTGATACGTTGGTCAAGAGCAAATGCTCTAGGGGAACATGTGGCAAGAGACCTCCACTAATTTTTAGGGATTTTTGAAAGTGGGTTAAGAATTTGGGGAAGTACAAAAAGAAAAATAAAGTTGATGTCATCCACTTGCAAGATAACGTGTGTATAGTCAATCTATAGCCACTGCATATATGACCATTGATTGATCCTTCCAACAGTGCTATAAATAGCACAACGTATAGGTTGATAATTATTAATATTCTCATGAAAATATTGCAAAAGTATCGTGGAAGCATTGTTCCCGAAATAGGAAGGTGAAATATGAAAGCTCGGGATGCCGGTTGGGCATGCAAGGGTTAAATCGCTTCCGTCGACAAATAGAAGAAGCTTGCGATTCAACCGGAACAAACGATCGTCACGAATTGATGGGAATCGTTCGGGAATTTTGCATCGGTCGAATAGGGAGCGTCGCTTGCAATAAAACAATGCACCGCGTCGATTGCTCCGAATCTGCTGCTACCGGTCTGATGCATCGCCGTGTCGATAGGTCAATACCGATCTTTCGGAACACCCTAGTTTATCATTTTATACTATACGGTTTTCGTTATAAACCTTTCGTTCTAAACATTTTTCACAATTTATACAATCACCTTGTAAGCTCCTAGGGAATATGACTGGGGATAACCACATTGTCTTCGTGCATACTCGGACCTGTAAACATTTATCAAATTTTTTAATTCCCACAAGTTATAAATTTTCAAACTTGTCGTTATGTCATACATGCTTCTACATTTCCAAGATCACAAGTTCACAAATTTTCAGGTCGACAAATTCAAATGTACCGTGAAATTTTCAATTGTTCAGAATACCGTGTATTTTCAAATTGTCGTTTGCACGTTTCGTCTCTGAAAATGAAAGATAAATAGCAGGAAACTGTCCCCTACATGTTTTTAATCGAAGGGATAGATTGCGTCCGTGTGTACGTGACTGCAAGCCATATTTTCGATCGTTCG